>JAMXBD010000827.1:0-621833 GCA_024138025.1 Combretum micranthum
ATGAAACCTTGTGGCGCAAAGACCGTTGTTTATAGGGATGAAGTTTAAGATAGACCAAGTCTCTTGGCTCGAAAGATACATCATGCGATGTTTATCTACGAGTTGCTTCACTCTATTCTGTGACTTAGCTAAATTATCCCGAAGTATCTATAAGCTTTGTCCCTTTGAACCAGGTCTTCATCAAACTTCTAACATTGAACTTCCCCTGATATATGATGGTATGGAAGGAGGGATTTTCCATAGACCAATTCAAATGGGGCTGCAATTTGGCTCCTTCATGGTAAGAAACATTGTAGCATACTCTGCCTATGGTAAGAAACGAACCCAGTCCCTTAGATAATCTATGACATAGCTCCTGAGATAGTGTTCAATCGTTTGGTTCAGTACTTTTGTTTGTCCATCTGACCGAGGGTGTTATGCACTACTCATGTGCAATTTAGTTCCACTAAGTTGAAATAGTCCTTCCAAAATTTGTTGGTGAATATGGGGTCCCTATCAGAAACAATAGAGCGAGATACCATGTAATTTGATGACCACGTGAATGAATAAATTTGCCACTTGAGTAGCAGTAAAATGAGAATCTAGTGACCCGAGATGACAGTATTTGGATAGTCGATCGACTGCCACACAAATTACTGTGAACCCTTGAGACCTAGGGAGGGATGTAATGAAGTCCATGCTGACATCTTCCCACACTCGCTTAGGGATAGGTAAAGGATGTAAAGGCCTGTTTGATCTAATCAAATATTTGACTTGTTGACAAATAGTGCAATTTCGAATATAATTCTCCACATCCTTTTTCATACCTTCCCAAAAGAAATCTGATGCGAGATGTTTATTGGTCTTAAGAACACCAAAATGACTTGAAGCTGGTGAACTATGAAACTCTTGTAGTAGAAGAGGAATAACTTTAGATTGAGGCACCAAAAACAACCGAGTCCCATAAAAATAAGTCATTCTTCCACTACAATACCCATTTCATAGCTTTTCCCTTTTGTAGTCAGATAATAAGATTGGAAAGTTGGTGAGTTCACATAATTTTGCTTAAGATCATCAAGTATCTGAAAATTGGGCATCGAAATAGCAAAATAACCCTGATTATCAATTTGTCTAGACAGTGAGTCAGCAACAACATTGTCTTGTCCAGATTTATAGGAGATGAAATAAGAATAGCCTAGCAACTTAGATAAATATTTGTTCTGTTCTGGAGTTTGAATTGTCTGTGGTAAGATCTCTTTCAAATTACAATGGTCAGTTTTAATAGAAAAAGGAACCCCCAACAAGTACTGTCGCCACTTTCTCATAGCTTCCATTATTGCATATAGCTCCCTGAAATAGGCAGAAGCTTTCGTAAGTGCATAGGAAGTTTTTTACTAAAATATGCAACTGGTTGATTGTTTTGAAGAAGAACAGCACCAATCCCTGCCCTAGAAACATCTGTTTCTACTATGAAATGCTGAGAAAAATCTAGTAATCTGAGAATAGGAGCCTCACACAATTTATTCTTGAGTTGTACGAAAGCCTGAACAGCATCTGGGCTCCATGAAAAAATGATCTTTTTGTAACATGTCCGTGAGTGTTCCAACAATAGATGCATAATTTTTGATAAACCTTCTATAGTAGCCTGATAACCCTAAAGAGCTAGCAATTCTTTACTGTAGATGGTTTAGGCCATGCTTTGACAACTTCAACTTTGGTAGGATCTGGTTCAACACCACTACTGCTCACTTGTGTCCTAAATAGTCAATTTTTGGTTGCCCAAAAGAAGACTTACTTTCCTTAAAGTAAAATTGATGTCCAAGTAAAATCTGAAATACCATTGTTAAGTGCTGAACATGTAATTCTACTGAGGAGCCATATACCAAAATATCTTCGAAGAAAACTATAACAAATTTTCTAAGATGTGGTTTGAAAATATTATTCATAATGGCTGGAATGTAGCTGGAGCGTTGCTCAATCCAAAAGGCATTACAAGAAACTCATAATGTCTTTCATGGGTTCTGAATGGTATTTTCCCAATATCTTCTCCATGCATGCGAATCTGATGGTATCCAATCGCAAATCCATCTTATAAAAAAATTAAAGCAACTGTAACTCATCTAAAAGTTCATCCACTGTAGGTATTGGGTACTCATCCTTATTGGTGGCTTAATTTAAAGCACGATAGTCTATACAAAAACGCCAAGATCCATCCTTTTTCTTAACCAATAACACTGGTGAAGAGAAAGGACTGATGCTATCTCGGATGATACCCTATGCTAACATGTCTCTCACTTGCTTCTCAATTTCATTTTTCTGAAAATGTGGATACCTGTATGGCTTGACATTTATAGGTTTAGTCCCATTTTCCAGAAAAATTCTACGTTGGACTTGGCGTAAAGGAGGCAAGGATGATGGTGTCTCAAAAATCTTAGCAAATTTGCCCATCACCTCTTTAATAGTTGTGTTGTTGGTGGATTGAGTTGCTGAATCTACATTCTGAGCCTCTAATGAAAAACAATGTACCATTGCATTCCTATGGAACATTCTCCGATGGGCAGTGACTATTGTTGGCAACGCATGTTCACCATATAGAGACACCTTAGTACCCTTGTTATCAAATGCCAATGTTAAGGAGTTGTAGTCAATGGTAACAAGACCCAACTGCTTAAGCCATTACGCTCCTAAGACCACCTCAGCCCCTTCAATGGGCAGAACATAAAATGTACTTTAAAAATGAATTCCTTAAATATTCATAGGAACATCCAAATACTGACCCTCACACACTAACTTTGACCCATCGCCAATCATGACATTAAGAGAAGAAGTATGGAATACAATTAAGTTCAAATGTTTGACCACTCTAGACTGTAAAAAATTATGTGTGCTACCAGTATCCACTAAAATAGAAATATGATGATTGTTAATCTGACCTGAAAATCATAAAGTCTGTGGATAGATATTCTAGCCAAAGCATGCAAGCTAATCATCCCCGAATCCTCCTGAAGCCTTACATCCTCACAATGTGAATTTCCAACTATCATGCCTTCATAATCAACATTCTTGTCATCTTCATCCTCATGGGTCATCAGCAACAAAAATTTGGATTTACATTTGTGATTGCGATGGTACTTTTCACCACAATTATAGTATAAACCATTTTCACGTCTTTGCACCATCTCTTCAGGGATCAACTTTCTAATAGTTATAATTGATTTTGCAGTATAGAATTGGAAAAAGAAGCAGTAGTAGAGGCAGGCACAGAAGAGGAAAATTTAGGTAAGGGTTTAGAAAACTGAATAGATGAAGAGGCTGAAGAAGATATGTATTTAGAAAATGATATGAATGTGAAGATTTGAATATGTATGCAAACTTAGATTCATAAATGCGTGCCAGAGACATTGCATCTAGTAAAGAAATAGGTTTGGCAACTTGAACTTCTTGCCTAATTTCAGGTTTAAGACCTGAAATGAAGCAACTTTTAAAAAAAGATTCTGGTAACCTAGTGATTTGATTAAAAAGGATGAAATTGAGATTGATAGTCAAAAACAGTGGTGGATTGTGTCAATTTAGAAAGTTGACCCTGAATATCCTCATATGAAGAAGGACCAAATCGATTTGAAATCGATGTCTTGAAATGTCTAGGTAGGATTTAATTGCTGGTTATCATAAATCCATTGATACCAATCTAAGGCATCTGCCTACAAAACAAAAGAAGCAATGGTGATGCACTGTTCATCCTGAATGTGATGAAAATTAAAGAATCGATCAGTCTTGAATACCCAACCACGTACATCTGCCTTACCGAGTTTGGGAATTTCCCATTTGATGCCTTTTAAAATATCATTGCCTTCGATAATGGAAGATGATGACTCATCAACAGTAGGAGAATTATGAGTCTAATTCTTCTCTGTCAACAATGCAACAAACTTTTGTTGAACGGTATCCATTAACAGAGAAAGTTTCTAATCTAAATCTTGATTCAATTGTTGTTGCAGCTTATCAAATTTGTCTTCTAACATGGTGTTTCTTGTCTCAGGTGCCATGGATGAAAGAACAAAATGGCAAACAACTCAACTAGAGCACCAAATGATGGACCATGCTAAAACTATGCCTAGCCTTGTTATAACCCTAAAGCTCACTCTCCCTCTCGACAAACTCCCTTGTAAGACTCACACCTCTCTCTTCTTTCTCTCTTCCTGAATTAGGGATTCCAACTATTTCTCTAACTAGCTCTCAGTGTTTATGTGTTTTGCATGCTGGTATTCTTTGCTATTTCGAAAGCCACTCTCCAATCTTACACAAGACTCAACATGATCAGGGGGATAACTCATCCTTTTCCTTGTTTCATTTATTTATAGTGTGATGTTTGTTATGCTATTATAGTTTGTTATACAATCTGTTTGAGATCCATTCCTATATCTTGTTATTACAACTGTAAATCTGTATGTAAATTCTGTTACACATAATCTTTAAGCCAGCTAGGCTTCTTGTGGTGACGTGTACTTCTACTGTTTGTATCAAGGTGCTTCTTACTATTTGTATCAAGGTGCTTCTCAAGATATGTGTTGCTGGAAATCCTGCACAAGGTTTCATATTTTTTTTTCTGTATATATGTTAATTCTTGAAATCGGGAACTCTTTTTCATAAGAATGATGCGCAAGTCTCAAATTCTGTTTTCTGGTTATGTTGGTTTTTATAGTTAGGACCTATTTTCTATTAATGTTTTCCTGGTTATGAATGAAGTGACTTCAATTTTATTGAATTTTTTTTTCATAATTATCTGTAGATTCCATTGTCCAATCCATGTTATAAATGCTACAGGCAATCATTAATATGATTACTTTCTGGTCAATCCATGTTTATATTCCAATTGTTTTCATTGTCAATTTACATAAATAAGCTTTTACAAAATATCATTCTATCTTCTTATGGTATTCTTTCACCAGAAGAAGACAAATTACTTAATTGATTCAATTTTTTTCAATCTTTTTCTTTGTATTCTAAGCATAGATTCCATTTCTACGTTATCTTGAAGGTTTGCTAACTTCATGTTGATCATAGAATATTAAATAAAAAAACGCCCTACACTTTCTATATAATTATTTGTTTTTACATTTTTTTTAAGATAATATTCATGCTACCCATTGGAATTTACTCTTACTTCAATAGAAGCTGATGAAGTTCCTATTGTGGAAGATGATATCAATATGGCTGGACTGTCGAAGCTAGTGCGGAATGGACTCAAATGAGAAATAATCTAGTATAAAACAAATTACGATAGATGAAGGGTTCATAGAAACTAGAAATTAGCTATCTTGGTTAATTATTTGTAGTTTTTTTAGTTATATGGAAGGGTTGTTTATCATTAATTGAAAATTGTATTGTGATAATTATTAATTAGATTTGTCATTATCCTTTTCATTTGTGATTTATTCAAGTTTTTTCTTGATATGATTGACTAATAACTATCTATAATATTTATTGTTGTTAGATGATTGACTATTAATTTAATAATTGACACTGTTCAATATTAATATTTACTACTAATGTAATATTATTAATATTGATCCATATATAATAAATTGTTATCTAATTATGTAGGTTAAAATTCAAAATTGATTTAATTAATTTTACATTTATTAAATCTTAAGCTAATTAATTTTTAATATGAAAATTTAATATTTTGATTATGTAGTTAAATTTTGCAAAAATAAAAAAATGACATTGTAAAATTATAGCTTTTTATTTAATATTATGTGCAATTTTTTAATTGTATGTATAAATTAATCTATTTAAATTGTATTTATCAACTAATATATAAAAATAATAAAATAAATGTATTACAATACAAGGGTAAAATGGTCACAATGTTTTTTATTGTTAAGTACTTGTGTATACCGAACATTGGATAGGACAAAATCTTTGTCCTGTACCATATGTACCAAACATGGTATAAGAAAATTGTATTGTCCAATTTTTTTATATTATCCTATCCTATTTTTACGACCAAATGTTATTTATGAATTACAACTCTTTTCAAATGAATACTGTAATAGTAATATTACATTGAATGAGAAAAAAATAAATAGCTATTCATGTCAAATAAATGAGAAAAAGGAAAAAAATATTACTATTTTTTTAAAAAATTATGAAAATGCCATTGGGAAGAAAATATTCTTATTTTAGGCAACTTGACCTCATCTCTTGTAAACCTCGTCTCTTCAAGAGAGGAGGTTCATTCTAACTAATGACCTCGTCTCTTTAAGAGACGAGGTCAGACCAAGTAAGACCGACAAGGTCGGGCCTAGTAAGACCTCGTCTCTCCGAGAGACGAGGTCAGGTCTACCATTACACAACTTCTTTGAAAATCATAGATTACCCATTGATTATATATTAATTGTTATAACATGTCAAAATCATACATAATGAGACATATAATCATTCATTAGCTATCATTCACCATGGCTGAACAACTTGCTGACTTCATAACCCAACCACAAAAATATTCCCAAACCCAATCCATAAACAAACTCAGTGTCAAATCCAATTCATTCTATCATAGTAAAATTGTAAAATCATTTACAGCAAACATAAAAAAACTCAGAATATGGAAGACTGGAAGGAATGATGTGTTAAGTACATGAATGTTATGTTAACTACAAATACCAATAAGAAAAAAAGAATCTATGTACAAGAATCATAAAAGATAAAAGTCTATACAATAGCTACTGCTGGGTGCCTCGCTTCCATCGTCCTTGCGTAAGAAAAGTCTGAGGGAATGGTGTAGTTGGTGGACATCCTGATGAGGAAGCTCTATGGTAGGATCCACTTGAGTGAGTGTGACATCCCCATCTCCACCACCAGCACCATATGAATGAAATGGGACTGGGTTTGCTTCACTTGGGTGAGTCCCTCCCCTATATCATGTGATGGTAATGGTCACCTCTTCTGTGAAGCGAGGGGGGGTGTGGAACTCAGTGTATGCTATATCTGCCATGGGGATCTCATGTAGATGAGTATCTAATGAAGATGATAGACCAAGCTCGGAATGAAGAAAATGTGAAAGGCCTGGCTCATCTGATACGTGCTCATGTGAGGGTGAAGGCTTGTCTCTGATATGTACACCTTGAGCTCGCCCTCACTCCTGACCCCGACCCTATCCCCGCTTATGCCTCTCTCTAGTTGGCTACCGTCTCTATATAAGCCGAGGCTGTGGGTCTTCAGGTCCTGGTATTAGTATTGGTGTTGGTGTTGGTCCAGGCACTGGCAGTGGATCGTTCAAATTAAGTCCCATAAACTCATCCACTACACGAATGACATCTCGTGCAGTGGATAGAGTGTCCTTTGATGGCATGTCTGGGACTCTATAGATGAAATCTGCCTACAAGCGATTGGAAACAAGTAGATCAGTTAATGACAAATATAGTTTAAATCCAGTGAACTTACCATATATTGAATAATGACCCTTGTATGATTAATCCAATGCCTAGCGATCACATAGTACCAGTCAAAATAATCTACAGATGTGCCAGTAGGAATATCTGGTACTTAGACAATGCGATTTCGCCTGCCATCCCACTCAATTATCCACCTAGTGTGCTCCGATGCCTAGTTCCACTCGGAACGCCCTTGTAAGTCTATCTCACGTAGGGCTCTCATATCAACTGGATGGTCGGGAATTCCCTGAAAACCACCAAACTGTCTGAGCATCCTATCTAGGTAGTAGTGCTCGACAATATGAAAGCAAACCAGAGGGACTCGAGCATACCATATGTCATTGCTCGCCCGACAGTAAATAGGGAAGGGATCTATAATAACGGCATAGGGGGTCCAAGCAACCTATAGAAGAAAGAAAAGTATATATTCATAAGTAAATAAATACAACATAACTATATACATGTGAACATATTAAATATATGAACCGATACCTAGCTGGGAAGTTGTCTATCGAAACACTTCCTATACTTAAATATCAAATGTGTGGGAGAGCGAGTGACATCGAAAGTAGCACTCTAATAACTGATCAATGGGCGATCCATGGTAATTGAAGTGATCTGTCGTCTCATTGGAGCAATGTGTGGGAAGTGCTCCCATGCCTAGATTTGGAAGACTACTAAAGGTCCTGCAATGTCACCTGTCTCTACATGAGAAGCCATGCATAGATGTCTGTACAGCCATGCTAGTAAGCTACTCCCCATGCGAATTGCCCTGCTCTCTCCAAGTCATCGAGCAGCTGGAGGTACATAACGTGAATCATATTCGACGATTTGTCTACAACAATGAAGCCCCTCAGTAGCAGTAGAATATATACTCTAGCATATCGCTGGAGAGTGATGTTATCTGCATGATCAAGTAGCTCTCTAAAGTCTGTATCCAACCATGACATCTTCAACCGGCCACCATCCATGTGCACACTAGCTTGTGGTCTAACTCCTCTACTGGTGGCATAACTCCAACCAATCAATTCGAGATGTGCTGGTAACTGCATGGCCATCGATGAGCAGGTCGGTGCAGTAACGTCCTGTAATGTCACGGTCCACTCTCTTGTCGACATGTGAAACATGTGTGTCTTTGGACGTTGTCTCTTCACCAGAGCTATAATAAGGTGCCAATCCAACTTCACAAACAGTATCTAAGTAGCACCTATGAAACCAGCATGCGATAGAAGGGGAATAAATCTCTCATTTAGGTCTATAGGCATGCCGTCTTGCTGTCTGAGGTTCACCTCTCTACGGTGACAATGTAACACCACATGCTCCTGCATTTGAAAACAAATCCAGACTCGATCTGTGTGTGGATGATATAAGTAATTGGATGATGAAATAATCTTACTTGTCCCTCCCATGCCAACCTCAATCTGTGAACAGGATGACTTGTAAGGATAGAATCATCGAGCGGTCTTAGATCCATTTGCAATGAAGAAACTAGGGAATAGTGTTAGTAGAAGCATATGTAAAAAAAGAAGCAAGAATACATGAAGTATGGGATGTAAATGTAGCGAAAGAAATGACATGAACCAAACAAATACCACTATGACTTGACTGCCTCGTAACGGTTCTACTAGCTGCTCACCTCCTAGGACAACTTTTGATGTTGTGGCTTGTCTGCTTACACAAATCTCATGAATAACTCGTGGGCCATCTGGAATATCCATCTCATTCTAGAACCATTTTTCTCTAGGCCTACCCCTTTTCCTAATAAATCTTAGGATGGGGTGGCACTTTAGAATGTCAAGAGGAGTCCAATTAGCCTTATTTGCTGTAGGTATGAAGGATCACCTATACACCTACAGCCGATTCTCCCATTTGTACCATTGCCCTACTTGGCCAACACAGTCCATGTGCTGAGTTCCCATTACTACCATTGCATAGGAGCACGAGATTCTATAGGACTGCCACTTATTGTATGTGCATCTACATGCTCGCAACTCCACTTTGTGAATGTGATCTCCCTTTTGGCCATACATTGTGGGCCGTGGAGCGGTTATAACCTTAAATACTCGTTCGTGGTAGTCGAAACACCTTACCTCATGGGCACTTGCAACATTGTTGCACTTTTCAAACTTCGTTGTAGCATATGGTGTAAGCAACATACCCAAACTCATTGTTTCGCTAGCCTCCCGTCTTTGCTTGTTGAATATAAAGTTGCAATTGTAGAATGTTTTATTTACTAATGTTGCCATAGGTAAGCACCGAGCATCTTTTAGAACGGAATTGTAACTTTCAACCATGTTTTTGTATCGATTTCGAATCTTACGTCTTCATCATAAGATAGAGTCTACCTATATGGATGTAGCTCGTGAAAATATCTCGACTTCCATGGACTATTTTGCTGCTGCATTAAAGTAACCATGAAACTTTCTCATCTACGTTTGATATGCTACTTCCTTAATTAATTCCTTACATTCCTTGCTTTTGACCTTTGAGTTGAAGTTGCTAGCAACATGTTTGTTACACTACTGCCATGGCCACCCTCTAGGCCATACAACATGCTTACCTTCAATTGCACTCTTAATGCCAGCATGCTGATCAAATATTGAGCAGATGTTTGAACGGTCCTTGATAACATGTTCCAACAATTTTATGAGGAACCAATTCCATGAGTCCTCTTTCTCCTCATCGACAAGACAATACACTAATGGAACTATACGATTTGCCCTATCATTGCTACTGCGATGAGCAGTTTCTACTTGTACCTGCCATACAAAAAGGTCCCATCAACTGTTACTACGGGTCTATAAATAATTAACATATACAACTTATTTCATCAATATCAATCATTTGTAAATAAATATAAGCATATATCCAAGACATACTTGCAATACCGGAACGCTTCAATGCAAGGGGAAAATGCTTAGAAGAGTTTGTCAAGGAATATGTGTCATGTTGTGTCAGAATCCACAGTTCTCCACTCAACCTTTGTTCCTGGATTTGCCTTAGTTATCGCATTAAGTATATGTATGACTGTTCCCAACTTTTATACACTCGTCCAATAGCTTTTCGCTTCGCTTCACGAATCCTCTTCATATGAACATCGTATCCAAACTCTTTCAAGATGATCAATTGCAGGTCCTTCGCCCTCACATTTGGAGAATTACGAATCTCCAATATAATGCACCTAGAAATGCTAGTTAAGTCTGATTCAGAGTGGTCCTGTCCAGTGATTTTATCAAAGTAGGTGTGAGGTCCTTTATATTTGGTGATGCGAAATCACCCACCATGCCTCTTGTAACTGTCTCTGAGTCTCCACTTGCAACCCCTATTATGAACATCAATACATTTAACTGCCCATGACCTTGGTCCAAGTCCACCACCTTAAAGTTGTAATGATTCAATATATGCCACATTTTAACTGCCCGTATGAGATGATCTTTAGTCTCAAGCTGCATCCCAACCTTAAGTTCATCGCTGAAACTCCGATTGCTAGCATTCATTTCTTGCTTAGCATCAAATGCAACATAACCACTACCAACATCAATAGTGAAAAAAGGTACTGACATTGATCTCCCAATTGCATCAAGATTTGTGGGAGCCATAAAACGGTGCTAGTCATTTCTATTACGTTATACGCCAGTTACATCATCTTCCTGGGGAAAAGCTACCCATCATCATCATAGTCATCACTAGATTCATTTGCCAAGGAGTCTTGCATAACATAAGTATCTTGATCACATGTCCAATCCGTTGCGGTATTTCTAAAGTTACCCATTTGCACCTATGTGCTACATATTATCTGGATTAGAGTTGAGTTTGAGTCTACCAAACCTTAGCTGCCAACATTTCCATCAATACCCACTTCCCCTATAGGTGCCTAAGGCAGATCATTCTCAAATATCTGCACATACACAGGCACTAACCCTTTAGTGTACACTAACATCCTTGTGCAGCCTCATCATCAATCACTAGAATAATATCATAGTGTAGTGGCCTATCTCTAATAACTATCCTATGATACAGCTCAACCCGATATGTAGATCTATTTATCATAAGTCTATGACAAATTATACCAAGTATTTCCTCATATGTTGAATTTTTACTAATATTGACCACCGCAACTGGCTGCTTATCATAACCAAAATCATAATTCCACTCCATAATATTGCCATGAGCGTACAGTACAAACTTTGCCTTATCCATTACCTTTCCTCACCTATTCCGTTGTCTCATAAAACATAAGATGAATACATGAAATTCGAACTATTACTTATCTATCGTACTTATATAAAATTTAAGCATATTTGCTAATGCTACTATATTCACCCCAGTTTTCTAATAATATATTATCAATGTGTATGATGTATACAATATATGATTTTTTCATGATTTGGTTTGTAATTTCAAAAATTAAATACTATAATCACAATTACATCATAATTTCATCAATTATACGGAGAAAACTACAACACTAAAAAAGAAAAAAGTGAAAAAATGGAAACATATTAAAAAAAAATTTGGTCATTCGGTACGAAACGAAGGAAAAACACGATATGGACAAAAAAAAAAACAAAACAACATGCTAAGCTCGTTTCTAAACCCATACCATAATACAACAATACTAACAATAAATGTAGGATCCCAACATCCAGTGCAACATCACAAATATCAAAATTCATGTGAAAATTAAAAATCAAATTACCTATCGATTTCGACACAATTTTAAGATTTTTCGCATAAAATTCTTCACTTCCACATGATCTTATCACTTCCCCAACACCTCACGATCGATCCAACTCCAAAGGATTCCCTAATTTTGCATCAATCGCAATTGGAAAATTGGGGGCTAGGGTTTCGGTTTGGAAATTTCGTATTTGGGAGTGTTTTCACGCGCCAAATGAAGAAGATGATGAAGTATTGTTGTGATTTTAATGCTTGCCAACCTCGTCTATTGAAGAGACGAGGTTGTATATTAAGGACCTCATCTCTTCAATAGACGAGGTTCTAAGTCGGGATCTTGTCTCTTTAAGAAATGAGGTCAAATGCAGACATTAACCTCATCTCAAGAAGAGACAGGGTCATGCACAAATGACCTTGTCTCTTCAAGAGAGGTAAGTTGCCTAAAACTGAAAATATTTTCTTTACTAATTTCTTTTAAAAGTAATATTTTTTTCGTTTTCCCCTGGTAAATGGATTCTAATTATATTGCTTGATTGATTGTGTTGGTTTGTTGGACTCGAACAGTGGATAGTACGGCCAAAACAAAAAAGAAACCGTGGATAGGAGATGGCGGTTTCGATTCATAGTTGCAAGATTTGTCCACCCGTGCTTTATTTATTTATTTTTTAATATTTACGGTTTCATAATTAATTATACCCACGAATTGACTATTTAATTCTTAGGACTTTTGCAATGCTCAATTATTTAATAAACAACAAATCATACTTACAGGTAATTATTTTTAGAATGTATTAACATACCGTTCCACTTCCACACATAAAATTTTCAATTATGTATCTTTTTCATCTGTATCTTTTTTAAAATGATATGTGTAAATATATCCGATTTGTATCCAAATTTTGTCTATATTTGTTCTATTTGATCTTTTGATGAGAACTGTCAACTTTTTTTTTATCTATATCTATTTCTTGACAAATAATTTGTTAGCAAAAAATTTGAAAAAGTATCTGTATCTGCAGAAAGAAAGCCAAAACAAACAGGCCCTAGCTTCTATGTATATTTATTTTATTTATTTTATTACCAAATATATAGGATACCAAGCTCTGTTTACGCTTTACTATTATACATGAAAAGCAGAGGGGCATCGTAATTGAGCTTGCTTAATTCCAAGCCAATGAAAAAAGCAACGTATCATATTATCATAGGCACTGAGTCAATTTCAGATCCTTGGTAGCATATAAGGTAGTACTGAATGGTTAATAAACTAGGTGAAAGTACAGGGCTAGCTTAACGGGAAAAATATAGAAAAGATAATATATATTTGGTGAATATACACGTGGCGGTAACTATTAACTATATGTTACAAATAAATAATCTGTTACATATTTAAAGTAATCATTGTTCATACAGCTACGTGTTAGAAAATTATTGGTTTTATGTACAGTACATATAACAGTAATACCTACTGAAATCTTAAAAAAAAAAGAAAAGCATGTGAACGCTATAGACTAGATGACTAATATGAATAGTCGATTATTTATGTGCCAATCAATTTGGACCATATGAAACAAAACAGATAAAAGTTATTTTAATAAATAAATTTAGCCTTAACATATCTATAAACATATTTTCACCATTTAATGGGATAAGAATTTAAACATGATACCTCATAGCAATATGATACCATTGGTTAAAACATCAAAAGCCATATAAAATATATATAATATATTTACTTTTTTCACTGTATAAACCCGAGAAATTGGTAATGATCGTGAACATAAGTACATAACAGAGAGAAGGAAGGTAGCAAAGGAATAAAATAAATATCAACCCATGTGTATTCCACACTAGGAAAAACCAACAATGAAATTTGATGTGAATGTCCACACAAGTGCCCCGCATATTAACTCCAATCCGACCCATCTGCTCATCCTCATGCACTGCCCTTCATATCAGCATCAGATCCACTGCTAGTAGTGTTTGCTTTAATTGTAGCTGCCAACACGTTCACATTAAGCAGCATGAGCACAGTTTTATTTAAATAATTGTTTTTATTTGTTTGCTTTTAGTATGTCTTTTTAGTGTTCCGACATAGTCGATTCACGTGTAACTTTTGTTTCACGGGAAAGGTTTTTTGGACATTTCTTTATATTTTATTATAACCAAAGCCTTTTAATTTTTAAATGTTATCACAATAGTATTAAGAGATTACAAATGACAAATTGGAATAAATGGTGATAGACTATTTTTTCATTTTATTGAAGGAATAAAACTGTAATGAATTGTTATTACTGAACGATAGTATAAAATTGTAATGAAACTTTTATTTATAATCTTTTTTTATTTAAATAGGGATATTTGAGAAAAACATCAATTCCAACATTGAATTATAAATTTATAAACATAAATAATAATGATTATTCGATGTGGTAAAGAATAGGTAAGTATTAAAAGAAGTGGTCAACCACCATGGAAAAAGCTAATGAAAAATAAATATGTATATTTTTTTTTTTGGAAAATCAATTATCATCACTTACCATCAATTGCATCCTTCACCTCTCACTATTTTCTGCCACTAATATCTCGTAATACCACGACTTCTTAAGATTAGTAAGATAATGTATATTGATTATTCTAAGTTTTTTATTGTACTAAATATTGGAAAATTCCGGAAAAAACGTTTCCCTGGAACAAACACACTTTCAAATCCATCTAAATTTTGTCCAAAATAAAACTTATGGATGGTTTGAAAAAGTTGAGAAATAATGGGAGCATCCAATTGGCCAAAAAAAAAAAAAAATGGGAACAACAAAGAGGTTCTAAATATATGAATGGCTAAAATTATTACCACTTGAATCTGGACTTGTGCTGCTTCCACTGTTTGTATTGTGGCTTCCACGAAAATCTTGGCTTCTGTCGAGTTAGGTTGCAAGTGCAACAGATCTGAATTCACAAAGATCAATAACCTTAACTACTAGATCGAAATTGCACGTAAAGAGTATAAGAAATCAAGGTTGGTTCTTACAGGTCTATGAGATCGAAAATCCACAGGACTTACCGACGCATTGAGTAATGTTAGTCAGGGCATGGCAGGCTGTAGGAAGCCCAAGTGCAAGTGTAGCATTAAGTTTAAGACCAAGATTAGGATCATCTCTATCCTTGATGAGAACACAAAGGCATCTCTTGCTCTTGTCAAGGACTTGTTTAAGCCCACTACAGCAATCAATAGTGGGTGCTTTAGTCACCACCAACGAAAGGAATACATGTAGCTAATCCCGCCAATTGGTCGGCACATTCTGCTCTATCTTGGTCTAATGTGGAACTTGAAAATCCAATAAAATTATTGCTAGTACGAGGGTGTAAGCTAGATCTTAGACATGATTCTCGATCTAGAAAATGAACGGGCGAGGAGAGAGATTGAGTGTGAGAGAGGGTGTTTAGTTTGTTCACTTGGAGATGCCCAAGCCTTCAACCCCTTTTGAGCTGTCCCGTGACTCCTTTTTTTCTTTTTTTTTTTAAAAGATAAGCGATGGGCACATTGGTGGGGCAATAGAATTTAATTTTACAACAAATGGCGACGGTTCCGCATAGTGAATTTTGACGAGGAATATATCGCCAATATAACAACGGAGGAAGTTATTATTGCTAATTTTATGCTTTTCCTCGGGAAAAAAAGTTTGGAAGTTCCTTCAAAATTCCAATTGTTTCTTCCCATACCGGGGAAGGTAATGCAATGATACGATTAAAAATAAAAAAGAATAAAATATCCAAACACTAGGCAACACATTTATAGGGTAAACCCTATTCGTGGAGTATTGATAGTGGAACATAAACCACAACCTACTCAGTCCTCTTAGGCCCAAAAAATAACTGGTCTCATCGAGCCCCGAGAGAGGCCGACCTAAAATTATGCTTCAGTTATCAACCTCAGTAAAGGAAACCATGATGATGTTGAATTGCCTATTGAACAATAGAGAACAGCCTCTCATCAAGCTTGTTGTCAAGCTACCTCGACTAGACTGAGCTCGATGAGCAAACAATCTTTGAACACAGTGACTACAAGAACACTCAAGTTCCATCTCGAGACCGGGAGACATAATCAGCTCAACCACACTATACGCAAGCACAACTTGTCACGCCTCAAAAGAGGGCTTGGTAGGATTACCCTAAAGTTATCATACCATGTGTGTACTCGTAATATGAGAATCGTCTTGCAAACCAGAGATTATAAGACTCTATCTTATTTATTTACTTAATATTTAACTACATAGATATAATATCTTTATTTAAACTTATTAGGAATTCGATTTTCTATAGTTTGTCAAGATCATAGAGAATCGGTATCCCCTATCAAATAATAAAAATTAGGTAACAATCAACAAAATGCAAGATCTTACTTATTTATACCAGTTACCTAATTTGTATTCTAAGTTCACTACTACCTATCTTTCTAACTTCAAATGAGTCTGATGGAGGGAGCTCTTTCACACATTCCTAGCCCATTTTCAGTTAGCGTTATGCTTGCACAAAACTGTTGGGAGTTGAGCGAACCATAGACTTAGTGAAATAACCTGACTAAATCACACATCAAGTAATAGCAAGCAAGTTTAATTAACAAGCGTATTCCATGCAACAATCAATCGTATGTACAAGTACAAGCTTGGATATCCGGAATCTAAACAGGATGTAGATTTACACCTCTCATCGGGGTTAGAAGAGAGCCATGAAAAGCGATATACTGTTTCTAGAAGAATCAGAGAACTAATAATGAATAGGTACCTTAAACTCTCATAAATTATTTTAGAACATTTAACTCTTATCCTTGGAACAAAGAAACACCATTAAGTATTAGCCATTTCATGTTGATAACGAGTGGTGCTTCTTCGATACCAGTTAGTTCCCGTGGAGCAGCAGAACAAAGGTGCTCCTGGAAGAACTAGAAAATTTACATCTAGAAAAAACAGACGCGTCACTAGAGAACCGAAATGCTAATACGGCAGGGTCATCACTCCTTTTTAATGTAGTATGTGCAATTGATGCAATGCATGTCCATTTCTATTTATGGTACCAGTTCTTAGTCAAGTTTAAGATGATCATACAATTCACAGATATATATCAACCTGCTTCATATAGTAATATTATACAATAGAATTAACTTATAATAGGATAATTTGGCAATCAAGCATATACCAAACATCATGCAATATACCCAATCCCTCATGCGTATCAATTGAATATATATTATAAGTGCAGCCAAACCACAAGCACAAATAATGTGATAAGGTCAAGTTACTCATTTGTTGTCCTTGCTAATTTGTCGTATTATGCTACTGGAAGTCCAAGAATTGATCTATTTTTCTTACGAAATAAGATAACAGAATTTATTATACTATATATCTATAAGGCTTTTGATTGTACTTTTTATGACTTAATTTAAGTTTCACTCTTTTTAATTTATTTTATTTTTCAAGGTAGGAGTTTCGAATTTTATAAGGGTAGATCCTTGTGATATTGTTAGAAATTCCTTTTAAACACATTTTTTACAAGAAAAGTTTTCTTGAAAATTATTTGTACTATTTTGTATAATTTAAACTAATCTATTAATTTTCATTTTATCTCCATTTAGCATATGATCAGACATTCAGATAACTTATTTTGAGTGTTGTATGTAGTTGATTTAATTTTATCAATATGTAAATTTATTTATTTTATGAGTACTGATAATTGATATAGAATATTTTAAGTCTTATTTTGCTTAATAATTTATTATTGAGCTTTTACTATTTATATGGTCTTTTTAGTATATCTACCTTACGGTAATCGATATTTGTTATCTATTATTTATTTTCATTTTGCTTTTCTTGATTTTAAGCATCTATATTTTATTTAAGGTATTTTCTTTATTCTAAATTTACATAAGTTCATCTTTTGTTAGTATCCGTGTTGGAAAATAGGTTTTCTAAATAGGTTTCTTTTTCCATCTGGATTTTCAAAAAATCATTCTATTGAAACTTAAATAGATTTTGAACTTTTTAATATATTCTAATTATTATCAAGCTACTATCTTTTATGTACATAAGACAAAAATCTATGTCATTTATGTACTCTAAACAAATAGCTTTATTATATCATGCAAGTCATGAATGCAAATGAAATATGAGCATTATGTAGATGAGGTTAAAGAAAGAATATGTCACAGAATAGCATTAAGAACATCATATGACCATAATATAGCAAAATAATAACAAACAACTTAAATAATAAGATCCACAATATTGTGATGGCAAGAATATCATGCTTTAGTGTCTTCCACATCCCTAGCATAATGCTCATGGGATTTTGATGGAACCACACATGTATGATCTTGTCATTACATGTTTTATTATGGTAGGGTCAAGATCTATTACCTATTTAGTGTTTGGAGTAAGAAAAGCTTGAAGAAAAATTTTGTGTGTGTGTGTGTAAGGGAGGGGAAGGCTCACGGCAATAGAGAGAAGAGAGGAGAAAAAAGGCTTTTTCCAAAAGCTTGATTTTGTGAGAAATAAAAAAGTGAAAGAGTGAAAGGTAAAAGAGAGATTATATAGGAAAATAATTAGGGTTTTTGTATGATTATTTAATAGAAGAAAATGAAACTAATAAAAGTCATGTACAAGGGAGGAGGGGGGCGGATTTGGAGAGAGAGGAGAGAGGGAAGTGTATTGATATATTTTTGTAATAAAATTCAAATTTAATAAGTAATTTAGGTAGTAAAAGTTGTATTGGAAAAGAAAATGTAAGGAAAATGATGTAAAATTGTAAGAATAGGTTGTAAGGATGTAAGAATAGGGTATGGGTAGTTATACTTGGTGAATAGTGTGATAGAAATAAAAAAATAGATTAGACAATTAAATTACCGGTAGTAATGAAAATACGATAAAAGGCTATAACTGTAATTTTTATAAACCGAAAAATTTTTATAATTATATTTTTGGATTCCTTATTAAATTTCGGTTCTAAAGAGTCCTATATAATATTTTTCTATTTCCGAGTCCCAAGAACCGGTTTTCGAGAACTGATCCCGATCGAGTCCTAAACGAATGAATTCTCTAAAATATGATCTTTTTGTGTTTTGACAAATTATTTAGGGCTATGTTCTAGAGTAAACTCATTTATATTGTTTCGGGGTTTCATTCTCGGGATTACCGGGCTTAGGGTTTTCAGGTCCAACTAGTCCTAGAGTAGTCTTTTAGGGTTTCGATTTCCGGTTCCAATCTCCGAAACCGAATTCAGGTTGATACGAGAATGAAGGCTTACAACCTACCCCCCTTAAACAGAGTTCTGCCCCAAAAATTGAAACTTATGTATCCCTTTTCGAAACGACTCGGAGTACTTTCTGTGAATTTCCTCTTTAGCCTCCCAGGTTGCCTCCTCAAATGTGTGGTTCTTCTATAATACTTTCACTTACTGGATTCTTTATTACGTAACCTTTTCGTTTTCTCATCTAAGATTTGCACTAAGTGTCCCTCGTAGGTGAGGTTTTCCTTTAACTAGAGGGGTCCCAATTCCATGATTCTTTTCGAGTCGGGCACATATCTCTTTAGTACCAAGGCATGGAACACATGATGCATTCCCTGATAGATTCAGGGGCATGGCCAATCGATATACCAGATCTCTAACTCTTTCTAGTATTTCAAAGGGTCCAATGTATCTCGAGCTCAACTTCTCTTGTGTACATACTCTTCGTATATTCTTAATGGAATTCACTTTCAAGTTCACATGATCACCCACTTGAAATTCAAGAACTCGTCTCTTTAGATCTGCCTAACTATTTTCTTGTCTTAAGTTTCTTTCTTCTTTACTATATAGTCCTCACTTTATTAGTTGCCTTTTGTACCAAGTTTGGCCCAATAGCAAGCTTCTCTATGTCATCCCAAAATAGAGTTGACCTATGATGTCGTCCATACAAGGCTCCATAGGGTGGCATCTGAATGGTCGAGTGATAGCTATTATTGTAAGTAAACTCAATTGGTGGTACGTAATTATTCTAGCTTCCCTTGGATTCCCAAAACACATGATCTCAACATATCCTCTAGGGTTTGGATTATCCACTCAAACCGTCCATCTGCTTGAGGATGATAGGCGATGCTAAAATGTAGCTTTGTACCCAAACTCTTTTGTAGACTTGTCCAGAACTTAAATACAAACCATGTGTCTTGATCTGATATAATTCTCGCGAGTACACCATGTAGCCGCACTATTTCTCGTTGGCTAGCTTGTCCTAGGGTATGCGATGTTGATTGGCAAAAAGCGTGTTGACTTGGTTAATTGATCTACAATCATCCACACTGCATCACAACCTTTTGAAGTCTTTGGATAACCAGACATGAAATTCATGGATATCTGATCTCATTTCCATTTAGAGATAGGCAAAGGCCTTATCATTCCTCCTAACCTTTTGTGCTCTACCTTCAGTTGTTGGCAAACCGTACATTCCATGACATACTCGGCTATATCCCCCTTCATATCGCCCCACAGTAGTGGTTTTTCATGTCTTGATACATTTTGGTACCTTTGAGGCGTATAGTTTAGCCGGAATTGTAGGCTTCACCCATAATTTCTTCCTTCAACTCCTCATCCTCTGGTGCACATAATCGTCCCTTCATTTTGAATACGTCACCCCATCTATTGCGAAGCTAGAGTAGTTTCCTTCTTGAACTTCTTCCTTAAGTTTCTGCATCACTTCGTCATATTTTTGAGCCTCCTTGATCCTCTTAACCAAGGTCAGTTCCAACTTCAAATTGGCTATCTCCAATTCCTCACCTTATCCAATGAACTCAATCTTCAATTTCTCGAATTCTCTTATCAGTTCCTTTTGAGTTGTGATTATGTAACGCCCACAGGGGTATCCTAAACGTAACAGTCCACCACATGCCATATAAGACTCTCGAATCACTATCCATGTCTTTCGGGAGTCTCGTATAGATTAAGGCGTCCCTTTACGACAATAGAATACTCTATTCAATGGAGTTAAGTAGTTTAACCCGACATTCGATAGCATTAGATAATAAATCAAAACGCATATGCAATAGATTACAAAGTCTAAGGGCATTCCCCCGCAAAAGAATTTTTAAAGGTCCATTACAGTCATCCAGAGTCTTTTGGTTTCCTGTGGAAGTCTAAACAATTTGAATATAACTTCTATAGGAAACGCCTAGCTCCTATACCTGAGCCGTAGCCTATCTCGGTCTAAGCCAAATAAACTCGTGCTGCAATAAATAGAAACTATAGGGGCGTAAGCTAAACTAACTTAGTGAGTGAAAACTTCCATGATCACAATTATAACATATCAATCAGACAAGTAATTAGCAGACATATGATATGCATCAAACACGTGAATTCATCAAACATATGACTAGCGGGAAATCATATGTGGATGGACTTGCACCCTCCATCTCGGGTTAGCAGATTAACGAATCTTGCGGTACAACGCCGTTTAGGCTCACGGTCAACCAACTTATAATTCGTTTTATGGATCACGATTAACCAACATTTACACCGTTTAGGCTCACAGAAAACCAACAAATGCTAATGCTCCATCCCCATCGTGTTATGAATGAGTTCAATTTCATCTTCAATTCCGAATAATCAATTATACCAATTCTTTTAGGTAACCAATCAATATTCACAGACAGTCAATCCTAGCTCATCTATACAAGCAATGATTAATCATCCGGTTTCGTTATTCTTTAATTTCCACTTCACATAACAATAACAACATATGTAATTCCCATTCAACCCCATCATGCATATTCATTTTATCTTTGCTAAGTAACTAGTGCAACTATCATTATAATCACAACAATAATTGAAATCGAAAGTGATACTCACTCGGTCATGGTTAGCTGGTCTTTTAGTAATAGTAATCGGGTGGCAAGGATTCGTCGGTTTCGGGATCACCTAACAAGGAAGAATACCCTAATAAGTACTTCATCACTTAACTAATCCAAGCCACAAATTAAAACTAATCAAAATTGTAATTCTCACTATTTGCAGAAGTTCCGATTTAAAACGGCGATAACTTGGTCATTTTAACTCGGAATTTCGCAAATTTTATATCGATTTCTATCTACTTCGAAAGATCTATCTAATTATAATATTATTTCCAAGTTTTGAAAACATTTGGGTCATGGAACAGAGGGATCAGATCTGATCAGTAACTATTTCCATTTCCGAAAAAGAGTTTTGTACTTGTTTGAAATGTATTTATTTGATAATTCAAGTATATATGAAGTATGAATGATTTCCTAACATGAATGA
Source organism: Combretum micranthum (assembly GCA_024138025.1). Taxonomy (NCBI): domain Eukaryota; kingdom Viridiplantae; phylum Streptophyta; class Magnoliopsida; order Myrtales; family Combretaceae; genus Combretum; species Combretum micranthum. The sequence goes on from JAMXBD010000827.1 coordinate 22,392, forward strand.
CATGTGATGAGTTCAATGTATGCATGATCTTGGTGATTTTTGCTAAAAGAAAATTTTCAGAACTCCTAAATTTTGTAAGACTTCAACAATAACTACTTCTTGAAAATCTAATTTTCTAACTTTGACATCACAATAGTGTTTTAGATGTCATTCTTAGGAATTTCTAGTTATCTTAATTAAAATTGGGTCTTCATTACATATACTACCTAAGGCCTTCATTTCTACATAAAAATTTTCATTTTGCACTTTGCAAGTATGTTTTCAAATAGGATTTACTCAAAAATCCGAATTTTTTAGAAATCCACTTTTTGAATGATTCCTTTGGGAAAAACTGGTGTAATGCATTAAAATTTAAGACTTTACTATACCTACTACTAAGGACTTCATTTAATACATCAAACATTCATTTTGAGCTTGAATAATAGGTGTTTACATAGACATCATCTAAAGTTACGAATTTTACAATTTGACTACTAACTCAAAATTTTCCATCTTGATTTTACTTCTTGTTTTACACATTAATCTCATCAAAACCCATTTCAACTTATAAAAATCACTACTTAATGATACCTATTACCTATACCCTTCATTTTTCACATAAAACATAAGTTTTAAAGTTGAAACAAGGGTTTTCAAAATAGGGCTTTGAAGTCATACGAATTTTTTTTTGAACATTTCTAGCAAAAACCTTTCCTTTTTAAGTTCCGTGTCTTATCTACATAAAGATCTACCAACTATCACATTTATATACACAAGACTAAATCTTTATGAGCATTAATGCATGAAAACACAAAACATCTATATGAACATGAATGTCAAGTATAATATGAGTGTCTAAGTGCTAGATCTACTAGTTATAATGCATGAAAATGAGTTTAAGAGTATGAACATATATTTCATGCAAGATCTCTACTTTTTTATGCATGAACATGATAATATCTCAATAAAGGCTCATCAAACACAAGATCTACTCTTGTGATGGCTTGATATTCACGTATTAGCATTCTCTTATCCCTAGCAAATGCTCATGGGGATTTAAGATGAGAATACACATAAATAATCTTGCCATGACAAGATTAAATGGTAAGAAAGCTTAAGAATCATCACCTAAAGTTGGTTTAAAGAAGACATGAAAAAGAAATGAGCTTGTTGTGTGTGTGTGTGGAGGTGAGTGTCACGGCACAAAGAGAGAAATGGAGAGGATTTTTACTTTGAGTAAAAATTTTGAAAGAGTAGAAATGAGGAGAGAGAGAGAAAATGAGTATATATATGAAGTAAATTAAGGTTTATTTGCATTATAAAAGAAGAAAAATAAATCAAATAGAGGAAAAAAGGGGGAGGGGTGTTGTGCCGGCCTCAATGGGGAGAAGAGAGAGGGATTTGAATTTGTTTAACTTCTAATTTATGTAATAAAATGTAATAAATATAATAACCTATTTAAGAGACAAAAATTTCTTGGAAAAGAAAATATAATGAGTGTTTGTAAGGATGTAAGACTAGGGTATGGGTTGTGTGTATTGTAGGTTGTCGTAAACCCCGAGAATTCTAAGGAAATAGGATAGTAAAACTTAGCATGGATATTGGAGTTTGTTTACCCGGTTAGGCCTTAGTTAGAAATTCTAGAGTGTTGTGAACCTATTTATAATCTAAAAACCCTAGGTTAGAATTTTTTTTTATTATTAAAAGACACTACAGTTAGAATTCATAATCGGAATCCAAGAACCTAGGATGTAAGTATAAATAGAATTTTATTTCAAAGAACATTAGAAAGTTAATAGCTTATAGTATGTATATGGATAAGAATGACCCATTAAAGATAAACCATTAGGATTATAAATACATACTAAAAGCTATAAACGGACCCGTAATTAATAATCTAGACTCCAAATAAAAATTTAGACCACATCATATTTTTAGTTAGGAAATTTAGAGTCCATAGACACCAATTTTATATTTTGACCTTTTAGGCCCCGAAACCCTAATCACGTAAGACAAAACTTTAAAAATACTAAATCGCGTAAATTTTAAACTTAAAAATTTGAAGTCAACTATATTATAGAAATATTTTGAGACCTAAATTAAATTTTTTGAATAAAAATTTTTACGTAACTGATATTAATATACGCGTAGGGGATAGTTTTTGACGTAATTAGTTAGATATTTAAATTTTTTACTATTTTACCAAATTGTAGGTATGAATTACGGTAAAATTGGGCTCCATGTTGCTGTTCTAAAATTATTACAGCTCCCACTTGCACAAGGTTAAATTAGGTAGAATAAGACTCCAAACTTGGACAAATGATCCAATTAAATTGCTCTAACAATGCCTTAATTATTACACTTAATATAACACTTATAAATCAGCAAAATGGACTTGGAAAGCTGCCCACCTCTCCCTTAACTTCACTCTGACAACCCTACATCCAGCAGAAAAGACAAAAAATTTAATTAATTAATTTAACTCTTCAATAATAAGTTACCTACCTCTATAAATATATGACCAAGTCAACAAGAAAAATTAAAACTCTTCTCAACTACCAGCCCACTCCTCCCCTTGCTGCACCGTAATTTGCACACACACACACACTCACATTCCACAATTTCAAATTTCCCTCCTTTGCAACCTCGCCTTCACATTTGACCTCCCAATAAATTTAGATCAACTAATCAAGACTCCAACCATTCTACAATTTAGAAAACAAAGGTAAGAATTTATATAGTTAGTTATTTTTTCATAGAATGTAGTAACTTACCAAATTACTAAAATATGTAGGTCTCAATTAAAATAAGAAGGAGGAATCGTCATCTACTCCTCTACACTCTCAAGGTAAGTCTACACTAATCTTTGATTAATTTTCTCACTCTAAATTAGGAAAATGAATGAGAAACATTGCCATAGACATTTTATTAGAAGCCTCCATAAAGTTATATTGATGGTAGTGTAAGTGGAAATAATGTAGGATGATTATTTTGAATGAATTAGAATGAAGAGAAACTTTGAAGAAAATTAGTCTAGGCATTAGAAAACCCTAGAATCAAACTTTGATGTCACTACAAGACTATTGTCTTGAAAACTCTAGCTCATGAATTTATGATTCAAAATAAATTAGTAGATATATTATAATTGTCATCTAAACAAATAAAACTAGCCAATATATTACCTATGAGAAGTCTTGAACTTAAGACTCATAATAAAAATTTACTAAAATGTAGACAAGGAGTTTAAATGGATTAGAAACAATCTTAAGAAATATACTATAAATCGAATACACAACAATTACTTTGATGAACTTAAAAATAATGTAGTAATAGTCATTAGTAATCTAAATGGAACTCTTTAATTCTAATTAAGAATTCATCTTACATAATGTTGAAAGACAAAGTAAACAATAATAGAAAATATTGTCTTCAATAAACACATTAATGGATATTATAGATTGAAGTTCAATAAAATTCTTTGCCATTAGTAGAAGCTTAATAAAAAGACTAAGAAATAAAAATAAGACCTAAGAAAGTCTTACACTAATTATAGAAAACTATTTACAAACAAATAAATTAAGTAACTAGCATATTATAGGTAAAATAAGCTTTTTAACACTTATTTAGACATAACAATGTAAGCTAAAATAAGTAATATAATATACTTAAAAATTTTGTACTAAAAACATGAATTTAGAACTAATTAGATCACTTTTAGTAGAAAAAGTATATTTATACGAATTTTATAAAAATATAAGATATTTCATAAGTCTTTAAACAATTAAATATAGACTACCTTTAGAATTGATAGAAATGACTTTACTTAGGATAAAACTAATATAGGACACTTAGACACTCATTAAAAATCAATTACAAAGTCAATTATCTGATTTATAAAACTTCATTCATCTAATAGGTGAATCTTAGTCAAATTTAGACTTCCCGGAAGATTACTACGATTGAAAGCACCATGAGCAGGTGAGTAACTCTGATCTATTACATTGTTTGTGTTTGTAATATTAGTAACATCTAAAGTTATATAAGAAAATGATTGTATGATGCATGTGGGGATGGGAATTGTTCTTGTCGAAGTGGTGGATGAATTAAATGCCAAATTATGCTTATTAAAAGTGATCACAAGATTTTTGTGGAAATTTGTTGAAGCATGTCGAATATTGTTTGTAAACTACTTGGTCGTCTTATAATCAACTTATAATTGACATACTTATAACTTAAAGAATCATGCATTGCATAACTTGCATAAATATTGCATAAAAGTGTGACAGCTTACTACGTGTTAGTATTACGACTCTCGGTTAATGCTTGGTTTTTCTAGATGTAAATTTCCTAGTTCTTCCAAGATTATCCCTGTTCTGTTCAGTTCCATGGGAACTACTTGGCAAAAGAAGGAACGCCGTCCATGGTGTCGGCTTGAAATAACTAATACTTAATGGAGTCTCTTTGTTCTAAAAGGAAATTGAGTGAAGAAACTATAATCATAAAGTAAAGAATAAAAGTGAGCGTTGTTATTCCTATGGTTCTCTGTTTCTCTTGAGCAGGTGGGTCATAAGGTTATGATCCTTGACTAGGTTCCTTCAACCCCGATGTGAAGGTGCAAATCTACATCCTGTTTGGATTCCGGTTGTCCAGACTTATAATTATACATATGCTTGAATGTTGCATTACACTTGTTTGATAAATTACTTATTTACTGTGTTTGATGTGTAATATATGATGGTTATTCACTAAGCTGTAGAAATGCTCATACTCCAACAGATTTTTCAGGATCATTCTCAAACCGTGGCTAATACCATCTCGAGGGTTAGAACGGGTAAGGAAGCCAAGTTAGCAAGTTATGGAAGTAGTTAGTGAAGATTTAGATCTCTTGTATTAGTAAACTTACATCTATTTTACGTTCCTAGTTGTAAGTTGATAAAACAGTTTGTAATAGTTTATACAGACTTTATATGAAGTTTATTTTATCTGTTTTGTATATTTTATGTATGTACATTATTTCTTATCAAGCAACTTAAAAGATTCTGTTTTTATGTCACATCCCTTAGAGTAACTAGTTATATTGTATAGGAATCAATACTACATACAATACAATACAACTAGGGTACCCTCTGGGGCGTGATAGTTCTTAGTTGGTATCAGAGCATGGTTGCAATGATAAGAAAGATGACTATACATAAGAAATACAAGAACAGTAAGGAGATAGTTATGAGGTAGCATAGGATAAGTAATTTAAGAATAGGTATAACTAAACAAATGAAAATAAATTTGTGTGATTTTGATTAATCATGCACTTTTATTTTGTTTTGTTTTGTCTTGTTTAGGATGACCGGGATACATGCCTAAGGAGATGGGAGTCCTTTGCTATGCTAGATATAGAGAATTTGACAGAATACAGAAGGAGGCTTAGAGTATTATTGGAAGACATGGCACTTAATGGCATCGTCATGAAGCTAGATGAGGTATATGGAACATGGAAAAAGGGATTATTACCGTTGTTTAAAGAATGGCTGATGCTAATAGAGAGGGCTTTTCCAAATCCTGGTACTCCAGTAGAGGTAATATATAGATTGGAAAGGATAGTAAAGGAGAAAGGTGGAGGTATCGAGATAGATGATATTGCATTTATTGTTTCTGCAAAATCTCTTAAGCCACTTCCTCCAGACTTTCGCTTCTAGGACCCCATTGGAAGAGGAAAAATCTATGCTCATGATATAAGAAGTGATCATGTGGGAGTTAGGGATACTGATCCATTTACTGATGGCCAAATGCTAGATTGTGCTCTTGGTGCACAATTTTCTTATGGTGACTTGATGACTAGACCACCAGTGATACCTGAAGGAGATTGTCACGCCCCATAGGGTACCTAAACGTAACAGTCCGCCATATGCCATATAAGATTCCCGAATTACCACCTTAGTCTTTCGAGAGTCTCATATAGATGTAAGGCGTACCTTTACACAATAGAGTACAAGTCCGAATGGAGATAAAAGCTTAATTTGGCATGCATAGGCAATAGGATATAATTCATGAAACATAAATAAATATTACAATTTCTAAGGGGCATTCCCCCGCAAAAGAATATTTAACGGTCTATTACAGTCATCCAAGTCTTAGAAGTTTTCTATGGAAGTCTAATACAGAAATTACAACTTCTAGGGAAAACTCCTAGCTTCGGTACCTGTTCAGCCGGGTCTCGTTGCCTAAGCCATAAATGTGTAAGCTGCAAAAGGAATGGACTGTAGGGACGTAAGCTAACTAGCTTAGTGAGTGTAATCTCCCACAAAAACATTTATGTCACAACAATTCAATCAAGTTATTAATCAAGCAAGTGTATGCATCAAACACATGAGTTCAACATACATATGACCAACCGGAAATCATATGTGGATGGAATTGCGCCCTCCATCCCGGGTTAGCAGATTAACGAATACTGCGGTACTAACAATATCCCGTTTATGGATCACGGCTAACCTACGATTATTCGATGTCGTTTATGGTTCACGACTAACCTACGATTATTCGATGTCGTTTATGGTTCACGACTAACCTACGATTATTCGATGTCGTTTATGGTTCACGACTAACCTACGATTATTCGATGTCGTTTATGGTTCACGACTAACCTACGATTATTCGATGTCGTTTATGGTTCACGACTAACCTACGATTATTCGATGTCGTTTATGGTTCACGACTAACCTACAAATGCTCATGCTCCATCCCCTTGTGATATGCACATGTCAATTTATCATTAGTCCAAGTAGTTGATTAAGCCAATTTACTTAGGCGATCAATCAATTTATCAGACAATCCATCATAGCTAACTATACAATCAAAGTTTATCACCCGGTTTCGATATTCTTTAATTTGTGTTCTCACATCATCATCAATCATATAATTTCCCATTAATCCCCATCATTCATATTCCATTCAATTGACCTACATTCTAGTGCACTACTTTACAAGCACATACAATAAATGAATTGGGAAGAAAAACTCACTCCGCCATTGGTACTCCGTTCTTCTAGTAATAATAGTCCGGAGGCAAATAGTCACCGTCCACGGGTTCACCTATTCATATAAGAAAATACCCTAATAAGTATTCTATCAACTTAGGACACTAAACTCTAAGAAAACTTAGTGAAACCGAAATCGCGTCATTTTCGAAGTTCCGTTTTAAAATGGCCATAACTTGGTCGTTTTAAGTCGGAATTTCGCAAATTTTATACCGATTTATCTATCTACTTCGGAAGAGCTTTCTAAATATGAAGTTTAAATCAAGTTTTGAAAATATCTAAGCCTCGGAATTGAGGGATCAGATCTGTACAGCGGGTTTCATTCCAAAAATGCGGTTTTGATGAATGCATTTGAGATTCCTAAGTATAAAATGATACTAAATGCAATGGTAATGATTTTCCCTATCATGAATGTCATGATGTGAACTTTAATGAGTCTATGTTCTTACAACTTTTTGATTTAAAGAATTTTAAAATAAACTTTTCTTAGAAACCATTTCATACTAATGTTTAGTAAGTGAATTTACTACACTTGACCACTACATATTACAAGGATTTTCTTTAGAAAACTCTATTTTGTTTAAAGAAATTTTGACCCTTATATTAGTTATATCCTAAGGCCTTTATTTCTTTAATAAAATTCACATTTATAAACTTTTAAGTGGGTCTTTTACTATGGGGTTTCCAAAAATCCGAATTTACAAAAGTCCATTTTCAAGTTGATTCCTTTAGGAAAATATATTTTGTACTTAAAACTTTAAGTATCTATTATACCTATATCCTAAGGACTTCATTTATTTAAGAAAATATCATTTTTGAAGTTGGAAAAATAGTGTTTTCTAACCCTACATCCATTATTACGAATTTTTGTCTACATGATTTTAACTCAAAACTCCTATGGACTTCATTTCTTGTTTCCAACATTTTCTTTAGTAAAAACTCATTTAGACTCATGAAAAAATACTACTAAACATTATCTATTACCCATAGGCTTCATTTCTCTTATAAAATATATGTTTAGAAGTTGTTAAAAGTGTTTTTGACCTAGGTTTTCAAAGTCATCCGAATTTTCATAAGTCTTTTTCTTGTAAAGTACTTTTTTTTTGACTTCATGGACTCATCTATCTATAGATCTATATACTAGGAAAGTCATTTACTAAAGACAAAAGTATTTAAGACTATTTATGCACATAAAAAAAATAATAATGAAACCTTAATGCCTACATGATCATGAGTAATAAGATGATGGATCTACTTTATCAAATGCTTAAATGAGTTTTAAAAACATAAAAACCATATTTTTATAAAAGATCCTTTGTTTAAAAGACTTTTTGATGGATAAAAGTAAAGCTTTTGGTATAAAGCTTCTTAAAAGTTAGATCCACTTTGTAATGGTTCGGGATTTTTGTTTTGATATCTCATTGTCCCTACTAAAAGATCATGGGATATGGAGTTGAAATATCCAAAAATCACTTAGCCATAACAAAGTTTTATGAGTGGAAGAATGTGGAACTTTACTTACTTGAAGTGGAAGGAGATATAAAGAGAAAATGGAAAGTTGTATGTGTGTGTGTGTGGCTTGAAGTTTCGGCCAAGAGGAAAGGAGAGATTTGGAGCTTTTTACACTTTGTAAAATTTGGAAAGTGAAGAATGAGGAGAGAGAGAGGAAAGATAGCTTATATAGGAAGTGAATTTAGGTTAAATGGAGAGAAATTTTGCAAATGGACAAGGGAGGGGGGGCCATTGGCCGGTTTTGAAACTAAGGGGGGGAGGGGGGAAGCTTGCTTGTTCCATCTTGATTTGGCTTGATTTGATTTATCACTTGTCATGTATTAAAGTGAAGTTGAAGGGACAAAAGTTATGGAAGAATGGAAGAGATTTGATTGATGGTGAGTTAGATTTGTAGGGTAGGCTAATAGGTAGACTAGGTAGTACTTTATGAATAGTAATGAATAGTTGACAAGACAATTTAATTTCCGGTAGTAATGAAATACGAATAAAAAGGCTATAACTGTATTTTTCATAAACCGGAAAATTATGAAAAATATATTTTTGAAATCCTTATTTTATTTCGGTTCAAATGAGTACTCATAAGTATATTTTTGAAATTCTAGTTCCGGGGCACGTTTTTCTATAATGGGTCTCGGGATGACCCGGAATTGAAATTTTCTTAAAATCAGATATTTTCTTAGTTTGAAATATAATTAAGAACTATAATCAAAATTAAATTTTCTTAGAAAAGTTTATTAATTGGAAACCGAGGAAAAGCCGGAATTAGGGTTCCTAGTTCTCACTCCAGACTTGAGCTATTCCGGTTTAGGGTTTTGGTTTCCGGTTCTAGGGTTTTCTTGGCTACTTGAAAAACCGGGGTTTACAACCTACCCACCTTAAAAAGAGTTTTGTCCTCAAAACTGAACTGACGTACCTTGATTCTCAAACAACTCGGGGTATTTCCTTCGGATTTCCTCTTCGGCTTCCCAAGTTGCTTCCTCAGAAGTGTGGTTTCTCCACAATACCTTAACATAATCGGATCTCTTTATTCCGAAGCTTCTGAGTCTTCTTATCCAAGATTTCTACTGGGTGCTCTTCGTAGGTGAGATTTTCCTTTAACCGAATCGGTTCCAACTCCACTATCCGCTCAGGGTCAGGTACATACTTCTTAACACTGATACGTGGAACACATTATGAACTCCCGACAAATTCGGCGGCAAGGCTAGCCGATAGGCCAAATCTCCCACTCTTTCCAAGATCTCAAAAGGTCCAATATACCTTGGGCTTAATTTCCCTTGAGCCCGCATTCTCTTTATGCTCTTGATTGGGTTTATCTTCAAATAGACATGATCGCCTACTTGAAATTCCAGTTCTCTTCTCTTCAGATCAGCCCAACTCTTTTGTCTGTCTTGAGCCTCTTTCATTTTCTGTTGAATAACCCGGACTTTATCAGCTGCTTCTGAACCAATTCAGGACCAATAGCTAGCTTTTCCACATCATCCCAAAACAGAGGGGACCTACAACGCCGTCCATATAAGGCTTCGTATGGTGGCATCTGAATGGTTGAGTGGTAGCTATTGTTATAGGCAAACTCATTAGGGGTATATGATTATCCCAACTTCCTTTGAATTCCAATATGCAAGCCCTTAACATGTCCTCCAAGGTCTGAATGGTTCGCTCAGACTGTCCATCTGTCTGAGGATGGTAGGCAGTACTGAAATGCAACTTGGTGCCTAGGCTCTTTTGTAGGCTCATCCAGAACTTTGAAACAAACCTTGGATCCCGATCTGAAATGATTCCCGCTGGAATACCATGGAGTCGCACAATTTCCGATGTATCCTAGCCAATTTGTCCAATGAATAGGTCATATTAATTGGTAGGAAGTGTGCTGACTTCGTCAAACGATCCACTATACCCAGACTGCATCACATCCAGTGGATGTCCTCGGGAATCCACACACAAAGTCCATTGAAATTTGATCCCACTTCCATTCGGGGATAGGTAGTGGCTTTAATAATCCACCTGGCCGTTGATGTTCCACTTTGACTTGCTGACACACGGCGCACTTCATAACATAATCTGCCACATCCCTCTTCAATCCATTCCACCAATAGTGGCTTTTTATGTCCTGATACATTTTTGTACCTCCCGGATGCACAGTGTAACCGGAGTTGTGAGCTTCGCTCATGATCTCTTTTCTCAATTCTTCATCTTCCGGTACACATAATCTTCCTTTCATTCTAACCACCTCTTCATCATCCAGGGTAAAGTCACTATACTTCCCTTTGAGCACTTCTTCTTTGATCTTCTATCGCCTCATCATATCTTTGGGCTTCTTTAATCCTGTCGATCAAAGTGGGTTCCATAACCAAATTTGCTATCTCCACTTCGACATCTTGCCCTACGAATTCAATCTTAACCTTTCGAATTCCTTTATCAGCTCTTTTTGCTCTGTGATTAGGCCTGCCACTTCTCCATAATTCTTTCTGCTCAAGGCGTCAGCCACAGCATTTACCTTTCCCGGGCAGTAATTTATTCCCAAGTCATAGTCCTTGATGAGTTCCAACCACCGTCTCTGCCTCATATTTAACTCCTTTTGTGTGAACAAATATTTGAGACTCTTGTGATGATCTGTGTACACTTCACACTTTGCCATACAAATAATGTCTCCATAACTTCAAGGCAAAAACCACAGCGGCCAATTCCAAATCATGTGTTGGATAGTTCTGTTCATGAGGCCTTAATTGCCTGGAGGCATAGGCAATGACTTTCCCTTCTTGCATCAGTACACAACCGAGGCCATTCCTAGAGGCGTCGCTATGCACTGTGTAAGGCTTTTCGGATCGGGCAATACCAAAATTGGAGCTGATACTAAGCGCCGTTTCAACTCTTGGAAACTTTGCTCCCTCTTATCTGTCCATTCGAATTTCTCATTCTTTTGCGTCAGTTGAGTCAAGGTTTGGCAATCTTGGAGAAATCCTTTACAAACTTGCGGTAATAACCAGCCAAACCTAGGAAGCTTCTCACTTCGGTTACCGTTTCGGGCTGTTTCCAATCCACTACAGCTTTGATCTTTTCTGGGTCTACGATATTCCTTCTCCCGTCACTACATGTCCAAGAAAAGATATCTATCCAACCAAAAATCACACTTGATAGCTTGGCGTACAACTTATTTTCTCTCAAGGTTTGTAACGCCATCCTTAGGTGCTCCTCATGTTGTTCCTGGTTTTGGAATAGATCAAAATATCATCTATGAACACGATTACACACTTATCCAAGAGTGGTTTGTAAATCGGTTCATAAGGTCCATGAATGCAGCAGGTGCATTGGTTAACCCAAATGGCATTACCAAGAATTCAAATGCCCGTACCGTGTACGAAAGGCTGTCTTAGACATCTTCCGGCTTTATTCTCAATGGTGATAACCCGAGCGCAAATCAATGCGCGAGAACACACTTGCCCCTTGAAGCTGATCAAAGAGGTCGTCGATTCTTGGAAGGGGGTATCGATTTTGATTGACTTTATTCAACTCCCGATAATCGATACATAATCTCATAGACCCGTCCTTCTTCTTCACAAACAACACCGGTGCGCCCCATGGCGACACGCTGGGTCTTATGAATCCTTGATCCAAAAGCTCCTGTAATTGGGTCTTTAATTCCTTCAATTCCACCGGAGCCATCCGGTATGGTGCCTTTGATATCGGCTCTGTACCTGGAGCTAGAGTGATTTCAAAATCAATCTCTCTTTTGGTGGTAAACCGGGTAAGACTTCAGGAAATACATCCTCAAACTCATTCACCACGGGTATGTCACTCTTTTCTCTCTTTCCTCTCTAATCCAGGCATCTTCTATTGGCACAATTTCCTCATCTTCCATCATTAGCTCGAAGGAGCTTAACCCGTAATCTCTTCGCACCATGATCTCTCCAAGGAAGTCTACTCTCTCCTTCCTGTGGTCATCAAAACTTATCATCTTTCTTTGACAGTCCACAATGGCTTTAACCTTACTTAGCCAATTCATCCCAAGGATAACTTCATATTTACTCATCTCCAAGACTATCAAATCGCTTGCTGAGATATGTCCTTGGATTTCTAGCAAACAATCCTTTATTATCTCTCGGTCGACACAACACTACCTGTGGGTGTCTTAATCCTTAAGGTTGTGGTTGTCATGGCTATGGGTAGACCAAGCCGCTTAGCCAAGCTGGCAGTGATAAAGGAGTGGGTGGCTCCCGTATCAAACAACACATAAGCTTCATTCCCATTTACTCCTATGCGTCCTGTCACTAGGCCGCCATCCACATCGCCGTCTTGGTCCAGCGCGGCCAGCTCCATGCCTTCCTCCTCATCATCCTCGATCATCCATTGGCCTTCAAAGTTATACAGCCGCATCCCATGCATAGCCGAGGCTGCACGGTTTCCACTTTTGGGACCGGACCTTTGGGTGTTATCATTTCCTGGATTCCGGTAAGGCCGAGTAATCCCACTTTTCCGCTGAGGGCACTCGGAGGTTACATGGCCCTTTTCCTTGCAAAGGTAGCATGTTATAGTCATCTTCTTTGGGCAAGCATAAACCAGATGACCTGCTTCGCCACAAAAGAAACACTTGTCCTTCAGCTGGGGGCATTGTCTTGGGTAGTGGCCTCCTTTGCACTTCCAACAGGAAATGTTGGACTTGGTTTGGTTAAACCTCCCACCAGGATTATCCTTAATACCGTGGTAGGGCTTGAATCTCTTTCCTCTATAGCTCGAGCTGGAGGCATCAAAGTGCCTTTTTCCGAACACTCTTTTGTCCGGTTCAGCATACTTTCTCTTCTTGGCCCCTTCAATCAGACGGGCCTTCTCAACCACCCCAAGGTAGGTCGACAATCCAGATTCTTGTATCTTTACCCTTAAGTCTTCATCGAGACCTTCCAGGAATACTTGTTTCTGCAGCTCCTCACTATTTTTGTATGACTCAGGAGCATACTGCAGCAAGTGATTGAATTCTGTTTCATACTGCTCAATCGTTCTGCCTCTTTGTCTCACATGCAGGAAATCTGCACTGTACCTTACTCGGAGGCTAGCGGGGAAGTAGTTCTCTAGGAACTCTCTACGAAAGGTCTCCCAGCTAACTGGGGTTGCCAAACTCCTTCGTTTAGATTCCCACCATACACGTGCATTATACCTCAACATGTATGTGCCGTACTCCAATCGGAGATGTGGTGGGGTCTCGTATGCTGCAAATGAACGCTCAATTTGAGCCAACCAATCTTCTGCCTCATCGGGCTTTCCAAACGCCCCATCAAAGTAGCGGTTGCTCTTTATAAAATCGGGGAGGGAACTCCTCTAGTAACCTCTTGGCGGTGGAGGGGGTGGATAACGAGCATTATATGATTGCTCCTCTGGTGGCATGGGAAACTCCTCTTGCATTCTCCTGTAAGGAAGGGGCGGTGGAGGTGGTGGCAAAGATGCAGAACCCCTTAGACTTGGTTCGGGATTTTGGGGTTGGTTCTGGTTTTGGTTTTGGATGAATGCAGCAAACATATTTGTCAAATTCCCGATTGCATTCATCATGGCTACTTGGGGGTCGGGCTGAGCAGCTTCAGGTATGCTAGCTTAGGGGTGATCTGGTTGGTTCACGCTACTAGCTTCACTTGGGAGTGGTTCTTGCTCCCGGTTTCGGTTTCTCCGGTTTCGTCTGTTACATATCGTCTTAATAAGTTTTATTTCTTCTTTAGAGTTTTTGCGGCTTATAAAAATTTGGCTGAAGAGTTTTCGAAAATTCTAGGAATAATTTAGAGAAATATAGAATTCATAAAAAGGCTCAAAGAAAATTTAAAGCTCCAAGTCGTTCACAAAAAGGCTCTTAGAGTAAAGAAATCATAGCAATCGAAGGAATTCCAAATCAAGAAATCATAATAACAAAGAATTTCCGAATCAAATGATGATATGAATGAGAATATGTTTATGCAATTAAGTATAATGAATGTAGCCTACTGCTAATGCAAAAGTATGATGTTTGTGAAACTTCATTCTTGGAATCAACATAATACTTCATTGATTTGATGTGCTGTACAAGAGTTGTTTTTCAAATAAGCTTACAAAATTAGACAACACAAATCAAATCTTCCGATACTAGCCGATAAAGTCTACCTAACAACATCTAGGGACATGGAAGGAAAAGACAAGGAAAACAACATACTAACCATAAAGAGATCCTAAGGCAATTTGGCATCCCGCATTGCCTACTATTCAAAAGAAACTATTGGACTATGGGATACTACATCCTTCCTAATCAGAGTCGTCTGTGAGGGCTGGGGAGTCGTCCTCGACTAGAAGATGCTCCATCATCCTTTCGGATGAACTGACTCAAATAGGCCCTACAGTCAATCTCCTTCTCTGAGCGGGTCGGGCTAGAGGCTCTGGTTCCTCCTCTTCTTCTTCCTCTTCCTCTTCTCTTCTTCTTCTCTTCCTCTTCTTCTTCTCTCACTTCTTGATCTCCTACTTGATTTGTTTCCTCCTATCAACTCTATCATTGGATTCATTCCTAATTCCCATCTCTCTTTCCGCTTCTCTTCCAGCTTCTCCCACATCCTACTCCATCTTTCTCTGAATTCACCTATCCAAGGGTCAGCTTCATTCATTCTCTCCACAGGTTCGGACTACCGGCTCAGGGGCTACTGCCTCAACCTCAGGGGGCTGCTCGCCTACTGGGTATATCTTTCCATACGGTGGGGTCGAATTCTGGTTCTACCCTCCCACTATCGGGTATGTCCAGATCCCTATTGAAATCCCATACAACTGGTTTGGTAGTGGGTTGGGTTGTTCTGGAGCTATGACTGGAGGGGTAGGGGATCTAGGTATTTCTTCTTCCATCCAGTTTGGGTCCTCTTCTGGGTCTTCCTCCTCCTCAGATTCTTCCACATTGTTTTCTCCTCCCTCATTGTTTCCTTCATTCCTCATCTTCCTCAAACTGGGGCATTAATCAGATGTACTCCCCCGTTTCCTACTTGTGGAGCTGGAGCTCCTCCTAGGAATGGGATATATCGAGGTATCTAGCTTGCCACAAAATGATTTCTAATATCGCCAGATTCCAATCCCTATGATCATCCAGGTCATCACGGGCATGCACATAAAGTGGTCCTATACCATGCCAATTCCCAAAGTCTGGGTGGGGGGGACTTCCTTCATTCTTAAGAATAAATGTGGCTTCTCTTAACATGGGTTCTCCGCATATTCTACCATCACCCTCTCTAGGGTATAAATAGTCTCCATGATTGTCCATCTTCTTCTCCTTATTGGATCATATCTTAACTGATCTATCACAGATATCCATCTTTGTATCTAAGGCCCTCTTTCCATAGCTTATACATCTCTTTTATTGTCCTAGGTCGCTGGACCAATGCAAAGTCTTCACATAAACCCTTACCGTAGTCGGTATTCCACCATGTTTCATCTAGTCTTTTGGTGAAGTTCCTAGCTCTTTCTCGGGTTTCACCCAAGGAAACCTACAACAAGAAAACTATTAATTAGCCTAGCTTTTAACTCCAATTTTATCCTAGTTACTTAGTTCTAGGTTCGATTTTAACTCTATTGTCATGCCTAATAACCTAGTGCTCTGATACCACTTAAACTGTCACGCCCCATAGGGTACCCTAAACGTAACAGTCCGCCACATGCCATATAAGATTCCCGAATTACCACCTTAGTCTTTCGAGAGTCTCATATAGATGTAAGGCGTACCTTTACACAATAGAGTACAAGTCCGAATGGAGATAAAAGCTTAATTTGGCATGCATGGGCAATAGGATATAATTCATGAACATAAATAAATATTACAATTCTAAGGGGCATTCCCCCGCAAAAGAATATTTAACGGTCCATTACAGTCATCCAAGTCTTAGAAGTTTTCTATGGAAGTCTAATACAAAAATTATAACTTCTAGGGAAAACTCCTAGCTTCGGTACCTGTTCAGCCGGGTCTCTTCGCCTAAGCCATAAATGTGTAAGCTGCAAAAGGAATGGACTGTAGGGACGTAAGCTAACTAGCTTAGTGAGTGTAATCTCCCACAAAAACATTTATGTCACAACAATTCAACCAAGTTATTAATCAAGCAAGTGTATGCATCAAACACATGAGTTCAACATACATATGACCAACCGGAAATCATATGTGGATGGAATTGCGCCCTCCATCCCGGGTTAGCAGATTAACGAATCCTGCGGTAACAATATCCCGTTTATGGATCACGGCTAACCTACGATTATTCGATGTCGTTTATGGTTCACGACTAACCTACGATTATTCGATGTCGTTTATGGTTCACGACTAACCTACGATTATTCGATGTCGTTTATGGTTCACGACTAACCTACGATTATTCGATGTCGTTTATGGTTCACGACTAACCTACGATTATTCGATGTCGTTTATGGTTCACGACTAACCTACAAATGCTCATGCTCCATCCCCTTGTGATATGCACATGTCAATTTATCATTACCAAGTAGTTGATTAAGCCAATTTACTTAGGCGATCAATCAATTTATCAGACAATCCATCATAGCTAACTATACAATCAAAGTTTATCACCCGGTTTCGATATTCTTAATTTGTGTTCTCACATCATCATCAATCATATAATTTCCCATAATCCCCATCATTCATATTCCATTCAATTGACCTACATTCTAGTGCACTACTTTACAAGCACATACAATAAATGAATTGGGAAGAAAAACTCACTCCGCCATTGGTACTCCGTCTTCTAGTATAATAGTCCGGAGGAATCGTCACCGTCCACGGGTTCACCTATTCATATAAGAAATTACCCTAATAAGTATTCTATCAACTTAGGACACTAAAACTCTAAGGAAACTTAGTGAAATCGGAATTCGCGTCATTTCCGAAGTTCCGTTTTAAAATGGCCATAACTTGGTCGTTTTAAGTCGGAATTTCGCAAATTTATACCGATTCCTATCTACTTCGGAAGAGCTTTCTAAATATGAAGTTTAAATCAAGTTTTGAAAATATCTAAGCCTCGGAATTGAGGGATCAGATCTGTACAGCGGGTTTCTTGATTCCAAAAATGCGGTTTTGATGAATGCATTTGAGATTCCTAAGTATAAAATGATACTAAATGCAATGGTAATGATTTTCCCTATCATGAATGTCATGATGTGAACTTAATGAGTCTATGTTCTTATAACTTTTTAGATTTAAAGAATTTTAAAATAAACTTTCCTTAGAAACCATTTCTCTAATGTTTAGTAAGTGAATTTACTACACTTGACCACACCTACATTTTACAGGATTTTCTTTAGAAAACTCTACTTTGTTTAAAGAAATTTTGACCCTATATTAGTTATATCCTAAGGCCTTTATTTCTTTAATAAAATTCACATTTATAAACTTTTAAGTGGGTCTTTTACTATGGGGTTTCCAAAAATCCGAATTTACAAAAGTCCATTTTCAAGTTGATTCCTTTAGGAAAAATATATTTTATACTTGAAACTTTAAGTATCTATTATACCTATATCCTAAGGACTTCATTTTTAAAAAATATCATTTTTGAAGTTGGAAAAATAGTGTTTTCTAACCCTACATCCATTATTACGAATTTTTTTCATAACTTTTAACTCAAAACTCTATGGACTTCATTTCTTGTTTCCAACATTTTCTTTAGTAAAAACTCCTTTAGACTCAAAAAATACTACTAAACATTATCTATTACCCATAGGCTTCATTTCTCTTATAAAATATATGTTTAGAAGTTGTTAAAAGTGTTTTTGACCTGGTTTTCAAAGTCATCCGAATTTTCAAGTCTTTTTCTTGTAAAGTACTTTTCTTTTTGACTTCATGGACTCATCTATCTATAGATCTATATACTAGAAAGTCATTTACTAAAGACAAAAGTATTTAAGACTATTTATGCACATAAAAACAAAATAATAATGAAACTTAAATGCCTACATGATCATGAGTAATAAGATGATGGATCTACTTTATCAAAGCTTAAATGAGTTTTAAAAACATAAAAACCATATTTTTATAAAGATCCTTTGTTTAAAAGACTTTTGATGGATAAAAGTAAAGCTTTTGGTATAAACTTCTTAAAAGTTAGATCCACTTTGTAATGGTTCGGGATTTTTGTTTTGATATCTCATTGTTCCTACTAAAAGATCATGGGATATGGAGTTGAAATATCCAAAAATCACTTAGCCATAACAAAGTTTTATGAGTGGAAGTAGTGGAACTTTACTTACTTGAAGTGGATGGAAGATAAAGAGAAAATGGAAGTTGTATGTGTGTGTGTGTGGCTTGAAGTTTCGGCCAAGAAAGGAAAAGGAGAGGATTTTGGAGCTTTTTACACTTTGTAAAATTTGGAAAGTGAAGAATGAGGAGAGAGAGGAAAGTAGTTTATATAGGAAGTGAATTTAGGTTAAATGGAGAGAAAATTTTGCAAAATGGACAAGGGGAGGGGGGGCCATTTGGCGCCGGTTTTGAAATCTAAGGGGGGAGGGGGGGAAGCTTGCTTGTCCATCTTGATTTGGCTTGATTTGATTTATATCATTGTCATGTATTAAAGTGAAGTTGAAGGGACAAAAGTTATGGAAGAATGGAAGAGATTTGATTGATGTAAGAGTTAGATTTGTAGGGTAGGCTAATAGGTAGACTAGGTAGTACTTTATGAATAGTAATGAATAGTTGACAAGACAATTTAATTTCCGGTAGTAATGAAATACGAATAAAAAGGCTATAACTGTATTTTTCATAAACCGGAAAATTATGAAAAATATATTTTTGAAATCCTTATTTTATTTCGGTTCAAATGAGTACTCATAAGTATATTTTTGAAATTCTAGTTCCGGGGCACGTTTTTCTATAATGGGTCTCGGGATGACCCGGAATTGAAATTTTTCAAAAATCGATATTTTCTTAGTTTGAAATATATTAGAACTATAATCAAAATTAAATTTTCTTAAAAGTTATTAATTGGAAACGAGGAAAAGCCGGAATTAGGGTTCCTAGTTCTCACTCCACTTGCTATTCCGGTTTAGGGTTTTGGTTTCCGGTTCTAGGGTTTTCTTGGCTACTTGAAAAATCGGGGTTTACAGAGATTCAGTACACCTGCATAGAACCCTCTCCCATACTAGGCGAGTTGCTGGAACATCACATCCTATGGAGACTCGACCACGAGCGCCGGGAGATGGTCCATTTGGGACACCTATAGGAGGAACTGACATGGCAGAAAGAGAGAATAGAAACAGGAGAGAATTTGAGGATCAATGCTTAAGGGAGGCTTTGGCTACTACAAATGAGACATATAGGCAAGTATATGATGCATATATGCATACATTTCAGCCCAAGCCATTGCATCCAGATCTTGGACCAGCTTTTAGAGGGTGGATTCCTTGGGAAGTAGAGCATCTAGAGTTTTTAGAAGCAAATGATATAAACCAAGTTGTCCCAGCACCAGTAATACCCGAGATCCCTAGGACAGCTGGGTTAAGAATTAGAGAGTCTGATCCTATACAAATACCATAGCAAGGCGAGCAGGTAGAACTAGAAGAGGACTCAGAGCGACTCCAATAGTGTTGATATTGTCACGCCCCGAGGGGTACCCTAAACGTGGCAGTCCGCCGTACACAATACTAAAGCCTAGGAATGACAACCTTTGTCACGCAAAAGCTTCCATATCATGTACAGAGCATACATCACAACCAAGGGAACGCATCGGAGTAGCGCAATTTATATTGATAATAAATAAGTAACAAGGCAAAGAGAATACTTATCATAAAACATACTACTACATTTCAATTCTTAGGGGCATATCCCTCTATTATCTTCAAATAAATATACATCACTAATCATATAGATCATTACATATAAGAACCTTACAAAATTACTTCATCTTATGATTCCATTTCCTTCATAGAAGCTTAATCTCTTCATGACTTCCTTAATGTCATGATCCTCAATTTAAGCCACGGGTATACCTGTTTCAACAAAACCTATAGGGGTATAAGCTACAACTAGCTTTGTGAGATATTCCTTTTCATCCGTACCGTATTTTCAAACAAGTTTATTTATATTTTCACACATATGCTATGCATACAATGCAACATTCACATGATTACACAAATATATATAGTTATCCAGAAACCATATATAGAACGGATTTACCCCTCCATATCAAAGGTTAGGGAATCGGGGTTGAAGGTCCTCGACCTTCTACTGCTAGTCCTCAGGTCCTCACCCACAGCATTCGGTTGGCTCGGCTCTAAACCTAAAGTCGCTTTCCTCGAGCGATTTGGATTCTCCAGGAAGGAACATGGCCTGTGGCATCGCACGATCATAGTCAATCCAACTCTATGCGTAGAAGTAGCAGCCTTCCAAAATAGATGTGACTCGATGGTTGCTATGCGTGAGCATTTTATTTTTCTTAAGCCAAACCTTATTAAGGTTTATTAGGAGCGATCAATCAATTTAGCAAACAATAAACAGGCATACAAGCAAGTAAACAAAATTATTTAGACAAACAGTTCGAAGTTGCGATATTCTTAATTCTCATTTGACGCATAAACATAGAATCATGTATATACACATAATCCCAAATTCCCCAAATATATATCCATTTTTATCTTTTCTTAGTATACTAATGCTACTACTTTACAAGCACAAGCAAGGTAATGAAATTAGGAGGAGTAACTCACTCATCCATTTTGCGATCTTGTTAGTCGTAGTAATCCTTGGGTAGGGAAATCTCGTATCTTTTGTCACCTAGACAAAAGAAATACCCGGGATAAGTCTTTCATGAAATTTCTATTCTTGGAGATTCTAAACTTTTCTTAAAATCGCGGTAAAATCGTATAAGAGGAAATTCCAACTTAAAATGACCATAATTTACTCATTTTAACTCGGAATTTCGCATATAATATGCCGTTTTCTACCTATTCGAAAAGATCTATCCATTTCTAAACTTATCTTTATCATAAAAGGTCATTTGGATTCCGAAAACGTTAGGTACAGATTTAAAACGAATTATTTCTAAACTTTTGCAAATCCATTTTCTAACTCAACTTCATTTTAAAGAAAATCCTTTTGAAACAATATATGTATATAATTATATATTTGATAAACACTTTGAATATATAGGTAAGCTCACTTTATATGCAAAAATCCTAATGGTAGTGTCTCAACAATTTATTTCATAAAACAATTCATTTAAACTTTAACTTTGAAAATTTCTTTTCAGTATTTAAAGAAACTTTATATTTTCCTAGGTTGTTATAAATGAGCATATTCTATTTTATTTTCTTCATTCTTTTTCCAAGGACAAATAAATTTTCTTTTAACCTTAGTTTTTCATAAGTTTTACTTCAAAATCAAATTTATCAAAAGTATATTAAGATGGTTCTTGAGTCTTGTCTCTATTCCTTAAAATATAAGCTTTGTTTTCTAAAACTTGTTCTTTTATTTCTTCGAAAAGAATCATCTTTATTGATAAAATCATTTGTTTCTAACCTTATATTGTTTATATATTTGGAAAATAAGTCTTTTCTTTAGGGACTTAAAATCATTATTTTCCTAAGTGGGTTTGTAATTTTATTGGTTGAGTTCATCTTAACTTTAAAAAACTAATTTGTTTCTTAGTTTTGTTATGGAGTTAAAAAGAGTTTATTCTTAAGCTTTTTGTGAAAACTTTGAAAACTAACAAATTATTTTACTAAAATTTAGGTTCCCAAAATACATGATGAAAGTATTTATTTCTTATGTTTCCTTGGAAATCTATCTTTGTTATTTATGAAAAACGTTGAGAAAACTCTATTTCCATGTTGTTGATAATAACTTCATGATTTTGCGATAAATCATACAATCGAAAATCTAGCTTTGAGTTCATTTTGTAAAGCAAAATTCTATTTTTAGATTAGTTGAGACATTAACATTATGTAAATGCAAGTATCATGAGCATATAAGGTAATAAGAACATAAGAAAATACTAGAAACAAATAATAAGCAAGAAAATAAAATATCAAGTATTGGGAACCTTAGCTTCATCAAGGTATCCCGGTCAAGTATTGGAGCCTTAGCTTCATCAAGGTATCTCGGGACTAAGAATGGGCTAGTCCCGAAAATTTAAAGAAAATAATAAAAGATTGTTTTGACTTGATATGGACAAGTCTAAGACTAGAAAGACTAGTCTTAAAGAAAAGCATGAAATAAATAAATAAATAACAAGTGAGCTTATATGCTCTAAATAAATATATATACATAATATACATAATATTATATATAAGTTAGATTAGAAGCAAATAATAACAATAATAATAACAACATAATAAAATAGAAAGCTTATGTACAAGAACAAAACATGAACATGTTGTTGCTTTTACTACTCATATGAGTTTCAAAACAACACCATAGTCATGTTAAGTTACATGACATGAGTGAATAATAGTTGAAAGAAATATTTACCTAAAGTGTGTAAGTGGTACGAAGATGGTAGATGAAATGGGTATTATGGGAGTAGTGATATGTGGTAAATAGTTTATGTATAAGGAATGGTTTTTGTGAGGAATTGGTTTAAGAGAGTTTTGGTGGAGAGAGTTTTTGAAGAGAAGATTTGTGGAGAGATTTTGAGAGAGTTTTGGTAGTGAAATGAATTGTGTGAAAGAATGAAAGAGAAAGGGGGTATTTATAGAATTTTTGGAGTGAATTTTTGATGTAATTAAATAATTGAAAAAATAAAAATAATTTGTTGGAAAGAGAGGGGGCACCGGCCATAGTGGTGTAGAGGGGGAGTGAGTGGATTTTTGAGTGAATTTTGTAAGAAAATAATTAATATGTAAGGTATGATTGATATAAAGATGTATTGGAAATATAAAAAGTAAGAAAATAGGTATGTAGGTAGTAAGAAAAAGGTGTAGAAAAAGTAGAGATAGTGAAATAGTAATGAATAGTAAAAAAGTACTATGAATACTAGACCAGACAATTAAAATACCGGTAGTAATAAAAATTCGCGTAATAATGCGATATCTGTAATTTTTAGCTACCGAAAAATTCTAAAACTGATATTTTTGGAATCCTTATATTTTTACGAGTCTATTGGTATAAACAAATATTTTTAATATTCCTAGCTCCGGGACACGCTTTTCGAGCACTAATCTCGTTTGAGTCCGAAGGACACTCGAAATTCGCGAATATGATAATTTTATGTTACCCTATATTATTACGAACTATTTTAAGCTATTGGCTTAATTTCGTTTTCTAGGGTTTGAAACGTGGGATTGCCGAATCTTAAACACTAGAGTTCATTATAGGCTTTGTTGTCTTTAGGGTTTCGGTTTAACTTCTGGTTTCGTCGAGATATTCGTAAGATCATATAATTTTCGAGTTTTGATCGTTTTATATTTTTAGCTCGACCTCTATGGTATATTTCATTTTATTTGTGATTAATTAATAGTTTTTAGTTCTCAGGATCGTTTAACCGAGTCTAGGGTTATGAGTTGACTCAGTTTGACTTTTGGTGAAAATTGAAAATTGTGATTCTAAAATTTTACCGAAGGATTTAAAATTTTATCATTTTGTTGTTCAGCGGTATTTGGATCTATCGTTTTGATTCGCGTTTCAGGAATTGGTAGATGATTTAATTGGCGTACGAACGTTGATTATACCGGTAGTTGGACTTTATATTTTGTTTCAAGGGTTCTCGTTTTCTCAAGATTCAGAAAACTCGTTTTGGATCTTTATTTGGAATTAAGTTTTAATTTGATTCGATTTTTTTTTTTAGGGTTTTGTTTCCAATGTTTTGACTCGGTCTAGAATTTGGTTTTTATCTTGAGTCGATTTTCGGGATTTAAATTTTGATACTTAGACTTCTAGGATTATTTTCTATGAATTATGAAAATTTTTGGGGGTTTACAGATATTTACCCTGATTTGGATCCTATGGATAGGGGTAAGAGGCTTTGTATCGTGATCCCAGGAGAGAGACTTGACAAGTGACTGATTGAGATATGAGTTATAATATGTAAATAGAAGACTAATGAGCTACTAGTTGTAAAATGCCACTTTTGACATGTACATAGTAGTATTAGGCATAATAGTTGTGGTGGTAGCTCTTTTTGTCAACCATATATACTATGAGTTTTGACTATGTAATGTAAATTATGTTTAATAGTAATGGAAGTTTTATTTGTGTATGATGATGTGAATTTCTAAATAGCTGATAAGGTTGACATTAAGATTAGATGCTTAAATTCGTAAACTTTGTTCGAATTACATATTGGTACTAAAAATGTCTCTAATGTTGATAGAGTACCAAGGACAAGAGCTGGAAATAGTAGAGGAAGAGGTGAGTCCTCATAAGCAAACCAACCTAATAATGCATCTGAACCACCTCAAGATCGCTTAGAAGCTATACTTATGGCAATTCAACAACAGAACGTTTTGATATTGCAAGCTTTAAGAACGGGACAAACGCGCCAGTCAATGTCCCCATCAAGTGAGACACCCAATGTATCACAAGAAACTAGTGGGAGACCGGGAAATTCTAATATGTCAACTCAACCATCAAATACTGAGCCTGGAAATTCAGGACAAACCCC
Source organism: Combretum micranthum (assembly GCA_024138025.1). Taxonomy (NCBI): domain Eukaryota; kingdom Viridiplantae; phylum Streptophyta; class Magnoliopsida; order Myrtales; family Combretaceae; genus Combretum; species Combretum micranthum. The sequence continues at coordinate 47,488 of JAMXBD010000827.1, forward strand.
TGAACTTGCCCTGAGAGTACAAACAATCGGACAACCTGGACAAGAATTGTTACCACTACACCGAGCTCAGAGGAATTTATTGCCGGAATTCATCAAGTGTAATAGATATTTTGAAGGGCATCTCGGCAAACCTAAAGAAGCCGAGGATTGGATAGCTCAAATTGAAAGGTCATTTGATGCTTTCCAAATACCTAAAGCCTTAAAGACATCCTATGGATCATATCTATTGCGTTTAAGGGCAAGAATTTGGTGGAATTCTAAATTAAGGACCTTGCCACAGCCGGTGACATGGGAAACATTGAAACGGGAATTTTAAAGGAATATTTCCCGAAAGCTTAAAGGCAAAATAAAGTATCGAGCTGATGAATTTGAGTCAAGGAAACAAGACTATTGATGAGTTTGAGCATGAGTTTAATAGACTACTACAATTTGCCCCCGATGCATATAAGGACAGTGATGAGTTGAAGAGACAAACTTTTATGGCCGGATTAGAGCCACATTTCTAGAGAAGGCTTGATGAGTTTGAGATATCTGATTTTGCTGCTTTAGTGGAGAAAGCACGAGTTATTGAACGTGCAAAGGTTTATGAAGTGGAAAGGTATAAGAAAAGAGGACAAACATGGGAAGAGAACCTTTGATAATTCAAGAATAAGTTTTATCCCTAAAAAGACCAAATTCATAAAAAGAGGTGGAATAAAGAGTGGAATGACTGGAAAAAGTGTTACCTATTGGAAATGCAAGAAATCCATTACCCGAGAGATTGTCCTCAATTGCAACATAATTGTTATTATTGTGGAGAAAGTGGACACATGGCCAACTCATGTCCAAAGAGGAGTGGAGCCACTTGTTTATTTGTGGAAAAGTCAGGCATATATCTACCAATTGCCCACAACGATCAGGATCTTCCCAACAAAAGGAGCAGTGGAACAGCAGCAAATCGAAGAGATAATAATGCAATAAAGCCACTGGAACCGCTAGAGTTTATGTCATGCAAGGAATCCTAATGGAAGAAGAAATAGAAGAAGTTGATGAAGAAAATATTTGGGATAATGCAGATATTGAGGATATCGAGCTAATTGTAGGTATGTACATAGAACCTTGTTGTCATGTTATAATGCATAAGCACACTTAGGCTCATAGGCTAGAAATTTATGTCAATTAATAATATAGAATTATTACCTGATAAATAGGAATCATACAAGTAAAAGGTCATCCTGTGTACGCGTTGTTTGACACTGGGGCAACGCATTCTTTCATCAAAGATGATTTAGCAAGACAAATAGGATTAACCAGTGAGACTATGGATAAAAGATTAGGGATTTCTACTCCTACCAGAGGTTTGGTCATAACCCATGAGATTGCTAAAAGATGCCCATTAAGACTAGGTGAACAAGAATCAGTTGTTGATCTTATTTTGGTGGATATACACAAGTATGAAGTCATTCTATGCATGACTTAGTTGACTATGGTAGGAGTAAAGATTGATTGTCGATTTAAGACAATATCTTTTATGGATTGTCAAGGAAGAAGAGGACACTACACAGGAGAATTACTCAGGATCATGAAACTAGGATGATTGTTATCAAAGTGGATGAAGAGGAAGCTGTCACGCCCTGAGGGTACCCTAGTAGATGTAAACAAGTCTCACTTGAATACCATCACTAGATTACCTTTAGAGAATGACAGGTTTTCAAAATAACAGGATCTTTTAGTTGCTTGATAAGAAATGACAAATACATGAAAGAAATAAACTGGTAAATAACTTCTATTTAATCATAAAATATCACAGAACTATTACAAACCAAGTAGTCTTCTTGAAGCTCACAACTGATACAATAGCACTAACTAATCTATTCTAGAAGTACATAACCATTAATCCTAAGTACAGTCATAGACTTCCAGCTCCTAAGCTCTTACCGGAGCCATACTCCTGGAAGTGGATAACCAGGGTCGTAGGGTAAATTTGAAAAGACTGTTGGAGTATGAGCGAAACCACAGCTCAGTGAATAACCAGACATACCATACATCACACAAGTTATTAGCAAATCATATGTAATGCAAGCATTCAACCATATGCACAGATACAAGCTTAGATGATCCAGAATCCAAACAGAAAAAGATTTATGCCCTCTTTTTAAGGGTTAAAGAACCATTACTCCATGACCCACCTGCCCAGAGAGACTAAGTTTATAGAAAATCAACGATTTCTCGTTTTAGGGTTATCACTTTTAATATAATCAATTAAAACTGACCATTTCCTGTATCCACCTTAGAAACTCCCTAAGTATTAATCATTTCAAAGTGATCTATAGGCGTTCTTCGGTGCCACTTAGTTCCCGTAAGACGGAACAAAAAAAACCTTGGAAGAACTAACACATTAGAACAACCAAGCGTTAACAGAGAACTGAAATATTAATATGTAGCAGGCTGTCATCCCTTTATATATGCAATAATGCAGTTCATGCAAAGCATGACCAGATTATTTATTAAATCAATAGTTCTTATTCAATTTCATGGTGATCATACAATGCACACAATCATCATTATAATATTTCATAACATCACACCATTGTATTATCACTTTTGTAATGATAGATTAACAATCATACAATTAGATCACAACATACTTCCAACAAAACATTCATTTGATTATCTTTGTATTATATATTCAACTAATTACAAGCACAAACAGTACAATATGACTGAATTACTCACCTGCTCATACTGACTCAATCGTAATTATCAGCTAGAAGATCTTCTAGTGTTTCAAAGTCACCTATTAAGGTGAATAAAGTATTCATCAATATAATATATATTATATAACTAAATTCCTATACGTGGCTAGTGTCCTAAACTTGATAATTATAAGCTTTGGTAGTGACTAAATACTGATTTTATGTTATTATATCGGACTTATTATAGAAAATCATATTTACTTATTATTACTTAGTGTCGTCGTGTTTCTCTTAATTTATCTCTTATAATTATTTTGTTATTTTTAGAAGTCACATTACTCAAGAATTTAGTTTACTTCAATTTCCATTCTTATTTTTATCTGTTTAGAACAAATATTTGACTATTTATAACTTTTATTAACACTAAATATTTTCTCTAATTTTAGGAATTTAAGATTTATCAAATATTAATCACAATATTCTAAATATTTGTATTTACTTATCTTATTTAATAAATTCTATATTATCATATATATATATAATATATAATCAGTAGGCTTATTACATATATATATTTGTTTATTTCAAAAAAGCTTTCATAGAAGATTTATAGGTGTACGCGGCTCAAAGCTCGGCTTTGAAACCCAGGTGTCAGTGTTGATTTTGTTTTGCAAATTATCTCTTATCAGTTACACTGGCTTGAAAGTTGTCGGCTTTGATTGTACGCCGGTCCTACGTCGCCTGTGTAGAATCCCAGATATTGGCTTTCATTCATTTTTACGTGATAATTTTACGTAGCTTCTATGTTTAATTTAAGCCGTCTCTATACCGCCGGCCTATCCTTGTAAGCCGCCGGCGTTGAACGGCTACACTGCCGGCTTATGGACAGTGTTAGCACTATTCATCTTCCTCGATGATCTGATTCATTTTTGTAAAATATTCCACGTTAAAATATTACTAAACCATTCCTAAGTGTTTTTATATCTTATATATAGACACATAACTACTTCTAACACTTCGATATACATAGAAGCTTAGATTTCGATCTTACTTAAAGTATAATTATGGTTTCGGATTTTTACCTTGGTTGAGCCGATCCGATGGAATTCGAAGCTTGTATTTGTGTTGATTATGTTCCTATGATTATTAGAAATCAGTTCTAATGCTTAGAATTAAAAGAAAACCATTCGAATTACATCAACTTACCTTTGAACTCGTTTCCAAGTATTTTTGGTATTGTTTTCCTTTTGATTTGTATTTGGATGATTTGATTTGTTTGTTTTCTATTTTTAGTTTGTTTTGGTTGCTATTTAGGAGTAATTTCGTTATGGGAAGTTTAAGAAATAATGAAGGTTGTTTGTTTCTTGATTATGAGCTTTGAACGCATATATATATATATATATATATAGAAAAAGGAGGAGGTTCCGGCTGCGTTTTTCTCCGAGTTTCCTTCGATTTTCCCTCCTCATTTGGCTACATTTGGTCTGTTATTTTCATGCCATTAATGAATGGCTTACTTGGCAAATAATGATTGGTGTAGAAGTTGATTTTATTGACTTTTTGGGTGAATTATTTGATCAAATTCGGCTCCTCTCCTTCCGTAACTTTCAAGCAAATTGCAGCTGAAAACTTATATATATATATTAGTAAATTATTTTAATTTAATTTTAGGATAGTTTAACAAGTTATACGGGTATAAATTAGCTAATATTTGAGAGTTTTTGTATAAATATATTTATAGAGTTATACAAAATACTTAGATTATCAAATAATATAATTTTAAGTTTTATATATACGTGATTAATTATTTGTATAATTTTATCTCCCGTGATTAAGGTTTCCTTAACTCATTAGGTCAATTTTTGTTTTATGCTCCAATAGCTTAAGAAAACCCTAATTAGGACAAAAATGTGATTCAATTATTTATTTGAAATTTAGATCTTGAATTATTTATCAGTTTATGTTTTCGTTGTGTATTTATAATCCTAACGGTTTATATTTAGATTATCGTTTTCTGTCTATAAGCGTAGTTGATTAATTTCTTGATATCGCACTTGATATAGCCGCTATATTATCTACATATTTTTAGTTTTGATACCTATCATGAAATTTTATTAGTAACTATTAATATTATCTAGGAATCTTGAATTTAGTTTAAATTTAAGTATAGGCTCATTACTACTCATTATTCTAATCCCAAATCATTGTTGAGTTCAAAAGCAATCATTCAATCTCTACATTTATATTTTTCTATTTAAATCTATTTGTATAACAAGTTTCGGTTTTGAATTTTAGATTTCCTTTTAATCATATCTTGAATTATTTGTTCAAGATACAAAATCCCATTTTTGGTATCAATTAGGGTTAAAGAAATTCTTAATTCGATTTCTAGTTGAATATATAATACAAAGATAATCAAATGAATGTTTTGTTGGAAGTATGTTGTGATCTAATTGTATGATTGTTAATCTATCATTACAAAAGTGATAATACAATGGTGTGATGTTATGAAATATTATAATGATGATTGTGTGCATTGTATGATCACCACGAAATTGAATAAGAACTATTGATTTAATAAATAATCTGGTCATGCATTGCACGAACTACATTATTGCATATAAAGGGATAACAGCTTGCTACGTATTAATATTTCGGTTCTCTGTTAACGCTTGGTTGTTCTATGTGTTAGTTCTTCGAAGGTTTTCTTTGTTCCATTGGTTCTATGGGAACTAAGTGGCATCGAAGAACGCCGCCCGTAGTATCACTTTAAAATGATTAATACTTAGAGAGTTTCTAAGGTGGATACAGGAAATGGTCAGTTTTATTGATTATATTAAAAGTGATAACCCTAAAACGAGAAATCGTTGATTTTCCTGTAAACTTAGTATCTCCTGGGCAGGTGGGTCATGGAGTAATGGTTCTTCAACTCTTAAAAAGAGGGTGTAAATCTTTTTCCTGTTTGGATTCTAGATCATCCAAGCTTGTATCTGTGCATATAGTTGAATGCTTGCATTACATATGATTTGCTAATAACTTGTGTGATGTATGGTATGTCTGGTTATTCACTGAGCTGTGGTTTCGCTCATACTTCAACAGTCTTTTCAGGTTTACCTTACGACCCTGCTTAGTCACTTCCAGGAGTATGGCTCCGGTAAGAGCTTAGGAGCTAGAAGTCTATGACTGTACTTAGGATTTATGGTTATGTACTTCTAGAATAGATTAGTTAGTGCTATTATATCAGTTGTGAGCTTCAAGAAGACTACTTGGTTTGTAATAGTTCTGTGATATTTTATGATTAAGATAGAAGTTATTTACCAATTTATTTCTTTCATGTATTTGTCATTTCTTATCAAGCAACTAAAAGATCCTATTATTTTGAAAACCTGTCATTCTCTGAAGGTAATCTAGTGATAGTATTCAAGTGAGACTTGTTTACATCTACTAGGGTACCCTCGGGGCGTGACAAAAGCTATAGAATTGAAAAGAAGCATAATGAATGCTATGGAAGGTGAACCGGAGAAAGCTAATATTCAAAATATCCGGATTTATTTCCTGAGGAACTACTAGGTTTACCCCCATCAAGAGAAGTAGAATTTTCTATCGATTTGCTACCGGAACAGAACTAGTATCGAAACCCCCTTACCGAATGGCACCTGTGGAACTGAAGGAATTAAAAATACAATTACAAGAATTGATGGATAAAGGATTTATCCATCCTAGTGTATGCCATGGGGAGCACCGGTTTTATTTGTCAAAAAGAAAGATGGTCCATGGGTTATGCATAGATTACTTAGAATTAAACCGAGTTACCATAAAGAACAAGTACCCTATTGCCGAGAATTGATGATCTGTTTGATCAATTGCGAGGAGCAAAAGTTCTTCTCGAATTGATCTAAAATCAGGATATCATCAAATTCGAGTTAAAACAGAGGATGTACCTAAGACTGCATTCGGACTCGATATGGTCACTATGAATTCTTGGTTATGCCATTTGGATTGACAAATGCACCAGTAATCTTTATGGATTTGATGAATCAGATATTTCGACCTCTACTAGATGTTTGTGTTATCATATTCATTGATGATATATTGGTATACTCATCCTCTGAAGAGCAACATGAAGAACATTTAAGAATGGTGTTGCAAATATTAAGGGAAAATAAATTGTATGCCAAAATGTCTAAATGTGACTTTTGGCTTAAGAGTATATCATTTCTTGGACATATTGTATCTGCTGAAGGAATATCTGTGGATCCTACAAAGATTAAGGCTATTGTTGACTGGAAAAGGCCAGAAAATATCACTGAAGTAAGAAGCTTCTTAGGATTAGCTGGATATTACAGGAAGTTTGTAAAGGATTTTTCTAAGATTGCTCAACCATTAAGCCTGCTAATAAGGAAGAATGAGAAGTTTGAATGGAATGAAAAACGAGAACAAAGTTTTCAAGAATTGAAGAAAAGACTAATAACTGCTCCAGTATTAGTCTTACCCAATGATAAAGATCCATTCGCTATCTATAGTGATGCATCAAGGAATGGACTGCGATGTGTATTGATGCAAAATGAGAAAGTAATAGCATATGGATCTCGACAACTAAAACCACATGAGGTGAATTATCCTGCCCATGATTTAGAATTAGCTGCTGTTGTATTTGCTCTTAAAATATGCAGACACTATTTGTATGGACAAAGATGTGAAATATACACATATCATAAGAGCTTAAAGTATATATTCACTCAAAAAGAGTTGAACATGAGACAACGAAGATGGCTGGAATTAATTAAAGACTATGACCTAGGCATCAATTATGATCCAGGATGGGTTAACGTAGTTGCCGATGCTTTAAGTCAAAAAAGTTATGGGGAGGTAGCTTCAATGCTAACCGAGCAAAAATAACTCATCAAAGAATTTGAAAGACTCAATCTGGAATTCACATACCGAGTTCCGAGGTTGAGATTTGCAATCTAATTGTGGAACCAACCTTGCTTCAGAAAATTAAAGAAGGACAAAAGCAAGATGAAGAATTCCATAAAATTAGACAAAGCTTAAATATGGATAAATATAAAGATTTCCGAGTGGATGAGAAGGAGTTCTCAAACTAAACAATAGACTATGTGTCTAATGACTCAGATCTAAAGAAGGAATTAATGCACGAAGCTCACTATTCTAGATATGTAATTCATCCAGGAGAAACAAAGACGTATCAAGAGTTAAAGAGCGTGTATTGGTGGAACGGAATGAAAAGATATGTTGCTAAATATGTTGCTAAATGTGAAACTTGCCAAAGGATAAAAGCCGAACATCAAAGGCCAGGTGGATTACTGCACCCTTTACCTATCCCAGAATGGAAATGGGATCAAGTATCTATGGATTTTGTGTGTTCTTTACCCAAAGCAAGAGCAGGACATGATGCCGTGTGGGTAATTGTGGATAGACTCACTAAATCAGCTCATTTCTTACCCATAAACATGACTTATTCATTGGAGAGGTTAGCACAGATATATTTGAAGGAAATTGTTAGATTACATGGAATACCTATTGGAATCGTATCAGATAGAGATCCAAGGTTTGTTTCTAAGTTCTGGACTGGATTACAGAAAGCTTTGGGGACATGATTGCAATTCAGCACTGCCTATCACCCCTAAACTGATGGACAAATAGAAAGAACTATACAAACCCTTGAGGACATGTTGAGATCCTGTATTTTGGAATTTAAAGGAAATTGGGATCAACACTTACCTTTGGTCGAATTCGCATATAATAACAGCTACCACTCAAGTATTGGGATGCTACCATATGAAGGCTTATATAGGAGAAAGTGTAGATCACCATTATTTTGGGACAATTTGGAAAAGATAACAGTAGGTCCTGAACTTGTGCAAGAAACAATTGACAAAGTATCCCTCATCAAACAAAAGATGAAAGAAGCACAAGATAGACAAAAGAGTTGGGCAGATATGAAAAGACGAGAACTTGAGTTTGAGGAAGGAGATCATGTTTACCTTAAAGTCAGTCCAATCAAAAGCCTTGATCATCGACAAACCCAAGGAAATTTAAGTCCTCGATACATAGGACCTTTTGAAATCTTGGACAGAGTGGGAACTTCAGCATATCGTTTGGCATTACCCCTAAACCTTTTAGGCATACATAATGTATTTAACATATCAGTTCTACGGAAATACATACCCGATCCAGATAAAGTGGTTGAATTGGAACCAATCACCCTAAAAGAGAATTTGACATATGAGAAGTCCCCTATTCAAATTTTGGATAGCAAAGTGCAAACCTCAGGAATAAAGAAATGATTTGTGTATATATATATATATATTGATTGCATCTTTGTCCATATAGGTAATGCCTCCAAAGTTTCAAGTCAAAACAACTGCGGCTAACTCAAAATTATGCGTGGGGTAGTTCTTCTCAGGTAATCTCACTCGATAAGCAATGACTTTTCCTTCCTGTACCTGTACACATCCAAGGCCATTCCTTGAAGCATCACTAAGCATCGTATAATATTTCTTCGGGTCTGGAAAAACCAAGATTGGTGTTGATATTGGCCGTTTTTTTAATTCTTGGAAACTTTATTTCTGCTTTTGTTCATACAAATTTCTCATTCTTTTGCGTTAATTGATTCAAGGGCTTAGCTATATTCAAAAAATCCCTTACAAACTTGTGACAATAGTTAGATCATCTACAAGATTCTTACTCTGGTTACTATTTGTGGTTGTTTCCAATCCACAACAGCCTTGATCTTCTTGGGTCGATCGAGATACTTTTCTCGACATAACATGTCTCAGAAGGGTATTCAATCTAGCCAAAAGTCGCACTTTGACAGTTTGTCGTACAACTTATTTTCTCTTAGAGCTTGCAATGCCATCCTAAGATGCTCTTCGTGTTGCTTCTCGCTCTTTGAGCATATCATAAAGTCATCGATGAAGGCTGTTACATACTTATCCAATTGTGGTTTATAAAATCTATTCATAAGGTCCATGAATGCAGCTGGTGCATTAATCAAACCAAAAGACATCACAAAAAATTCAATGCCCATATTTGGTGATGCGAACCTTAAGTATTTTAAACCTAGAACCTGGTGATCGTAATTTGAAATCGAAACCCCAAAGATCATTTTGAACAAGATTGGATTCGGAACGAGACTCCAACCACACTTGTTGATTGAAAACTACCTTATCTAGATGATTTCCTCGAGCGCTTAGATTGAAGAAATTGAAAAAGGAGTTCTTTTGCAAAGAACTGAAGAGAGAGTGCTCTCAAAATTCTGTATTCATTCAAATGCTATTCCCCTGTTTACAACCATATATGTCTATATATAATAAAAGAAAAAGACTAAAAGACACATGGGAAAAGACCCAAAATGTTGACATAAAACAATTCCCAAAACAAATAATAAACCCAGCATAAAACAACTTAAAAACAATGCTAGAGACTAAAAGTCGCATTAGAAAAATCTAAATATTAATAACCGGTCCAAGAAGCTTTATCACACTTCTTGAAGTCTTCAGCATTCAATGTAACTTTCATCTCAGGGTTCTCTATGCCTTTGACCATCTCTTTGGAAGCTTGAATAATGTGAATTAATGTTGGTTCTTCTTTGGTGGAGTTTGACTCCTTCTCTTGCGACTCCATCACTTCCATCACTAGACCGTGCAAAGCTTCTTCATTCGTTTAGCTTTAGTCTTGTCATTGGTCTTCCATGCCATGGAGTGGATCATTGGACTTTGGGCTCTGAATTCTCGATGCTAGAGGATCCTCATCATTCCCTCCTTCCTCGAAAAGATTCGTCTCGAATCACCTGCATCATACAAAGAGAGATAAAAATATTAAAGGTAGTGCTTACATTACCATAATGACTTGGTAAGTCAATCTTGTAAGCGTTGTCATTGATGCCTCCAACACTTAAAACGTCTATGTCACAAACCATAATAGGGGGCCTAGTAGGATTATCCTGAAGTTATCATACCACGTGTGCACCCACAATATGAGAATTGTTGCAAGTCAGAGATTACAAGACTCTATTTATTTATTAACTTCTCATATATTAATCATACAATACACATAATGTTATTATTGAAACATAACTATGGAATCCGATTTTCCACATGTCACGAAGATTGCAGAGATCGGTATCCCCTACCAAATAATAAAAATTGGTTTCAACCTATAAAATACAAAGTCTTAAATGTTTGTACCGTTTATCTAAATTATATTGTAAGTTCATAGTGATCTATCTTTCTAACTTCAATGAATTGATGAAAGAACTCTCTTCACACATTCGTAGCCCTTTTCCAGCAAGTATTATTCCTGCATAAAAACTTTTTTTTTTTTTGGGGGAGGGGGGGGGGGGGGGGGGGGTGTTGGGGTTAGGGGGTGAGCGAAACCACAGCTTAGTAAGATAACCTGACCAGATCACACATAAAGCAATATTAAACAATTTTAATTCAGCATATGCAATAACAATTAATCATATGCCCAAGTACAAGCTTAGATAATCCGGAATCCAAACAGGATAGAGATTTACGCCCTCTCATCATAGTTGAAGGAACCAAGTCGAGAAACTCTTCCTCATGACCCACCTGCCCAGGAGATCAGAGAACCAAGGAAGAAACATTTTACTCATATCCTTGATCAAAGAAACTCCACTAAGTATTAGTCATTTCATGCTGATACCACGGGTGGCGTTCCTTCATTTGCCAGTTAATTACCGTGGAACCGAACGGAACAAAGAAAACCTTGCGTAGAATTAGGAAATTTATGTCTAGAAAGACCAAGAGTTAACAAAGAACCGAAACACTAACACGTAGCAGGCTGTCACATCTTTATGCAATAATGCAATTTATGCAATGCATGGCCATTTCATTTAAAGACCATATAGTATTATGTCAGTTGATTAGGTGACCAAACAGTTGACAGGCAAGTATTAACATATTTCAAACATTATATATCATCCAATTTGATTATCATTTCAAATAATATAGTTTGGCATTCAGTCACACACTATACAACATACATTATTCCCATCCCCGCATACATAGCAGTTTTGATTTGTCATTTTATATGTACTAAACTTACGAGCATAATCAATGTGATAAGGTTAAAGTTACTCACCTGTCATCCTTGCTAATTGTTATAGCACTACAAGAAAAACCCACATCTGATTTGTATTCTTAGGAATTAAAATAACAGATATTCGTTACTGTGCTATCATTTACACTACAACTTTGGTTGCATCTTATGTGTCCTATACTGAACTTTATCACACTCAGCTTAAGTTAAATATGGATTTTAAAATTCGTAAAGACTAGGTTTCTCTAGTTAAGTTATCAAATTCAGACAAACTCATTTTTCTTAAGGAAATGCCCTAAATGATTTCAATTATTGAGTGAAATATCGAGTTAAGTTTATTGTATTCATTTTAATTTTATTTTTAGTGTCTAAATAGGTTTTGGAAAGCTTATTGAACGTAGCTCTCAATTATATATTTTATTTATTTCTTGCCATGCTATATTGAGGGTCTATTTATGCATAGAGATTGTTCTTAATTTAGGTTTGTTATTGCTTTTTTGGCCAAATGACCTATTTTTATTTAGTTTCATGGTGTTTCCTTTGGTCTTATTTTATATTTATCTTTAGTAAATGGGATCATGTTAACTATTATTTTTTGTGATCTATATTTTTCTACACTCGATATCCTTGTGATCTTATATATGACGAACTTCACACTCCTCTTTCATAGAGTATTTCTTAAGTTTAATTTCTTAATCGCAACTTATATCATCATATTAACTAGTTTGTACTTGAATTATCTAAATTTAACCTCGTAGCATTTAATTTCAATATATATACATATATATGTACTAAGACACATGTGGGTTTTTAGAAATATGCTCTTGAATGGATTACAAAGCTAAATTACCATGTATTCATTTAATATTTTGATGGCTTAAATCGTAATTTTAAACTCGAATCTTTTCTAATATGAGCCAAGACCTACCTTTAGCTTGGGTAAGTCGTTCTTGAATTTATCACTTGATTCTAGGTTAAATCAAATTATTGTTACATCATTTAAATCATAACAACTTTGATCTTGAAATCCTAACTTCCTAGGTGTGTCATGACTATATAGTATACATTTGAGTTCAATTACAAGACTATTCCTCTTAAGTACTTATAGGGCCAAAGTATGTCATAGTGATATATCTATGGTTTTCTATATTGTTTTGCTCTTTAATCTCATTGACACTCTTTGAAATTCATCATTTGTGCATGTAAAATATTTGATTATAAATTATGGTGTACATAAACCCTAGCATAACCGAAATATGACATTAAGCATGTACAAGTTTATATCAACTGGTTGTGTTATTAAATTTAGTTCTAGAAATCCTATCTTTCCTAAGTTCCTAGGGCATAGAGGTATATACACATTAGTATATTCTAATTTCATCTTGTTATTATTATTATTATTATTATTATTATTATTATTATTTTATTTAAGTATATAAATAGTTACTTGAAACTTGATTAATCATAAAGCTATATTGGTTATAACTTTCCTTGCGTGCACTTAATTGTAGTCCTAAGATGGGATATCCAAAATATTTCTCTTGATACCCTGGATACCTTAAATGCAGTCTGAAGTAGTTCAAGATATAAATGCAGCCCGGAGTAGCTTAAATTCTTCCCTATCTCTCGTGACAATGATGGCATTAAAGGATGCAAGACACCGTGCAATGCATGTCGGGTTTTATCATATCTCAATCTTTATTAATAGGTTCAAGGATGACCAACCAAAATATGAATAGACAATTCACATAAATCATAAAAATGCACAATAAAGTAATCATCATTCATACAAATTATCAATCAAGCAAGTTTAATGTCAAATCAATAATCACAAGTTCTTACTATAAATTTTCCATGAATTCTATAATTGGTATTTTAATGGTATTATTAAGTTACCAAGTTATAAACAAATCAATGTGAATGATTTATAATAATATATCTATGATGGTTCATATAATATTTTTCTTGAAGTTTGAATAAATAATTTTTTTTACAATTTAATCCTATGGAATTAAATCTCGAAAATTGTAGTTGGTATGGTACAATTTTATGAGGGTATACGTACAGATTGTGAAATTAAATGTTTGTGGAAGGACAAAGGGATACGTCTGTTGAGTTCCTCGATAGCCTAATTAACTGATTAGGGGTCATTAGCCATAAAAATAGTAATCGTTTGAATATGTAAAAGCTTTATTAATTTGTAATCATTTAAATATCATACCATAGTTAATGAATCACTTCATATAATATGTCAAAACATGTAATAGATTCGCATAAATCAATTTTGGTTTTAAATCACTTGTTATATATATTTATATAAATATATATATATATATATTCCTATCACAATAAAGCCTATATCATCTTTTTCTTTTTTGCAATTTAAAAGAAAGATTAGAATTTTGTTTTAGAAACTTTCATTTTGTGGTATCAGAGTCGCACTGAGTTCTCCGTACCAACAGGATCTTTTCATCCTTCCTGTCATGCCCAAAGAGTACCTAAAACGTGACAGTCCAGCATACTCAATATTTAAACTTAAGTATGACATCCTTAGTCATCCCATAAGTTTACATATGGGTGTAAGGTATACTTGCACAATTTTTAGGATCACACTTTGAATCGAATAGTCTTAAGAAGGCATACATTAGCATTAATAACAGAAATCACAACAAGATAAATACGTTAAGTCTTTACAAAAGTCAAGGAGGCATACCCCCGCCAAAATAATAATAGAAGTCTATCCAATCTAAAACCATATTACAAACACTAGGGTTTATATTAAAGAGATTTTCCTAGAAGTTTACGCCTCTAGCTAAGTCTCGACTTCTTCAAAAGCTTCTCCATCCAAAAGATAACCTTGTGAAAAGTGTACCTTGGAACAACAAAAAATGGAAACACCACAACAAAACTATCGGGGTGTAAGATAACAGGCTTAGTGAGAATCATTTCCAAATATTTAATACTCAACAACAATATATAGCAGACAAGTTATTAACAACCATATAAAATGCATAAGCACATGAGCATACACGCATATGGCTTTCCGGGAGCCATACGTGAATGGATTTATACCTTCCATTCGGGATGGTCCATAAGACATGCAACCATAAATTCCAATTTTTGAGTGGGGTGGTCCATAAATCATGTAACTATAATCCCAATCTCTTTCTCTTAGATATACAACCTCTGTTGTTTTATTGTAGCAGTTTTATGTGCCTACTCCACATCCATTAACTTAAGCGATCTTGCATCCTTAATGTTAACATAGGCCCCCTCGCTTTCCGCTAATATACTTTTGTCCCACCAAAGGTATATTAGCTAATGTAATGTGACTCACTTCGTGATATGCATGAACAGTTTATTCATATAATCATGGCATGTTAATTAAGTAGATTAATTGCGATCATAGATAATCTCAGGCAATCCAAATCTAAACTAGCTCATACAATGATTTTACATCAAATCTCGTCTCGATATACTTATCATTCATTCAATCAAGATTCAATCACCACTCATCATATTTTATCTTTCCTTAATTCTAATGCTACTACGATTACAAGCACATACATGAGTGCAACTATTTAAGAAATGAACTCACTCAGCTATAGAGAGAAATCCACTAGTCGTAGTGTCACGCCCCGAAGGGTACCCTAAATGTGGCAGTCCACTGTGCACATTATTAAAGCCTAGGAAGGACCGCCTCAGTCACGCGAAAGCTTCCATACGATGTACAAAGCGTCTAACACATGGAGAAGATACATCGGAGTGATACATTTTATATTGATATAGCTTGAGTAACAATGAAAAGGAAATACAACTCATTATACTTCAAATACAATTCACTATACTTCAACTTCGATTCATCAAAAGCTTTTACTATATAAAACTATTACAAGGCAATTCACAAAACCTAGCAAGTATCTTCAAGCATTCTTATTCCTTGCCCGAATCCTGATGTCATTCTCGACTCTAACCATCTTGGTCCCCACTTAGCATTCTTGAGATAACCTGTTCATTCAAACATCTATTGGGGTATAAGCTACACTAGCTTAGTGAGAATTCCCTTAATTTTGTACCATAACAAGCAAGTTATAAATCATCCATATGCTATGCATGAACAAACACATGAGCAAACAATTATGTATGGGTATCTGGAACCCACACATAGAACAGATTTACGCCCTCTGTATCTTGGGTTAGGAATGGTATTGAAAGTCTACACGACCGCTGCTAGTCCTCGAGCCCTCGGCTCATAACACTCGACTCGGCTAGGCTCACCCATGGAATGCATCCCCGATGCACCTTAGTTCCCTATGAATGAGCTTTGGCACCGGGTCTCATTATCCAAATGAGTCCTCGGACCATATTGATCGACCTGCGTAGGAGTAGTACGCTACCAAATGCAATATATCCGATGTAATGCATGACCAATTTAATTTTTGCTTAGGTCAAAATATTCATACATTCTTTAGAGTGACCAACCAATATCATACACATAATAAAAATAATATGAACAGTGCAGTTATCCAATCGAGTCGTGGTTTGGATATGCTTTAGTATTCTTTGGCATACATTCATTATAGTCTCATCATCTATCCCATCTTAGTTCACATCGATTTTTATCTTGTTCCTATATTCTAATACAACTAGCTACAAGCACAAATAAGGTAACAAAAATAAGAAAAAACTCACTCGATCATTGGATCACTGGTCTCTTAGTAAAAGTAATCCGGTGGTAGGGTATCGTCGATTTCGGGTCACCTAAAAAAGAGAAATACATAATGAGTATTTCATCACTTAACTAATCTAAACTATCTTATACAAACTATCAAATTCGTAATTCTCGTCCTACGCGGGAATTCCAACTTAAAATGGCCATAACATGGTCGTTTTAACTCGGAATTTAACAAATTATATATCGATTTCTATCTACTTCGAAAGATATATCTAATTATAATATCATATTTAAGTTTGAAACTTTGAAGCTTCGAGAAGGTCTGATCAGTTTTGATCAGTAGCGAAATTCAATTCCGAAAAGTAGTTTTGTACATGTTTGTAATGTTCTTATTATATAGATCAACTATATGCAATGTTGATGATTTCCTATCATGAATGGCATGTTATGAGCTTGATATATGCATAGTTTGATATATTTCCTAAAAGGAATTTAGAAACTTTTTATTGTAAGGCTCCATGGCTATTTACTTTTAAGAAAACTGGTTTTCTAACTTTGATCATTTCCATTTGTTTTGGATTTATTTCTTAGGAAAATATAATTATCCTTGTTAAAATTGGGTTTTCATTATATCTATTACTTATAACCTTCATTTCTACATAAAAATTCCCATTTTACACTTTGTAAGCATGTTTTTTTCAAATATGAGTTATTCCAAAATCCGAATTGTGAAAATTTAGCTTTTGAGTGATTTCTTTGAGGACAACTTATTTAATACATTAAAATTTAAGGATTTATTATACCTATCCCTTAAGGAATTCATTTCTTAAATAAAAATTATATTTTGAGTTTGGAAAATAAGTGTTTTCATGGCTTTACTTCAAAATTACGAATTTCTTAAAAGGACAAGCAACTCAAATTTTCCTACTTTATTTCTACAAATGCATCATGCATATATGTATTACCTACAACCAATTGTTATGAAGGCTATGAGATGATCTACCTATATATATATACAATAGTACAAGAATTCTTTTTGAAAACTTTTACTTTGCAAAACTTTGAATTTTACTAAACTTAAGAAAAATAGTTTTTCTTCTTGTAAAATCATACTTGCTTTTATCAAAACTCAATCTTGATGACCTATATAACAATAACCTTCATTATTTCAATAAAAATTTTCATTTTGGGGTTAGAAAATAGGTGTTTACATAGGTGGTTTGCCTAAGTACGAGTTTACAAATTTTAAAGAATGAAAACATTGTTTAACTTTTCTTGGAAACCATTTGTTGTTCTAAGGTTATTTTTGATAAACCTCTCTTATCCTTATCAAAACTTGGTCTTTGTTATATATGTTCCCTAGGACTTCTATTTTCCTATAAAAATTATCATTTTGGCATTTGGAAATAGGTGTTTAAATGGTGGCTATTTTCAAATCCGAATTTTGAAAAAATTCATTTAAGTTTGTTTTCTTTGTAAAACTCATTTAGTTTTTCAAAAACCATTTTCTAATAAAACCTACCCCTTAAGGCTTTCATTTCTTTAATAAAAGTCTTGTTTTGAAATTGAAAAATGGGTTTTCAAAATTGGCCTTTGTTGAGATCCGAATTTACAAAATTTATTTTTGGACATACCTTTTGCTAAAATCTATCTAAACTTATGGAAATTCATCCTTATCTTAAGAGTCTTTCATATCTTGAATAAAAACTTCATTTTTAAGTTGGAAAACATGTTTTTAAACTATGCGTTGGCCTAAATCCAAAAATAGAGTTTTGTTATGAAAAATAATCTTTGAAAATCATCTTTGAACCATATAAAATGAAGTCTTGATGATATATATACATTAAGTCTTCATTATCTCAAGTAAAAATTTCATTTTGATACTTGAAAAGTGGTTTTTAAAAATGGATCTTGACTAGATATGAATTTCACCATTTTTGTTGAAGTTCAAAACCAAGATCTACACTTTCTATGAACATAAATATAAAAGAAATCCATGGTAGTAAACTATAAACTCATAGATCTAAACTTTACTCCTCAAAATCATTCATTTATGATATCTATTCCCTAATCCTTCATTTTAAATGAAAAATACACATTTTGAAGTTGAAAAATAGCTTTTCTAAATATGCTTCCCTTTTTATCCGAATTTTCAAAAATGATTTTGTTGAAACTAAAATAGATCTTGAGCTTTCTAATACTTTCCTACTACCATCAAGCTATTACAAGTTATTTAAGAACATAAATCAAAAGTCTAATGCATTTATGAACCTAAAATAACTAGTTATAAATGCATGAACACTAAGATAGTTATGTGAATGGTGAATATATGCATAAATCCTTAGCAATAACAAAATAATAATTTCATATGACAAGATCTAAAACATAAAAAAAATCAAAGCTACAAAAAAAAGTTAGATCTAAAAATATAACTACTTTTAGCAAGAAATATAATAATAATATAGAAAATAATCATGGAGAGAGGAGTGTTTCATTTTAGCATCATGATCCTTAGCTTTTAAGCTTATGGGAGGTCATGTGATGCATGAAACTCTCACTATACCTTACTAATCATCTATGGGAGCTTAAGAAGAAAGTTTACTTAAGGAATCTTCAAGAATAGAGTGTGGAAGCAAGAAATGGAAATGGGTGCAGCTTGTTTTTCATGTAAGAACAAGGCTAAGAAAGGTTTAAAGAGAGAAAAAAAGAGAGTAAATGGTGTAGGGTTTCAAAGGAGGAAAGGTGTAAATGAGAGCATTAAATGGAGATAGAGGAGTATATTAATTGAAAGAAAAAAAAAATAAAACAAAGGCAGATTTGGGAGGGAGGGCTGCACGTGAATTCAAGAGAGAGAGGGGGGGGAGGGAATTTGGTTTGTTTTTGACTTGGAATTGTAATGTAATTAATGATATGTGTAGCTTCTTGAAGAAGGATTTGAAAAAGGGTTATTTTAATTAATTTTGTGGTATTTCAAGAGACAAAAGGGCAACAAAAAGGAGTCAAAATCTCCATGAAGTGATATATGAAGTATAGAAAAATTGAAGTGAAAAAGAAATGATGTGTGAAGGGTGTACTTAAAGGTATGGGTTGTAAGAGTGCTTTTTTAATAAAATAAAATAAAATAAAAATAGAAAACTCATTCCAAATATTTGTAGCAGATTTTTCATAATAAAAATAACATAATTAATTAATTTATTTTAGTGAATTATCAAATAAGTTACCGGTATGATCAAAATACGCGAATATGAGCTATAAATGATATTTTTATAACCCGGAAAATTCTAAAAAAATTATTTTATGAAAATAAAAATATTTTTCAAATATTTTCCAATTATCAAATTAATTTATTTTATTTTTAGTATCGGGTCTTAAACAGAAATTGATCCCGTAAAAACCCGAAACTAATTAAATTTTGAAAAAACAAAATTTTCTATGATATATAAAATATTTATCTAAAAATATAAGAGTTTATAAGAACAATAAAATCATGTAATGAATAGTAGTGAATAGTGCAAAAGACTAGTTAATTACCGCTAGTGATGAAATACGGATATAATCGCAAAATCAAATAATTTTAGTCATCGAAAAATTATAAAATTGATATTTTATAAATCCTTATGAAAATATGAGAAAACGGCATTAATGGTATATTTTTGATATCTCGAGCCCTGAGATACGCGTTTCGAAGTTTGTATCCGAACGGGTTCGAAATAGGTAAAAAATTTACCAATCTGATATTTTTAAGCGATCTTATATTACTACAAGTTATTCACCACACTTAAACTACACCTCAGCCTCTATGGTTAAGCGCGCGAGATTGCCGGACTAAAACAACTTTATTCCACTTAGGGTTCTTGGGTGATTTTCCTGTGTAGATCCTTGTCAATTTGAAAACTGATGTTTTATGTTTATGCAACATATTTAGTTTTAGAAATTTATTTTAAATTTTATTTTTGTAAGTATTTAATATCTCTCAACGTTTTCGGAATTCTTGAATTGAGTTTTATTTCCGAAGGTTTATCGTTATTTATTTTTTAATAATTGGTTTTTGGGTTCTATATTACTCGATTTTACAAGTTGGAGTTAAATATATAATTTATCGTATGTAGTGGTTTTGATTTGAAGGCTATTGAGTTCTTATTTTATTTTTAAGGATTTTTATTTTCTCAAGATTAAGAAGTTTTCGGATTCGTTCATAATTTAGGACTTATTGAAGTTCAGTTTTAATTTGGAGTCATTTTTAGAGTTTATTTTCGAAGTTCGTTTTGGAATTATTTACTGAAATTTTCCAGGGCTCACACGTAGTAATCCTCAGGAAGTGGAAATCCGTCCTCTAAACCACCTAAGTACAAGGAATACCCAAAATGAGTATTTCTTATAAAGCTCTAATAACTTAACAATTCTAGCTACTAAGTTCGTCAATTTCTGCAAGTTAAAGTCCTAACTTTAATCGACCATATCTAACTCATTTTAACTCTGAATTGAGTATATTATATACCGATCTCTATATAATTCGAAAGATCTATCTATTTCTAACATTATTTTCAAGTTTTGAAAATAGTTAGGTCACGAAACAGAGGGATCAGATCTGATCACTAACGATCTCCATTTTCGAAAAATAGTTTTGTAATTGTTTGAAATGTATCTATTTGATAAATCATGTATATATGAAATACGAATGATTTCCTAGCATGAATGACATGTGATGAGTTTAATGTATGCATGATCTTGATGATTTTTGCTAGAAGAAAATTTTAGGACTCTTTATTTTGTAAGACTTCAATAATAACTACCTTTGAAAAATCTAGTTTTCTAACTTTGACAACACACTTGTGTTTTGGAATTCATTCTTAGGAATTTCTAGTTATCTTAGTTAAAATTGAGTCTTCATAACATACACTACCTAAGACCTTCATTTTTACATAAAAAATTACATTATACACTTTGCAAATATGTTTTTAAATAGGATTTACTCAAATATCCGATTTTTTAGAAATCCACTTTTTGAATGATTCCTTTGGGAAAAACTTGTTTAATGCATTAAAATTTAAGACTTTACTATACCTACTACTTAAGGACTTCATTTAATACGCAAAACTTCTATTTTGAGCTTGGATAATAGGTGTTTTTATGGTCATCATCCAAAATTACGAATTTCATATATTGACTACTAACTCAAAATTTTCTATCTAGATTCTACTTCTTGTTTTATACATTAATCTCATCAAAACTCATTTCAAGTTATAAAAATCACTACTTAATGATATCTATTACCTATAATCTTCTTTTTTCACATAAAACATGAGTTTTAAAATTGATAAAAGGGTTTTTAAAATAGAGCTTTGAAATCATACGAATTTGTCTTAGAACATTTCAAACAAAAACTTTTCCTTTGTGAGTTCCTTGTTTTATTTGCCTAAGGATCTACCAACTAAACATCTATATGCACAAAACAAAGCTTTTATGAGCATGAAAACATAAATCATCCATAAGATCATAAATTTCAAGCATGGTATAAGCATCTAAAAGCTAGATCTATTAATTATGATGTATGAAATGAAGTTTAAAAGCATGAACATGGGTTTTTATGCTAGATCTCTACTTTACCCTATTTTTACATGCATAAACATGAAAATACTTCAATAAAAATTTAATCAAACACAAGATTTACTCTTATGATGGCTTGATATTCATGTAGTAGCATTTTCTTGTCCCTAGCAAGTGCTCATGGGGACTTAAAGTGAAAACACTAATGAATAATCTTGCCATTAAGATTAAATGTTAGGAAAGCTTAAGAATCATCACTAAAGCTTGAATAATGAGAAATGAAGAAGAAAGAAGCTTATTATGTGTGTGTGGAGAGGTTGGAGGCTCACGGCAACAGAAAAAAAAGGAGAGAGTTTGAGAGCTTTTGAAACAAATGAAATGAAAATGAAGAGAGAGAAAAGAAAATGATTATTTATATTAAGTGAAATTAGGGTTTGTCTTAATCATAAAAAGGAAATAAAATAAAACAATTGGGACAAAATGGGGGAGGGTGTGCGCCGGTCTTGGATTGAGAGGAGAGAGGGAGTGAGTTGAAATTGTTTTGTTTTGTAATTTAAGTAATAATATGACTTAAATTGTAATAATTCTTAAGAGACAAACTTTTCTTGGAAAAGAAAATGTAATGGAGTGTTTGTAAGGATATAAGACTAGGGTATGGGTTGTGTCCAGTAGGTTGTACTTGTGAATAGTAATAAATAGTAGACAAGACATCTACTTTACCGGTAGTAAGAAAAATGCTGGAAAAAGGCTATAACTGTAATTTTTATAATTAGAAAAATTATATAACGTATATTTTTGAAATCCTTATAAAATTTCGGTTCTAAAGAGTATTCTAAAATGTTTTGCTAAATTTCTAGTTGCGGAGCTCGCTTTTCGGTAATACAGCTCGGGTAGGCCCGAAATAGGAAATTTTTCGAAATTAGAACTTTTTATGGTTTGAAATATACTTTAAAACAATAATCCACATTAAATTATTCTATAGAGGTCCTTTTAAAATTGAAATAGAAGAAAGCTAGATCTAGGATTCCTAAGTTGTTCGTGCTAATCCTGTTTAGGGTTTTGGTTTCCGATTTCCGAAGTTTACTCGGTTACTAAGAAAACCGGGGTTTACGCTTCCACTGGAGCAAACATAGCAACCCTTTTCCTTTTTTTTTTTAAAATATTATCTTAAGACATTTCTATGTTACATACTTCGTTAAATAAATATTTCAAAAAGTATATTTAATTCACATGTCATGATAATATTGATAATACCTCATCAATAATGAATTTAAAACCAACAAATAAATAATAAATCATCGAATATCCTTACTCACCTTGGCCTCGTTTAATCAAAATAATTCTTTGATTGATTTGAAAAATAAAAAAATTTCACCTAAAACATAATAAATATATTTTTATAATTGATGTAATGAAATATAACTTTATAATAATTATAATTATAAAATTTTATATTCAATTTTCCTATTAATGAGACTTTTTAGAGTAGATAAAAATCTTACCAGGTCTAGTCTTGTTTTAAAGAGCACCATCGCACGATCCTTACGTGACTTTTCGGAATTGAAAATAGTTGATATATGTAGAAGTTATGGAATGTTGAAGTTTTGTAGAGGTTTTGATATAAGAAAGTTAATAAAAAGAAATAATAATAGATGAAGGAAAGTTATTGAATTGAGACAGGGGAATCTGTAAACGGAATCCGTGCTTGTGTATATATATAGAGATGCGCTTATGTGTGTGTTTGTTATCCCTTTTCTTGGACGAAACCAAATCGTGTGGAACACGATTTTGACCATGGCAAATTCCTTTCAAAGGAATTAACTTAGAGAGCAAGGGAACTAATAACATGGTATTTGAATATTTTTCAAGTTTGATGATACGTATGATAAATACTTATTTGTCAATATTTTTAGATGAAAATTTATGTACTTACTATATTAAATATTCTTAACATTATGGTATACTTAAACTATTTAGTTTAAAACTTTTATTTTTTTAGCTTTGATATCCGTTAACATAATTTATAATTTATTCGTTTAAGGGTTTAATTTATCAGTGTTTTGGTATTTTATGACCTAATTATATTATCCTTAAATTGAACTATACTTATATTTTACTATTATAAATTTAAGTGTAAACCCAGGGAATTTTTCACATTAGTACCCAACTTTATGATAGATTGTATAAACTAGATAATAAATTTAGATTCTGATTGAAGTTTAATAATAGAATAATATTTAGATTTTGGATAAATGAAAGATTTAGGAACCGAATAAAGAAATTCTTTAACCCTAGTTAATACCAAAAAAGAGATTTTGTATCTTGAATAACTAATTCAAGATATGATCTAAAATTTAGACCCGAAACCTGATATACAAATAGATTTAATTAAGAATACATGAATGTAGAGATGAAATGATTGTTTTGATCCCGATAATGATTCGAGATTAGAATAACGAGTAGTAATGAGTTTATATTTAGATTTAAACCCTAAATTCAAGATTTCTAGTTGAAATTAAAAGCTACTAATAATAATTTATGTTCAGTATCAAAACTAGATATATATATATATATATATATAGTTTAATTTTGTATTAAGTCCAATATTGCATAAATGATTATTAATGCTCCTAAACAGAAAATGATGACCAAAAATGAACTGTTAAGATTTTAAATACACAACGAAAACATAAACTGATGAATAACTCAAAATCTAGACTCCAAACAAATAATCGGATCAAGCTATTGTTCTAAATCGAGTTTTCTTAAGCTATCGGAGCCTGAAACAAAAATTGACTTAACGAGCTTAAGAAATCCAAATCGCGGGAGACAAAATTATACGAATAATTAACTATGTATATAGATAACCTAAATTTGTGGTATTTGAAAATCTAAGTGTTTTGTATAAATTTATAAGCATATTTTTGTACAAAAACTTCCAAATATTAGCTAATCTATTCCCGTATAACTCGTATAATTAACTCAAAATTTAATTAAATAAATAAACTAATATATATATATATATATATGCTTTGGTTGCTGCATTTTGGTGGAAAAGGGAGGAAGAAAGATGAGCCGAAATATGGCTCAATAATGCAAATCCAAGTCAACAAATCAATCTCAACAGCCTATCATATGAAGACAAATCACCTTGGCATTTAATGAAATGAAAACAACAGCAAGGGACCTCAAATTGGAGAACAAATTCGGAGGAAAACGAGGAGGAAACAGCTGCACTCACCTTCTTCTTCTTCTTCTATATATATAAACATTAGAAGCTCATTAAGAGAAAACAAACAAACTCCATAAATTCTCACATCTTCCAGTCCAAAAATACTCCCAAACAACAACCAAAACGAACTGAAAACGAAGAACAAACAGATCAAAATATACAAATTCGGATCAAAAGAAAAACAAAGCTGAAAACCCTCAAAAACGAGTTCAAAGGTAAGTTGACATGATTCAAAGGATTTTCGTTCAAATATATGGATTATATCTGACTTATAATCATCTTAGGAACATATTAAACACAAACACAAGCTTCGGATTGCACTCAACAAGCTCCAACAAGGTAAAATTTCAAAACCCTAGCTTTAAGTTCCAAGAATCGAAATCTATATATTTATGTTTTTAAACGTGTTGAAAGTTGTTTCATGTCTTTATATACGTTATATAAACACTTAGAAGTAGTTTAAGTAAGTTTCTAACGTGTAAAAATCAAAGAAAAAGAATTGAACCGAGGAGGAAGATGATGAACAGTGCAACGCTGCCTCAAGGCCGGCAGTGTAAACGCTGTACGCCGGCGGCTTACTTGGATAGGCCGGCGGCTTATGGGCGGCTTACACTCAAACAGAGGCTACGTAAAATAAATTTTCATGTAAAGATTCAACGTAAGCCGGCTACCTGGAGATCTACGGCGGTGGCGTAGGGCCGGCGTACGTTGAAAGCTGGCAGCTTTCAACACCGGTGCACTCGATATGAATTTTTTCTTCAAAATGATTTACACCGGCACCTGGAGATATAGGCCGGCGGCCTTGAGCCGCTTTACAGTTAAAATTTCTCCAACGAAAGTTTTCCAGACCTAAACCGAATTTATATATATATATAATATAACTACTAAGTATGTATATATGTATGTTATATAAATATGTATTAGATAGTGACTATAATACAAGTATTTAAGTCTATTTAAAATTAATATCTAATAACTTTTGAAACCCTAGAATTAAGAAAATATTTAGTGTTAATTAAAGTAATATTAGTCTAATATTTGTTTTAAACAAATAAAATATATAAGAATGGAAATTGAAATAAGTTAATTTCTTGAGTAATGTGACTTCTAAAAATAACCAAACAATTATATGAGATAAATAGAAACACGACGATATTAAGTATTAATATCGAGTCTAGGACACTAATCACCTATAGGAATTTAGTTAATTTATATTAATGAATACTTTGTCTTAAATAGGTGACTTTGACTCATTAGAGGATCTACCAGCAGATTACTACGACTGAGTCGGTATGAGCAGGTGAGTAATTCAGTCATATTGTATTGGTTGTAATTGTAAATAGTCGAATATGTAATGCAAGATAATCAAATGAATGTTTGTTGAAAGTATGATATGATTTGATTGTATGATTGTTAAAATATCTTTATACAAGCGATAACGCAATGGTTGGTGTTGTACAGTAGTATAATGATGATTGTGTGTAATGTATGGTCACCTAAAATTGATTAAGACTTTTTGACTTAATAAAATAATACGAACATGCATTGCACGAATTGCATTATTGCATATACGGTTGTGACAGCCTGCTACGTATTAATATTTCGGATCTCTGTTTTTGCTTGGTTGATTAATGTGTGAGTCTTCCAAGGTTCTCTTTAGTCTGGCGGTCCTATGAGGAACTAAAAGGCACCGAAGAACGTCGCTCGTAGAATCGCTTTGAAATGATTAATACTTAGGGAGTTTCTAAGGGGATTGCAGGAGATGGTTTGTTCAATCAACTATATTCAAAGTGATAACATTAAAACGAGAAATCGTTGATTCTCCTGTGTACTTAGTCTCTCCTGGCAGGTGGGTCATTGAGTACTGGTTCTTCAACCATTAAAAAGAGGCGAATCTTTTTCCTGTTTGGATTCTAGATCATCCAAACTTGTATCTGTGCATATGGTTGAGTGCTTGCATTGCATATGATTTGTTAATGACTTGTGTGATGTATGGTATGTCTGATTATTCACTGAGCTGTGGTTTCGTTCATACTCCTACAGTCTTTTCAGGTTTACTTTACGACCCTGGTTAGTTACATCCAGGAATATGGCTCCGGTAAGAGCTTTGAAGCTAGAAGTCTACAGACTATTTTAGTTTGATAGTTATGTACTAGTAGAGTAGATTATTTAGTTGTGTATTTCAAAGGAGCTATATGGTTTGTAATAGTTTGTAATGGTTATTCACTAAATCATTTCTCTCATATATTTGTTATTTCTTATCAAGCAACTTAAAAGATCCTGTTGTTTTGAAAACCTGTCATTCTTTGAAGGTAATCTAGAGATAATATTCAAGTGTAACTTGTTTATTACTACTAAGGTATCCTCGGGGGGTGACATATAGGGTTTGTCCTTTATTCGTACCTTGTGAATTATTATCGGGATCTAATCCACTATTATACTTATGGTTCTTTGGTTTTATTTTATATGTTAACCGCATTATTATTTTTATATCTTTTTGAAAATGTTTCTTTGGTATAAATCTGGTATATACACACATATATTTTTGTTTAAGGTCTTACTTGTTTATACAAACTATCAAATTTTGTATGCTAAGTTATCATAACCTACATTTCTAATTCCAATAAAGTCTGGTGGAAAAGCACTCTTCACACAGTCTTAGCCTAATCCCGGCTAGTGTTATTCCTGCACAAAAACTGCAGGAGGGTGAGCGAACCACGAGCTCAATGAGATAACCTGACCAGACCACACATCAAACAATAACAAACAAGTTTAATTAACAAGCATATGTCATGTAGTAGTCAATCATATGAGCAAGTACAAGTTGGATAACCGGAATCCAAACAAGATGTAGATTTACGCCCTCCCATTGGGGTTAGAAGGAAGCTATGAGAGTGATGTACCGTACCTAGGAGAATTAGAGAACCAAGGAAGAATGGGAACCATAAATTCTCTCAAATTGTTTTAAAACATTTCACTCTTATCCTTGGAACACAGAAACACCATTAAGTATTAGCCATTTCATGTTGATACCACGAGTGGTGTTCCTTCGATACCACTTAGTTCTCGTGGAACAGAACAGAACAAAGGTGCTCCTAGAAGAACTAGGAAAATGTCATCTAGAAAAACTAGACGCGTTACCAAAGAACCAAAATGCTAATACGGCGGGGTCATCCTCCTTTTTAAAATGCAATACATGCATATAATGCAATGCATGTCCATTTTCATTTATGGTACCAGTAGTTTTTAGTCAAGTTTAAGGTGATCATACAATTTACAGACAATATCAACATGTTTCATACGGTAATTATCATACAATAGAATTATCGCTTATATTATGATAATTTGACATTCAATTATACACCAATTATTATGCATTATACCCAATCCTGCATGCACATCAGTTGAATATATATTATTCAGATGTAGCTATACTACAATCACAAATAATGTGATAAAGTCAAAGTTACTCACCTGTGGTCCTCGCTAAACTATCGGATTATGCTACTAGAAATCCGTGAACTAATCTATTTTTCCTATGAAAATGAAATAACATATATTTATTATTAATTTGTTATTTATATAACGATAATGATGGTATTCTTTCAGGTTCTAGTTATCAATTCTGGTATATTTTCTACTTATTTAACTAGGAATTTTTATCTTTATATATATTATTTTCTATGGAATTTGTAAAAGAAGTCTTCCTATTTGTAATAATTATCTAATTTTATTATTTAACTAATCTATCCTTTTATTAGTTCAAAAAATAAAATATTTGAAACAACATATTCACTATATTAATTATGGTATAACTTATTTTAGAAATTACGTACTCCTTTTTTTTATGGTTTTACCTAGTATATTAATCAGAGCCTCGGTTTCTTAAATCAAGTAAATCTATCCTTTATCTTAATTGTTTCTTTCCAATTAATTGTTCTTGTTTCATCTCTTTAGAATTACTGCATTGATTATAAAAAAAAAAGTCCTAGTTCATAGTCTTTGTCAATTACCAGTTGCAGCCGTGGATAAATCGTTTTCGTGGAATCGCTTTCGTATCCAATTGCCTTTGTTTTCTCAATTGTTTGAATTCCTCTTGTGACTTCATGGAATCCTTGGATTCCTTGGTTCACTGAATCCAAAAGCGAGGATAGAGGCAAGGTCATTTGCCTTTTGATTTGCGAAAGTCGCAAATCCAAAAGAAGAAGAAGAAGAAGAAGAAATTTGTCAAAAAAAAGAAAAAAAGAAAAAAAGAATTTCAGTATTAAGTTTCTATATTGTTCTTCCATTCGAGTTTGTGTTCTTTATGTTTCTATTGGAGTCCTTGTCCTTATTTGTGCTGATTGTCTGTTGATTTGGAACTGTTTGTAAGTTGAGTTGCTTTAGTGCTTTATATTGAGGAAAGTTTAAGTGAGTTCTAATCAAAGAACCTATAAGAGCGAGTTGTGAGGAACATTTACTTGTGAGTGAAACACGGATGAATCCACATCCGTGAGTGTAAACAAGTGAGAGAGTAAATTGTGAGGTCTATATTATTTGTGTTAACCTTTTTGTTTGTAGCAATATGTCTGATAAAAGTCTAGCTGAGGAGGAGAAGGGGAGGATAGACAATAAATTGACTATTGATGCATTATTTAGAGAGATGAGAAAGACGTTGAGTCCATGAGAGGATGGATAAGTTAGAACAGAGTAGAGAACAGGTAAGTAACATCTCTCTGGGGTGAGCGAATGAGAGGCTTCCAAGAAGGGGAGTGAGATTAGAAGAGAAGGAGGACATTGATTTAGGGGAGTATAGCTTCATGAGGGAGAGAGGGAATACCCAAAGGCGAGAGAGTAATTTGGGTAGTATTAAAATGAAAATTCCTTTTTTCAAGAGAAGAATGATCCAGAGCTATACTTGAAGTGGGAGAGAAAGGTTGATCACATATTCGAGTGCCATAACTATTCAGAGGAGAAAAAGACTAAGCTAACAGCAGTTGAATACATTGATTATGCCAGTGTATGGTGGGATTAGTTGGTGCGAAATAGGCGATGGTATGGAGAGGCCTATTAGCATATGGGATGAGATGAAATCAATTATGCAAAAGAGATTTATCCCTAATCACTATTACAGGATTTGCATAGGAAGTTGCAGGGGTTGACACTGGGGTCTAGGAGTGTAGAGGACTATTATAAGGAAATGGAGATAGCCATGATCCGAGCCGAGGTGGAGGAGGATGATGAAGCTACCATGGCTAGGTTCATTAATGGTTGAACCGAGAGATCACTGATGTAGTGGATCTACAGCATTATATAGATATTGAGGAGTTGTTGCATAAGGCGATCAAAGTAGAGAAGCAGTTGAAGTCTAGAGGGACTTCGAAATCTGGTGCGACTTCTAATTCTTCAGGGAAGTCAAACTGATGAGGAAGCATCCAGAGACCATTATACATTCCAACTGGACTAATCACTCGAGCTAAAGCGAAGCGCATGCGATAAGCTTTTGGAGCTTTTATTGAAGACTTAGGAGAAACAAGTCTTGCATGGAAAATTCATCACAGGACTATCATTGGACGATGATCAGGACATTGTTAATGTTGTACGAGCTTTTGGAAAGGCATCAGCTTCATCAGATGTGCAAATGGTGTATCTGAGTTCTAACGTTGGCAACTGGAGGAGTCAACGCCACTGGCGTTATTCAACACCTCCGGCGTACTTGTGTTCAACAATTGTCCAGAAGCAAATTCTTTAATGCTGGTTGCAACACTGGACTTGTCTTCTTCAAACGCCGCTGGCATACAACTTTGGAAGCGCAACAATTGTTTTTTTTTATACACTTCCAGTGTATGTTTTTGTGTTGCCAGTATACTTTTAATGCACGATTTTATTTCGTAGATTTTGGTTTCCTCTCTTGCTTTTATATATAGTGGAGTTTCTTTTGTACATATTATTATTGAATGAAATAATTTTGAGAGAGTTTTCTCCTTTGGTTCCATTGCAAACTTATGATCTTATCAAGATTAATTTCTTGTGGCGATCCTTCAATCCTATACCTTTTGATCTAGTTTGAAATACAACTCAGGGCGAAATGTTCCATCTTTATATATCTGTGATTCGAGTTTGAGATATAAATTTGGGTCAAGATCCATCCCGATCTAATTTAGCTTTCCTGTAGACCTGCTCGAATCGAATCGTAGGGTTTCAGGTTTAATATTCCTGAGGTTCACATCACAAACTGGAAGAAGGGCACTATGAAGTCGAAACCAAAGGAAGATGTGAAAGCCAAGACTCTGATTACCTCCTAAAATGGTAAAGCTGACACTAAACCTGCTGGTAGAACTCGTGATATCCAATGTTTCAGGTGTAAAGGATTTGGACATATTGCATCTCAATGTCCGAATCAAAGGGCTATGGTCATTTTAGATAATGGTGATGTGGAGAGTATGAGTTCAGAGGATGATCCTGATATGCCAGCCTCAGAGGATTGTAGTGATGTAGATGTGGAAGGGCCTGTAAATGGAGAATTGCTTGTCACTAGGCGAGTTCTCAATACTCAGCCTAAGAAGGAAGGAGATAAGGTGCAGCACGAGCACATTTTTCATACCTGGTGTCGTGTGCAAAATAAGGTGGGTAGCTTAATCATTGATAGTGGTAGCTGTACTAATGTTGCTAATACCTTGTTGGTTGACAGGCTGAAGTTGAAGACATTGAAGCATAAAAAACCATATAGATTGCAGTGGTTGAATGAGTATGGGGAAGTGAAGGTGACCAGGTAGGTTCTTATTTCTTTCTCCACTGGGAGTTATCATGATGAGGTGATGTGTGACGTAGTCCCAATGCAGGCTAGCCATATTTTGTTAGGTCGACCATAGCAGTTTGATAAGAGGGTGAAGTATGATGTGTACAAGAACCAATACTCATTTATTTTGAATAAAAGAAGTATGGTTCTAACTCCCCAGAAACCATGGGAGGCTTGTGAGGATCAAGTGAGGATAGCAAAAGAGTTTAAAGAAAGACACCTGAGTACCTAAGAAAAGAGTGAAAAAGAAAGAAAGGGTGAGAAACAAACACTGGTGAGCCATGAGAAAGAAGAATCCAAAACACTGAGTGGAGAGAAAATTGCAAAAGAGAGTGAAGTTGCAAAAAAAAAAAAAAAAAAAGTGAGGTTGAGAGTGCAATGGTAGTGAGGAAATAACTACTTATACTTATGTACAAGGATATATATTTTACTGCTACTAACTTTAACTCTTCTTTGCCTAGTGTGGTTATGTCTCTTTTGCAGGAATATGAGGACTTGTTTCCTGAAGAGGTACCAAGGGGATTGCCTCCACTAAGAGGCATTGAACACCAGATTGACTTTATCCCAAGTGCTTCAATTCCTAATCGGCCAGCTTACCGGGCCAATCCAGAGGAAACAAAGGAGATTCAAAGACAAGTTGATGATCTGATAGAAAAAGGGTTTGTAAGAGAAAGCCTTAGTCCATGTTCAGTTCCTGTCATCTTGGTTCCAAAGAAAGATGGGACATGGCGTATTTGTGTCGACTGTCGAGTAATCAATAAGATCACAATTAAGTATAGGCATTCCATTCCTAGACTTGATGATATGCTTGATGTGTTGCATGGTGCTTGTTTGTTTTCTAAAATTGATTTAAAGAATGGCTATCACCAGATTTGCATGAAAGAGGGCGATGAGTGGAAAAACGCTTTTAAAACTAAACATGGTTTATATGAATGGATGGCAATGCCTTTTAGATTAACAAATGCACCTAGCACATTTATAAGGTTAATGAATCATGTTCTTCGTGCTTTTATCGGAAAATTTGTTGTTATATACTTTGATGTTATCTTAGTTTACAACAGGTCTTTAGATGAACATGTTCAGCATGTACAATGTGTTTTCACTGTTTTAAGGGAAAATAAGTTGTATGCCAATTTGAGGAAGTGCACCTTTTGCATGGAAACTGTGGTTTTTCTTGGGTTTGTTGTAGGTGCAATGTCATTACTGTTGATGAAGAGAAAGTGAAGGCGATCAGGGAATGGCCAACACCAATGAATGCAAGTGAAGTAAGAAGCTTTCATGGATTAGCAAGCTTTTATAGGAGGTTTGTTAAGGACTTTAGTTCTATAGCAGCTCTTCTAAATGACCTTGTTAAGAAGAATGCTGAGTTTAGGTGGATTGAAGTGCATGAGAAGGCTTTTAATGTTTTGAAAGATAAGTTGACTACTGCACCATTACTTGTTCTACCTAATTTTGATAAAGTTTTTGAGATTGAATACGATGCTTCTGGGAAAGAAATTGGTAGTGTTTTGATGCAGGATTTCAAACCGATCGCTTACTTTAGCGAAAAACTCAGTGGTGCTGCATTAAACTATCCAGTCTATGATAAGGAGCTATATGCTTTAGTGAAGACCTTACAGACTTGGCAGCACTACTTGTGGCCCAAGGAGTTCATCATTCATTCAGATATGAGCCTGAAATTTCTGAAAACTCAAGGTAAGACAAGAGACATGCAAAGTGGCTAGAGTATATTGAGACATTTCCTTATGTGATTAAATACAAGCAAGGAAAAGAGAATGTGGTGGCTGATGCACTTTCTCAAAGGTATTTACTCTTGACATCCTTACATACCAAGTTGCTTGGATTTGAACTCATTAAGGATTTGTATGAGATTGATGCTGATTTTAGTCAAATTTGCGTTGCTTGTTCTAAATTTGGATATGATGGCTATTTGTTCAAGAAAGATAAGTTGTGTGTGCCTAGAAGTTCTGTGCGTGAATTGCTTGTCAGGGAAACACATGGGGGATGTTTAATGGGACACTTTGGTGTTAAAAAGACTTTGGATATTTTGCAAGAGCATTTTTATTGGCCTAAAATGAGGCATGATTTACAAGCTGTTTGTGACAAGTGCATTGCATGTAGAAAAGCTAAATCCAAAGTAATGCCGTATGGAGAGTAAACCCCATTGCTTGTGCCTAATCATCCTTGGACTGACATCTCTATGGATTTTGTGATAGGTTTTCCATGATCTCAGAGTGGTAAAGATAACATCTTTGTTGTTTTTGATAGGTTTAGTAAGATGGCTCACTTCATTGCCTGTTCTAAAACCAGTGATGCACAACATATTGCTGATTTGTTCTTTAAAGAGATTGTGCATTTGCCTGATTTGCCTAGATCCATTGTGAGTGATAGAGATGTGAAATTTTGTGTCATTTTAGTGTACTTTATGGAATAAGCTAGGACAAAACTGCTATTTTCCATTTTGCACATCTCAAACTGACGGTCAGACGGAGGTAGTCAATAGGACTCTTTCAACCTTGATGCGTGCTATGATTAATAGCATTTGAGACAATAGGAGAAATGTTTGCCACATGTAGAATTTGCTTATAATAGAACTGTGCATTCCACTACATCTTATTCTCCATTTGAGGTTGTGTATGGCTTTAACCCTCTAACGCCATTGGATATTTTTCCTTTGCTTGACAACGAATTTATTGATCTTGATGGAAAGTAAAAGGTAGAGTTTATTAGGGAATCGCATGCTCAGGGGGCTAACATTGAGAAGAAAAATGAGCATTATTGTCGATAAGCCAATAAGGGTCGTGTGAAGATTGTCTTCCAACCGGGAGACTGGGTGTGGGTGCATTTGCGAAAGGAGAGGTTTGTTGCTCAGAGAAACACTAAGTTACACTCTAGGACAGATGGACCGTTTCAAGTGTTGGAGCGCATCAATGACAACGCTTACAAGATCGACTTGCTAAGTCATTATGGTAATGTAAGCCCTACCTCTAATATCGCTGATCTCTCTTTATATGATGCAGGTGATTCTATGACAAATCTTTTCAAGGAAGAAGGGAATGATGAGGATCAGCTAGCATCGAGTCTTCAAGAAACAAAGTCCAATTATCCATTGTATGGTGTTGGAGGACCAATGACATGAGTTAGAGCTAAGCGAATGAGAGAAGCTTTACACGGTCTAATGATGGAGTTACAAGAGAACGAGTCAAGCTTCACCAAGGAAGAATCGACATTAATTCACATCACTCAAGCTTCCAAAGAATTGATCCAAGGCATGGAGAACTGGTCTTGAAGATCCCGAAATTATCTTTTGATTTTAGGTCGTGTCTTTTCATTAATTTTAGGTCGTGTCTTTTCATCATTAGCTCTTTCATTAATTTTAGGTTATGTCTTTTTATCATTAGGTCTTTATGTAAGCCTATAAATAGAGGCTCCATCTTATGTATTGAGCAGATTATTATTATTGAATGAAAACACATTTCTTAGAGTACTTTCTCTTTTGTTCTTTGCGAAAGAAGTCCTTTCGATTTCTTCAATCTAAACTTTGGGAAATCACCTAGATAACTTAGGTTTCAATCAATAGGTTTGGTTGGGTCTAGTTTCGAATTTATCACTTATTCGAGACGGCAACGATCGTTGGGTTCTAGGTTTAATATACCTAGGGTTCTTCATCATTATGTTTTTATGGTGACGAATATTTACTACTTATTATTTATTTTCTTTTTTTTTTTTTGATCTTGTTAGATATTTATATATTTTTATTGGGTATTCGAAAAATTGGTATTTAGTAGGCTTATATTTTTATAGTTATTATTATTGTTATTTTTTTATTATTCCTTATTTGACCCACTATAGTACTCGTATTTATTTACTATTGTTTAGTGTGGTCGTGTTTCTTTTCATATGCTTCATATAATTTTCTTGTTATGTATAGGTATCCCATTACCAAAAAAATTTAGCTTATTTAAATTTCCATTCTTATATATAAAATATATATTTTACAATTATTATACTTTATTTTCATTTATAAGTTACACTAATATTAACAATAATGATACTAATATTAGTAATATTAATAATGATAATTATAAAACAATTTATTAGTAACACTAATATTATTTTTCATAATAACTTTATTAAAACAATAGTAATTTTAATGACAACAATAACAATATTACATATCATAGTAATATTAATAATACTCATAGTAATAGTAGTAGTAGTAGTAGTAGTAGTAATAGTAGTAGTATAATAATAATAATAATAATAATAATAATATGACTGGTCATTATAATAGTATTATCATAATAATAATCATAATGATAATTATAATAGCGATAATAGTAATATTCATATTAATCATAATAATCATATTGATAATAATAATCAAAAGAATCAAATCAATAACAATCATATAGTAGTAATTTTAATAGTCATAATATTGATAATGACAATAATAATATTCTTATTAGTAATAATATTAGTAGTAATATTTTCCAACAACTTTAGGAGTTGCTAAATTACTTTTATTACATTTTATTATTCCTTTAAATCTTTTTAGTTGAATTTACTTTCTAAATCTTACTTTATTTCTCTTATTAAACATATATGTAAATATATATATATATATATATTGGCTTTGGACGGAACAGACTTAATCTAGAAAATTTTACATGTACGCCGGCATCTACGCCGTCAGCGTTGATTCCCAGATGCTGGCATTCGTGTAAATATTACACATTTTGTTCCGAGGTAAGCCGACCTTGAAGGTCGCCATCGTAGGCTTGTACGCCGTCGGTGTATAATTCTATGCCACCGATGTACGTGTAATTTTACGTGTTTCAAAAATCACGTAGCTTCTGTTTCGATGAAGGCTGGCATGAGGGCCACCAATCTTTCCACATATGCCGTCGGCCTATTGGTTTACTGCCAGCATTATACCTGTGTAGGTACTGTTCATCGTCTTCTTCCTTTTCCTCTGTTTCGAATTTCAATTTTCTTATATTATATATATATATTATACTTGTATTTAAACTATTTCTAAAGCCTTCTTAAGTGTTTCTACATGTTATATATACACATATATCAACTCATAACACAATAACATGCACATAATCCTTGATTTTTGAAATTAAAATGGTGTAACTAGGGTTTTTATGAAAGTTTACCTTTTTACGATGAATTTGAAGGTGATAATCCTTCTTCCAAAGCTTGTCTCGATCCTAAATTAATAGAAACATGATATAAGACAATGCTTTATTGTTTAAACTTCTTAAAACGAATTATTCTTACGTTGGTTACTTCCTTTCCTTGGTAATTCTTCTTTTTCCTAAGCTTAATTTGATGCTTGTTTTAGATGTTGTATGTGTATATTTTGTGTGTGTTTTAAGGGCTATAGAGAGCACGAATTTGGAGAGAATTTAAGGTTGTCTTGTGTGTTTTAATTCTTTGTTCCTTTGTGCATTAAGAGCTTAAGGTAAATATATTTAAATGAAGAAAGGAGGTTGCTTCTTGAAGATAATTTACAGCTCCATTCCATCGAGAATGCATGTTTCTACATGCATTAATTAAGTCTTGCTTTGTTGGCTTGATTTCATTGGCTTGTGTGTATTTTAGTTGACTTAAAATTGTATTATTTGATCAAGTTGTAGATGCATTTTGGCCGTGTGAATTTCAAGAGAATTTCCATCGTATGTTGCATCTTTGTATACCATATTTGGATTGTTTTTGTGTTTAAATTTATAGATAAATTATTATAATATTGTTTAGTTAATAATTATCTAGTTTTTAGGGTAGTTTGTTAAGCTAATCGGGTACAAATATGTCAAGTATTTTAAGAGTATTGCCTCTGCTGGGTTATGTACAGAAAAGCTTCAAAAATAGGCAGAAATAGAGAACGTCAAAAGAAATAAAAAAAAAATGTAAGGAAGATAGGATGAATAGAAATGCAAAAACAAAGAGAAGATGATGAATTTATAACCAACAACTGTGTAAGGACAGAGGAAAAATATGAACTTGTGAAAAAAATCAATTTTGTGGGTCCAAGTGACACGTATGATAGATACTTATTTGATAGTATTTTTAGATGAAAATTTACATATCATTGGTATTAAATATTCTGAACACTATGGTATATATAGAATTTCTATTAAACACATGTGTATGTGTGTCATTGTGTATGTGTTGTTACGTACAAAGAAGAATTAAAATGAAAAGAAGAGAAAACGTGGAAAGCAAATAATAAAAAAATGTAAGAAAGATAGGGTGAATGGAAATACGAAAACAAAAGAAGATGATGAATTTAAAACCAACAACTATGTAAGGAGTGGGCAAAAATATGACTTGTGATGACTTGTGCAAAAAGTAAATTTTGCGGGTCTAAATGACACGTATGATAATATTGATTCGATAATATTTTTAGATAAAAATTTACATGTTATCGGTATTAAATATTCTGAATACTATAGTATACATAATGTAAACCCCGAGGATTCTAAGACTAGTACTAATAACTATAATAGTAAAAATAGGATGAATATTGGATTTTGAGACCCAGTTAGACTTTAATTAGAAATTTTAAAGTATTGTAAACCTACTTATGATCTAAAAAACCCTAGGTTAGAAATTTCTAGATATTAAAAGACACTGCAGCTAAATTCATAATCTGAGTCAAGAACCTAGAATATAAGTATAAATAGACTTTTATTTCAAGAGCATTAGAAAGCCAATAACTTATAGTATGTATAGAATAAGAATGACCTATTAAAGATAAACCGTCAGGGTTATAAATAGGTACTAAAAAGCTATAAAGGACCCATAATTAATAATCTAGGTTTCAAATAAAAATTTAGACCACACTATAATTTTAGTTAGAAAAATTAGAGTCCGTAGATACCAATTTTATATTTTGACCCATTAGGCCCTAAAACCTAATCGCGTAAGGCAAAATTTAAAAATACTAAATCGTGTAAATTTTAAACTTAAAATCTGAAGTCAACAATATTGTAGAAATATTTTGGACCTAAGTTAAATTTTTTTTTAGAATAAAATTCTTACATAACTGATATAAATATACACTTAGGGGATATTTTTTTGACATAATTAGCTAGATATTTAAAATTTTTATTATTTCTCTTAGTGTTAGTTACCATTTACGGTGGTGAAGAGCTCCACTTTACTGCTAATAAATTTTTACAAGTCCACCTAGCAAAGTAAAATCAAGGAGTATAAAAGGCCCAAAAATGAGACAATTGATCCAATTAAATTGCACCAACAAGGCCCTAATAATTACAACAAATATCATCCTTACAAATCAGCTAAGTTGACTTGGAATGTTGCCCTTCCCTTCCCTTCAGCTCACCGTGACATGCATAAACACACCATAATTTGGGCAAAAAAAAAAAATTAAATTACTTTAACTCTTCCTCCACAAGTCACTTAACCTCTATAAATAAATGGCAAGCCAACAAAAAAATTAAGTAACTTATCTAAACTACCAGCCCCCTTCTCTTCTCTGCACCATGACACACACACACACACACACACACTAACACTTCAACAATTTGAAAATTTTCTCTCTTACAACCTATAGTCTCCACTTGACCTCCCAACAATTAAGGATCAACCAACCAAGATTCCAACCATCACTATAGGAGACAACCAACCATTCTATATAGAAGACAAGGGTAAGAATTTGTGTAGTTGGCTATCTTATGTATAGAATATGATAAACTTACCCATTTATCAAAATATGTAGGTCTCAATCTATATAAGGAGGAGGATTTATTATCTACCCCTCTAAGTTTTCAAGGTAATGCCTACACCATCCTTTGATTTATTTTTCACTCTAGAAATTAGGAAAATGGATGACAGCAATTACCATAGATATTCTATATAAGTAGCCTCCATAAAGTTATATTGATGGTAGTATAAATGGAAATAATGTATGATGGTCATCTTGAATAAATTAGAGTATAAGAAACTATGGAGAAAATTTAATCTGGGCATTAGAAAACCCTAGACTCAAACTTTGTTGTCACTATTTTAAAAACCTAGTTCATGACTTAATTATGGTTCAAAATAAATTGGAAGACATATCTTAAATATCATCTAAACAAATGAAACTAGCCAACATAAACCCTACATTGCCTATGAGAAATCTTGAATATAAAACTTATGATAGAAATTTACTAAAACAAAGATAAGAATTTGAATGGATTAAAACAATCCTAAGAAATATACCATAAATTGGAATACACAACAAATACATAGATGAACTTAAGAATCATTACAAGTATTGTATTGG
Organism: Combretum micranthum; assembly: GCA_024138025.1. Classification (NCBI taxonomy): domain Eukaryota; kingdom Viridiplantae; phylum Streptophyta; class Magnoliopsida; order Myrtales; family Combretaceae; genus Combretum; species Combretum micranthum. Next base: position 87,781 of record JAMXBD010000827.1, read on the forward strand.
TAAATAGAAATTTAGATAACACTCTCTATTAATAGAAATTTCATCTTACATAAGGCTAATAGACAAAGTAGATAATAATGGAAAATATTGTTAGCACAAAAAAAAAAAAAACATTGAAATTAATGAAACTCTTTGCCAATGGTAGAAGCTTAATAAAAGACTAAGAAATGAAAATAAAACCTAAGAAAGTCTTATACCAACTATAGGAAACTGTTTACAAACAAACCAATTGAATAACTAGCATACTATAGGTAAAATAAGCTTTTTTTTAACACTTATTTATATATAAAAATGTAAGCTAAAATAAGTAATATAGGTATACTTAAAGATTTTGCACTAAAAACCTAGATTTAGAACTAATTAGATCACTTTTGGTAAGAAAAATTCATTTACACAAATTTTATAAAAATATAAGATATGTCATAACTTTTAAAACAATTAAATACAAGCTACCCTTAGAAATGATAAAATGCCTTTACTTAGGACAAAACTAATATAGGACACTTGAACACTCATTAAGGATCATCCATAAAGTCAATTATCTAATTTATGAAACTTCATTTATCTATTAGGTGAAACTAAATCAAATATAGACTTCCCGGAGGATTACTACGATTAAAGTGCCATGAGCAGGTGAGTAACTCTGATCTATTACATTGTTTGTGTTTGTAATATTAGTGGCACCTAAAGTTATACATTGAAAATGCTTGTATGATGCATGCGTGTCACGCCCCGAAGGGTACCCTAAACGTGGCAGTCCACTACATACAGTATTAAAACTTAAGAATGACTTCTCGAAGTCATGCGAAAGTTTTCAACACCATATGTAAGGCGTCTATCACAACAATAGGAGACACCGGTGGGATGTATAGTTTGAGATAGCAAATATAGCAATACAAGAATCTAAATAAACATCAAATTTATCATTAATAGAATATAATCTTTACATCATCTTAGGGGTTTTTCCTGCATAATTCTCTAAACAATCATAATAACAACTTAATCTTTCCCACAACCAAAATAATGCTAACACCAAAAGATATTAAAGGATAATTAACCTATGATCTTCAAAAGATTTCCATAAGCTTTGCTAGGTCATCATCCCACTTGAGTATATGAAGTCATCGGGCATAAAAGATATTATCTTGTTACAATAAAGGTCTATCGAAGTATAAGCATAACTAGCTTAGTGAGAGTATTCCTGAATCAACGTACTTGTACAAACAATTTCAAACAAGTTATTAATAAGCATATGAATGCATCAAAAACGTGATCGAGCAATACATATGATCTACCGGAAATCATATGTTTGAATGGATTTACCCCGCCATTCCGGGTTAGGTGTTCCAGGCTCTTTAAAAACCAACTCAAAATCCAACTCATGTAGTTTATTTCAGGCTCCTACTAGCCATCACAAAATAGTTCTTTCAGGTACCTATCGCCAATCATAAAATAGTTCTTTTAGGTACCTATTGCCTATCTTGCAGATTTCTGGCTACTGCACACCCGGCTACTAAGCTCTTGTCCCATCGAGATTAATAGCTCATGCAATCAAATTAACTACATGATATGCATGAATCAATTAATATAATTCATAGTATATGTTTAAAGTAGTTTAAAGGTGATCGCAGAATTTTACACACACTCCAGCAGAATAATAGCAAAACATAAGTTAATCAACAACGATTCATGCATCGGTATGCTTAACATTCTTTCAACCAAAATTATCATACATAATTTATTTCATCTTTTTCCTGCTTCTAGTGCTTCTAGCTACAAGCACAACCAAGTACGAAAAAGGTAGGAAATAAACCCACTTGGCCATGAGGATCTATCTTTCTTACGAATGAGTCGATCGGTAATTCCACTAATCAAAATAATCCTCCGGGTATGAATACTTCTCCTCGGTTTCACCTAATCAAGAAGAATACCCATAATGAGTATTTCTTATTGATTCTATGATACTTATCAAAAACTATATCATAAGATCGTTAAAATTCGTGTAGAAGGTAATTCCAACTTAAAATGGCCATAACTTGGTCATTTTAACTCGGAATTGCGCTTATAATATATCGTTTTTTACCTACTTGAAAAGATCTATCCATTTCTAAGGTTATTTTTGTCATAAAAAGCCATTTGGGTTGCAAACTAACACGGTATAGAATAGTTACGAATTTATAGTTCTAAAAATATGATTTTTCCAAATTTTACTTTACTCAAAATTCCTTAAGAAAAGTATATGGATATATATATAGCTGAAAAATCCTTTGAACATATATTTATACTCATATGTATGCATGATTTTGATAGTGTTTGTCTTAATATTGATATTTCATAAACAATTTGTCTTTAAGGTTTTAAAAGACAAGATTTTTGAAAATTTCTCCTTTTTGAATTGTTAGAAGGAAAACAAAAATATATTTGAGTTGTTACGAGTAAATGTTTTATTATTATTTCATTTTCTTACTTTTCAAAAATGAATTCGTTTTTAAGTTATCTATTAACTTTATTTCTTAGTGATTAAAAATAAGCTTTTCAAAATATTCCTTAAGTTTCAAATATTTGAAGTTGTGTATGTTTTCCTTTTATTTTTATGTCATTTCTCTCCTTTAGAAAATAGATATATCTTCAAAACTTTACTTTTTGGCAAATTTTATTTTCTAAGTTGGTTTTCAAAATAGTGAGTTGATGTTATCTTTGGTTTGAAAAACTTGTTTATTCTTAATATTTATTAAATGGTAGAATAACTTCTTTAGACTAGTTTATAAGAAAAGTTTTCTTAATAAGGAATTGTTAACATTAGAACTTAGTAAATTTTCGTTTTAAATTTTGAAAGGATAATAACAATTATAAAATTCAAGTTTTGAAGATGCTTTTACGGCATGTGATTTTCAAAGTCTAAAATGCACCTATTAAAAGATTTAGCTAAGTTCAAGTCTTTAGTTCAAGACTAAAAATTCTTATCTTGATGGAGTATTTAGCCTTTTAAAAGAAATGAGTTCCTTTTATTATTTCAATGAGATCTTCATTACTAATTCTTCTAGAATTTATGATTAGCTTATCCTTTGAAAAAAATTTATTGAAAAGAAACTTAAATCTTTGTTGAAAATTCATTTTGTTAAGAAATCTAGTTTACTTTTCTTCATTTAAGAAAGAACCCGTTTTTATTTTTATTTAAGACAACAACGTTCTTAATCATGTATGAATATCATTATGTAGTAATGTAAAAGTAAAGATAAAACATAGTAAGGTAGAAATAAATACTTGTACGTAAATAAACATAAATAAATAGTCAATCATTGGGAACCTTAGCTTCATCAAGGTATCCCGATCATGTATTGGGAGCCTTAGCTTCATCAAGGCAACCCAGGACTAAGAATGGACCAGTCCCAAAAGAAAAGATAAGAAAAGAAATTTGTTTTGACTTGATATGGACAAGTCTAAGACTAGAAAGACTAGTCTTAATAAATTGCATAAAACAAGTAAATAAATAAATTGTAAGACTTGGAAATAAATAAATAACAAATAAGCTTATACGCTCTAAATAAATTATATACATAGTATACATAATATTATATAAGTTAGATTAGAGCAAAAATAATAACAATCAAAACAACAACATAATAACATAATGTAAAATAGGAACATGAACAAAAACAAAGCATGAACATATTGTTGCTTCTTTAACTCATATGAGCCTAAGAAACATACACTAAGCTCATGCTAAGTTGTATGAACATGATGAAGAAATTTAAGTAGGATTTTACCTAAGGTTTAATGGAAGGTTTGAAAGAGATGAATGGGTTTTGTGTTTAATATATATATTATATATATTTTAAGAGTAGAAATGAGTAGAGAGTATTTTGTGAGAGATTTGTTGGAGAGAGGTTTTGAGGGAGTATTTTCGTAGAGTTTTGTTATGTAAAATGAGTGTGTGAAAGAATGAAGGAGAAAGGGGGTATTTATAGAATTTTTGGGTGAATTTTGGATGTAATAAAATAAATTGGAAAAGAAAATAAAATGGGAGGGAAGAGGAGAGAGGGGGCCGGCGCCTATATGAGGGAGAAGGGGATGATTTTTATTTGTTTTGATTTTTGATAAATGAAAGATGTAATGTGTAAGGTAATGTGAAATAAAGTTGTATTGGAAAGGTAAAAAGTAAGAAAATAGGTATGTAGGTAGTAAGAAATAGGTGTAAGGAAAAGTAGAGATAGGTGAATAGTAATGAATAGTAGGAATAGTACTATGAATAGTAGACTGACATATAAAATACCGGTAGTAATAAAAATACGCGTAAACGAGCTATATCTGTTATTTTTAGTTACCAAAAATTCTAAAACTGATATTTTTGAAATCCTTGTTTAATTACGAGTCTTTTGTGTTATCGGAATATTTTTAATATTCTAAGTTCCGGGACACCTTTTTCTAGAACTGATCCCGGTTGAGTCCGAAGGACACTCGAAATTCGCGAATCTGATATTTTTATGTTACCTTATTATTACGAACTATTTTAAGCCACCAAATTAATTTCGTTTTCTAGGATTTGAGAACGCGGGATTACCGGAGTTGAAATTGCTCGATTGTCTTGGTCTTTGTTGACTTTTGAACTCCAGTTGACTAGGGTTAGGGTTTAATCCATTTTTTCCATTTTAACTCAGGGATCGGATAGGGGATCTTTTCATGTTCGGGTTTTCAAATCGATTGATTATTGGACTTTCTTTTTTTTTTTGAAAATCCTTTACGAAATTCCATGATCGAAATTGTTTAGGGTTCGGTTTCATCTTGGGTTAGACTTTAGGGTTTTCGATTGGTTATTCCAAAACCATAATCGAAAAATTCGGGGCTTACAATGTGGGGATGGAAACTATTCTTGTTCAAGTGGTGAATGAATTGAATGCTAAATCCTGCTTATTAAAAAGTGATAAAAAATTGTTGTGAAAAATTGTTGAAGCATGTTGGATATTGTCTATAAACTGCTTGGTCGCCTTAAAATCAACTTATAACTGATAGGCTTGTAATTTAAAGGATCATGCATTGCATAACTTGCATAAATATTGTATAAAAGTGTGAAAACTTGCTACGTATTAGTATTTCGGATCTCAGATAATGCTTAGTTTTTCTAAATGTAGATTTCCTAGTTCTTCGCAAGATTATCCTTGTTCTGTTCAGTTCCACAAGACTACTGGCAAAAGAAGGAACGCCGCCCGTGGTATCAACTTGAAATAACTAATACTTAATGGAGTCTCTTTGTTCCAAAAGGAAATTGAGTGAAGAAACTATATCAATAAAGTAAAGAATAAAGTGAGTACTGCTATTCCTACAGTTCTCTGTTTCTCTTGAGCAGGTGGGTCATAAGGATATGATCCTCGACTAGGTTCCTTAGCCTGATGTGAGGGCGTAAATCTACATCCTGTTTGGATTCCGGTTGTCCAGACTTGTAATTGTACATATGTTTGAGTGTTATATACTTGTTTGATAAATCGCTTGTATGCTATGCTATGTAATATGTGATGGTTATTCACTGAGCCGTAGAAATACTCATACTCTAATTTTTTAGGATTATCCTCCAACCATGGCTAGTACCATCTCGGAGGCTAGAGCGGATAAGGAATAAAGCTAGCAAGTTATGGGAATAGACAAGAGGATTATAGATCTACTGTATTAGTAAACTTATATCTATTTATGTTTTAGTTTGTAAGTTGATAAACCAGTCTATAATAGTTTTTTTTTTTTCAGACTTTATATAAAGTTTATTTTCTCTGTTATTGTATATGTTATGTATGTACATCATTTCTTATCAAGCAACTCAAAAGATCATTTTTTTTATGTCACATCTCTTAGAGTAACTAGTTATATTGTATAAGAATTAAATCTATATACAATACAGTACAACTAGGGTACCCTCTGGGGTGTGACACATAAAATCTCTAGTTTAAGGCTTTTACTTTTCAGCTTTTACACCTGCTATTGTAAATTATATTTTGTCTATTTAAAAGTTTTGTTTGGTGGTATTTTGATAAATTAATAATTATATTGCCCTTAATTCGAATTTATTATAAATTTATAAGATTTGAAATTAATATGAATTCATTTCTATTTATAGATTTATTATAGAGTTTTTATTAGATTAGAAATTTAATTTTTATTCTATATTTGTTACTTTGTTCTTTTTACTAGTTATAGATTAGATCAGAATTTTAGTTTCTATAGACTCAGAATTATTTAACTTAAAAATAGTGATATGTCTCGAATATTAAAACTTAGGTTCTTAAATATTAAACAGTTTTTTTTCTTTTATTTACTTTATTTTGAACATTATGTATTTGAAAAGTCTTATTATAAGGATTCTTTATTCTAGTATGTTTATACCTAAAACTTTGGAATGATTTCTGATATTTTTATTATAGTTCTTTTATGGTTCTACATTTTATTTATAATATTTATTATAATAGGGTTATGAAAAATTAAGGGGATTATAGACACATTGAAAGAGAATAAAAGAACAAAAGAAAAAGAAAATGAAAAAGAGAGGAAGGCTGGAAAGAGTAAGAGAGGCCAAGTTGGAAGGAGATCGACTTTGGTGGTAAGAGAAAAGGAGAGTGCAACCTTGCAAAAGGAGAGTCATGAGGCAAAAGTGAGTATGGTGAAGAGAGCACTAGTGGTGAAGCAACCCTTGTTGCTGCTAGTTTTTAAAGAAACTTGTTTGAGCACTAACGAACTTTCTAATTCTTTGCCTAGTGTTGTTGTTTCTATATTGTAGGATTTTGAGGATGTCTTTTCTGAAGAAATTCCCAAGGATTAACACCAATTTGTGGTATTGAACATCAAATTGATTTTATACCCGGAGTGTCTATTACAAACAAATCAGCTTATTGATGGAAATGGGGTATGTGAGGGAGAGCATGAGCCCTGGTGCAACTCCAGTAATTTTGGTGCCTAAGAAAGATGGGTTATGGAGAATGTGTATTGATTGCAGAGCCATCAACAACATCATGGTAAAGTATCAACATCCTATTCCTTGCTTAGATGACATGTGAGATGAGTTATATGGTTCAAGTGTCTTTTCTAAGATTGATTTGAAAAGTGGATATCACCAAATTAGAATGAAGGAAGGTGATGAATGGAAAGCAACATTTAAGACTAAATATGGTTTATATGAATAATTAGTTATGCCCTTTTGCTTAATTAATGCACCAAGCACTTTCATGAGATTTATGAACCATGTTTTGCGAGCCTTTATTGGGAAATTTGTGGTTGTCTATTTTGATGATATCCTTTATTTACAACAAAAATTTGGATGGTCATATAATTCATTTAAGGGCTATTTTGGAGGTGCTTTGAAAGAATCAATTATATGCTAACCTCAAAAAGTGTACCTTTTGCACAGAGAGACTTGTGTTTCTTAGTTTTGCTATGAGTGCACAGGGAATACAGGTGGATGAAGAGAAGATTCGTGCGATTCAAGAATGGCCAAGTCCAACCAATGTGAATAGTGTTCTTAGTTTTCATGGATTGGCTAGTTTCTATCGAATATTTGTGAAGGACTTCAATGTATCGCTGCACCACTCATTGATGTCATCAAGAAGAATGTTGGGATTAGATGGGGAGAGCAACAAGAAAATGCATTCCAATTGCTTAAGGAGAAACTAACTCACGCTCCGTTACTTGCATTACCTAACTTTGCTAAGACCTTTGAGATTGAGTGTGATGCTTCAGGGTTAGGTGTTGGAGAAGTTCTTATGCATGAAGGGACCAATTGCACACTTTAGTGAGAAGCTAAGTGGGGCAACTTTGAATTACCCTACTTATGACAAGGAGTTGTACGCATTAGTTCGAGCGCTAGAGACATAGCAACATTATCTTTGGCCAAAAGAGTTTGTGATTTACACGAACCATGAATCATCAAAGTACTTGAAGAGCCAATACAAGCTAAACTAGAGGCATGCTCGATGGCTAGAATTCATAGAGACCTTTCCATATGTCATCCCCTACAAGCAAGGTAAGGCGAACGTTGTTGTGGACGCGCTTTGAAGGAGGTATACTCTTATCTCTACTCTTAGTTCTAAATTACTTGGTTTTGAACACATCAAAGATTTGTTTGTTAAAGACCAAGATTTTTGTGAAGAGTATGCTTGTTGTGAGAAGGGAGCCAATGGCAAATTCTTTAGACATGATGGATTTTTGTTTAGGCAGCAAGACTCCTAATTGTTCCATCCGAGAGTTGTTGTTGAGGGAGTCTTATGGTGGGGAATTAATGGGACACTTTGGTGTAGCTAAGACTCTAGGGGTCTTACGGGAGCATTTCCACTAGCCACACATGAGACGTGATGTTAAGAGAATTTGTGAGTGATGTGTAACCTTTAGGCAAGCTAAGTCTTAAGGTTTAACCTCATGGCCTTCACACACCACTACCTATTCTACTGAACCTTGGGTTAACATTTCTATAGACTTTGTATTAGGATTATCTAGGTTTAGAAATGGTAGGGATTCTATTTTTGTGGTTGTGGATTGATTTTCAAAGATGGCACATTTTATTCCTTGCCACAAAATTGATGATGCTTCACATGTTGCATATTTGTTCTTTAGGGAGATTGTTTGATTGCATGGTATACTGGGACAATTGTTTCTGATAGGGATGCAAAGTTCTTAAGCTATTTTTAGAAGTCATTGTGGTGTAAATCAGGAACTAAATTGCTGTTTTCTACTACTTGTTATCTACAATCTGATGGTCAAACATAGGTAGTAAATAGTAATTTATCTATTATGTTAAGGACTATCATTAAAAAGAACATTAAAACATGGGAAGATTGTTTGCCACATGTTGAGTTTGCTTATAATCGCACCACACACTCTACCACTAAATTTTCACCTTTTGAGATTGTATATGGATTTAATATGCTACCTCCATTGGATTTATCTCCTTTACCTCTGAATGAGTTTGTTAATTTAGATGGTAGGAAGAAAGCTGAATTTGTTGAGCAGATTCATGATAAGGCAAAGCTTAACATTGAGTGACAGACTTAGCAGTATGCAAAACAAGCCAACAAGGGATGGTGATAGATTGTTTTTGTCATGCCCCATAGGGGTATCATAAACATAACAGTCCGCCACATACTATATAAGACTCTCGAAATTCTATCCGAGCTCTTCGGGAGTGTAAGATCCCTTTACGACAATATAATACTCAATCAATGGAGTAAAGAAGTTTAATGTGGCATTCACTAGCCATAAATAATAAACAAAAACACATATATAAATTACAAAGTCTAAGGGGTATTCCCCCGCAAAATAATATTAAGTCCATTATAGTCATCAGAGTCATTTAGTTTCCAACGGAAGTCTAAACAAAATAGAAATAAACTTCTAAAGGAAACTCCTAGCTCTGGTATGAGCTGTAGCCTGCCTTGGCCTAAGCCAAATGAATTCATGCTGCAACAAGTAAAAACTATTGGGGCGTAAGCTAACTAGCTTAGTGAGTGAAAACTTCCATATCGCAATTAAGACAAATCATTCAAGCAAGTGGTTACTCAAGCAAATGATATGCATCAAACAAATGAGTTCAGCAAACATATGACCAGCTAGAAATCATATATGGATGGACTTGCGCCCTCTATCCCGGGTTAGCAAATTAACGAATCCTGCGGTACGACCCGTTTAAGCTCACGGTCAATTGAACAATATTTTTTTTATGGATCACGATTAACCAACAATTTCGTTTTATGGATCACGATTAACCAACATATTCATTTTATGGATCACGATTAACCAACATATTCGTTTTATGGATCACGAAAAACCAACAAATGCTAATGCTCCATCCCCGTCATGATATGAATGAGTTCAATTATAATTGAGGTCCAATAATAGATTAATCCAATTCTTTAGGTGACCAACAAATATTCGCAGACAATCAATTATAACTCCTCGCTATACAAGCAGTAGCTTATCACCTGGTTTCGATATTCTTTAAGTCCAACTTCACATATCAACAGCAGACAAGTATATAATTCCCAAATACCCCATCATGCATATTCATTTTTATCTTTGCCTAAGCAACTAGTGCCACTATCATTACAATCACAAGCAATAATTGAGATCGGAAGTAATACTCACTCGGCCATGGTACGCCGGTCTTTTAATAGTAGTAGTTGGGTGGTAGGGTATCGTCGTGCTCGGGATCACCTACCAAATAAGAACAATTCTAATAAGAATCTCATCACTTAACTAATTCAAGCTATGCATCTAAGCTAGACAAAATCGGAAATCTCGCTATTTGCGGAAGTTCCAACTTAAAACGGCCATAACTTGGTCATTCTAACTCGAAATTTTGTAAATTTTATATCGATTTCTATCTACTTCGAAAGATATATCTATTTCTATTATTATTTTCAAATTTTGAAAACATTAAAGTCACGGAACAGTGGGATCAGATCTGTTCTGTAACTTTCCCTTTTCCGAAAAATTGTTTCGCATTTAGTAAAAATGTTTCTAGTTGATAGCTCATGCATAGATGGAATATGAATGAATTCCTAGTATGAATGTCATGTATTGAATCCAATATATGCATGATCTTGACAATTTTTGATAATGAAATCTTAAGAACTCCTAATTATTATAAGACTCCACAATAACCATTTCTTAAAAATCTGTCTTTCCAATCTTTGCATTCCCTAGGGTTTTAAGATCTTATTCTTAGAATTCATTTACTATCTAAATAAAAATGAGTCCTTAACATCTATACTATCCATGACCTTCATTTATGCATAAAAATCCACATTTTTCACTTGGCAAATATGTTTTCAAACAAGCTTTTCACAAAAATCCGAATTTTCGAAATTTTCTTTCCTTGCATTTTTCCTATGAGAAGACTTGTTTAATGCACCAAAATTTGAAGCTTTATTATATCTATTGTCTAAGGAATTCATTTAACTCATAAAACTTGCAATTTGAGCTTGAATACTAGGTGTTTATGTAGGCATTACTCTAAATTACGAATTTAATAAACTAATCACTATCTCTAGATTTTCCATTCTAACTCCACTACTTGTTTTACATACGACTCATGCCTAAACTCATCTAAACTTGTAAAAATCATTCCTTAAAGATACCTGTTACATAAACCTTTCATTTTTCATGAAAAATATGAGTTTTAAAGTGGTTTCAAGGGTTTTTAAAATTGGTTTCAAATTCCATCCGAATTTTCAACTAGGCATTTCTAACAAAATCTTTTCTTTTTCAAGTTTCTTGCCTCCTATACATGAAGATCTATCATCTAACACATCTATTCACATGCAAGGCTAAGCTTTTATGATCATTAATGCATGAAAGCTCAAGTTATCCACATGAACATAAATGTAAATAAAATATGAGTGTCTAAACACTAGATCTACCACATATAGTGCATGAATCATGAGTTTCATGGCATGAACATAAGTTTCTATGCAAGATCTCTACTTTACATGCATGAACAAGGTGATATTCCAACAAAACTCTTTTAAACATAAGATCTACTTCTTGTGATGGCTTGATATTCTTGTATTAGTGTTTTCATGTCCCTAGCATATGCTCATTGGGATTAAAAGTGGAAAACACTCAAGAATGGTCTTGCCATTACAAGATTTAGTAATAACAAAACTTAAAATCATCACATATATGGAGATTTGGAGTAGAAAAGAAGATGAAATGGAGTTGTGAAGGTGAGTGTGTGTGTGTGTGTTTGTCACGGCAACATTGAGAGAAGGAAGAGAGGTTTTCAACCTTTTTAGAAATTTTGAAAGAGTGAAAAATGAGAAGAGAGAGAGAAAATGAGCTTATATATTACATGCATTAGGGTTTTAATTGAATAAAAAGAAGTAAAAATAAAACAAAAATAGAGGGAAATTGGGATGGGGGGTGCGTCGGCCTTATGTAGGGGAGGGAGAGAGAGAAAATTGAAATTTTGATAAAATTTGTAATTTATGTTATAAAATGTAATAATTAATTAGGAAACAAAATTTCTTGGAAAAGAAAATTGTAATGAGTAGTTGTAAGGATGGAAGAATAGGGTATGGGTAGTGTGTAGTAGGTTGTACTTGTGAATAGTAGACAAGACATCTACTTTATCGGTTGTAACGAAAATACGGGAAAAAGGCTATAACTTTAATTTTTATAGCCCGGAAAATTATAAAATTTATATTTTGAAATCCTTATAAAATTTCAGTTCTAATAAATATTCCGAATATTTTTTCTGAGTTTGTGGTCCCGGGGCACGTTTTTCCGTAATTGAGCTCGAGAAAGCCCGGAATTGAAAAATTTCCGAATTAAAAAATTTCTAAGGTTTAAAATATACTTTAAAACAATAATTCATATTCATTTACTTTATAAAACTTCTTTTATTATGAAACCGAAGGAAAGCCGGATTTAGGGTTTCTAAGCTTCTCTCGCTAGACTTAAACTGGACTGGATTAGGGTTTCGCTTTTCAACTCTCGGGGTTTACTTAACTACCAAGAATACCGGGGTTTACAACCTCCTCACCTTAAACAGAGTTTTGTCCTCAAAATTGAACTTGTAAGCCCCGGAAAATTTCAATAAATAATTTCAAGATGAACTTCGAAAATAAACCCAAAAAAAAATCACTCCAAATTAAAACCGAATTTCAACTAGTCCAAAAACACGAGCGAATCCAGAAATTCCAAAGCTTTAGAAAAAAAAAAAAAGAATCCTTAAAAATAAAATAAGAACTCAATGGTCTTCAAATTCAAAATCATTACGTACGAAAAATTCCATATTTAACTTCGACTTATAAAAACGGGTAATATAAAGCCCAAAAACAAATTATTAAGAAGTAAATAACGATTAACTTTTGAAAATGAAACCCAATTAAAAAATTCTGAAAACGTTAAAAGATAATAAATACTTACAAAAATAAAATTTAAAATAAACTTCTCAAATTAAATATGTTGTATGAACATAAATATTAGTTTCCCAAATTGGCAAAGGTCTAAACCGGAAAATCACCCGAAAACCCTAACCGGAATACAATAGTGTAAGTCCGGCAATCTAGTGCCCCTAACCCTAAGAGGCCGAGATGTAGTTTAAATATATAGAATAGCTCATAGTAATATAAGTTTGTTTAAAAAATATCAGATTGGTAAATTTTGACCTATTTCGAACCCGTTCGATACAGACTTCGAAAAGCTGTCCCGGGGCTCGAGATATCAAAAACATACCAATAGTACCGTTAGACTCGTAATTTCATAAGATTTCTAATATATCAGTAATAATTTTTCGGGTTATAAAAGTTATAGTTATAAACCTTTTTATCGTATTTCCATTATTACCGTAATTGATTAGTCTTTTGCACTATTCATTTTTATTTCATTACAAAATTTATTATTCTTATAAAGTCTTATATTTTTAGATAAATATTTTATATGTTATAGAAAATTTGTTTTTTCTAAAATTTAGTTCGTTTTCGGGACTTTACGGGATCAGATTCTGGTTAAGACCCGATACTAAAAAAATAAAATAAATTAATTTAATATGAAAAATATTTGAAAAATATTTATATTTTCATAAAATAATTTTTTTGAATTTTTCGAGTTATAAAATATTATTTATAGCCATATTCGCGTATTTTAATCAACCGGTAACATATTTGTTAAAATACTAAAATAATTCAAATAATTATTTTTTTTAATTATGAAAAATCTGCTACAAATATTTGGAATAATTTTTCCAATTTTTATTTTTAATTTAATTTATTTTATTAATGAAGTACTTTTACAACCCATACCTTCAAGTACACTTTACACATATCACTTCATTTTCACTCAATCTTTCTACACAATTATCCCACATTGATGGCAGATTTTGACCCTATTTATGGCTTCCATTGTCCTTTATTTACTCATTTTGACCAATTAATTATTATTCTACTCCTTCTTAAGAAAGCTACATAATACATTTATTACCAAATCAATTTTAAGTCAAAATTCAAACAAATTTTCTCTCTCCTCCTCTTCCTAATTCACGTGCAGCATGTCTAAATTGGCTGCCCTGTTTTATATTTTTTTTTCTCTCATTTATTCAATTAAAACACTCATTTTCTCTCTCTCCTTCATTTACTCACTTTCCCTCTTTCATTCTTTAACCTTTTCTCTCTCTTTTTCCTCTCTTTTCTTCTTCTTCTTCTTGTTCTTGTTTCTTCAATAAACAAGCTACCCCAATTCATTCTTGAGCCTCCATCCATATTTCTTGAAGATTTTTAAGCAAATCTTCATCTCAAAGCCTCCATAGGTGATATAGGTAAAGTGTAATGAAGATTCATGCATCAAATGAGCTTCCATAAGCTTAAAAGCTTAGGATGATAATGCCAAAAATGAAACTCTCCTTTTCTCTACTTTATATCTTGTATTTCAATTATTTTTCTTGTTTAAAGTTGATATGTATTGTAGATCTAACTTTTTATAGCTTTGATTTCTGTTTATGCCATAGATCTTATTATCTAAGTTGTTATTTTTGTTATTTCTTATGATTTATGCATAGATCTAGCATCCACATGTCTATCTAGTGATTCATGCATGTAAAACTAGTTTAGAAAACTAGATCTAGAGTTTTGAGTTCATAAATGCAGTAGATCTTTGTTTATGCTCATGTACAACTTGCTATAGCATGATGATGGTAGGGAAATTATAGGAAACTCAAGATCTATTTTTATTTCAACAAAAACAACTTTTGAAAATTCGGATGAAAATGGAACCATATTAGAAAAGTGGTTTTCAACTTCAAAATGTGTATTTTCATTTAAAAAGTGGGCTTAGGTATAGACAACATAAATGAATGATTTTGATAAGTAAAGTTTAGATCTATGTTCATATTATGTGTAGATCTTAGATTTGAACTTGAACAAAAGTAGTGAAATTCGTATTTGGCAAGACTCAAATTTAAAAACCACTTTCCAAATGTCGAAATGTAATTTTTACTTAAGAAAATGAAGGCTTAATATATGAATCCATCAAGACTTCTTTTTACAAGAATCTAATGTGATTTTCAAAAGTTATTTTCAAAACAAAAATGTTATTTTCGGATTTGTCCAAGGCATATTTTATAAACATGTTTTCCAACTCAAAAATGAAGTTTTTATTTAAGAAATGAAAGGTTCTTAAAGATAGATATGTAAGGAATGGATTTCATAAGCTTAGATAGATTTTTATCAAAAGATATGTCCAAAAATGAATTTTATAAATTCGGATCCCAATCAAAACCAATTTTTAAAATCCATTATCAACTCCAAAACTCATGTTTTAGTGAAAAATAAAGTATATAGGTAATATATATCATTAAGCAATGATTTCTACAAGTTAAAATGAGTTAGGCATGAGTAATGTGTAAACAAGTAATGGAATTAAAATGGAAAAAATTCGAGTTAGTGATCAAAATTGTCAAATTCGTATTTAAGATGATGCATATGTAATCACTTTAGAATTTGAGCTCAATTCCAAGTTTTATGTGTTTAAATGAAGTCCTTAGACAATAGATGTAGTAAAGTCTTAAATTTTAATGCAATTAAACAAGTTTTTCCCAAATGAATCATTCGAAAAGGGATTTTCTAAAATTCGGATTTTGAGTAATCATATGGAAAACATAAAATTGCAAAGTGGTAAATGCAAATTTTTGTGTAAGATGAGTTCTAATGGTTATGTATGATTGAGCCTTAATTTTCTAAATATCAAAATGATTTTACTTGAAGGTATCACTCAAAACCAATTTTTGTAAAATTCGGTATTTTGGAATCAACCCCACTTGAAAACATGTTTACAAAGTGTAAAAATAGAAATTTTTATGTAGAAAAAAGGTCATAAGTAATATATATGAAAACTCTATTTTAACAAAAATAATTATATTTTCTTAAGTAATAAATCCAAAACAAATGAAATGCTCAAAGTTAGAAAACTAGACTTTTCAAAAATAGTTGTTATTATGGTCTTGCAAAATAAAAAGTTATAAAGTTTCCTTGGTTTGCAAAAATCATTAAGATCATGCATGCATTAATCATCTCATGTCATTCATGTTAGGAAATCATTCATATTGCATGTATAATTGAATTGACAAGTAGAAACATTCAAGCATTTTTACAAAACTATTTTTCGGAAATTGAAATTGTTGCTGTCCTAAACTGATCCGAACTTTTCGAAGCTTCAAAGTTTTCAAAACTGATAATAATATTAGAATTAGATATATCTTTCGAAGTATAGAAATTGATATATAATTTGCGAGATTCCGAGTTAAAATGACCAAGTTATGGCCGTTTTAAGTTGGAATTCCGCTTAGGACGAGAATTACGAATTTTGATAGTTCGTATGCAATCGTTTGGATTAGTTGAGTTGAAATACTATTAGAGTATTTCTTCCTTTTTAGGAGATCCCAAATCGACGATTCCCTACCACCGAGTTATTATTACTAGAAGACCGGTGATCCAATGGCCGAGTGAGTTTTCTCCTTGTTTTTGTTACCATGATTGTGCTTGTAGTTAGTTGCATTAGATTATAGGAACAAGATAAAAATCGATACAATGGGGATGGGATATATGATGAAGCTGTGATGAATTATGCCAAAGAATACTAAAGCATATCGAAACCACGATTTGATGGTTAACTGCATTGTTCATATTATTTCTGTTATGTTGTATGATATTAGCTGGTCACTCTAAAGAATGTATAAATATTTTTGACCTAAGCAAAAAGTAAATTGATCATGCATCGCATCAGACATATTGCATTTGGTAACGTGCTACTCCTACGGTCGATCGGTATGGTCCGAGGACTCTTTGGATAATGAGACCCTGGATCAGAGCTCATTCATAGAAACTAAGGCACATCGGGGATGTATTCCATGTGTGAGCCTAGCCGAGGCGAGTGCTATGAGCGAGGGCTTAGGGACTAGCAGCAGTCATGTAGACTTCAATACCATCCCTAACCCAAGATACGGAGGGCGTAAATCCGTTCTGTGTGTAGGTTCCGATACCCATCATAATTGTTTGTCATGTGTTTGTTCATGCATAGCATATGGTTATTATAACTTGTTTTGTTACGGTACGGAATTAAGAAATTCTCACTAAGCTAGTGTAGCTTATACCCCAATAGTTGTTTAAATGAACAGTTTATCTAAAGAATGCAAAGTGGGGACTGAATTGGTTGGAGCCGGGAATAACTTCGGGAGTTCGGCAAAGAATAAGAATGTTTGAAGTTATCTGTAAGTTTATGATTTGTCTTGTAATAGTTTATGTAGGGAAGTCATGGATGAATGTAATTGAAGTTGAATGATTGTATTATGAAGTATTAGTGATTCGTATATGAAGTATAGTGGTTTGCATCGGAAGTATTGTGGATTGTATTCCTTACATTGTTACTCCAATTGTATCAACATAAAATGTATCATTCCGATATGTCTCTTTATGTGTTAGACGCCTTTGTACATAGTATGAAAGCCTTCGCGTGACTGAGGTGGTCATTCTTAGGCTTTAATATTGTGTACGGCGACTGCCACGTTTAGGTACCCTTGGGACGTGACAGGAACTGACGTACCTTATCCTTCAAATAACTCGGGTATTTTCTTCGGATCTCCTCCTCAGCTTCCCAAGTTGCTTCCTCAAAGGCATGATTTCTCCATAATACTTTAACATAGTGAATGTCCTTGTTCCGTAGCCTTTGAGTTTTCTTATCCAATATCTTTACGGGTGTTCTTCGTATGTCAGGTTTTCCTTCAGTTGGATCGGTTCCAATTCCAAATCCTTTCTGGGTCGGCACATACTTTCTCAATACTGACACATGGAACACGTTGTGAATCCCGGATAGATTTGGTGGCAAAGCTAGCCGATACGCCAGATCTCCGACTCTTTCCAAGATTTCAAAGGTCCAATATATCTCGGGCTCAGCTTTCCTTGTGTACGCATCTTTTAATACTTTTAATCGGACTTATCTTCAGGTACACATGGTCACCTACCTTGAATTCGAGTTCTCTTCTTTTCAGGTCTGCCCAGCTCTTTTGCCTATCCTGAGCCTCTTTCATTTTCCGCTGGATTACCCTCACTTTATCCGGCTTCTTGTACCAATTCTGGCCCAATAGCTATCTTTTCCACTTCATCCCAAAACAGAGGGGATCTACAGCGCGTCCATACAGAGCTTCATAGGTGGCATCTGAATAGTTGAGTGATAGCTGTTATTGTAAGCAAACTCGATTAGATGCACATGACTATCCCAACTCCCTTTGAATTCCAAGGCACACGCTCTCAACATGTCTTCCAGGGTTTGGATCGTCCGCTCAGACTGTCCATCGGTCTGAGGGATATGCCGTACTAAAATGCAACTTGGTGCCCAAACTCTTTTGCAGACTTGTCCAAAACTTAGACACAAATCTTGGGTCTCTATCCGAAATAATCCCTGCAGGTATGCCATGTAACCGTACGATTTCCCGGATGTAGATCTTAGCTAACTTTTCCATTGAATAAGTCATATTTATGGGTAAGAAGTGCGCCGACTTGGTTAACCGATCCACTATTACCCATACAGCATCACAACCAGAAGGAGTCTTGGGAAAACCACACACAAAATCCATAGATATCTGATCCCACTTCCACTCGGGAATGGGTAAAGGCTTTAACAATCCACCCGGCCTTTGGTGCTCTACTTTCACCTGCAAACCGGACATTTCATTACATAATCTGCCACATCTCTCTTCATGCCGTTCCACCAATAGCGGCTTTTCAAATCTTGGTACATCTTGGTACCTCCCGGATGTATGGTATAACCGGAGTTATGAGCTTCACTCATTATTTCCTTCCTCAACTCTTCGTCTTCCGGTACACACAACCTTCCTTTCATTCTGATTACATCCTCATCATCTATTGCAAAGTCAAGGTACTTTCCTACTTGGGTTTCCCTTTTAATCTTTTGTATCACTTCGTCATACCTTTGGGCTTCTTTGATTCTTTCTATTGGCTCCAATGCCATTGGCTATCTCAAGCTCAGCACTTTGGTCTATGAACTCAATCTTTAATTTCTCAAAATCCCTAATCAGATCCCTTTGACTTGTGATCAAGGCGGCTACTTCCCCATAATTTTTCCGACTTAGGGCATCCGCGACTGCATTAACTTTCCCTGGACAGTAATTTATTCCCAAATCATAATCTTTTATTAGTTCTAACCATCTCCTTTGTCTCATATTTAGCTCCTTTTGTGTGAACAGATATTTAAGGCTCTTATGATCCGTGTATATCTCACACCTCTGTCCATATAAATAGTGTCTCCATAGTTTCAAGGCGAAGACAACTGCGGCCAATTCCAGATCATGTGTAGGGTAGTTCTGCTCGTGGGGTCTCAACTGTCGAGAAGCATATGCAATAACTTTCCCTTCCTGCATTAATACGCATCCAAGGCCATTCCTTGAGGCGTCACTATGCACCGTATAGGACTTTTCCGGTCCGGTAGAACCAAAATCGGTGCCGATACCAGTCGTCGTTTCAATTCCTGGAAACTCTGTTCCCTCTTATCTGTCCAAACAAATTTCTCATTCTTTTGGGTCAATTGAGTCAGTGGCTTGGCTATCTTCGAGAAATCCTTCACAAACTTGCGATAGTAGCCAGCCAATCCCAAGAAACTTCTTACTTCAGTAACCGTTTGTGGCTGTTTCCATTCCACTACAGCCTTAATCTTTTCGGGGTCAACTGATATCCCATCACCAGTTACCACATGTCCAAGAAAAGATATCCTGTCCAACCAAAAATCACATTTGGACAATTTGGCGTACAACTTGTTTTCCCTTAAGGTTTGCAACGCCAAACGAAGATGTTCCTCGTGTTGTTCCTTGGTCTTCGAATATATTAGGATATCGTCTATGAAGACTATCACACATTTATCCAAAAGTGGCTTGTAAACTCTGTTCATAAGGTCCATAAATGCAGCTGGTGCATTAGTCAGCCCAAACGACATCACCAAAAACTCGTAGTGTCCATAACGAGTACGAAAAGCCGTCTTTGGTACATCCTCAGGCTTTATTCTTAACTGATGGTATCCCGAACGCAGATCAATGCGTGAAAACACACAAGCCCCTTGCAGTTGATCAAACAAATCGTCGATTCTTGGCAGAGGATACCGATTCTTGATAGTTACCTTATTTAACTCACGATAATCGATACACAATCTCATTGATCCATCCTTCTTCTTTACAAACAAGACAGGTGCGCCCCATGGCGACACACTTGGTCTTATGAATTTCTGATCCAAAAGTTCCTGCAATTGTGTCTTTAACTCCTTTAACTCAGCCGGTGCCATCCGGTATGGTGCTTTGGATATCGGTTCGGTGTTTGGAGCTAAAACAATCTCAAAATCAATTTCTCTTTTTGGTGGTAATCCCGGCAAAATTTCTGGAAACACATCCAAATATTCATTTACCACCGGTATATCCTTTTCTTCCGAGTTTCCTCTTCGTCCAAGACACCTTCAATAGGTATTATCTCTTCATCCTCATCATCAATTCAAAAGAGTTTAACCCAAACCTTCTTGGGACTAGGGTCTCTCCCACAAATTCCACTTTTCCTCCCGATTGATCATAGAAACACACTGTCCTCTTTTGGCAATCCACTACTGCTTTTACCTTACTTAGCCAACTCATTCCAGGATAACTTCGTATTTACTCATCTCCAATATTATTAAATCACTTTTGGAGTGGTGCTCGTGAATTTCCAATGGACAGTCCTTTATCAATTCTCGGGTTGACACAACGCTTCCAGTAGGTGTCTTAATCCTCAGACTAACAGTAGTTGTGGCTATAGGTAATCCAAGTTGATTAGCCAAACTAGTGGTGATGAAAATGTGTCGCTCCCGTGTCAAACAAAACATAAGCCTCCATTTTATTCACCCGTATGTGTCCTGAGGTCAACAAACATCCATCACTTATCAACCCTAAAACACTCTCAAAGCTACCTACATGGGGTTCTTAACTTCCAGCTTTCCATAAACATATTTAATTTAATTCAGACAAATTCAAATAATAAATCAACTTTTAACTTAAGAGGGTTTCTGTTACTAACCTGTCACCAGGCCGCCATCCGTGCCGTCGCTTTGATCCAAGGCTGCCAATTCCACTTCCTCATCCTCATCTTCCTCTACCATCCATTGGCCTTCAAAGTTATATAGCCTCATCCCATGCATTGCCGAAGCTGCACGGCTCCCACTTTTACTACCCGACCTCATAGGGTTGGTATTGCTCGAAGTCCCAAAGGGTCGAGCGGCTACACTTTTCCGTTGGGAACATTCAGAGGCCAAGTGCCCCTTCTCCTTGCAAATAAAGCAAGTCACGGCCATCTTCTTCGGGCACGTATAAACCATATGGCCAGCATCGCCACAGAAATAACATTTGTTCTCAACAGTGGGCATTGCCTAGGAGCATGAGTCCCCTTGCATTTCCAACAAGTGACATTGGCCTTAAACTGGGTCGGCTTCCCACTAGTGTCATCCTTAAACCCCTGGTACGGTCTGTACCTCTTTCCTTTGAATCCTGAACTTGAGGCGTCAAACGGCCTTTTTCCAAATACTCTTTGTCAGGTTCCTGGTATTTCCTTTTCCTGGCCCCTTCAATCACTCGGGCCTTTTCCACCATCTCAGGGTAGGTCCTTACTCCAAACTCTTCCAATTTAGTCCGCAACTCCTTATCTAGACCTCCCAGAAATACCTGTTTCTTCAACTCCTCACTATCCCTGAAAGACTCAGGTGCATATTGCAGTAAGTGGACGAACTCAGTCTCATACTGTTCCACAGTTCTCCCCTTTTGTTTAACATGGAGGAAGTCAGCACTATACTTTACTCTCAAGCTGGAGGGAAAGTAATTGTCCAAGAATTCCCGGCGAAAAGATTCCCATGTAACTGGGGAAGGCAAGCTTCTTCTCTTAGAGTCCCACCAGACCCTCGCATTATATCTCAACATATAAGTTCCATATTCCAATTGTAAATAAGGTGGAATCTCATATGCAGCAAAAGATCGCTCAATTTGAGCTAACCAGTCCTCGGCTTCATCAGGTTTACCAAACGCTCCATCAAAATACCGGTTACTCTTAATGAAGTCCGGTAAAGAGCTTCGGTGAGGCCTTCTGTATGGTGGAGGTGGTGGCAGGGCACATTGTAGGAATGCTCCTCCTGTGGAGCAGGTGCTTCAGCAGTCACTTCCCGTGATCTGCAGGTGGTGGTGTGGAGCAGAATCCCGGACACTTTGTCCTTGGTGCGGGTTCTGAACTGGGTTTTGGTTCTGGATGAATGTATTCAAGAGATTGGCTAATTGTCCAATCGCATTCAACACATCACCCTGCTGATTCTGAGGTGCGACTCCTTGTGGATTAGGTTGAGGTACGGCCGGTGGGTCGGCTTCGTTCGGGAGAGATTCCTGCTCCCGATTCCGAATCCGTCGGTTTCGTCTGTTTACACATTGTTTAATAAATTTTAGTATTTTAGAACGTTTTCAATTTTTAAGGAAATTAATTTCAAACAAGGTTCAAATTTTGCGGAATTCGGAAATCAATTTCAAAAGGAATTGAATTTCATAAGCTTCATATAATCATAAGGAGAAACAAAAGAATTCATACATAGGGAAATAAATTGCAATCTCAAAATAATAACATAAACGAATGAATGCTCATGCAGTTTATATGTGATTAATGCTCTTTGTGTCTAATGTCTAGCATGCTTGATTCCTGTAACTTCCTTCTTTTGAAATAAACATGATCCTTCATTACTTTAGCGAGCCATACAAAATATTACATCAAAGATTTTTGTCCACAAAATTTGGCTAGCTATACTCTAGTTCCGATTCTAAACATTTTTCCCTATTCCCGGAAGCACAACAAAATACAGGGAAAAAGAAAGAACAAAATACTAACTATCCAGAAATCCTAAGGCAAATTGGCATCCCGCATTGCCTACTACAAAATAAGAAAAACAAGGACTTCACTTGGACTTCATGGGTTTGGCTATCATCTCGACCTTCACTCGTCACTAGCATCATCGGAGGTCGAACTAGAAGGTTGTCTCCTACTAGAAGAACCACCATCGTCCTGTCGGACGAACAGACTAAGGTATTCCCTTACATTCATCCTCCGCCTCCTAGCTGGTCGGACTAAAGGCTCTTGATCTTGTTCTTCACTTTCCTCCTCTTCTTCGTTCCTTGTCCCTCCCTCGGGCTCACTTCTTCCTCATCACCTCTTGCTTCGGGTTCGCCTACTTGGTTCTCCACTATCTCGGGTTCTCTCATAGGCTCTCCACCCACATTTTCCACTTCCATAGGCTCGGGGCCACGGGTTCTACTACTGCCAGATCAAGCACAGGTGGATATTCACCCTCAATATAAACATCCCTCCATAACATGGGATCTAATTCAGGTTCTACCCTTCCACTATCTGGTATCTCCAATACTCGATTAAAATCCCACACAATTTGATTAGGTTCCGGATTCACTTCCACTTCCGGCTCAATGGGTGGGGTAGGGGTTCTGGGACTACATTTTCCTCCCAATTAGGATCCTCCTCGGGGTCCTCTTCTTCTTCTTCCTCTCACTTCATTATTCTCTCCAATCACAGGTGCACCATTCAATTGCATACCTATGTCACTGGCTTGGTGGAGTGATCACGTGTGGTGGAAGAATGTCTAAGTAAATTGCATGCCATGTAATATGGTTCCAGGCATCCGCTATGTTCCAATCATGGTGGTCATACAAGTCATCATGGGCATACACATATAGAGGTCCTATAGGGATCCATACCCTAAAGTCTGGAGGGGTCCGGTTTCCCCATTCTTCAAGATAAAAGTAGCTTCCTTAGTCATGGGCTCATGCCCATATTCTACCATGATTCTTTCTAAGGTATAGATTGTCTCCAACTTGTCCAATTCCTTCTTCCCATAGGATCATATCTCAGTTGGTCGACCACAGCAGCCCATCTAGTGTATCTTAACCCTTCTTTCCACAATCTGAACATCTCCCCTATAGTCCGGGGGTGCCTGGCTAGAGCAAAATCCTCACACAGCTCTCTTAATCTCAATCTGTATTCCACCATGGTCTCATCAGTTCTCTTGGTGAAATTTCTAGCCCGTTCCCTGGTCTCACCCAAGGAGACCTACAACAAGATAAGACTCCTAATTAGACTTAACAAGGAAAGATATTTTCAACTCCATTTGAACCTATTAGTTAGATTTCTAAGTTTGGTTTCTTTTAATTCTATTGTCTTGTTTTATAACCTAGTGCTCTGATACCAACTTAAACTGTCACGCCCCATAGGGGTATCCTAAACGTAACAGTCCGCCACATACTATATAAGACTCTCGAAATTCTATCCGAGCCCTTCGGAGTCTTGTATAGATGTAAAGCGTCCCTTTACGACAATAGAATACTCAATCAATGGAGTTAAGAAGTTTAATGTGGCATTCATTAGCCATAGATAATAAACCAAAACACATATATAATTACAAAGTCTAAGGGGCATTCCCCGCAAAATAATATTAAGTCCATTACAGTCATCCAGAGTCCTTTAGTTTCCAACGGAAGTCTAAACAAAATCGAAATAAACTTCTAAGGGAAACTCCTAGCTCCGGTACCTGAGCTGTAGCCTGCCTTGGCCTAAGCCAAATGAATTCATGCTGCAACAAGTAAAAACTATAGGGGTAAGCTAACTAGCTTAGTGAGTGAAAACTTCCATATCACAATTAAGACAAATCATTCAAGCAAGTGGTTACTCAAGCAAATGATATGCATCAAACAAATGAGTTCAACAAACATATGACCAGCCGGAAATCATATGTGGATGGACTTGCGCCCTCCATCCCGGGTTAGCAGATTAACGAATCCTGCGGTACGACGCCGTTTAAGCTCACGGTCAACTGAACAATATTTCGTTTTATGGATCACGATTAACCAACAATTTCGTTTTATGGATCACGATTAACCAACATATTCGTTTTATGGATCACGAAAAACCAACAAATGCTAATGCTCCATCCCCGTCGTGATATGAATGAGTTCAATTATAATTGAGGTCCAATAATAGATTAATCCAATTCTTTTAGGTGACCAACAATTATTCGCAGACAATCAATTATAACTCCTCGCTATACAAGCAGCTTAACACCCGTTTCGATATTCCTTAAGTTCAACTTCACATATCAACAGCAGACAAGTATATAATTCCCATATACCCCATCATGCATATTCATTTTTATCTTTGCCTAAACAACTAATGCCACTATCATTACAATCACAAGCAATAATTGAGAGCGGAAGTAATACTCACTCGGCCATGGTACGCCGGTCTCTTAATAGTAGTAGTCGGGTGGTAGGGTATCGTCGTGCTCGGGATCACCTACCAAATAAGAACAACCTAATAAGAATCTCATCACTTAACTAATTCAAGCTATGCATCTAAGCTAGACAAAATCGGAATTCTCGCTATTTGCGGAAGTTCCAACTTAAAACGGCCATAACTTGGTCATTTTAACTCGGAATTTCGCAAATTTTATATCGATTTCTATCTACTTCGAAAGATCTATCTATTTCTAATATTATTTTCAAGTTTTGAAAACATTAAGGTCACGGAACAGTGGGATCAGATCTGTTCTGTAACTTTCCCTTTCCGAAAAATTGTTTCGCATTTAGTAAAAATGTTTCTAGTTGATATCATGTATAGATGGAATATGAATGAATTCCTAGTATGAATGTCATGTATGAATCCAATATATGCATGATCTTGATAATTTTTGATAATGAACTCTTAAGAACTCCTAATTATTATAAACTCCACAATAGCCATTCTTAAAAATCTATCTTTCCAATTTTTGCATTCCCTAGGGTTTTAAGATCTTATTCTTAGAATTCATTTACTATCTAAATAAAAATGAGTCCTTAACATCTATACTATCCATGACCTTCATTTATGCATAAAAATCCACATTTTTCACTTGGCAAATATGTTTTTAAACAAGCTTTTCACAAAAATCCGAATTTTGGAAATTTTCTTTTCTTGCATTTTTCCTATGAGAAAACTTGTTTAATGCACCAAAATTTGAAGCTTTATTATATCTATTGTAAGGACTTCATTTAACTCATAAAACTTGCAATTTGAGCTTGAATACTAGGTGTTTATGTAGGCATTACTCAAATTACGAATTTAACAAACTAATCACTATCTAAGATTTTCCATTCTAACTCCACTACTTGTTTTACATATTACTCATGTCTAAACTCATCTAAACTTGTAAAAATCATTCCTTAAAGATACCTATTACGTAAACCTTTCATTTTTCATGAAAAATATGAGTTTTATAGTGGTTTCAAGGGTTTTTAAAATAGGGTTCAAAAATCATCCGAATTTCCATAAGACATTTCTAACAAAAATCTTTTCTTTTTCAAGTTTCTTGCCTCCTATACATGAAGATCTATCATCTAACACATCTTTTCACATGCAAGGCTAAGCTTTTATGATCATTAATGCATGCAAGCTCAAAATAACCATATGAACATAAATGTAGATGAAGGTATGAGTGTCTAAACACTAGATCTACCATATATAGTGCATGAATCATGAGTTTCATGGCATGAACATAACTTTCCATGCAAGATCGCTACTTTACATGCATGAACATAACATTATCTCAACAAAAACTCTTTTAAACACTAGATTCACTTCTTGTGATGGCTTGATATTCTTGTGTTAGTGTTTTCATGTCCCTAGCATATGCTCATTGGGATTAAAAGTGGAAACCACTCAAGAATGGTCTTGCCATTACAAGATTTGGTAATAACAAAGCTTAAAATCATCACATTAATGGAGATTTGGAGATGAAAAGAAGAGAAAATAAGCCTGTGAGTGTGTGTGTCACGGCAATATGAGAGGGGAAAGAGAGAGTTTTTCAACCTTGTAAAAATTTGAAAGAGTGAAAATGAGGAGAGAGAGAGAACATAAGCTTATATATTAAGTGGATTAGGGTTTTAATTGAATAAAATAAGTAAAAATAAAACAAAAATGAGGGGGAAATGGAGAGGGGGGCGCTAGCCATGGTGTGTAGGAGGGAGAGAGAGAGTTGAGAATTTGATAAAATTTGTAATTTATGTAATAAAATGTAATAATTGTATTAATTAATTAGGAAACAAAATTTCTTGGAAAAGAAAATTGTAATGAGTAGTTGTAAGGATGTAAGAATAGGGTATGGATAGTGTGTAGTGTAGGTTGTACTTGTGAATAGTAGACAAGATATCTACTTTACCGGTTGTAATGAAAATATGGGAAAAAAGGCTATAATTGCAATTTTTATAGCCCAAAAAATTATAAAATTTATATTTTTGAAATCCTTATAAAATTTCGGTTCTAATAAATATTCCGGAATATTTTTCTGAGTTTCTGGTCCCGGGGCACGTTTTTCAATAATTGAGCTTGGGAAAATTCCCGAATTTAAAACTTTCTAAGGTTTAAAATATACTTTAAAACAATAATTCATATTCATTTACTTTATAAAACTTCTTTTATTATGAAACCAAAGGAAAGCCGGATTTAGGGTTTATAAGCTTCTCTCATTAGGCTTAAACTGGACTGGATTAGGGTTTTGCTTTTCAACTCCCGGGGTTTACTTAACTACTAAGAATACCGGGGTTTACAGGTTGAGTTGGTAATGTTTGATTTGTTTGTGTGTTGAATTTTGTTAACCTTTTGTGCATTATTTGGACAATTTTCATGAAATTTCGATTCCTATTATCAAGAAGATCAAAACCTTTCATTTGTTCAGCTTGGAACCGATCCTGCAAGCAGATATATATTACTAATATTTAGGTAATATTTATCTATATTTTTGGGTAGTTTATTAAGCTAATTAGATGCAAATTAGTTAATATTTGCAAGTTTTTATCCAAAAATATTTTTATAGAATTCTACAAAATGCTTATGTTATCAAACGATACAACTTTAAGTTTTAAATTTACACAATTAATTATTTTTAGAATTTTATCTCCTGCGGTTAGGTCAATTTTGTTTTAGGCTGTAATAGCTTAAGAAAACCTTAACCAGGATAATGGTGTGATTCAAATATTTATTTGGAGTCTAGATCTTTAGTTATACAACTGTTTATATTTTTATTGTGTATTTATAATCCTAACGGTTTATCTTTAGGTTATCGTTTCCCATCTATAAGCGTAGTTGGTTAACTACTGAATATCGCATTTGATATATAAGCTAAATTATCTATGTATCTTCGGTTTTTGATACCTACTATGAAATCTTATTGGCAGTGTTTAATACTATCTAGAAATCTTGAATTTAGGGTTTAAATCCATGTATAGGCTCATCACTACTCATTGTTCTAGTCTCATGTCGTTGTTGAGTTCAATAGTAGTCATTTAATCTCTATATTTATATTTTTCTATTTAATCTATTTGTATGACAAGTCTCGGGGTTTGAAAATTTGGGTTTCCTTTAATCATATCTTGAATTATCAGTTCAAGATACAAAATCTCGTTTTTATATCAATTAGGGTCAAAGAAGTTCTTTATTCGGCTTTTAGATCCTAACCCAACCAAAATCAAGTTATTGATCTATTCTTAGGTTTTTATTGGATTCTAGGTTTACTAACTAGTTCATACTTTCTATTTTAGAGTTGTGTACTTGCGTAAAAAATTTCTGGGGTTTACAGCTTATGGGATATGTATCATAAAGAAATGATTTTGATAAGTTAAACCTAGTTTTACTAAGAGATATTTTCAGAATAAGAAAAGTTACAATAGTTAAGTTAGAACTTTGTCTCAACCCTAATAAGAACTTAAAATTCGAAACTAGGATGAGTTACTAAGTAGACACCTATTTTCCAATCCCAAATCAAGAGTTTTATTAAGAAAATGAATGCCTTAAAGAGTAGGTTTGATTAAGACTTAATTTTAGAAAAATCAAATGAGTTTTTCCCAAGAAACAATCTCAAAACAATTTAACAAAAATTCGGATTTAGAAATGACCCATACTTAAACACCTATTTCCAAATGCCAAAATGAGGATTTTAATGGAAAATGGAAGCCTTAGGGAATAATAGATGTAGTGAGACTTAATTTTGACAAGAATAAATGGATTTTATCAAAGTATAATTCTGTTAAGTTCTCTAATAATATTTTGATGATAACAAAAGGATGATTAATTGTTTCTAATTTTATTTATTAAGTATGATTGAACAGAAGCTTATTCAGAACCTTTGATAGTTGCACAAATGAGTTTTCACAAAGTCAGAAGTTATTTCAGAAGTTTCGTTTAAGCTTTGGTATCTAAAGAAAGTCTTTCAGAAGCAATTTCATAACTTTTAGCGATGAAAAATAAGCCTGTCAAAAGCATTTTCAGAATTTACGTCAGTAGACAAATATCCTTATCAAGCTAGTCAGGGGCAATTTCAGAACCTTAAGGATTGGCACAAATTTTTCCATATTCTCCTAAAATTATTTAAATCTTATATTTAAATATTTTTCAAGACCTAGCTCCACTTATCAAGTATATTTGGGTAATATGCTTGATGTGTTTCACTTAAGTTAGATTTTATATCATGGGGATCTTTTCACAACAAGTTTTATATAAAGATTATATTGAAAATTATTTTGATATCTCCAAATATTTTTATCAAGACGCATGGATATTTCCTAAACCTCTTATAGATCACGAATGTGATAAGATATGGATAATAAAGGTTGTTTCGATAAGAAGATATGATTGTTACAAGATAAGATTAGAAGATAATGT
This sequence comes from Combretum micranthum, assembly GCA_024138025.1. Taxonomy (NCBI): domain Eukaryota; kingdom Viridiplantae; phylum Streptophyta; class Magnoliopsida; order Myrtales; family Combretaceae; genus Combretum; species Combretum micranthum. The sequence goes on from JAMXBD010000827.1 coordinate 117,555, forward strand.
TTATTATCTGAAGATAAGATTTATTAGGATATCAATTTATCCATATTTTTTAAGATCACAAGAGAAATCGGCAAAAATCTTGAGGATTATCCAAAAGAAGAAAACAAGAGAAGATCACCGTGATTTATTGAAGAAGATAAAGTCATCATTTCAAGTACATCTTGTTCAAATCACAAAGATAAAAACACGGTAATTTTTAGATTAGTTCAAGGAAATAATTACAGCAAGAATCAAGGACGTTATCTCAACAAAGCTTATCCAATTCATGACAGACGAATTGAAGCAGCTAGATGGTTTTCAATTTAAAAATATAGATAAAGAAGAACAGATTTGCAGCCGAGATAATTGGGACATGACATCAATTCTTCAAACCAATATTGACCGTTGAAGAACAAAGTCATAATATAAAAGAAAACAGAAGGAAGTAGAGGATCTTACACACGCAGCAAGAAATATTCATCCTTCTCATATATCAATCTCCTACAAGCTTTCATTAATCCGAAATTGTGCAAATATTCTTCATGGTTTTAGTCTTCGATTTTTATTTGTAATAGAAGGAACTTATTGTTGCCTTCTTAGCTTGGTAGTTCAATTACAAGTTTAGACTCTATAGATCGATTGAAGTTAGAGGATAGCTGTGAGAATCGAGCAGAGAGAATTGTACAAGCTTGTAATTTGTTCTTATTAGATATAGTGGAACAAACCCCATAGGATAAGGGGTTCCCGGCATGGAGCTGGAAGAGTGGACTGAGGCATAAGGCGGAACCAATATAAATAGTTGCCTGATATTCTTTTTCCCTCATCTTTTATTTTTCAGTAATACATTGTCAGCATTGTTTAATTGATATATTATTCTCATGTTTAAAACTTTAAAGGGAAATTTTAAAAGAAAAAATTTTTAAATAATTAATTCAACCCCCCTTCTTGATTATTTTGGGATCAACAATTTCTAAAACAAAGGAAATGTTTCAAAACATGGATCAAACAATATTTTCATTCCCTATAATTTTTGTAAAATTCGTAATTAGGCAAGACCCCTACTTAAACATTTGTTTGCCAAGTCCTAAATGAAGAAATTTATTAAAATAATGAAGATATTAGGCATATAGGTCATCAAGGCTTTATTTTAGTAAAAATAAAGATGATTTTTCAAGAAACAAAACTAGTTTTTCTCAATCAAGTATTCTTAAAATTTTTGCAAAGTAAAAGTTTCTAAAAATTTTTCAATCAAATATCATCAAGAACATTTATATAGATAGCTTATAACATGTCATTCATGATAATAACTTGTTGATATTTCATGTATACTTAATATACATGGTAGAAACAATGTAAATTTCACAAAACAATTTCGGAAATATGATTTTTAGCTACTGATTAGATCTGATCCGAGATTTCTAAGACCTAAAAGTTTTTAAAACTTAGGAATAACATTATAAATAGATAGGTCTTTCGAAGTAGATAGAAATCGACTACTTATCTACGAAATTTCGAGTTAAAATGAAAGTTATGACCGTTTTAAGTTGGAATTTCTATTTACCATGAAAATTACGAACTTGAAAGTTTTTATTTAATAAGTTGGAATTAGTTATGATTTGAAATACTCATTTTGGTATTTATTTCGTTTAGGTGACTTCGAATCAGAGGATTACTTACCCTCGAATTACTACGAATAGAGACCACTGTCCATGGCTAAGTGAGTCATACTTTCTATTTACGATTCCGTATTGTGCTTGTAATCTATAGCTACACTAGAATGATAGGTAAAGATAAAAATTCAAAATGCATGATGGGTAATTATGGGATTATGTATGCTACATTGATGTGTTGAGAAAAATGTGCTAAGTATATAGAAACCGGGTGATAAATTGATGTATGTCTATATGCCATGACTATGAGTGTTTGTAAATTGATTAGTCACCTATAAAATTGCATTAATGACTATTCAGATTTATAAAGTAATATGGACATAATTATTTCACAATGGGGATGGTGCATTTAATCATGATTGGTTCTTCGTGATCCATAAATGGTATGAATGAGATGGGTTGCTCGTGAGCCATAAAATGGAATAGTAATTTAAGGTAGTACCGCAGGATTCATTAATCGGCTAACTCGAGTCGATGGCGTAAATCAATTCAACATACGATTTCTGGTTGATCATATGTCTTGTATGCCCTGTGGTTGTTGCATTTCATATGGATGTTCAATTCAACTTAATTGTATATAATTGTGGGATATGTATATTCTAGAAGTATTTACTCACTAAGCTAGCATAGGTTATATCCCCACATCTTCTTTTTGTTGCAGTTTTCATACCTATGGTTGCGTCCCAGGACTTGGCTAACTCAGGTAAAGCGAGTATAGGAGTTTACCTTAGAAGTTTAAGTTTAGCTTTTGTATAGACTTCCATAGGAAACCTTAAACGCTCGGGTTGATGTCAAGAATTAATACATGGACTATTATTATTTTGCGGGGTAGTGCCCATTAGTATTTTTAAATGATCCTGAATATTTGTGGTTTGTATTTTTATGCTCATTCTATCATGTTAGACTATCCATCTCCAATTGCGCAAGTATTCTATTGTCAGAAAGGAACGCCTTGCATCTAATACAAGATTTTTGAATGATTGTGGTAATGATCCTAAGCTTCATTTAGTATGCAGCGGAATGTTGCATTTTGGGTACCCTTTGGGGCATGACACACATAGCTAATCAAGCCGCTTACAACTTATTTGATATAGGAGCTACTCACTCGTTTATCACCTTAATATAGCTAAGAAAATGGGAATGCCATAATCACTACTACTAGCTTTAATGAGAAGATGCCTATAGGAAACATGGTGATGACTAGGGAAATACATGCCCGCTGGAGATACAAAGATATTACACGATGAATGACCTAATCGTGTTGGACAGGGAAAAATATGAAGTGATTATGAAAATTAATTGGATGGTAATGGCAAAGGCAATAGTAGATTGTCAAAGAAAGAACATGACTTTTGTGAATGTAGATGGGAAGCAAGTCATTTTCATGGGAAATTCTATAGTTTCAATGACACGAGAGTTAAGTTCCTTCGAGTTATTGACGGATAGTGAATGTCTGATGGAAGACCCAAGCCAATTCTATGTATTGGAGGATGAAAGCAATAAACCTATGTTAGAAGAGATCCTATCATGAATGAATTTCTAGATGTCTTTTAGATGAGCTACAAAGATTACCCCCAAAGAGAGAAATTGAATTCGTTATCAACTTAATGCCAAGAACCAAACCCATCTCAAAAGCCCCATATAGAATGATCCCTATTGAATTCAAGGAATTGAAGAAGCAGTTGCAAGAGTTGCTAAATCAAGTATTCATAAAGCCAAGTGTATCACCACGAGGAGCCTCAGTCTTGTTCATGAAAAAGAAGGATGCATCCATGAGACCATGCATCAACTATAGGAAGCTAAGTAAGGTGACAATCAAGAATAAGTACCCCTACTGTGAATTGATGACTTCTTTGACCAGCTACGAGGAGTAAGCATGTTCCCGTATAACGACTTGGGATCAGGATATCATCAGCTTAGGATCAAGCAAAAAAGATGTATATAAGACGATATTCAGCACCTGCTACTAACAATACATCCTTTTGGAGATGTCATTTAGGTTGACAAATGTGTTAGTTGCATTCATGGACTTGATGAGCCACATGTACAAGCCTTAGATAAGTGTGTCATCATCTTCATAGACGACATCTTGGTATATCCAATTAATCATGAACAACATTAGGAACACCTAAGCATGGCCTAACAAGTCTTGAGAGAACACATGCTATATGCTAAGCTATTGAAGTGTGACTTCTAGCTGAATAAGATTTCTTTTCTTGGACATGTGGTATCTGGACAAGAGATATTTGCATGTAGAAACCTAATAACACCTAAGATGGAAGATGCTGCTATCAGAGTATAAAATCACATATATCACACAAAAAGCAAGTAGTTTCTGATCAATTAGCTGGATTACCAACGGAAAATGCGACACCTGAACTTGTAATACAGTTCTCTGACAAGTAAGTCCTAACCACTCAAGATGAAACAAAAGCTTAACAGCCACTAAGATAGAAAATGTACTATGATGGAGTTGTAAATGTTTATAGATATGAGATAAGGGTAGTATTAATTTCCCTTGAAGAAGATCTTTTCCTAGTAGCTGCTAAATTGATGTTACCCAATACTAATAGCATTGCTAAGTATAAAGCCTATATCTTTGGCCTAAAAATAGCACTAGAATTGGAAATTGAATAGTTAAAAGTATATGGGGATTCAACTCTCATTATATTGCAAATGATAGGGGAGTACAAGACGAAAGACCTCAAGTGAATGCCATATCACCAGCATTTAGAGGAGTAGATCAAAGAATTCAAGAGCATTTCATGTAGTATGTGTCAGGAACCTAAATCAGCTCGCAGATGCATTAGCAACACTAGTCTCCATGATTAATGTTACTAACGAGATAGAATATATCCCCTAAGGATTGATATTGAAAGATGGCTAACCTTTTTTCTTCAAATTGGGTTGACTCAAAGCCAATCACCATGATGTTAAGATGTCAAGAACGTCTTCTAAAATGAGCAATTCCTAAAAGAAGCAACTAAGACTAATAGGAAAACTCTAAGGAGATTAGCCATTCCTTTCATCCTCAATGCGAACACTCTTTGTCACAAATCAATTGACAATACACTCCTCATGCGTGTGAATGAAGAGAGGCAAAGAAGCTTATGCAGGAGATTCATGAAAGAGTATGTGGCCCACAACTGAACGACGACAATTTATCTTGGAAATAATGAGGATGGGATGTTACTGGCTAATAATGGAGTCAAACTACATCAAGTATGCTAGACATTGCTATTCATGCCAAATTTATGCAAATAGAAAGGATGCACCTCCTCAGGAACTACCCAGTTTGTCATCTCCTTAGCCATTTTCTATGTGGGGCATTGATGTGATTGAGCCTATCACTCTAAAAGCTTCCAATGGCCATAGATTCATCTTGTTAGCCATTGACTATTTCACCAAATGGGTAGAGGCAACCTCCCATGCAAATGTCACCAAGCGTGTGTTGCTAAATTTCTCAAAAGAGACATTATCTCTTGATACAAAGCACCTGAGGTCATAATCATTAAAACGAAACTAATTTGAACGACAGTTAATTGATGAGATTTGTCACAATCAAGATATTACACCAAAATTCTACCCCATATCAGCCACAAATGAATAGGGCAATTGAAGTCACTAACAAAAACTTCAAGAAAATCATTGAAAGATGGTAGTGACTTATAAAGATTGGCATGAGATGCTCTTATTTGCATTAATGGCATACAGAACTACAGTTTGAGTATCTACTAAGTCAAAGCCTATACTCCCTTGTGTATGGAGCTAAAGCAATCCTTCCAATGGAAGTAGAAAAAACCGTCCCTTGGAGTACTTCTGAAACTCAATTGGATGAAGCATAATAGGTTCAACAAGGATAGAGAAACTAAATTTGCTAGATGAAACAAAGATTATAGGCGATCTTTAATGGTCAGTGCTATCAAGGTTAAATCGCTCATTCATTTAACAGGAAAGTTGCGACCTAAAAACTTCCAAGTTGGAGATTTAGTTCTTTGAAAAGTATTGCCAAATGCACAAGATCCCAAAGGAAGTTTACTCCAAATTATAAAGGACCATATATGGTATAGAAAGCTATGACAGGTGGTGCATCCGTTTTAGCTTAAATGGATGGATCAATTATGAGAAAACCTATAAATGTTGATGTTAAAGCCGCACTATCTACGAATGAATTGGAACTTCATAGGTTTAATTGTGTGGTGCACCTTTTAGATCCATGTATGATTTCAATAGAATAGATTGAGAGATCATTTTTTTTAATAGATCTAGGTTAATAATGAAGTTAGTCATAATAACCTAGAGATAGGGATGGTGGTCATAATAACCTAAAGATATGAATGGTAAAATTTTCTATCACTTGGATCCTAATTCATTAAAATGAGTTTTAATCAAAGGATTCTTAACTATATACAAATCTAGATTACTAATAGCTTATAAGAGGATCTTGGTGATCTAATTTAGATCTAGATTTTTTGTCCTTGAGAGAGGCCTTAAACTTATCTTAGTGAATCCAACAATACAACTATACCCAGCATACAATCTTTAAGTTTATTAAGAAATCACATGATAAGGATTGGTGAAACAAATCCTAAGCCTATCTTGCATTATTGATCTTAGATCCTTAATTTACCCTGAAAACATGTATATAATTAGTTTTCAACCTTAGCTTAACATTTTGATGTTTGTAATGTTCTTTTAAATTTTTCTCTCGCGAGATAAAAGATGAAGAGTGAGTGTAGTAGATGCTAACAATCCTCAAAGAATACAACTTAACACTTTTTATGATACTATGCACTTTCCTATGTCAGTGATTACAACCGAAGTTGAACAAAATTTATTAACATTTTATAAACTTTTGGAAAACTTCAATTTCGCATTTGCTTGTTTTAAAATGAGAAATCTAAACAGCCAACCAAGCATTACCTTACATTTATCAATGACTCTACTATCTCCTATACTAGCCAACTCTCTGATCCTTTCTTTGAGTTACCTTTAGAGTTTAGGGGGTGTGAATGTGTGATACCTCTGATGTAAGAATATTAAAGGTCATTTTAGATATATTGAATTGCCAGCTTCAATATATCGTCCAACCCATATGAGCAAGTTAAAATGATTATTAAGTTTGTTATGCCTGAAATGCTTAAAGTTAAAAGACAGTAAGTTTCCCATCAAGAACTATGGCATTGGTGAGTGGCTTTCAGCATAATGCTATAACGATGCAGCTCAGGTTAGTGTTAGAGAGATCCTAGGCACACTAGTGGTACTCATTCGAATCACTATCAAACCACTAAGTGATTATTGTAAAGTGAGCAAAAGCAACTTGAATGAACACAGTCTCACCAACCTAAGAATGTATACTAACCTTTACTTTAATGCATGATTTGACCTCCCTAGTGAGTATTTACCTTTCACCCTAATGAAATCTAATAACACGACTACCCTTAGTGAAATCTAATGAACATGTTCACCCTCCTGAGTCTAACTTTCAAGTTTGCTTATGCAACCTTCTTCTGTAGAATCCAAACAAATGACCAATTTACTTTATGAAATCCAACAACCTACCTTTTTTAAGAGATTTCAACAAAGACCTTTTCTCAAAATGAACTTGACAGCCTGAACATCCCAAATGGAGTCCAGTGACTTGGATCTTCGTCCAAAAGAAATACTCTTTCAACCAAGGTAACTGAAATCCCTAACTATCGAGGTAACTAAGATCCCTAGCTATCGAGGTAACTAAAATCCCTAGTAGCTAAGATGACCTTTCCAAAATCCTTAGGTATTTGAGTGACCTAAATCCCTTTCTATTAGGATAATTTTTCTTAAATCCAATAGGTGAAATTTTTATAGTTAGAGTAGCCAAATTTAGGTTTAGGAAAAATGGTGTCTCTTCTTGTCTTATAGTAGGTTTTATTCAAACTCCACATAAAGAGTACCCTGTTTTTGCCCTTCCCCAAAAAAACAATGATAAAAATTAAAAAGGTAGAAAAAATATTAAGAAAAATTACAAAAATGAAAGATTACGATTAATTAGAATCAAATTCAAAATGAAAAAAAAAATATATTGAAATTTGTTTGAAAAGTTAGAAAGATTAAAGTATTTAGAAAATTAAGAAAGCCCTCTTCTCTTTTTGGTGAATAGGTTTAGATAATAACTATGAATAAAAGCATTAAAAAGTTAACGAGAATGAGAAAATAAAAACCAAATTTTTAACATAATAAAAAATTTAATTAAATGTAATATATATATTTGTAAACTAGCTCTTTTATATATTTAACATATGATTGATGAAGTATTGATCTGAGTTTATAAATTAAGCCCATTAAATTTAAATTAAGATTGGGTCATGTCTTCTTAATTTAAATATAATTTAAAAGTTTGATTAGCCAATAGATGAGCTTGGCTCAATTGGTAAAGGCTTAGGTTTTGACTTAAAGGGTCATGTGTTCAATCCACAATAGAAGAGTAGAGCTTTTATTTATTTTTTATCTTTAATAATACACACACAAATCAAGTGAATTGAAGCTCTCTTTAAGCTTTAGAGCTCATTTCAAGCTCATTATTTTCCACAAGAATATCAAAGGACATATCTAAATGGTCTTTCCCTTCTAGAATCAAGCTTTTAAGCTTCCTTAGGAAATTAAAAATTAAACTTTTAAGTAAGAGATGCTCGACCTTTCAAATTTTAAAATAGCCATTAATGGCCTCATTCATATTGAAAATTACTGAGGGATTTACTTCCTTGATTTTTGGGTCATTTTAGGCCCCTTTTTGAAAAAAAAAACGAAAATGGACTTTCTAAAAAGTTATACTATAAGTAATCGAGTGATTGCACTATAGGCGTTGTCTCTTTGGCGACACCTTATATTTTAAATTAGAAGCATTGTCCTCAACGGCACCTTCAAGATAGACCACTAAACATAAAATCACAAGGACACCTTTTCATTTCCTCATAAGTCACAAAGAGACCTTTTCTTCTCTAAACTCTCTCTGTCGACTCCACTCTTTCTCGCCATTTTGCATGAAATCAGCTACTTCGACTAGATTTACTTCTGGATTAAGGTAATGTTTCGTTCTTTGTTTGTTTGTTTTTTTTTTTTCATTTATTCATGTTTGTTCACTCAAAAGCATGTGAAATGTCCTAGAAAGTGGTTATGTAATTTTCAATTGATTTAGCACATTTGTGATGATGATTTGAATGTGAAGTGTTATAGAAGCAATGAATGTAGTTTTGGTGAGATTTACATGCTTGCATTGTTGATCTAGGTTGTTAATAGCCAATAAAAAATGGATACTTAGAAGGAGTTTGGTGAAATGCCCCAATTGTTTAAGATGATGAATTTGAGAAAATTGAAGTTTAGGAGGTGTCAATCATCAATGTTTAAGATGCTGAAGATGTTCCCCATAATTTAATTTGTGAGAAATGTTTTCTAACATTATAGTTTGATACCAATAGGTTTGAAATGGCCAAACACATAAGGTTCATTGTCTTATGCAATGAGAATATTATCGATGGAAGTCAAGGACCACAATATGACAAGCCTCTCATTGGGGCAAGTGAAGGTTAAACAGTGGGATTTTCAACAATTTAAGGAAGTGATTTGTGGGAAGATTAGTATAGATCAAAATGAAAGTGATCTCGAGATAATACATAGGCACGCTGATCATATGAGCCATAAGGTTATGTACATGTTAATGTCAATTTGGGATAATGATGGTCTTGAGGATCTGATATCAATGGCTGTTGAGTTAAGTGCTAAACTCAGGAAATATATGTGGAAATCACTATTCAGGTATGCAATGCCCACGATTTCACTGATGGTCAGCCTGGATCATCTGCATAGGTAGCACCACATAGGTAAGGGGTGGTTTCAATTTCACATATGCATTGTGAAGAGTATGATCCGATGCCAGTGGATGAGTCGATGTTGGACTTTGAGAATAGAGTTGAGGAGAAAGTGGCACCGGTGTTTTACTGGGGCATAGAAAATGATCTTTTCAATGGTTATTATTATGTTAACAAAAATGGGGATATTGTAGAAGATAGGGTAGACAAAGGGGACAATGATGAAGTGGACGTAGAGGTTTAAGGGTGCAATATGGTAGACTTAACAGTCCCACAATATTCAATACCACAAGAAGCAATGTCAAGCAAGTCAATGGTGAGATTTAATTCCTTATTTTAATGTAGGTAGAAGTAGTGATGGTTATGTGACATTTGAAGATGATGTGAATGCTTTGTGCAGTAATATCTGTGATAGCTAAGAATTAGCCAAGGAAATGATGTTTGAGACGAAAGATGATCTAATCCAGGCTGTTAAAGCATTCCACATGAGAACACATTCCAATTTCTATGTTGAAGATTCTAAGAAAGTTTATGGATGGCTCATTGCTCAAGAAGTGATTAAGGTTATTATGAAGGATAAGGGCCTATTTGGAAAATTAGAAGGTCTTTTTGTAATCATCAAGCTTGATGGCCTTCATTCATGTACTAATCCAATTGTTGGATAAGACCCACTGTTGGGAATTTAGGAATCAAAACGTTTAGCGGAAATATATTTTATTTTTCATAAAAATATAAGAACCCTAAATCCTAAAGTTGGATCCATGCGATTCAATCAAATTTATAACAATGGAGTTACCTTTTTTATGCTTTAAAACTCTGGAATTCGGATCTGAGATGTTGTAAATGTGAAAACATTCTATTGTATCCACATGAATGAATTTCCAATCAGATCTATGTGTGTGTGCTAGCACATAGGAACACTTCCTAATATTGGGAATCTCTCTCAAAAGGGTTCTCACTTTTGAGTTATAGAGTTTCTCTGTAATTCTAATGTGACAGCAAGCGACTATTAAAACCCTAGGGGAGATCATGTGTTTATTTATAAGGAATTGTGTAGTCAACTGCCCTAATCTTATTGGGAATTCAAAGGTTATTAAGAATTCCAAAAGAATATATAAGTTATTATGAATTCCAATGAACACTTCGTAATAAAATAATGATTGTAATTAATAATTATTTATTAATCTTAATCTTATTAAGATTAATAGATAATTAATAGTATCTATTATGGCTTAGGGCACATCACTAGCAATCTCCCACTTGCACTAGGCTTAGATATCCCTATGGTCCTATTAAAATAACCCATGATCTGATCGATTCATTCTTTGTGTATGACCATGTGGTTCACTTAATGTTGGCAGTAGCCCTAAAGCACCTTTAGATCTACAAGACATAATTGATCTCCAGCAAGACATTATGCTTACCCAAATTAAGTGAAGATCAGTGATTCAACTTTTCCTATTAATAGTCACTTATTTAATCCTTTTGTTACACGATATCTTATAATTCAAATAAGGTGTGGATCAAAACACTCATATATTGTTTAATCACATGTTTCTTGATTTCAGAGTATCACTGACATAAACAAATGATATTGATAACTTATAATTCATTTGAGCATGGCCATGCATTTTTCAGTCTTATCATCAAGAGGCCAAAAGAATGTCTCTTAAATTAATGAGAGGAACAAATCCCATCTTATCACTCAACTTCCTCTACATAATTTATATTATACCCAATCTCAACCTTTATAATTATTCAATCAAAGATAATGTTGGTTGAGTGAAAACACAATATTTCTTATGTTGGAATCCATGGTGATTTTAGGTCTAAGGACTAAAATAACACTACAAATGAGAAATACTTATCACATTGATCCATATAGCATTCTCATATTTGGTCATTCCAATACAATGTACTCTTACATGTATTCATGTGTTGAATTGATATCTCATATCCATGATAAATAAAACATGATCATCATCCAGTCAACATACTAATCTTAATTCATTATTATTCCATATAATGAATGACAAGGGATAATTTAGAATTAAGTTATTTCTCACCTTATGATTTTACTATTAAAGTCACATACTTTAATGATATAAGGAAGAATAATTATTCAAGGAATAATACTTTATCAAAGAAAAAAGGCCAATAACAACTTTGATAAAGAAAATGACTCGTATTATAAAGATAATAAGCATTTAGATGACATAGAATCCATATAGTAACCTAATGCTCTAGTAACTATCATGCTTAGACTGGGAGAAGAGGCTTAGTCAATGGATCTGCAAAATTGTCATCTATATGTACTGCATATCAACATCTCTCTATCGATGATCTCTCGAATAAGATGATAACGTATGAGTATGTGTTTGGATCGCTGGTGTGATCTTGGTTCCTCCTGTGAAATGGCCCATGTTGTCACAATAGAGGTCCACTGGATTTGAAATGCTAGGACAACTCCAAAGAAGTAATGAACTTTGATCCAAATGCTTCCTTAGTTGCATCCGATGCTGCTATATACTCTACCTCTATGGTAGAATCTGCAATTGTATCCTGTTTAGAACTCTTCCAGCTTACAGTACCTCCATTCAAATAAAATACATAACCAGATTGCGATCGGAAATCATTTGAATCGGATTTGAAAATGGCATCTGTGTAACCATTTATCACAAGATTAGTTTCTGTCCTCCATATGTCAAAACGACAGCTTTAGTCCTTCTCAAGTACTTAGAATGTTTTTTACTGCTATTCAGTGATCTCACCTAGATATGACGATACCTATTAGTAATGCTTAATGCCTAAGCAACATTAGGAGTGCATAACATGGCATACATGATGGAACCAATAGCAAAGCATATGGAATCCTACTCATGCTTTACCGTTCTCCTTCGAAGCAGGACATTAAGTCTTACTCAATGTAATTCCATGTGACATTGGAAGAAATCCTCTCTTAGAATTTTTCATACTAAATCTTTTTAGCACTTTGTCAATGTATGCACTCTGATTAGGATATGGTCCTGCTAGATCAATCTCTATAGATTGATGCCTAGAATATAGGTAGCTTCACCTAAGTCCTTCATTGAGAAATAATTTCCTAACATGTTTTGACATTTTGTAATGTAGGAATATCGTTTCCAATGAACAGTGTGTCCTCTACATAAAGCACCAAGAAAATATTGCGCCACCCACTAGCTTTCTTATAAACACAAGGTTATCTTCATTTTGAAAGAAACAAACGTTTGATTGCTTCATCAAAACGAAGATTCCAACTCTGATGCTTGCTTTAGTCCATAAATGGATCGTGAAGTTGCAAACCTTATGGTGAATTCCTTGGACTGTCAAAACCCTCAGGTTGTATCATGTACACATCCTTAATCAGGTTTCCATTCAAAAAGGCTGTTTTGACATCCATTTGCCATATCTCATAGTCATAATATGCAGTTATAGCAAGAAGAATTCTAAAGACTTAAGATGACTATAGGTGAAAAGGTTTCGTAATATTTGTTTAAAACTTTTGCAACTAATGTGCTGTTTAGGTATGCACTGCCATCAATGTCAGTTTTCTTCTTGAAAACCATTTACAAAAGTTTTGACTCCATCAAGTAGATTAATCAAAGTCCAAACTTGATTATCACACATGGATTGCATTTCTGCTTTCATGGCTGTTAACCTTTTCTAGAGTCAGGGCCATTTATTGCTTCCTGGTAAGATGTAGGCTCATCTTGATTTATGAGCATTACATCACGATTGTCAGTGATGAGAAATCCATATCTCTCAGGCTCATGATGAATCCAACCAGACTTACGCGAGCCTTCAGCTAGTGGTTTAGGTTCAACAACTATTTGTGTAAGCCCCGGAAAATTTCGATAAATAATTTCAAGAGGAACTTCGAAAATAAACCCTAAAAAATCACTCCAAATTAAAACCGAATTTCAACTAGTCCAAAAACACAAAGAATTCGAAAACTTCTTAATCTTGAGAAAATGAAAATCTTTAACAATAAAATAAGAACACAGTGGTCTTCAAATTCAAAACCACGACGTACAAAAATTTCCATATTTAACTCCGATTTAAAATCGGGTAATAAAGCTTAAAAATAAATTATTAAAAAGCAAATAACAATTGACTTTCGAAAATATAACTCAATTCAAGAATTCCGAAAACATTAAGAGATATTAAATACTTACAAAAATAAATTTAAAATAAATTTCTTAAATTAAATATGTTGTATAAACATAAATATCAGTTTCAAAATTGGCAAAGGTCTAAACCGGAAAATCACCCGAAACCCTAACCGGAATACAATAGCGTAAGTTCGGCAATCTAGCGCCCCTAACCCTAGAGGCCGAGATGTAGTTTAAATATGTAGAATAGCTCATAGTAATATGGGTTTGTTTAAAAATATCAGATTGGTAAATTTTTAACCTATTTCGAACCCGTTTGGACACAGACTTCGAAAAGCGTGTCCCGGGCTCGAGATATCAAAAATATACCATAGTACCGTTAGACTCGTAATTTCATAAATTTCTAAATATATCAGTTTTATAATTTTTCGGATTATAAAAGTTACAGTTATAACCTTTCTATCGTATTTCCATTATTACCGGTAAATTGATTGGTCTTTTGCACTATTCATTTTTATTTCATTACAAAATTTTATTATTCTTATAAAGACTTATATTTTTAGATAAATATTTATATGTTATAGAAAATTTTGTTTTCTAAAATTTAGTTCGTTTCGGGTCTTACGGATCAGATTCTGTTTAAGACCCGGTACTAAAAATAAAATAAATTAATTTAATAATTGAAAAATATTTTAAAATATTGTTATTCCCATAAAATATTTTTCTAGAATTTTTCGGGTTATAAAAATATTATTTATAGCCCATATTCGCGTATTTTGATCGTACCGGTAACGTATTTGTTAAAATACTAAAATAATTCAAATAATTATTTAATTTTTATTATGAAAATTCTGCTACAATTATTTGGAATAAATTTTCAATTTTATTTTATTTTAATTTATTTTATTATAAAGTACTTTTACAACCATACCTTCAAGTACACCTTACACATATCACTTCCTTTTCACTTCAATCTTTCTACACATAATCCCACAATTGATGGCAGATTTTTGACCCTATTTATGGCTGCCATTGTCCTTCATTTACTCCATTTTGACCAAATTAATTATTTTTCCACTCCTTCTTAAGAAAGTTACATTAAACATTTATTACACAATTCAAATTCAAGTCAAATTTCATCAAACCTCTCTCTCCTCCTCTCTTTTCACGTGGACAGCCCCCCACACATTTGCTGCCTTGTTTTATTTTTTTTCTCTCTTTCATTCATTTAATCACTCATTTTCTCTCCTCCTTCATTTATTTCATTTTCCTTTTTCATTCTTTAGCTTTTCTCTCTCTTTTTTCTCTCTTTCTTCTTCTTCTTCTCTTGTTCCTCCATGAAAAGCAAGCTGCCCCCTTCTTCTTCCATGGCTTCCACACCTATTTCTTAAAGATTTCTAAGCAAATCTTCATCCCAAAGCTCCATAGGTGATATAGGTAAAGTATAATGAAGGTTTCATGCATCAAATGAACTTCCATAAGCTTAAAAGCTTAGGATGATGATGCCAAAAATGAAATCTTTCTCTTCTCCATTTTTATTACCTTGTATTATAATTATTTTCTTGTTTAAAGTTATTATATTTTGTAGATCTAACTTTTTATGGCTTTGATTTTTTTTATGCTGAATCTATTTATTTAAGTTGTTATTTTTGTTATTCCTTATGATTTATGCATAGATCTAGCATTCACATGTCTATCTTAGTGATTCATGCATGTAAAACTAGTTTAGAAAACTAGATCTAAAGTTTTGAGTTCATAGATGCATTAGATCTTTGTTTATGTTCATGAACAACTTGCTATAGCTTGATGATGGTAGGAAAGTTGTAGGAAACCGATCTATTTTGTTATTCAACAAAAATCAAATTTTGAAAATTCGGATGAAAATGGAACCCTATTTAGAATAGTGGTTTTTCAAACTTTAAAATGTATATTTTTCATTTAAAATGAAGGGCTTAGGGTATAGATACCATGAATGAAAGATTTTGATGAGGAAAGTTTAGATCCATGATGTTTATAGCTTATTACCATGCATTTGTTTTATGTTTATGATCATATTAATTATAGATCTTAGTTATAAACTCAAACAAAATTGTGGAATTCGTATTTTGGCAAGGCCCCCATTTAAAAACTACTTTCCAAGTGTCAAAATGTAAATTTTACTTAAGAAAATGAAGGCTTAATATATGTATATCATCAAGACTTCTTTTTACAATGATCAAAAGTGATTTCCAAAAGTTATTTTCAAAATAAAAATTCTATTTTCGGATTTTGGCCAAGGCCTATTTTAAAAACATGTTTTCCAACTCAAAAATGAAGTTTTTATTTAAGAAATGAAAGGCTCATAAGATATGATATGTAAGGAATGGATTTTCATGAGCTTAGATAGATTTTATCAAAAGATATAACCAAAAATAAATTTTGTAAATTCGGATCCCAACTAAGACCAATTTTTAGAACCCATGTATCAACTCTAAAACTCATGCTTTATGTGAAAAATGAAGTATATAGGTAATAGATATCATTAAGCAATGATTTTTACAAGTTAAAATGAGCTTAGGCATGAGTAATGTGTAAAACAAGTAATGGAATTAAAATGGAAAAATTTGAGTTAGTAATCAAATTGTCAAATTCGTAATTTAAGATGATGCATATGTAATCACTTAGTATTTGAGCTCAAATTGCAATTTTTATGTGTTAAATGAAGTCCTTAGACAATAGATGTAGTAAAGTCTTAAATTTTAATGCATTAAACAAGTTTTTCCCAAGTGAATCATTCAAAAAGTGGATTTTCTAAAATTCGGATTTTTGAGTAAATCATATTGGAAAATATATTTGCAAAGTGTAAAATGCAAATTTTTGTGTGAGAATGAAGTCCTTAGTGGTTATGTATGATTGAGCCCTAATTTTCTAAATATCAAATGATTTTTACTCAAAGGAATCACTCAAAAGCCAATTTTTACCAAATTCGGATTTTGGAATCAACCCCACTTGAAAACATGCTTACAAAGTGTAAAATGGAAATTTTTATGTAGAAATGAAGGTCATAAGTAATATATATAATGAAGACTCAATTTTGACAAAAATAATTATATTTTCTTAAGTAACAAATCCAAAACAAATGGAAATGATAAAAGTTAGAAAACTAGATTTTTCATAAGTAAGTGGTTATTATGGTCTTGCAAAATAAAAAGTTATAAAATTTCTTTTTAGCAAAAATCATCAAGATCATACATACATTAAGCTCATCTCATGTCATTCATGTTAGAAAATCACTCATATTGCATATATAGTTAAGTTATATAGTAGGAACATTTCAAACATTTACAAAACTATTTTTCGGAAATTGAAATTGTTGCTGACCTAATCTGATCCGACCTTTTCGAAGCTTCAATGTTTTCAAAACTAAAATATAATATTAGAATTAGGTAGATCTCTCGAAGTAGATAGAAATCGATATATAATTTGCGAGATTCCGAGTTAAAATGACCAAGTTATGGCCGTTTTAAGTTGGAATTCCCGCTTAGGACGCGAATTACGAATTTGAAGGTTCGTATAAAATCGTTTGGATTAGTTTGAGTTGAAATACTTATTAGAGTATTTCTTCCTTGTTAGGTGATCCCGAATTCGACGATTCCCTACCACCGGATTATTATTACTAGAAGACCGGTGATCCAATGGCCGAGTGAGTTTTCTCCTTGTTTTGTTACCTTGATTGTGATTGTAGTTAGTTGCATTAGAATTATAGGAACAAGATAAAAATCGATATGAATGGGGATGGGATATATGATGAGACTGTGATGAATGTGTGCCAAAGAATACTAAAGCATATCGAAATCCCGATTTGATTGGATAACTGCACCGTTCATATTATTTCTGTTATATGTATGATATTGAATGGTCACTCCAAAGAATGTATAAATGTTTTTGACCTAAGCAAAAATTAAAATTGGTCATGCATCGCATTGGACATATTGCATTTGGTAGCATGCTACTCCTACGCAGGTCGATCGGTATGGTCCGTGGATGATTCGTTTGGATAACGAGCCCGGTGCCAGAGCTCATTCAGGGGTACTAAGGCGCATGTGGATGCATTCTTGGATGAGCCTAGCCGAGTCGAGTGCTAAGAGCCGAGGGCTTGGGGACTAGATGCGGTCGTGTAGACTCAATACCATTCCTAACCCAAGATACGGAGGGCGTAAATCCGTTCTGTGTGTGGGTTCCGGATACCCATGCATAATTGCTTGCTCACGTGTTTGTTCATGCATAGCATATGACTGATTATAACTTGTTTGTTATGGTACGGAATTAAGGGAATTCTCACTAAGCTAGTGTAGCTTATACCCCTATAGTTGTTTAAATGAACAGGTTATCTCAAGAATGCAAGGTGGGAACCGAATTGGTTGAAGTCGGGAATGACTTTGGGATTTCGGCAAGGAATACGAATGGTTGAAGTTGTTTGCTAGTTTTATGATTTGTCTTGTAATAGTTTGTGTAGGGAAGTCTGTGGATGAATGTAATTGGAGTTGAATGATTTGTATACGTTGAATGATTTGTATTTTGAAGTATAGTGATTTGTATCTGAAGTATAGTAAATTTGTATTTCCTTTACATTGTTACTCAATTGTATCAACATAAAACGTATCATTCCGATGTGTCTCCTTTATGTGTTAGACGCCTTGTACATAGTATGGAAGCCTTCGCGTGACTGAGGTGGTCATTCTTAGGCTTTAATATTGTGTACGGCGGACTGCCACGTTTAGGGTACCCTTCGGGGCGTGACAATTTGTGAGTCTAATTGAACATCCATCATGGGTGTTATATCAGTTTGTGGTTCTCGAACTTCTTCAAGTTGTATTTTACTCTCACTGGTTCCTTTAGAGATAAACTCTCTTTCTAAAAAGTGACCATTACGAGCAACAAACACTTTGTTCTGAGCTCGGTTATAGAAGTAATATCCTTTTGTTTCTTTTAGATATCCCACAAATAAGCATTTATCATATTTCAATGCCAATTTGTCAAACACTTGATATTGGACATCATGACCCCATATCATTAGAAAAGACAAACTTGGATGTTTTCCATTCCATAACTCATATGGTGTCTTTTTAATTGATTTTGACAGAACCCTGTTCAATATAAACACAATAGTTTCCAGGGCATATCCCCAAAAGAATATTGGAAGATTTGTATGACTCATCATTAATTGAACCATATCTAATAAGGTTCAATTTCTATAAGCCTCGGAAAATTTCAAAAAATAATTCCAAAATAAACATCGAAAATAAACTCCAAAAAATGACTCTAAATTAAAAACCAAACTTCGACTAGTCTTAAATCACGAACGAATCCAGAAATTTTCTTAATCTTGAGAAAATGAGAATCCTTAAAAATAAAATAAGAACTCAACAGTCTATAAATTCATAACCACTACGTATGACAAATTCTATACTTAACTCTGACTTGTAAATCAGGTAATATAGAACTTAAAAACAAATTATTAAAAAGTAAATAACGATAAATCTTCGGAAATAAAACCCAAAATGTTAAGAGATATTAAATACTTACAAAAATAAAATTTAAAATAAATTTTCTCAAACTAAATGTAATGTATAAACAGAAACCCTCAGTTTCCAAATTGGCAAAGATCTAAACCGGAAAGTCATCTAGGAATCCTAAGTAGAATATAGTAGTTTAAGTCTAGCAATCTCGCGCCCTTAACCCTAGAGTCCAAGGTGTAGTTAAAGTGTGTAGAGTAGCTCGTAGTAATAGGTCGATTAAAAATATAAGATTGGTAAATTTTTTACCTATTTCGAACCCGTTCGGATACAGACTTTGAAAAGCGTGTCATGGGGTTCGAGATATCAAAAATATATCATTAATACTGTTAGACTCGTATTTTCATAAGGATTTCAAAAATATCAGTTTTATAATTTTTCGATAACTAGAAATATATGATTTTGTGTTTATATTCGTATTCTTTACTACCGGTAATTAACTAGTCTTTTGCACTATTCACTACTATTCATTACACAATTTTACTACTCTTGTAAACACTTATATTTTTTTTATAAATATATTATATATCATAGAAAATTCTGTTTTTCCAAAATTTTGTTCGTTTCGGGTTTTTTATGGGATCAGTTTCTGTTTAAGACCCGACACTAAAAATAAAATAAATTAATTTAATAATTGGTAAATATTTGAAAAATATTTTTATTTTCATAAAATAACTTTTTAGAATTTTTCAGATTATAAAAATATCAATTATAGCTCATATTCACGTATTTTGATCATACCGGTAACTTATTTGATAATTCACTAAAATAAATTAATTATTTATCTTATTCTAATTATGAAAAATCTGATACAAAAATTTGGAATTCATTTTCTATTTTTTTCTTATTTTTATTTTATTTATTAAGAAAGTACTCTTGCAAACCTATACATTTAGTACACCTTTCACACATCACTTCTTTTTCACTTCAATCTTTCTACACTTCATGTATCACTTCATGGAAAATTTTTGACCTTCTTTTGGCTGCCTTTTGTCCTTTGAAACCCTCTAAAATTGATTAAAGTAAAATTCCAATCCTTCTTTAAGAAGCCACACATACCATTACTTACACATTACAATTCCAACCCAAAAATTAACTAAATTCCCTCCCTCTTTCTCTCTTAATTCACGCCAGCCATGAGGACATTATTGGCTGCCATTTATTTTTTTGTACTTCATTTAAAGTGTCTTTAACTCCTTCTATCTTTCTCTCTCATTCACGTTAACCCTTTATCATTCTTTACACTTTTCCTCTATATTTTTCTCTCTTTCTCTCTTTATTTGTTCTTGTTCTTGCAAGAACACTTGCTGCTCCTATTCAATAAATGAGCTCCCACACATATTTCTTCAAGATCCTTGGGTAAAACTCTTGTCCAAAGCTTCCATAGATGATATAGGTAAAGTATAGTGAGAGTTTCATGCATCAAATGACTTTCCATAAGCTTAAAAGCTAAGGATGATTATGCCAAAATGAAACACTCATCTTATCCATGTTATTCTCTTGTGATATTATTATTTTCTTGCTAGAAGTAGTTATATTTTGTAGATCTAACTTTTATGTAACTTTGATTATGTTTATATTTAGATCTATGAGTTTATAGTTTATTACCATGGATTTCTTTTATATTTATGTTCATGGTATGTGTAGATCTTGTTTTTAAACTCAAACAAAAATGGTGAAATTCATATCTAGGCAAGACCCATATTTAAAAACCACTTTCTAAGTGTCCAAAATGAAGTTTTACTTGAAATAATGAAGGCTTAATGGGTATATATCATCAAGACTTCATTTTTATGGTTCAAAGGTGATTTTCAAAGATTATTTTTCAAAACAAAATTCTATTTTCGGATCTAGACAAAGGCATAACTTAAAAACATGTTTTCCAATTCAAAAATGAAGTTTTTATTCAATATATGGAGGCCCTTAAGATAGGATATGTAAGGGATGAATTTTCATAAGTTTAGATAGATTTTATCAAAGATATGTCCAAAAACATATTTTGTAAATTTGGATCTCAACCAAGACCAATTTTGAAAACCATTTTTTAATACCAAAATGAAGGATTTGCTTAAAAAATGAAAGGCTTATGGAATAGGTATCGATAGGAGATATTTTTGATAAGTAAATGGTAGATCTAATCATAGAGATTTTCAAAATAGGAAGAGATTACAAAATATAAAATTTGAGTTTTATCCTAACCTTATGAAATTCGGATGGTTTCAAGACCATGCCTTAAAAACCCTTTTATCAACTCCAAAACTTGTGTTTTATATGAAAAATGAAGGGTTATAGATATCATCAAGAAATGATTTTTATAAGTTAAGATGGGATTTGCTAAGAAAAACATGTAAAACAAGGAGTAGAAATAAAGTAGGAAATTTTGAGTTGTTGGTCATTTTAAGAAATTCGTAATAATTGAGTAATGGCACGAAAATACTTACTTTCCAAACTCAAAATAGAAGTTTTATTAAAGAAATGAAGTCTTTAGTGGCTAGGTATGATTGAGCCTTAAGTTTCTAAGTATCAAATGAGTTTACTTAAAGGGATCACCACAAGAATAATTTTTACAAAATTCGGATTTTGGAATGAACCATATTTAAAAACATATTTATAAAGTATAAAATGAGAATTTTTATTGAAAAACTAAGGCCTTAAGGAATATACATAATAAAGGCTTAATTTTAACGAGATTAAATAAATTTTATCAAGGAATTTTTCTAAAAATAAGTGGGGATTGTCAAGAATACAAGACTAGCCTTTCTAAGTTGATTTTCATAGTCTTACAAGGATAAAGTTTTCAAAAATTTCTTTTATTAAATATCATCAAGAACATGTACATATATCTCTCATGGCATATCATTTATGATAGTTAACTTGTTCATATTGCATGTATTCTTGCTTTGGATGGTAGAAACTTCATAAACTTTCACAAAATCAATTTTCTAAATTGGTTTTCTCTACTGATCTAAACTGATCAGATCTTTTCGAAGCTTTAAATTTTTCAAAACATAAATATGATATTAGAATTAGATAGATCTTTCGAAGTAGATAGAAATCGTATATAATTTGCTCAATTCCGAGTTAAAATGACCAAAGTATGGCCGTTTTAAGTTGGAATTCCCGCTTAGGATGAGAATTACGAATTTGATAGTTTGTATGAGATAGAATGGATTAGTTTTGAGTTGAAATACTCGTTTGGATATTTCTTTCCTTAGGTGACTTTGCTTTCGAGGATTTGTTTCCATCCAACTGTTACGATTAAAAGACCGGAGTCCAGTGGACATGTGAGTTTTCCCCTTATTTTGTTACCATGCTTGTGCTTGTAGCTAGTTGCATTAGAATTAAGAAAAGATAAAATTGTGATAAGTTGTGATCTAATCTTGGTTGAATGAATGATAAGTATATCGAGGCGAGACTTGTTCTAAAATCATTGTATGAGCTAGCATAAACTTGAATTGTCTAAAATTCTTTCTAAACTCTTAACCTACATAATAAACATGCCACGATTATATGAATAAATTGTACATGCATATCACGTATTGAGTCACATTGCATTAGCAAGAGTACCTTTGGTGGGACAAAGGTATATTAGCGGAGGCGTAAAGGCCCGTGTTAACATTAAGGATGTGAAATCGCTTAAGTTAACGGAAGTGGGGTAGGCACTTGAAACTATCACATAAAACAACATATGTTGTATAACCAAGAAAAAGAGATCAGGATTATGGTTGCATGACTTATGGACCACCCCAACGTCGAATAGATGGCGTAAATCCATTCACATATGGCTACCAGAAAGTCATATGCTTATATGCTCATGTGTTTGTTCATGCATAGCATATGGATGATTTATAACTTGTTTGTTATGGTACGAAATTAAGGGAACTCTTACTAAGCTAGTGTAGCTTATACCCCAATAGATGTTTGAATAAACAAGTTAATGGGAGAATGCTACCAGAGAATCGAGATGGTTGGAGCCGAATATGATTTCAGGATTCCGGCAGGA
This sequence comes from Combretum micranthum, assembly GCA_024138025.1. NCBI lineage: Eukaryota > Viridiplantae > Streptophyta > Magnoliopsida > Myrtales > Combretaceae > Combretum > Combretum micranthum. Next base: position 140,739 of record JAMXBD010000827.1, read on the forward strand.
AGTAAGAATACTTGAAGATATTAGCTAGGTTTTGTGAATTGCTTTGTAATAGTTTTATGTAGTGAAATCTTTTGATGAATTGTAATTGAAGCATAGTGAATTGTATTTCCTTTACATTATTACTCAAGTTATACCAATATAAAATGTATTACTCCGATGTGTCTCCTCCATGTGTTAGACACCTTGTACATAGTATGGAAGTCTTCGCGTGATTGAGGCAGTCATTCCTAAGCTTTAATATTGTGTACGGTGGACTGCCACATTTAGGGTACCCTTCGGGGCGTGACAATTTCTCCATTCAAAAATGCCATTCCATTGTGGTGTTCCTAGAGGAGTTAGCTGTGAGATTATCCCATAATCCCTAAGATAGTAAGAAAAATTTTGGCTTAAATATTCACCACCTCGATCTAATTGAAGTGTTTTAATATTTTTACAAAGTTGATTTTGTAATTCATTTTTTAATATTTTGAACTTTTCAAAAGATTCATATTTATGCTTCATTAGGTACACATATCCATACTTACTAAAGTCATCAATAAAAGAAATGAAGTACAAATAACCTCCTCTAGCAGGTGAACTCAATGGTCCACATACATCTGTGTGTATGAGGCCCAACAAGTTAGTAGCTCTCTCACTTTGTACAGTAAAAGGAGCCTTCTTCATCTTACCCATTAAACAAGATTCGTATGATTCATATGATTCAAAATTAAATGAATCTAAAAACCCATCTTGATGAAGCTTTGATATGCGTTTCTTATTAATGTGTCCCAAACGACAATGCCAGAAGCAAGTTAGATTCAAATTATTAGATTTGAATCTTTTGGTATTTATATTATAAATGGAATTATTATCATATTCGTCTAAGTTTCGAGCATAAAGACCATTCAATAAATGAGCAAAACCATAAAAGATGTCTCTATGATGGATGGAGATTGTATTATTCTCAATAACAAATCTAAAATCATCCTTATCCAAACATGAAACTGAAATAATGTTACTGCTCATAGCAGGCACATAGTAATAGTTGCTTAAAATTAAAATAAGTCCAAAAGGCAAAGTTAATTCAAAATTTCCTATAGCTAGTGCAGCAACACTTGCTTCATTTGCAACACGTAGGTCTACTTCGCCTTTTGCCAATTTTCTACTTTGCTTGAGACTCTGCATATTTACACAAATGTGAGAACCACATCTAGTATCTAATACCCATGATGTAGAAGAAGATAAATTGACCTATATAATATAAATACCTGAAGAAGTAGTCTTACTACCCTTCGTTTTTTTTTTTTCAGATCCTCTAAGTATAGCTTGCAATTCTCTTCCAATGACCTAGATCATTGTAGAAGAAGCAAAACCCTTCCTTTGGTGGTTTAGCCTTGGGCTGGGTTTTAGGCCTCTTAGCTTTGGTCTGACCTTTTGCTTTGCCATTTCCCTTGCCATTGGCTTTTCGATTTTTGCCCTGTCCCTTTTAAACCATCAGAACATTATTATTTGTTTTAATGTTCTATTCTGCTTCCTTAAGCATCCTATGCAATTCCATAATAGACTTATCCATTTTGTGTATGTTGTAATTCATCACAAATTGGTCATAACTAGGAGGTAAAGAGCCTAGGATCATATCCATAGCCAACTCTCTAGGAATTTGGAGAACCAACCTTCTCAAGTTTATCAATGTAGCCCTTCATCTTAAGTATATGTGCACTCACGAGCCATTTTACAAGAATTCAATTCTCGCGTTACTACAAACCTCTCATGCCTTGCTTGTTCTTGGAACATTTCCTTAAGGTATACGATCATATCATATGCTTCCATGTCTTCGATTTGCTTCTGAAGCTTAGGATTCATGGTGGCAAGCATGATGCAAGTGACATCCAAGGAGTTCTCTTTATGTTTATTATAAGCATTCCTTTTAGCTCTTGGAGAATCAACAGCAGGTTCTTCAAGGATTGGTTCATCAATTACATATAACTCCCTTTCATGCTTAAGAACAATTCTTAAGTTTTAGTGCCAATCAAGGAAGTTTGTAGTATTCGGTTTTTCTTTTTCGAGAATCGATCATAAGGTTGTATTTTTTGTTGCCATAATCTACATACAAAGGTATACAAAGCAAATTTATCTTTATATAAGCTATTTTACATGCTTCCAATATTTTATCAAATTAATAACCCTCAAATATTAATTTGGAAACCATTTTAATAACAAAGTTTCTTAGTGAAATAAGATCCATATTTCACCAAATATTGAGTCAGTTGTGGCATGACGCTCAAAATTCAGTTATTTAGGTAGGAAACCCTTTCTAATTACATCATATGTAGCTCTTATTATGGGATTGACATCACATGTCTCCGCCTACTAATCCCATTCAATGCCATAGGCCCAAAATCGTTTTGATGGCCTATTTAAGTCTAACCATTATGACATGTAAATATTTCCATTATTAACCTTACCTTACCTTATTAAGATAGCCTATTGCACCCTGCTTTGGCAGAACCTACAATTGGATGATCTAAGCATTGACAATTGTCAAACCATGGAAGGCATTTTATGACTTAATATTATGTGAGGGATTTTAAAAGGTCATATGTCATATTGCTTTCATATTTGATTGAAATTAAGCATGCTAGGTTGTAAACAATGGTATCACATACATTTACACATATCATCATATATGATATAACATGCTTATAAGAAAATAAAATTGTGTCATAGCATGGGCCTTAATCTATATTGATCTTCATAAGCCAATATGAAGATCAATGGTCCAAACCTAAGGTAAAGATCCATCAACATGGATCTGGGCTATAAAATTCCTTGTATCTTCATGATTGTCTTCATTCTTCCATCTCCATAGATTAAGAAAGTCTTCATGACATCTTCATGTCTTCATTACAATAATGTAAAGATGCAAAGAGATTCTGTCGTGCCCCAACGGGTACCCTAAACGTGACAGTCCACCATACACAATATTAAAACTTAAGAATGACTACCCCAGTCACTCAAAAGCTTCCATATCGGTACAAGGCGTACATTTACATCAAAGGAAAACCGGTAAAGTAATGCATTTTAAGATATTGGCAGCGGAACATACAAAATAACACTAAATATATTTCATAGAAACATAAAGTTTTACAACTTCTAAGAGGCATTCCCTAGATAGTTTCATAACAACATGGTCTTGCTAAGATAAATAAAAACTAGAAGATTTTAGAAGAAATCTACTCTAAGACTTCAAAACATAATTCCTCCAAAAGCTTCTCAAAATAAAGATTTTACGCGGGTGATCACGATAGTCTCGGGTGCAAAATGATAATCCTGCAATATCAAAAATCTATAGGAATATAAGCATAACTAGCTTAGTGAGATATTCCTTACGCAAAAGTACTCATAACAGACAATCAACCAAGTTTATTAAACAAGCATATGAAATGCAACAACCATATGATCAAACATTACATACGACTATCCAGTTTTGTATGTATGATGGATTTACCCTCCATCGGTGGTTAGGGAATGCTTTAAACTGTGTCCCAAACGACCTCCTTAAAGTTGCACATGTCTTGGGGTTCCAACGAACCATACTACTAGTCCCCAGGCTTTCCTTACCCAAAGCAATCGATCCAGCTAGGCTACAACTTAAGACCGTATTCCCCGAACGTCCTAAACTCTCAAGATAGTAGCAGGCAGCTTACCTTTCCGGTCCCACGCTAGGGAGTAGTAGCAAAATTTCGAAATGATATTCTAAATTATATGCATGAGCAATTTAATATATGGGAAGTCCAATATGACATTAAATCATTTAAAGTGATCGAGCAATATTTGCACACATAACAATACATACATAGAAATATTTATATCAATCACAAATCGGGTTTCGATATACTTATTGTTCATTGATCGCACACAACGATTCACATACATAATTCCCATGATAACCCGCATGCATATCAATTTTATCTTTTCCTAACATCTAGTGCTCTATTCTACAAGCACATGCGCGAACACATAAACGTAAAGGAAACTCACTCATCCATAGCGTTCTTCTAGGAGTCGAAGTAAATCCTCGGGAAAAAAGATCTTGGTCCTCAACACCTAAACAAAAGAAATACCTGAAGTGAGTATTTCATCCAAGATCCACTCAAATTCTCTAATCTATCTTATTGAATTCGTAAAAATCGTATGAAATGGAAATCCCAACTTAAAATGGCTATAACTTGCTCATTTTAACTCGGAATTTCGCATATTATATATCGCTTTCTACCTACTCAAAAAGATATATCTATTTCTAAGGTCATTTTTATCAAAAGAAGTTATTTGGGTCATGAAATAGTAACGTACATATTTGATACGAGTTTTTCAAATTTCAAACTCAAGTTTTCAAACTTTTCTTCATTCAAGAACTTTTGTACAAGAATATAGATATTTTGTATGGTGGAAAACCCCTTTGAATATTTATATATAGACTCAAACTATATGCATGAATTTAGTGGTATTGTCTCAATAATGATTTTGTAAAACAAAATATCTTAAAAGTGAGAAAAGCTAAAACTTTGAAAGGAATTAGTTTTGTGAGCATCTTCTTATTTTAACTCCATGTCTTAAATTTTCAAAAGTAATTTTAATCTTTTTAAATTCCTTCAACTTTATTTCTAATTGTTTGGAAAACAAAGTTTTTCTAAATATTTCATGGTTATGTGTTCTAAAATTTTTCTAAAGTTAGATCTACTTTAAGAGAATAATGTCAATAATTTTATAGATTATTTATTATTTGTATTTCCTAAGTAAGGCTTATCCTTAGAAAGGTTATTTTTGATAATTTTGTAAAATTTGTCTAAACTTTAGTATTCTAAAGTATTGGTAGAAAACTTTGATAAATGAGTTTAAGAAAACTCTTGGTTAAATCAAAAATTAAGTTTAAAGAAACTTTCTTATTTTATTGGTTTAAAAGAGAGTTTGTGATAACTTTATTTTCATTGATAAAATAGCATATAGTATTATTACTAAAACTTGAGCTAACTTATCTAACTTTAAAAAATATTTATTAAGATAAAACTTTAAGTCTTTATGGAAAAATAATTGCTTATATGATGAAAACTATTTTTAAAGAGAGTTCTTATTTTTATTACTTAAGAAAACTCATTTTCATTATGGTTGAGACAATAACATCATGTTCATGCATGAATGAGAATATGTAACTATGAGAAATATAATAAAAACAACATAATAAGATAAATTATATAAGACCATAAAAGTAAAGTCAAGTATTGGGAACCTTAGCTTCATCAAGGTATCCCGAGACTAAGAATAGACTAGTCCCAAAAGAAAAGAAAAAGCAAAGAAAGAAAATTGTTTTGACTTGATATGGATAAGTCTAAGACTAGAAAGACTAGTCTTAATAATAACATGAAATAAATAAATTGCATAACTTGAAAGTAAATAAATAACAAATGAGCTTATATGCTCTAAATAAATATATATACATAATATACATAATACTTTATATAAGTTAGATTAGAAACAATAATAACAATAATAACAACATAAAGAAAAATAGAGACATGAATAAAAACAAAACATGAATAAATTGTTGCTTCTTTAACTCTCATGAGTCTAAGAAACATACAATAAACTCATGTTAAGTTGTATGAACATGATGAGTGAATAAGAGAAATTTACCTAAGGTTTGTGTGTTAGTTGAAGAAAAATAGAATGGTTTGTAGTAATATGTGGGAATGGGTTTTCTAAAGAAAGAGAGAACTTGAGAGGGATTTTGAGAGAGAGGTTTTATGGAGTGATTTTGGGAGAGTTTTAGTATAAATTGTTTGTGAAAAAATGGAGGAATGGGGTATTTATAGATTTTTGGAGTGGAAATTAGATGTAATTAAATAAAATGAAAAAGAAAATAAATTAAGATGGATGAGGAGAAGGGGGCGCCGGTTTGCTTAGTATAGGGGGAGAAATTGATTTGTTTTGTAATAAAAAAGTAATTTATAAAGTATGATGTGATTAAAGTTGTATGGGGAAGGTAAATTGTAAGGTATAGGTATGGTAGTGTGTAAGAATAGAGTGTAAAAAAAAGTAGAGATAGATGAATAGTAATGAATAGTAGAAAGGTACTATGAATAGTAGACTAGACAATTAAATACCGGTAGTAAAGAAAACGCGTAAACGGCCTATATCTGATATTTTTAGTTACCGAAAATTCAAAACTAATATTTTTGAAAACCTTATATTTTTACGAATCTATTGGTGTTGTCGGAATATTTTCACTATCTGGTGCACCAGGGCACGGTTTTGGAAAACTGATCTCGTTTGGATCCGAAAGACACTAGAAAATTACTAATCTGATATTTTTAAGCTTTCCTATATTATTACGAACCATATTCCACAATTATCTCAATTTCGTTTTCTATGGTTTAAAAACACGATATTGCTGGATCTAGATTCACTAGACTAAACGTAGAACTAGATTAACTTTAGAGTTTCATTTAGACTTTTCCGTAGGGTTTGCTTATATTGTCGAAAAAAATCTAGGGGCTTACATATTCCTACTACTACTTTGCAGAAAACTAAATAACAATAAAATCAAACGACTCGTAGGCCGTATTTATAAAATTACAACCCATTTAGAAAAAAAAGAATAAAAACCTACCAATCACATAGATCTTAGGGCCATGCTATGCACCATACATGTAACATAAGCACACGAAGAATTCATACACATAACACACAACACTTCAAAAAGCATGTTTTATGTTAAGAATTATTAATTAGTGCTTATCCAAAAGAAGTTATGCAATATTGTAGGGGTTAAGGGAACGAAGTCCCCTTACGGTGGTAATATATGCGTTTGATTTTTTTTAAAATAACCGTAAATCAAATGAAATAAAAAAGATCCAATCTGTCTACTGTTGTTTTGGATGTTCAAAATAAGAATATGTCCATCGGATCTGAACAAACAGATCCCATCTGTTTTCGCAAATCTCCATCTATTTGGATTAAAATCATGTTATTTCAGCGCTATAAGCCCCTAAATTTTTCGGTAATATAGTAAATCATAAAAGAACAGGAAGTCAAATTGGAACCCTAAAGTTAACCTAATTCTATTTTTAGTTTAGTGAATCTAGATCCAATAATCTCGTGTTCATAAACCCTAAACAACGAAATTAAGATAATTATAGATAATGGTTCGTAATAATATAGGAAAGCTTAAAAATATAATATTCGCAATTTTCTAGTGTCTTTCAGATTCGAACAGGATCATTTTTAAAAAATCGTGCCTCGATACACCGGATAATAAAAATATCCCGACAACACCATTAGACTATTAAAAATATAAAGTTTTTAAAAATATTAGTTTTAAAATTTTTCGGTAACTAAAATATCAGATATAGGCCTTTTACGCATATTTTCTTTACTACAGTATTTTAATTGTCTAGTCTACTATTCATAGTACTATTTCTACTATTCATTACTATTTCACTTTCTCTACTTTTTCTTACACTCTACTCTTACACACTATCATATCTATATCTTACAATTTACCTTCCCAAAACAACTTTATATACATCATACTTTATACATTATTTCTTTTTATTACAAAACAACAAGTTTAATCAATTTTCCTCCCCATTTCCCCATGTTGCCATCCATTATCTCTCTCTCATCACTCTCTATTATTTTTCTTTTCAATTTATTTAATTACATCTAATTTCCAATCTGAAACTCTATAAATACCCCCTTCCTCCTTCATTCTTTCACACAAATTCATTTCCTAGTAAAACTCTACCAAAATTTCTCCACAAACTCTCTCTCTCAAATTCTCTCCTAAGTCCTCTCTTCTCTCCATAAAACTATTTCCCACATATTACTATAACCCATTCTTTTTCCTCTTCAACAAACACATAACCTTAAGTAAAATTTCTTACACATACTCATCATATTCATACAACTTAGCATGAGCTTAATGTATATTTCTTAGACTCATGAGAGTTAAAAAAGCAATAATATGTTTATGTTTTTTTTTTTTTTGTTCATGTTTATATTTTCCATTATGTTATTATTGTTTTTGTTTTTATGCTTCCATATTTATATCTAACTAAATATATTTATGTATCTATTTCTATTATTATTTAGAGCATATAAGCTCACTTGTTATTTATTTATTTTCATACTTTGCAATTTATTTATTTATTTCATGCTATTATTAATACTAGTCTTTTTAGTCTTAGAATTGTCCTTATCAAGTCAAAACAATTTTCTTTCTTTTCTTTTCTTTTCTTTTCTTTTTTGGGACTAATCTATTCTTAGTCACGAGATACCTTGATGAAGCTAAGGTTCTTAATTCTTTATCTTATTATTCTTCTATATATCTTCTCTTATTATTTAATATTATTTATTTCTTATAATTACATATTCTCATTCACGCATGAACATGTTGATATTGTCTCAACAACTATGAAGAGGAGTTTTCTTAAGTAAAGAAAAAAAAGAACTCTTTTTAAATTTTTTTTTTTTTTTGTAATGTAAGAAATGATTTTCCATAAAAACATAAAGTTTTATCTTAACAAATCTTTTTCCAAAGTTAGAAAAGTTCATCACAAGTTTTTAATAATAATTGTACATTTCATCCAAGTATACATAAAGTAAAATTATCACACTCTCTTTTTAAACCAGTGAAATAAGAAGGTTTCTTTGAAAATTTATATTGTTAAATCATTGTTCAACAAAGGTTTTTCTTAAACTCATTTATCGAAGTTTTCTACCAACACTCTAAAATACTAAAGTCTAGACAAGTTTTACAAAATTATCAAAGAATAACATTTCTAAAGATAAGTCTTAATTATGAAATAAAAATAATAAATAACTTAGAAGATCATTGATATTATTTATTTAAAGTGGATCTAACTTTGGGAAAACTTTAGAACACATAAACATGACTATTTAAGAAACTTTAGTTACTACCGAGAAATATTTAGAAAAACTACATGTTCAACCACTAGAAATATAGTTGTAGGAATCTTAAAAGACTAAAATTACCTTTTGAAAATTTAATTATTCTCAATATTAAGAAATGGAGTTAAAATAAGGAAATACTCACTTATAATAATTTAAGAAATTTTCCTAACAAAACTAAAAAGGAATTTTTCAAGTCTTAGCATTTTCTCACTTATAAAACACATTGTTTTATAAAAATTATTGTTGAGACAATACCACTAAATTCATCCATATAATTTGAGCCCATATATATTCAAAGGATTTTTCAACTATACAAAATCTATATTTTTGTACAATAATTCTTGAATTGAGAAAATTTTTGAAAACTTGAGTTTTGAAATTTGGAATTTTCGTAACAGTTTTGTACATTACTATTCCAAGACCCAAATGACTTCTTTTGATACAAATAACCTTAAAAATGGATAGATCTGTTCAAATAGGTAGAAAACAGCATATAAATGCGAAATTCAGAGTTAAAATGAGCAAGTTATGGCCATTTTAAGTTGGAATTTCCATTCATGCAAATTTTAACGAATTCAATAAGATAGAAGTTAGAAAATTTGAGTAGATCTTGGATAAAATACTCATTTCAGGTATTTCTTTTGTTTAGGTGTCGAGGACCAAGATCTTCTCTTCCCCGATGATTACTTCGATTAATAAAAGATCACTATAGACGAGTGAATTTTATTTACGTTTATATATTCGTGCATGTGCTTGTAAAATAGAGCACTAAATGTTAGGAAAAGATAAAATTGATATGCGTATGGGATATCATGAGAATTATGAATTGTTATGTACAATCAATGAACGATAAGTATATCGGAACCCAATCTATGATTGATATAATTGTTTCTATATATGTATTGCTATGTGTGCAATTATTACTTGGTCACTTTAAATGAATTAATGTCAGATTGGAATCCCCATAAACTAAATTACTCATGCATATCACTTCGAATAACATTTCATATTTTTACTACTACTCCTCAACTTGGGACCAGAAAGGTAAGCTATCTAGCTACATCTTGAGGAATTAGGACGTTCGGGGAATACAGCCTCAAGTTGTAGCTGAGCTAGATTGATCACTTTGCGTAAGCAAAGCTCGAGGACTAGTAGTCCGATTCGTTGGAACCTCAAGACGCACGCAAAATTTCAATGAGGTCGTTTGAGGCTTAGTTCAAATCATTCCCTAACCACCGATAGAGGGGTAAATCCATCATACATGCGAAACCAGATAATCGTATATACTATTTGGTCATATGGTTGTTGCATTTCATATGCTTATTTAATAAACTTGGTTGAATGCTTGTTATGAGTATTTTTGCATGAGGAATATCTCACTAAGCTAATTATGCTTATACCCCAATAGACTTTTGATATTACAGGACCTTGTTTCATACCCGAGACCATCCGAGTAGAATCTTTATTTTAGGAAGCTTTTGGAGGAACTCTGTTTTGAAGTCTTAGAGTGGATTTCTTCTAAAATCTTCTAGCTTTAGTTATTTATCTTAGTAAGACCATGTTGTTATGGAAATTATCAGGGGAATGTCCCGTAGAAGTTGTAAGATATTATATTTCGATGAAATATATTAAGTGTTATTTTGAATGGTCTACTGTCAATATCTTAAAATACATTACTCCAACGGTCTCCCTTTGATGTGAGTGTACGCCTTGTACCGATATAGAAGTTTTTTAGTGACTGAGGTAGTTATTCTTAAGTTTTAATATTATGTATAGTAGGCTGTCACGTTAAGGGTACCCATTGGGGTGTGACAAGCACAGTGTTCTAGATATATAGAAACCAAACTGTTTGGAAATATTTAAAATTAGACGAAAAAGAAATCCAAAATAGATGCCCTAAAAACCCCGATCATACCCAAGACAGGCGAATGTAATTGACTGGCGCAAACGAAAATATCAGACGCAAAAATGAAATTAGACACCCATGTAATTGGACATGGTATACGAACGCTAAAATCATATCCAAATTCTAACACATGGTTCTTTAAATCCACTGAGACGCAAAGGACGGGGATTTAATCTACAAAGTCTTATCCAATATCAGACACGAGCAAATAGATTTAAAGATCGCAGATCTAATTTGCTTTTAAATTAACGCCGTACAAACGAAACCAATTCGCCCGATTACATAAAACATATGTGAATCTTATCTGCATAAATATTTTCCACATATCAACATACATATATCATACGAAAAAGAATTTGATTGAAATCGCAAGTGGCTATGATCCTACTATTGGGAATTTAAGGATCAAAACACAGCGAAAATATATTTTATTTTTCATAAAAATACGAAACCTAAATCCTCAAACTCAGATCCATGCGATTCAATCAAATTTATAACGATAGAGTTACCCTTTTGATGCTTTAAAACTCTGGAAATTTAGATCTGAGATGTTGCAAAATGTGAACATCCTCTAATGTATCTACACGAATGAATTTCCAATCGGATCTATGTGTGCGTGCTAGCACCTAGGAACACTTCCTAATATTGGGAATCTCTCTCAGAAGGGTTTCTCACTTTTGAGTTACAGAGTTTCTCTGTAATTCTAATGTGACGACAAGCGACTGTTAAATCTCTAGGGGAGATCACTGTGTTCTATTTATAAGGAATTATGTCATAGTCAATTGCACTAATCTTATTAAGGATTTTAAAGGTTATTAGGAATTCCAAAAGACACATATAAGTTATTAGGAATTCTAAATGACACTTTTCTTATAAAATAATTATTGTAATTAATAATTATCTATTAATCTTAATCTTATTAAGATTAATAGATAATTAAATAGTATCCATATGGCCTAAGGCACATCACTAGCAACCACTCCTAAATAAACTCCAATATCTTAGCCTGAGAATATATCTGCTTCATTCGAAAAAATCCTAATTACAAAGAAAAGGAACTTGAGTCCCATTACTTGACTATTTACAAGTATATGATCTCCCGTAAAAGAATATGGGAAAGTAAGAGAAAGGTAATTGTCATGGTATATGAGGACTAGGTGAAATCATATATTGAACTCCCAAAACTATTCTATGCAATCATGACCACCAATCCGAGATCGTTACTAGATGGGGGTGGATAAGATCGCCTCAACCGGATGAGGCATATTTCAAGTGGGTTTTCTGGACTTTTGGCTCTTGTATGGAGGCATTTAAGCATTGCAGACCAATTGTTTGTGTTGATGGTACATTTCTATATGACAAATACAATCATGTCTTACCCGTGGCATGTGGTATGGATTAGGATAATCACATCTTACCTCTTGCCTTTTGTCTTGCACCATCTGACTCTATGGTAGCATGGTCTTGGTTTTTAAGATAATTGAAACAAGGAGTAATAGGACATAGAGGAGAGGAGACCCTATGCCTTATTTCAAACAGTGGAGCTAGTATCACCGGAGTAGTTGATGATGCATCAAATGGTTGGCAACCACCATTTTCAATTCATCGATTTTGTGTACGGCACATTGCTAGTAATTTCAATAAAGTATATAAGAATCAGAGGTGCAAGAACTTGATAACATATGCTGCATTTCAAGCATAATCCCAAAAGTTTGAAAAGTATATGGAGCCTATGAAGAACATCGATAAAGAAGCAATTGAATGGTTCAATAAGACTGACTAAAATAGGGATATGGTCCTATGCAAATATGTATGGAATCTAGCATTTGATGGATTATACATCTTTGGGTACATGATAAGTAATATAGCAGAAACTTACAACTCTGTCCTCAAGGAAGCAAGAGGCTTACTAGCAGCAGGCCTAATTAAGAAAATTTTTTATAATTATGTAATGTACTCGGAAGAGAGCCTCGATGCTGCGACGAATACCATAAAAGGTGGAGAGGTTTTCACGCTATATGCAAAGAAGAAGATAAATTTATAGGCTTCTATTGCTAGCTTGCACTAGGCTACTAGTTTCAATAGAGGCACAGGATTGTGTGAGATGCAAACTGGCACCCAAAGGAAAAAAATTCGCCTAAAACGAGGTGGTCCATGCATAAGGGAAAATTTTCAAAACATACCTACACATGCAACAAATGGCAAATATAATGACTGTCATACTCACATGCACTAGCAGCTATATAATATTCTAATGTTGATTTGACTTCCTTTGTTGGGCCATGGTATAGATAGATAAACTAGGTTGAGTGCTACTAATCTCATTTCATCCCACTTGGTGATGAGCTTGACTAGCCTACCTCAGATAACTTCCCTTGTTTAATCCCTGATCCAAGGATTGAACGTCCAAAGGGTAAGTTAAGAATGAAGTAATATAAAATGGAAGTGGACTATAGATAACGACCTGATAAAGTGTCATGTAGTATATGTAAGCAGGAGTGCCAAAATAGGAGGAGTTGTCAAGATAGGCCAAAAAAGGATATGGATAGCTTTGGGCATCTATTCCCAATAACATTCTGAAATGATGTATACACTTGGGTCATTTTATTCTTTCTAATCATGCATTTGTTCATTCATTAATTTTTTTTTATGCAGGCTAGATAGAGCTAGGCCCTATTGATCCTTTGTTGCTTACCATGCAAAACAGGTACCGTCCATCAGCTGTGTAGATGGATAAGTTAAGGAATCTACACATGGTTTATCTTTTAAGCCATTTTATGCACAATATTCATATCCTTAATCGTACTCTCTCTTCTTCTTTTTCAGGCGTTAGCTATTACCATTGTCATTAAACACGGGGAACCGACATCAAAGCACGTGCAGGTTGAAAGAAAACATTATGTAGTGCCTCATCCCTTACTTAAAGCAGGCTAGATTCCTAGGTCTTGCACTTCTCCTATATATCCAGCTGGATTAGCATCTCATTACAGCATTAGTCGAGCAATGAAGGCCAGAGACGCACACATTTCACATGCCACAGGGAGGAGATGACCATCACCCTATAGGATGTAAAAGTTCAATTAGGACTTCCAGTTGACGACTTGCTTATTGTTGGTACCACTTCCACCAAGTGGAGGTCAGTATATATGAGATTGTTGGGGCCTATCCTCAAAGGGGTCCAACATGTGGAGGCCTCCTGAACCTTATTTGGCTACGCAGTAATTTGGCTCATCTACCCAATGATGCACTAGAGGAGCATATTAGGAGGCATGCACGTGCATACATATTCCAGCTTATAGGTAGATGAATTTTTGCAAACAAGTCGGCATTGTTGATGATACGCTCCCAACTCGTATTATGACATAACAGGCCTTGAAAATCAATTTGCAAAACAAAATAAGGATATGAATAGCGTTAATAATAGATATTACATACCAAAAATAACCTAAGTTACACTCTCCTCACTTGATATGACACACAAAAAAGATTGAGTGGTTGTTCACTACAATTTCAAATAGATTGATAAGAACTAGGTATTTTGCTCTCAAATACAAAGAAAAAATGAAAGAGTTCAAAGTTGAAATATCTTTTCTAGGATTTCCTAAATTAAGAGGGTTATTTATATAACCCTTACATAAGGGAAAACTTGCAAATAATACAACTTAAATAAAGGAAAATCCGTGCAAAATACAAATCATTAGTCACGTCCCGCATCACGGGCATTATCTCTTGTCATACCCCCTATCACGGCCATATCATAGGCCATGATCTCCAATGTTGATAACATGCTCGAAACGGCCATATTGAGATAACAGGCACCATCATTGTCGTATCACAGGCTGTGAGCTCCTCTAGGCAAAATTCTAATGTTGATACAGGCTAGATTACAGGCATTATTGAAGATAACACCTCTGGTTATGGGCGTGATGTCACCCATGATCTCCTCAATTTCTTGCTTCACTAATAACAAACTGGGTCACAGCCATGATTAACCAGTCTCCCTCAATTTCTTTATGTTTTTCTTCTATTTTCTTACAAATTGATCCATGTTCCTTTGTGCAATATAGCACATAGCCATTTAGAAAGTTGTATTCATCTTCATAGGATTGATTTGATAGAATTTTCAAAGCTAAATTTTGTAACCCCATAGCTCAAGCTCTTATAATAGGACCTGTTCGAAGCTAATTCCTATCAGTTGGTCCATACCACGTTCTTACCATTACTAGAGGATTTTGCATAGGCCTGTTAGTATAGTTAGGGAGTGGCATGCCTTAGCTAGTTGCACCATTAATTGTATCGAGCATCTACTGAAAAGGTTACCAACATCAATGGAACAGTTGAGCTATTGCAGGTGTCGGCATGGGATAGATTTCTTGTTGTTGCTCCTCATGCTCGTTTCAAGCCGACCTTGATTGAGGGTGTAAACCCTTAGATTTTTCGATAATATTAGCAAACCCTAAGAACCGGAAGTTGAAACGAAACCCTAAAATTAACCTAGTTCTATGATTAGTCTAGTGAATCTAGATCCAACAATCCCGTGTTCTTAAACCCTAGAAAACGAAATTGAAACAATTGTGGAAAACGGTTCGTAATAACATAGGAAGCCTAAAAATATCAGATTCGAATTTTTCTAGTGTTTTTCGGATCCAATCGGGATCAGTTTTCGAAAACCGTGCCCCGGAGCACCGGATAGCAAAAATATTCCGACAACGCCAATAGACTCCTAAAAATATAAGGTTTTCAAAAATATCAGTTTAGAATTTTCGATATCTAAAAATAACAGATATAGGCCTTTTACGCGTATTTTCTTTACTACCGGTATTTTAATTGTCTAGTCTACTATTCATAGTACTTTTCTACTATTCATTACTATTCACCTATCTCTACTTTTTCTTACACTATATTCTTACACTCTACCATACCTATATCTTACAATTTACCTTCCCCATACAACTTTAATCACATCACACTTTACACATTACTTCTTTTTATTACAAAACAACAAAATTAATCAATTTTCCTCCTTCCCCATGCCTTTGCCGTCCACTCTCTCTCCTCTTCCTCTCAATTTGTTTTCTTTTCCAATTTATTTTATTACATCTAATTTCCACTCCAAAAATCTATAAATACCCCCTTCCTCTTCCATTCTTTCACACAACAAAAATTCATACTAAAACTCTCTCAAAATCACTCCACAAAATTCCTCTCCCAACATCTCTCTCAAGTCTCTTCTTTTCTTTAGAAAACCAAGTCCCACATAATACAACAACCCATTCTTTTCTTCTTCAACAAACCCATAAGCTTTAGGTAAAAGTTTCTCATATTCTCTCTTCATGTTCATATAACTCAACATGAGTTTAATGTATGTTTCTTAGACTCAATGAGTTAAAGAAGCAACAATTTATTCATGTTTTGTTTTTGTTCATGCTCTTGTTTTCTTTATGTTTCCATTATGTTGTTATTGTTATTATTTGTTTGCAACCTAACATATATAAAGTATTATGTATATTATGTATATATATTTATTTAGAGCATATAAGCTCACTTATTATTTATTTATTTTCAAGTCTTGCAATTTATTTATTTACTTGTTTTATGCAATATTAAGACTAGTCTTTCTAGTCTTAGACTTGTCCATATCAAGTCAAAACAATTTTATTTCCTTGCTTTTCTTTTCTTTTAAGGACTAGTCTATTCTTAGTCCCGGGATTCCTTGATGAAGCTAAGGTTCCCAATACTTGACTTTACTTTTATGCTCTTATTTATTTTAATTATGTTGTTTTATACTTTTTCATGGTTACATATTCTCATTCATGCATGAATATGTTGTTATTGTCTCAATCATAATAGAAATGAGCTTTCTTAAAATAAGAATAAGAACTCTTTTTAAAAAATAAATTTTGTCACATAAGAAGTTATTTTCCTTAAAGGTTTGAAATTTATTTTAAGCAAATATTCTTCTAAAAGTTAGATAAGCTAGCTCAAGTTTTAGTAATAATATGTGGTTTTCACCAAGAAATACATAAAGTAAAGTTATTACAAAATCTTTTTTTCAAAGAAATAAGAAAGTTTCTTTAGACCTAAACAAAGGATTTCTTAAATTCAATTGTCAAAGTTTTCCAACACTAAAGTCTAAGATAAGTTTTTCCAAAATTTACTTATATGATGATTTCTTTTAAAAGTGGATATAACTATGAAATAGTTAGAAAAACTATATGTTTCCAAACCACTAGAAATAAATTTATGAAAATCTTGAAAGATTAAAATTACTTTTGAAGATTAATAACTAAGAAATGGAGTTAAAAGGAAAAATACTCCTTTATAATAATTTAGGAAATTTTCAAAGTAAAACTAACTCCTTTTCAAGTCTTAAGCTTATCTCACTTTCAAGACATGTGTTACAAAACCATTGTTGAGACAACACCAAATTCATGCATATAGTTTGAGTTTATACATATATACATAAATTCAAGGGATTTTTCAACCATACATATATCTATATTTTTGTACAAAAGCCCTTGAGTGAAGTAATGTTTGAAAACTCTAGTTTTGAAGTTTGAAAATTCGTATCAAATCTGTACGCTCTATTCCGAGACCCAAATAACTTCTTTTGATGAAAATAACCTTAGAAATAGATAGATCTTTTCGAGTAGGTAGAAATCGGTATATAATATGCGGAATTCCGAGTTAAAATGAGCAAGTTATGGCCATTTTAAATTGGAATTTCCATTCCATACGATTTTTACAAATTCTTTAAGATAGAAGTATAGAACTTGAATAGATCTTGGATGAAATACTCATGTTGGGTATTTCTTTTGTTTAGGTGTCGAGGATCACGATCTTGTCTTCCCCGAGGATTACTTCGACTCCTAGAGCGCTATGGACGAGTGAGTTTCCTTTACGCTTATGTATTCGCGCATGTGCTTGTAGAATAGAGCACTAGATGTTAGGAAAAGATAAAATTGATATGCATGTGGGATATTATGGGAATTATGTATGTGATTCGTTGTGTGCGATCAATGAACGATAAGTATATCGGAACCCGATTTGTGATTGATATAAATGTTTCCATGTATGTATTGTTATGTGTGCAAATATTGTTTGATCGCTTTAAATGATTTAATGTCATATTGAAATCCCATATAATAAATTGCTCATGCATATCACTTAGAATATCATTTCGAAGTTTTGCTACTACTCCTCAGCGTGGGACCGGAAAGGTAAGCTGCCTAGCTACATCTTGAGGGTTAGGACGTACGGGGAATACGGCCTCAAGGTGTAGCCGAGCCGGATCGATCGCTTTGGGCATGGAAGGCCCGGGGACTAGTAGTACGGTTCGTTGGAACCCCAAGACGCGCGCAAACTTAGGAGGTTGTTCGGGACCCAGTTCAAAGCATTCCCTAACCACCGATGGAGGGGTAAATCCATCAAACATACGAAACCGGATAGTCGTATGTAATGTTTGATCATATGGTTGTTGCATTCATATGCTTGATTAATAAACTTGTTTGATTGTTGTTATGAGTACTATTGCGTAAGGAATATCTCACTAAGCTAGTCATGCTTATACTCCTATAGACTTTTGATATTGCAGGATTATCTTTTGCACCCGAGACCACCTTGATTTCCCGGGTAGAATCCTTATTTTGAGAAGCTTTTGGAGGCAATCTATTTTGAAGTTATAGAGTAGATTTCTTCTAAAATCTTCTAGCTTTAGTTATGTTATTTAGAACCATGTTATTATGAATTATCGGGGGAATGCCCCTTAGAAGCTGTAAGACTTTTATTTCAATGAAATATATATTAAGTGTTATTTTGCATGTTCCGCTGCCAATGTCTTAAAATGCATTACTCCACCGGTCTCCCTTTGTTGTGAATGTACGCCTTGTACCGATATGGAAGCTTTCGAGTGACTGAGGTAGTCATTCTTAAGTTTTAATATTGCGTACGGCGGGCTGTCACGTTTAGGGTACCCGCTGGGGCGTGACAGTTTAAGTTGGTATCAGAGCATCAAGATTAGGGAAAGAAACAGTATTAGAAATAGAAGTCTTAAGATAGGATAAGTTTAAGATTAAGCCATAAGAGTTTTAGGAAGAATCCTAGAATTATAGGAAGTGGGGATTTATGGGAAACACATGTTCTATGACCATACCTAAGATATGTAAGTGGCCCTAGGACTAGTTTATACCCTAAGAAGAATAGGAGGATTTCCAAACCGTTTTAAGCTTAAGAAAACACAACCCTTGTAAGTTGTAGTTACTAAAAGATAGATAACTTGCTTTCTAAACAAAAGGAAAATACGTTTACGTAAAAGACTATACAACCAACCTTAGGTAACGCCGGAAACGAGTCACGCAGACGCCATCAACGGATCGAAGGTGACAAGAAGGTGAAACCAACCCCAGATTCCCTCAAGTCTCAACAAAAGGATCGAGAACAGAAGTAGGAGCCATGATGAGAAGAAGACGTCGTATTCACCCAAGACGCAACGCCTTAGTATTAAATCGCAATAATCAAAAGATGTAGTTAAGTTTTAACAAATAAAAGTAACCTAATGATTTCTTGATAATAGATTCCTTTGTTTTAGTTTTATTATATTATTTCTCTTTTTGTGATTAACATGCATGATTTTGATTTCTTACTTGTAATTTCTTTGAATTGTATTTGAATTTCATAATTTCTTATTAAACTCCTATCAATCCCTATTTTGTCAATTTATTTCCTTAAGTTTTGTACCTTGATTTAAATTTCTAGTCTTTATATTTGAGATTTCCGTGATTTCGTAAACGTTAGTATGGAGCGTAATAGAAACTAAAATCTAAACGATTAAACAGCCGCCAAGAAGACGTAGGAATAGAGAACAAAGAGATTCCAACAACGTACCAGCTGAACGCGGAGTACCCCCGCGTAACCAACCGAGAATAACCCTGCTCCTGCCCGAACCAGCAAAACGACTTTGCAGCTGCCATTGGACAGATGAACCAGTTATTAGCTATTTTGATTCAGCAACAAAATCAAAATAACCCAGCTCCTGCTCCACCTCAGAATGCTCCTGAAGCTACGGTAGAAGCACCCGGCGAACAGTCACATGCTGCACCATTTCCACCACCACCACCGCCAAGATCACATCAAAACTTGCTCGCCAATTTCATCAAAAGTAATACCTACTTTGATGGAACCTTCGGAAAACCAGCTGAGGCCGAAGATTGGTTGGCCCAGATTGAGAGATCATTTGATGGTTATGAAGTACCCCACCACTAAGAGTCAGTTTTGGGACATTCATGTTGAAGTTCAATGCTCGCATATGGTGGGAATCGAAGAAGCGAGAATTGCCTGCTCCAGTTACGTGGGATATGTTTCGAGAAGAGTTCTTGGAGAACTACTTTCCAGGGAGCCTTAGAGTTCGGTACAGTGCTGAGTTCTTTAATATTACTCAGAAGGGGAACCATCGAGCAGTACGAAACCGAATTCAGTCGCTTGTTGCAGTATGCTCCTGACTCCTATAAGCACAGCGAGGAGTAAAGAGACAAGTTTTCTTGAATGGGTTAGATGAAGACCTAAAGATTCGTTGGTGGAATTTGATGTTAGAAGTTTTAAGGGGCTAGTGGAAAAGGCTAGAATTATTGAAGAAGCCAAAAAGATGAAAAAGCTCCGGAGAAGAAGGTATTTGTGTTTGGAAGGAAGCCATATGAAGGACCAAGTTCTGGGTTCAAAAATAAGAGGTTTAAGACCTTTGGAAGTTTCAAAGGAAGTGGAAGCAATCAGAGGGAGGTGACCAAGGTAGATGTCACATGCTGGAAATGCCGAGGGAAGCATTATCCAAAGTCCTGCCCACAATTGCAAAACAAGTGCTTCTTTTGTGGCAGCCCATCATAAAATCTTGGAGTGTCCCAAGAAGAATACCAGTGTCTGCTATGTGTGCAAGCAGCCAGGGCACTTTGCAAATGAATGCCCAAAGAGGAAAAATGCTCTTGTGAGGTCATCCAACACCTCGGGAGGATCCCCTTGTCAGAACCAACAATGGCAATGGAAATGGGAACCGCTCTGGCACCTCGATGCATGGAATGAGAGTTACAACCTGGAGGGCCAGTGGATGTGCGAGGAAGCAGATGATGAGGAGGAAGGATGTGAGTTTGCTGCCTTAGAGGAAGACGAAGGCTATGATCATGGACTCGTTGCAGGTTAGCCTTAAGCTTTCGTTTTGTTTATAGTATCTTTTACGCTATTAATCTGTCGCAATAGAATCCCTATACCTCTTTAGCCTAAAGCTTTAGAAAGTTAGATAAGTATAGTATGGTTAGTAACTAGTGCGTGTTAAACGCAGGAAGTATACGAGTAGCTAACGAGACCGCTTACGCCTTGTTTGATACCGGAGCCACCCATTCGTTTATCACCCCCAACCTTGCTAAGAAGAGTGGATTACCTATAGTCACCACCGCTACCAGCTTCAAGATAAAGACACCCACGGGTAGCGTCGTAACCACCCAAGAGATGTTGAAGGAATGCCCTTTAGAGATCCAAGGTCACCATACGACAAGTGATTTGATCGTGTTGGAGATGAATAAGTATGAAGTAATTCTTGGAATGAGTTGGTTGACCCATGTTAAAGCCACGGTAGATTGTCGAGGGAAGAAGGTGAATTTTAAGGATGTAATGGGAAGGATATTGAGTTTAAAGGAGAATCCACGGTCGTAAGGAGGCAAGGATTAAGTTCGCTTGAGTTAGTGACGGATGAGGAGGAGATTGACCAACAAATCAATGCTATAGAAGAAGAAGGTGAAGACCAAAGGTGGAGGATATACCCATAGTCAATGAGTTTCCTGACGTTTTTCCTAAGGAATTACCTGGATTGCCACCAAAGAGGGAGATCGATTTTGAGATTAGCTTGATGCCAAATACC
Source organism: Combretum micranthum (assembly GCA_024138025.1). Lineage (NCBI taxonomy): Eukaryota > Viridiplantae > Streptophyta > Magnoliopsida > Myrtales > Combretaceae > Combretum > Combretum micranthum. The sequence goes on from JAMXBD010000827.1 coordinate 162,497, forward strand.
GAGCCGATATCAAAAGCTCCATACCGCATGGCACCGGTAGAGTTGAAAGAACTCAAGAAGCAATTACAAGAGCTTCTGGATCAAGGATTTATACGCCCAAGTGTATCACCATGGGGAGCACCAGTTTTGTTCGTTAAGAAGAAGGATGGATCCATGAGGTTATGTGTCGATTACCGGGAGTTGAATAAGGTTACAATCAAGAATAAGTATCCATTACCCCGGATTGATGATCTCTTTGATCAGTTGCAAGGAGCAAGCGTGTTTTCACGCATCGACTTGAGATCTGGATACCATCAGTTAAGAGTAAGGCCGGAGGATGTACCAAAGACTGCTTTTCGAACTCGATATGGACATTATGAGTTCTTAGTATGTCTTTTGGATTGACAAATGCACCTGCTGCTTTCATGGACTTGATGAATCGAATCTATAAGCCCTTGTTGGATAAGTGCGTTATAGTTTTCATCGACGACATTTTGGTCTACTCAACCACACGAGAGGAACATGAGGAACACCTCCGTATGGCGCTTCGACGTTAAGAGAACATAAGTTGTATGCCAAATTGTCAAAGTGTGACTTTTGGTTGGATAAGATATCCTTTTTAGGACATGTTGTTTCAGGAAGTGGCATATCGGTTGATCCTGAAAAGATTAAGGCAGTGATGGAGTGGAAGCAACCAAGACGGTAACGGAAGTAAAGCTTTCTTGGACTAGCTGGCTATTATCGAAAGTTTGTAAAGAATTTCTCGACTATAGCCAAGCCATTAACACAACTTACTCAAAAGAATGAGAAGTTCATCTGGACCGATAAAAGAGAAAGGAGTTTTCAAGAGCTCAAGCAAAAGCTTGTATCCGCACCGATACTCGTTTTGCCAAACCCTGAGAAGCCTTACACGGTGCATAGCGATGCATCAAGAAATGGTCTTGGATGTGTGCTAATGCAAGAAGGAAAAGTGATTGCTTATGCTTCGCGACAGTTGAGACCACACGAGCAAAAATCCGACGCATGACTTGGAGCTAGCTGCCGTTGTTTTCGCACTCAAGATATGGAGGCACACTTGTATGGACAAAGATGCGAAATATATACGGATCACAAAAGCCTCAAGTATCTATTCACTCAGAAGGAGTTGAATATGAGACAACGGAGATGGTTAGAGCTTATAAAGGACTATGATCTTGGAATCAACTATTGTCCAGGAAAAGTTAATGCCGTCGCGATGCCTTAAGCGGAAGAATCATGAGGAAGTTGCCGCTTTTGACTGACCAAAAGGAGTTGGTAAGAATTCGAAAGGCTAAGTATTGAATTCATTAAGGAGATGTGGAGGTGGAAATATCTAGCTTGGTGATGGAACCAACCCTTGTGGAACGAATTAAAGAAGCTCAACGATATGATGAAGTCATACAAAGGATCAAACGGGAAGTGCAAGCGAGAAGTATACTGATTTCACCGTAGATGACGAGGATGTAGTGAGGATGAAGGGAAGGTTATGTGTGCCGGATGATGAGGATATGAGAAAGGAAATCATGAGTGCACATAACTCAGGATACACAGTACATCCGGGAGGAACTAAGATGTATCAAGATCTTAAGAGCCACTTTTGGTGGAATGGATGAAACGGGATGTAGCTGATTATGTGATGAAGTGCCCAACTTGCAACAAGTAAAGGTGGAACATCAAAGGCCGGAGGATTGCTAAAGCCTTTGCCGATACCTGAGTGGAAGTGGGATCAAATCTCGATGGATTTCGTGTGTGGACTACCAAGGACATCGGCAGGATATGATGCCATATGGGTCGTGGTAGATCGCTTGACTAAATCGGCTCATTTCATACCAATCAACATGACGTACTCAATGGACAAGCTAGCCAAGCGTACATAAGGGAAATAGTACGATTACATGGAGTACCTGCCGGATTGTGTCAGACCGAGATCCCAGATTCGTGTCTAAGTTTTGGACAAGTTTACAAAAGTGTATGGGGACAAAGTTGCACTTTAGCACAGCTTATCACCCCCAAACCGATGGACAATCGGAACGGACGATCCAAACCTTGGAAGACATGTTGCGTGCCTGTGTTATGGAATTTAAAGGAAGCTGGGATGCTCATTTGCCGCTCATAGAGTTTGCCTACAACAACAGCTATCACTCGACCATACAAATGCCGCCATATGAAGCTTTGTACGGACGACGCTGTAGATCGCCTCTGTTTTGGGATGATGTGAAAAGCTCGCTATTGGACCGATTTGGTACAAGATGCAGCAGACAAAGTGAGGATAATCCGACAGCGAATGAAAGAGGCCCAAGATAGACAGAAAAGTGGGCAGATGAAAAGGCGAGTTCTCGAATTTCAAGTGGAGACCATGTGTACTTAAAGATAAATCCAATCAAGAGTATACATCGAGTACGCTCACAAGGAAAGTTGAGCCCACGGTACATTGGACCTTTTGAAGTGCTTGAACGAGTGGGAGATCTAGCTATCGCCTAGCCTTGCCGCCAAACCTGTCAGGTGTACATAACGTGTTTCATGTATCAGTCTTACGCAAGCATGTAGCGGATCCAGAACGAGTAGTAGAGTTGGAGCCAGTGTTGCTAAAGGAGAACCTCACTTATGAGGAACACCCGTACAGATTTTGGATAGAAAAGTCCAAAAGCTTCGGAACAAAGAGATCAAATATGTCAAAGTCCTCTGGAGGAATCACACCCATGAGGAGGCAACTTGGGAAGCCGAGGATGAGATCCGACGCAAATATCCGAATCTTTTCGAGGAATCAGGTACGATAGCCAAGTTTTGAGGACAAAACTTTCTTTAAGGAGGGTAGGTTGTAAGCCCCTAGATTTTTCGATAATATTAGCAAACCCTAAGAACCGGAAGTTGAAACGAAACCCTAAAATTAACCTAGTTCTATGATTAGTCTAGTGAATCTAGATCCGGCAATCCCGTGTTCTTAAACCCTAGAAAACGAAATTGAAAAATTGTGGAAAACGGTTCGTAATAACATAGGGAAGCCTAAAAATATCAGATTCGAATTTTTCTAGTGTCCTTCGGATCCGATCGGGATCAGTTTTCGAAAACCGTGCCCCGGAGCACCGGATAGCAAAAATATTCCGACAACACCAATAGATTCGTAAAAATATAAGGTTTTCAAAAATATCAGTTTTAGAATTTTTCGGTATCTAAAAATAACAGATATAGGCCTTTTACGCGTATTTTCTTTACTACCGGTATTTTAATTGTCTAGTCTACTATTCATAGTACTTTTCTACTATTCATTACTATTCACCTATCTCTACTTTTTCTTACACTCTACTACCATACCTATATCTTACAATTTACCTTCCCCATACAACTTTAATCACATCACACTTTACACATTACTTCTTTTTATTACAAAACAACAAAATAATCAATTTTCTCTTCCCCAAGCCTTGCCGTCCCCTCTCTCTCCTCTTCCTCTCAATTTGTTTTCTTTTCCAATTTATTTTATTACATCTAATTTCCACTCCAAAAATCTATAAATACCCCCTTCCTCTTCCATTCTTTCACACAACAAAAATTCATACTAAAACTCTCCCAAAATCACTCCACAAAATTCCTCTCCCAACATCTCTCTCAAGTCTCTCTTTTCTTTAGAAAACCATTCCCACATAATACTACAACCCATTCTTTTCTTCTTCAACCAAACATAAACTTTAGGTAAAAGTTCTCATATTCTCTCATGTTCATATAACTTAACATGAGTTTAGTGTATGTTTCTTAGACTCATTGAGTTAAAGAAGCAACAATTTATTCATGTTTTGTTTTTGTTCATGTTCTTTTTTCTTTATGTTTATTATGTTGATATTGTTATTATTTTTAACTAACTATATATATTATATAGTATATATTTTATTTAGAGCATATAAGCTCACTTGTTATTTATTTATTTCAAGTCTTGCAATTTATTTATTTACTTGTTTTTGCAATAAGACTAGTCTTTCTAGTCTTAGACTTGTCCATATCAAGTCAAAACAATTTTATTTCCTTGCTTTTCTTTTCTTTTAGGACTAGTCTATTCTTAGTCCCGGGATTCCTTGATGAAGCTAAGGTTCCCAATACTTGACTTTACTTTTATGCTCTTATTTATTTTAATTATGTTGTTTTATATTTTTCATGGTTACATATTCTCATTCATGCATGAATATGTTGTTATTGTCTCAATCATAATAGAAATGAGCTTTCTTAAAATAAGAATAAGAACTCTTTTTAAAATAAATTTTGTCACATAAGAAGTTATTTTCCTTAAAGGTTTGAAATTTATTTAAGCAAATATTCTTCTAAAGTTAGATAAGCTAGCTCAAGTTTTAGTAATAATATGTGGTTTTCACCAAGAAATACATAAAGTAAAGTTATTATAAAATCTCTTTTCAAAGAAATAAGAAAGTTTCTTTAGACCTAAACAAAGGATTTCTTAAATTCAATTGTCAAAGTTTTCCAACACTAAAGTCTAAGATAAGTTTTTCCAAAATTTACTTATATGATGATTTCTTTTAAAAGTGGATATAACTATGAAAATTAGAAAAACTATATGTTTCCAAACCACTAGAAATAAATTTATGAAAATCTTGAAAGATTAAAATTACTTTTGAAGATTAATAACTAAGAAATGGAGTTAAAAGGAAGAAATACTCCTTTATAATAATTTAGGAAATTTTCAAAGTAAAACTAACTCTTTTCAAGTCTTAAGCTTATCTCACTTTCAAGACATGTGTTTACAAAACCATTGTTGAGACAACACCAAATTCATGCATATAGTTTGAGTTTATACATATATATACATAAATTCAAGGGATTTTTCAACCATACATATATCTATATTTTTGTACAAAAGCCCTTGAGTGAAGTAAAGTTTGAAAACTCTAGTTTTGAAGTTTGAAAATTCGTATCAAATCTGTACGCTACTATTCCGAGACCCAAATAACTTCTTTTGATGAAATATAACCTTAGAAATAGATAGATCTTTTCGAGTAGGTAGAAATCGGTATATAATATGCGGAATTCCGAGTTAAAATGAGCAAGTTATGGCCATTTTAAATTGGAATTTCCATTCCATACGATTTTTACAATTCTTTAAGATAGAAGTATAGAACTTGAATAGATCTTGGATGAAATACTCATGTTGGGTATTTCTTTTGTTTAGGTGTCGAGGATCACGATCTTGTCTTCCCCGAGGATTACTTCGACTCCTAGAGCGCTATGGACGAGTGAGTTTCCTTTACGCTTATGTATTCGCGCATGTGCTTGTAGAATAGAGCACTAGATGTTAGGAAAAATAAAATTGATATGCATGTGGGATATTATGGGAATTATGTATGTGATTCTTGTGTGCGATCAATGAACGATAAGTATATCGGAACCCGATTTGTGATTGATATAAATGTTTCCATGTATGTATTGTTATGTGTGCAAATATTGTTTGATCGCTTTAAATGATTTAATGCATATTGAAATCCCATATAATAAATTGCTCATGCATATCACTTAGAATATCATTTCGAAGTTTTGCTACTACTCCTCAGCGTGGGACCGGAAAGGTAAGCTGCCTAGCTACATCTTGAGGGTTAGGACGTACGGGGAATACGGCCTCAAGGTGTAGCCGAGCCGGATCGATCGCTTTGGGCATGGAAGGCCCGGGGACTAGTAGTACGGTTCGTTGGAACCCCAAGACGCGCGCAAACTTGAGGAGGTTGTTCGGGACCCAGTTCAAAGCATTCCCTAACCACCGATGGAGGGGTAAATCCATCAAACATACGAAACCGGATAGTCGTATGTAATGTTTGATCATATGGTTGTTGCATTCATATGCTTGATTAATAAACTTGTTTGATTGTTGTTATGAGTACTATTGCGTAAGGAATATCTCACTAAGCTAGTCATGCTTATACTCCTATAGACTTTTGATATTGCAGGATTATCTTTTGCACCCGAGACCACCTTGATTTCCCGGGTAGAATCCTTATTTTGAGAAGCTTTTGGAGGCAATCTATTTTGAAGTTATAGAGTAGATTTCTTCTAAAATCTTCTAGCTTTAGTTATGTTATTTTAGAACCATGTTATTATGAATTATCGGGGGAATGCCCCTTAGAAGCTGTAAGACTTTTATTTCAATGAAATATATATTAGTGTTATTTTGCATGTTCCGCTGCCAATGTCTTAAAATGCATTACTCCACCGGTCTCCCTTTGTTGTGAATGTACGCCTTGTACCGATATGGAAGCTTTCGAGTGAGTGAGGTAGTCATTCTTAAGTTTTAATATTGCGTACGGCGGGCTGTCACGTTTAGGGTACCCGCTGGGGCGTGACAGAGGGGGTACCTTTTGCTGCTCGAAGGTGGATCGTCCATGTGGTTTTAGCATACAAGGAGGCTTTTGACATGATAGGATCTCGACAAGTACTTTTGCTTTTCTTTCATTCTCTTAACTTCTCGTGAACATTACTTTTTTCTAATTAGCTTCGTTTTGTGTAGCAGATTATGTGAATGTCTTACATAGACGAGATTATGAGCAAGCTTCCACCATACTATTGACATGGAGTTGATGTAAAGACGGCTCAGATCGCCCTCATCTACTTCTGCTATGTAGAGTGGTATTTCCCAAATCGTGTCATTTGATAGTTCAAGGGTTACCAGACTATTCCTTCTAAAGTTAACATTGATCCAGACTTACATCGAATTAACTTGAGCGGGAGATTTGAGACATATTAGCTAGTTCATCATGTTGTCTATCACAGGATGTGGAATGAAAGGCGAGATTGTTTGGTCCCTGTTGAGCCTCCTTTCTGTGCGACCCAAACTATATTCATTGGTACAGGCGAGTGATGAGACCATACATTAGCTACACCAGAGCTAGATTTGGTGCATTGGAAGTTATGGATTTTCACATTGACATGTAAAATGGTGTGCAAGACTTCATATTCTAACCTCCAGTATACTTCTACAAGTCGATCAATTCTGACGGATACAACTAACTACTAAAATTGCAGGGGCTCGCTCCATTACATATGATGTTTTTGAGACAGTGGATGAACATGGGGTCATTGATCATCTATACTCTAAGTTCCATCACAACATGCATAGAGAGGGTAGTAATAGTGAAGGGGAGCAGTAGTATTAAAGTGATCAGCATTCTCTATCCACATGTCATGCTAAGTCTTTGTTTATAGCCAGACGACATAAGACATTTTCTTTGCCATTGTACTACACTCCATCCAACAAGTATGGAACTTCATCTCGTCCAACTCTACTTGCACCATAAAAGAAGCATGCAGCTGATGATCATGATTAGGATATGGGTGAGGGACTAACATAGCTCTTGCAATTTCAGTGTCTCACCTAAGCTAGCCCAATAAATCAACCTGATTTCATTACAACCATAAATGAGGAAAAGGAACAGTAAGCAGCATTTGCACCATGCAGTCGGTGATCCTAGTGTCAAGAATCTCTCAAGGTATACAAAGGGGTAAGAGGAGGCGATAGGATTGTGGATTACTTTTCTATTGATGTTACCAAACGCTACTATCTAAAAATATGTGTACTCTTGGATTTCAATTTATATAATGAACTCTATCTTACTTACGAGTATGCGAATGGTGTGAAGTTTGTGCTGGATAATTTTTTGCAGGTTTGAAGTGTCTCTAATAAGTGAAATTTTTCACTTGTGAGTATGAGAATGATGTATGGAGTTTGAGCTTTTGCTTAGGATTTTTTGTGCAGGGTTTGAAGTATGTAATTAGTGAAATAATTCACTTCTGAGTATGGGAATGTTGTTTAGAGTTTGGGCTTATGATGGGCATTTTTCAATAGTATTGCAATACCAAATTGTTTAGATATGTATTCTTGTTTAATTTTGTGAATTAGTAGGTTTGGTTGTAAGTGTGTGATGAGTCTATTTTGAAGGCATCGTTGAGGACAACACCTTTAATGTAAAATATAAGGTGTTATCACAGACAGTACCTTCTGTGTATACACATAGACCTAGAAGGTGTTGTCTTTAACGATACCTGTAGTTCAAATATGAAGATAGTATCTTCGACAACATCTTCATTAGCCTACTTTTGGTAAATTTTTTAGATAGTCCTATTTCTTTTTTTTTTTTTTTCAAAAAGGGGCCTAAAATGACCACAAAAACCCTACTCCCTCTCTTACAAGTTTTAAGAAAAGAACCTTGCTCTCCTCACATCCTCTCTTCCCCTTCATGACTACCCCCTCTCTCAAACTCTCTCTCCTCTCATCCTCCCCGTTCCATCTCTCTCCCTGCCTCGACCATCTTCCTCATCCTCTCGCCTTCACTAAGCCCAGCCACTATCAATAGCCACCACCGATAACTCCATAGCCTATTACCACCAATACCTCAAGTCTACCTTGACCTTCTCTAACTAACCTAAACTCCACCATTTACCGCCAACACACTAGAACCTATCAAACCCAAACAAACATACTGCCATAACCCTCGTCGATCCACTGTCCACAAACGATCGCCCTCAACCACCAAGATCACTACTAGTTACCGACTACCCAAACCACTCCACCACCATTTCCTACACCTTAGACCACTAAATATAAGCCCAAATCCGCCCCACGATAACCAACCCACTCCATAGCCACCATCCTATGAACCCACACCCAAAATCATTGACAACAACCACCACCATCTCCCAGCCACGAACCTACCACCAACCAAACGTCTACCACTAATCCTCATTGAACCAAAACTCACTGCCTAAGTCATGCTAAACCCCTACACCAAGCCTTTAAAGCCGCTTTACCACACCAAAACCACCATCGATTCGGCCACGACCAAACCACAGCACCACTAGCTTTGTCCTAAACCAATCACGACCAACCCACCGAAACTCAATACCTTCCAAACACGCGCCCATGCCGAACACCCCATTTGTCGACCCGCTTTAATCTGCTAGCCCGAGGTCCGAACCATCCGAACAAGTGTTTTTGTTTCTTTTTTCATTTAGTGAAATTATTACCTATTTTATTGTGAATATCGTTGTCATCACATTAAGATGAAATCGTGAATAAGAGGTTTATTGAAATTATTAATGTATAATTCTAAGATATAAAAATTGATTTAAGCTTATTGGATAATCTAGTTTCGATATAAGCGCATTGTTTGTGACATGCTAGTTGTGAAAATACCATGGTTTAGATGAATCTGTAAATGTTGAGTCTTTTTAGAAGGCATAGATTAATAAACTGAAATGAGGAATGTTAGAAAATAGTGTTTGAATGGATTTAGGTGGTTGATCTATTTTTGATAATTATTAGCTTATGCGGTACCATGCTCTCTTTTGATTTTTTATATGAATATTGCCTTATGACATGCCTTTTTTTTTTTTTTTACAATTTTAATTGATAGGGCACAAATTGAAAAAGATAAGAATTTCAACCGCTATTCGATATGTTAATATTCCCTTATATAATGAATCTGCAATAAAAGTTAGAAGTAGCCATTAGGAATTTACTGGCATGTTTAAATTGTCTAAATCCATTTTCTGTATAGTTTTTATAAGTCTTCTAAGTTCTGTGCATATACTTTCCTAGTTTGATAGAAAGAAAAAAAAAAACTGAAAAATGGAAAAAGCCATAAAAGGATGAAAATTTTTAACCTTTTACATTCTTCTCTTATATAGGATATAAGATGGTATAAAGTCTTTTGTCAGCTTATATATATAGTATCATCCAGTCTATTTTCTAAACTTCCAAATAAAATAAATGGAGGATTTCAAAAATGAGTTTTTGAAAAATGGAATAAAAGCTTAAACTCTTTTAGGATTTTTTAGTTAACAAAACTTAAATGTCACTTAGACTTGGTGACTTTTCATAAAATAAAAAAGAACCAACACACTAAAGTCCTATAAAATCAAAACAAGCTCCGAGAACTTGATTTCGGCTAATGAATATGTAAGCACCTGATGGGTAGTCACAATAATAAATATCTTTTTAGGTGTTTCCAAAAATTAAAAAAAAAAAATCTTTTCAAGTGTTTTCATAAGACACAATAAATAGCTTTTAGAACTTCTTTTTCATAAAAATCATAAAAGTACAATTGTAGACCTTCTTCATAAAGTATAATATATATGTCTTAAGACATTTTTCATAAAAAAAAAAAAAGAAAATTACAAATTTTCTTAAACCTCATAGAAATAAAAATTAGAAAAGATTAAAAAAAAGAAAAAAAGTGATGTGTCTTTTTATCAGTTATCAATTTTGGATCTTAAATTCAAAATTCTGAAAACCCATAAAAAAATCTAGATAACCATTTAGGATTTTAAAAATAGTTGTCCCAGACTTACAATTTCTTTTCTTTTTCGTGTAATCAGACTACCCTTTGATTTATTTCTCCCTTTATTTTTTTACTTTGATCAGTGGCTACTCCAAACCAAACAACTTTTCAAAACCGTATATTTATAAAAACCCTATCAGTTCTTTGTCGAATGTTCCGTATTAAACAGGTGAAATTTAATACTATTCAAAACCCTTTAGAGGATAGGATAAATTTGGGCTTCGTAAGGTATTAGCTTATTAAATATCAATTGGGGTTGGTGCATGGATAATAAATAAATTTAAAAAGTTGAAAGCAAACCACATAACACAGTCTACCTAAAAGATAGTGTAAACCCCTAGATTTTTTCATACATTTAAATAAGAACCCTATAAAATTAATATTGGACCCGAAACCCTAAAATTGATCAGATTCAACCCTAACACCGAGAAATGATCAAATATGGTTCAATAACCCTAAAGCGTCAAATAAACTAAGTAAATCCTAAAACTCTAAAGAAAAGTCGTTTAGTGAAGCATTCTAAGAAACGATCAGAAATTTCGATACTTTAATTGATATACAACCTTTACACTAAACAAGTCTTTTATCCTATCACTAGCACGCAATTTGAGATAATATGTCCAAATGATTATTAATAATAAAACAATGCTAAATTAATTTTCTATAACCATGTACTAATTTATCGAGTTATAAAATCATCAATTAAATCGAGTTTCACGTATATCTTAATTTATACTCGTAAATGTTTATCATTTTAATTATTCTATTTATTACTATTCACATCAATATACTTTACATCACTTTTCATTCCTAATCTACACTATACTGTAAACCCTTGAAATTTTGGTTAATTTTAAGATCAATCTTAGAATTAAAAGTCAACCGAAAATACTAAATGTCAACAAAAGACTAGTACAAACCCTAGAATTTAGATCTGGCATTCCCATATTCTTTAGCCCTACAAAATGAAGTTGAAATAATTAGTAATAATAGTTCGTAATAATATAAGGAAACGTAAAAATATCATATTCGCGAATTTTGAGTGTCCTTTGGACCCGAATGGGATCAGCTCTCAAAAATCATGTCCTAGGACTTGGAATAGTAAAAATATTTCGATAACACTGTTAGGACAGATTTAATACAAAGATTTAAAAATATCAGTTTCGTAATTTTTCGATAACTAAAAATAACAGATATTGCATTTATACGCGTATTTTCTTTGCTACCGGTATATTATTAGTCTTGTTTACTATTCATTATCACATACTACTATTCATTACTATTTATCTATTTCTACTTTACCTTACAACCTATTCTTACTATCTATATACCTATTTTTCTACTTTTTTTTCATTTCTAATACACCTTCACATCAACCATATTTCACATCTTTATTAATTTTTATTACAAAATAACAAAATAATTTACTCCCTCTCTCCTCACAATGAGTGGCCAGCGTCCCTCCCTCTTCTTTCATCAAATTTTTTTCTTTTTAAATTTATTTTATTACATCTAATTTCTCTCCATCTTCAACTATAAATACTCCATCTCCCTCCACTTCTTTCACATCATCTTTACACATAACAAAACCCTCTCAAATTCACTCCACAACTCTTTCCACAAAATTTTCTCTACCAAAACTCTCTTTCACCAAATACTCATAAAATTTCTCTCTATACACAATCCAATTACCATTTCTCAAAAACCACATAACCATACATCCACCACCGTCTTCCTACACTATAAACACTTTAGGTAAAACTCCTATTCTTATTTTATTTACTCATGTCATGTAACTAGTATGACCATGGTGTTGTTTTGAAACTCATATGTGTCACGCCCCAAGAGATACCCTAAACGTAACAGTCCGCCACACTCAATATTAAAGCTTAAGTATGACAACCTTAGCCATTCCCAAAAGTTTTTATATTAAGTGTAGGCGTGCTCTCACAATTTTAGAGGACTATTCATGGAATTATGAAGCTTAAGAAGATATAATAACATATTAAGAAAAGAGGATTAATAATATTCAATTTACTTGTAACAATGATCCTTACAAATTTAGGGATATTTCCCTAATTCACTAATCTATTACAAGAATATTGGTACATCATTTCTAATACTAAACTTCATCTAAAATTTCCTTTATCCAAAAAGAAATTACCTGACTGTAAGGTCTTCATGGTCTCAACCACAGATAGGAAAACTGCAAAAGATATCTATGGGGGTATAAGCTAACAGGCTTAGTGAGAATTATTTCCATAAATAACTTCTTGTAACAAAATTTCAAACAAGTTATTTAATCAAACAAATGGAATGCAACATACACTTGGGCAAACAAGGCATATAGTTTTCCGGGAACTATATATTGAATGGATTTGTGCCCTCTATTCAGGGTTTGGTGATACATAACCTCAAAACAAGTAGTTTTAGTAAAAATTTTTATGCTTTCGATCAATATCGCCAAGCATATGAAGTCTACTTGAATTAAGTCTTGCTTTCGGATCTTCCGCCAAGCATTTCTTTTTCCATAACGCCGCCAAGCAATCGCTTTCGGATACTACGCCAAATGTTGCTTTCAACATGAGCTTACTATCCTTCTCACCCAAGGATAATAACCCAAATGCAACGTGACTCACTTCGTGGTATGCATGAATCCACTTATTTATGATATCATAACATTATTATTGTCCAATTTAAGGCAATCAAAGAATCTCATACAAAGCAAGTGCTATACTAAAACAAACATTTAAATCAATTTCGGCCTTGCTATTTTTAAGATTCTTTCAAGGAATTATTTTACATACATATCTATTTGTCTTTTCCTAACTCTAATGCAACTAAATCACAAGCACAACAAGTATCGTATTTAAAGGAAATAAACTCACGATGCCATGTTAACTATTCTTCTTATACGGATGAGTTGCTCATACACTCCACTTAATCGAAATAATTTTCAGGATATAGGTATCCTTCCTCGGAGTCACCTAGCCAAAGAAAATACCCACAATGAGTATTTCTTGGTGATTTTCTTGAATTTTGACAAGACAATGTCAAAAGAACGTTAAAATTCGTATAAAGGAAAGTTCCGATTTAAAATGGCCATAACTTGGTCATTTTAACTCGGAATCGCTCATATAATATACCGATTTCCACCTACTCGAAAAGATCTATTCATTTCTAAAACTATTTTATCAAACTAAACCATTTAGGCCCCGAAACAGTGGCGATAAAATTCACCACGAATTTTCCAACTCAAAAACAACTTTGGTTCAATCAATCAAAATTTGTTTGATATATACTTAGTTATCTATATAGTTGAAAAATTCTCTTTTATGGTTACTCAGCTCATATTTTATTCATGCTCAAGTGCTTTGTTGTCCATTCATGTTTCTTGAGTAAAATAATGTCGGTTTGGAGTTTTAGGGTCTGTTTGTTTTGGCTTTTTTCCGGCAGATACAGACATTTTTTCAAACTTTTTGCTAACAAATTATATATCAAGAAATAGATATAGATAAAAAAAAAGTTGACAGTTCTCATCAAAAGATCAAATAGAACAAATATAGATAAAATTTAGATGCAAATCGGATATATTTACACATATCATTTTAAAAAAGATACAGATACAGATGAAAAACAGACAATCCAAACAAACCCTTAGAAAGATATAGTTTACAAGAATTCATTTTGTAAATCTTTTGAAATGAATATTTTGTTTCTTTTGTTTTCTAAAGGTGTTTTATGTTTGTTTTATTATTATAACTTTTTTGAAAATAAGTTTTTCTTTTTCTAAGTTCTCCATAATAGTGCTATTTTTCCTACTTATTTTTCTTATACAATTTTCTTTGTCTATTTGTTTGCAAAGTTCTTTATTTGAAAATTCCTCATCCTTTCCTTATGTTATGTTTTTCATAGAAATCATTCTTGCATAAAAATTTATTTTCTTTATAAAAACAAAGTGGGATAATAAGTGTTTTAAGAAGCTTTTTTTTATATAGTAAAAGTAGTTTCTAAAATCTTAGTGGGTACTTTTTGTAACTTGAAAAGAGATAACTTTATTTTTGTTTAAACCATGGATCTTATACTTTACGTAAACTTATTTCTAAGTGTCAAAATCTCCCTTTTTGTCAATTATTTTTAGAACTTGAATTTTGGACAACAAATTTAAATGAACATGAATTATGAGAAATAATAGCAAATAACATAAATAATAAAGTCAAGTATTGGGAGTCTTAGCTTTTTGAAGGCTTCCGGGACTAAGAAGTAGACTAGTCCCAAAATAAAAATAAAATGAAAGAAAGAAAAATTTTTTTTGACTTGATGAGGACAAGTCTAAGACTAGAGACTTGTCTTACAATAACAAGGAATAAATAAATAAATTGCATTGCATAAAACAAATAAATTGCAAGTGAGCTTATATGCTCTAAAGAATATGTATATATATATAAATAATAATACTTAGATATAATAACAATAATATGAACAAAATAATAACATAAACATAAATAGATTTTCATGAACAAGAACAATACATGAACATAATGTATCTTCCATAACATTTAGTCTTTGGAAACTCACACTATAGTCATGTAAAGTTACATGACATGAGAAGAAGAAAAATAATAGGAAATGGTTACCTAAAGAAAACTTTGGTAGTGTTATGTGGCTATGGGTTTCGTTATAGGTAGAAGTGGTTTTGGAATTATTTTGAGAGAGTTTTGGGAGGATATTTGGAGAGAGTTTTGACAGGAGAATTTGAGAGAGTTTCAGTAAGAAATTTATAGGTAGTAATTGTGTGAAAAAAGTGAAAGAGGATGGGGTATTTATAGGAAAATGTGGAGTGATTTTTGTCTGATTAAAATAAAAGAAAAATAAAACAAATTGAGAGGGCATGAAGGGAGGGGGCGCCGGCCATAGTAAGAAGAGAGAGGCAGTGATTTTATTTTTTTGTATTTTGTGGATTAAATGAAGTAATAAGTAAGGTAGATATGAAATAAAGTTATGGGAAAGGTAAAAAGTAAATGTTATAGGTTATGGTGTGTGTAAGAGTAGGTGTAAAAAAAAATAGAGATAAAAGATAGTGTAGAATAGTAATAAATGGTGTAATGTAAAGTATATATAACTAATAAGGTTGTCACGCCCCGAGGGGTACACTAAATGTGGCAGTCCGCCGTACACAATACTAAAGCTTAGGAATGACTACCTTAGTCATGCAAAGGCTTTCATATCATGTACAAGGCGTACATCACAACCAAGGGAACGCATCGGAATAGCGCAATTTACATTGATAATAAATAAGTAACAAGGCAAAGAGAATACTTATCATAAAACATACACATATTACATTTCAATTCTTAGGGGCATATCCCTCTATTATCTTCAAATAAATATACATCACTAATCATATAAGTCATTACATATAAAGAACCTTACAAAATTACTTCATCTTAAGATTCCATTTCCTTCATAGAAGCTTAACATCCTTCCATGACTTTCTTAATGTCATGATCCTCAATTTAAGCCACGGTTATACCTGTTTCAACAAAATCTATAAGGGTATAAACTTCAACTAGCTTAGTGAGATATTCATTTTCATTCTCACCATATATTCAAATAAGTTCATTTAGATTTTCACGCATATGCTATGCATACAATGCAACAATCACATGATTACACAAATATATATATAGTTATCCGGAAATCATATATAGAACAGATTTACCCCTCCGTATCAAAGGTTAGGGAATCGGGGTTGAAGGTCCTCGACCTCCTACTGCTAGTCCCTAGGTCCTCACCCACAGTGTTCGGTTGGCTCGGCTCCGAACCTAGAGTCGCTTTCCTCGAGCGATTTGGATTCTCCAAGAAGGAACATGGCCCGTGGCTCCGCACGATCACAGCCAATCCAACTCTACGCGTAGGAGTAGCAGCCTTCCAAAAAAGATGTGACTCGATGGATGCTATGCGTGAGCGTTTTAGTCTTCTTAAGCCAAACCTTATTAAGGTTTATTAGGGGTGATCAATCAATTTAGCAAACAATAAACAAGCATGCAAGTAAGTAAACAAAAATTATTTAAACAAACAGTTCGAAGTTGCGATATTCTTAATTCTCATTTCACGCATAAACATAGAATCACGTATATACACATAATCCCGAATTCCCCAAATATATATATCCATTTTTTTCTTTTCTTAGTATACTAATGCTACTACTTTACAAGCATAAGCAAGGTAACGAATTTAGGAGGAATAACTCACTCGTCCATTTCGCTATCTTCTTAGCCGTAGCAATCCTTGGGTAGGGTATTCTCGTATCCTTCGTCACCTAGACAAAAGAAATACTCGGGATAAGTCTTTCATGAAATTCCTATTCTTGGATATTCTAAACTTTTCTTAAAATCGCGGTAAATTCGTATAAGAAGAAATTTTAACTTAAATTGGTCATAACTTGCTCATTTTAACTCGGAATTTCACATATAATATACCGTTTTCTACCTATTCGAAAAGATCTATCCATTTCTAAACTTATCTTCATCATAAATGGTCATTTGGGTTCCGAAAACGTTGGGTACAAATTAAAAACGAATTATTTCTAAACTTTTGCAAATCCATTTCTAACTCAACTTCATTTTAAAGAAAATCCTTTTGTAACAAATATATATATATATATAAATGTATATTTGATAAATACTTTGAGTATATAAGTAAGCTTACTTTATATGCAAAATTTCTAATGGTAGTGTCTTAACAATTTATTTCATAAAACAATTCTTTTTAAAGTGTTAAAACTTATCTTGATAAATTTCTTTTCAAGTATTTGGAAGAAACTTTATATTTTCATTATAAAAGAGTATATTCTTATTTTATTTCCTTCATTCCTTTTTCAAAAAACAAGTAAATTTTCCTTTAACCTTAGTCTTTCATAAATTTCACTTCTAGTGATAAAAGATCAATTTTATCAAAAAGTATATTAGGTTGTTGAAAACCTTTTTATAATTTTGTATTTAGGATGGTTTTAGAAAATAAATCTTGTCTTCTTATATTTATTTCTAAAATATAAGTTTTTGCTTTCTAAAACTTGTTCTTTTATTTCTTTTGAACATAATCATCTTTATTGATAAAATCCATTATTGTTAATCTTACTTTATTTATATTCTTTTGAAAATGAGTTCCTTCTTTTTAGAAATTTGAAAATTATTATTTTTCCTAAGTGGGTTCATAACTTTATGAGTTGATTTTTATCTTAACTTTGAAAACTAGTTTGTTTTCTTAGTTTTATTATGAAATTTAAAAGAGTTTAAATCTTAAGCTTTTTGTAAAAACTTTTAATATTAATAAATTATTTTACTAAAGCTTAGGTTAACATAATATGCAAAGAAAATATTTATTTCTTATATTTCTTTGATAATCTATCTTTGTTATTTAAGAAAACGTTGAGAAAACTCTATTTCTATGTTGTTGGTAATAACTTCGCGATTTTGTGATAAATCATAAAATCAAAAATCTAGCTTTGAGTTCATTTAGTAAAGTAAAATTCTAATTTTAGATTAGTTGAGACATTAACATTATGTAGATGCAAATATCAAGAGCATATAAAGTAATAAGAACATAAGGAAAATACTAGAAATAAATAATGAGCAAGAAAATAAAATATCAAGTATTGGGAACCTTAGCTTCATCAAGGTATCCGATCATGTATTGGAGCCTTAGCTTCATCAAGGCATCCCGGGACTAAGAATGGACTAGTCCCGAAAGATTTAAAGAAAATAAACAAAAGATTGTTTTGACTTGATATGGACAAGTCTAAGACTAGAAAGACTAGTCTTAATATCAACATAAATAAATTGCATAACTTGAAAGTAAATAAATAACAAATGAGCTTATATGCTCTAAATAAATATATATACATAATATATATAATACTATATGTATAAATTAGATTAGAAGCAAATAATAACAATAATAATAACAACATAATAAAATAGAAAGCTTATGTACAAGAACAAAACATGAACATGTTGTTACTTTTACTACTCATATGAGTTTCAAAACAACACCATAGTCATGTTAAGTTACATGACATGAGTGAATAATAGTTGGAAGAAATCTTTACCTAAGTGTGTAAGTGGTATGAAGATGATAGATGAAATGGGTATTATGGGAGTAGTGATATGTGATAGATAGTTTGTGTATAAGAAATGGTTTTTGTGAGGAATTGGTTTAAGAGAGTTTTGGTAGAGAGAATTCTTGAAGAGAAGATTTGTGGAGAGATTTGAGAGAGTTTTGGTAGAGAAATGAATTGTGTGAAAGAATGAAAGAGGAAGGGGGTATTTATAGAATTTTTGGGGTGAATTTTGAATGTAATAAAAAAAATTAAAAAGAAAAATAAATTGTTGGAAGAGAGAGAGGGGGGCGCCGATTCTAGTGTATTAGAGGGGGAGTGAGTTTATTTTTGAGTGAATTTTGTAAGAAAATAATTAATATGGAAGGTATGATTTGATATAAGGTGTATTGGAAATATAAAAAGTAAGAAATAGGTATGTAGGTAGTAAGAAATAGGTGTAAGAAAAAGTAGAGATAGTGAAATAGTAATGAATAGTAGAACAATACTATGAATAGTAGACTGGAAAATTAACGTACCAGTAGTAATAAAAATACGTGCAATAATGCGATATCTGTAATTTTTAGCTACCGAAAAATTATAAAACTGATATTTTTGGAATCCTTGTATTTTTATGAGTCTATTGGTATAAACGAAATATTTTTAATATTCCGAGCTTTGGGACACAATTTTCGAGAACTGATCCCGTTTGAGTCCGAAGGACACTCGAAATTCACGAATCTAATATTTTTATGTTACCCTATATTATTACAAACTATTTTAAGCTATTGGCTTAATTTCGTTTTCTAGGGTTTGAAAACACGGGATTGCCGGATCCTAAACACTAGGGTTCGTTACAGGCTTTATTGACTTTAGGGTTCCGGTTTGACTTTTGGTTTCGTCGAGACATTCGTAAGATCGAAAAATTTTCGAGTTTTGATCGTTTTATATTTTTAGCTCGACATCTATGGTTTATCTTATTTTATTTGTGATTATTTAATAGTTTTTAGTTCTCGGGATCGTTTAGCCAAGTCTAGGGTTATGAGTTGACTCAGTTTAACTTTTGGTGAAAATTGAAAATTGTGATTCTAAAATTTTACCGAATGATTTAAGATTTTATCAATTCGTTATTAAGCGGTATTTGGATCTATTGTTTTGATTTGCGTTTTAGGAATTGAGTAGATGATTTGATTGGCGTACGGACGTTGATTAAACCGGTAGTTGGACTTTATATTTTGTTTCAAGGGTTCTCGTTTTCTCAGGATTGAGAAAACTCGTTTTTTATCTTATTTGGAATTAAGTTTTAACTTGATTCGATTTTTAGGGTTTCGTTTCCGGTGTTTTGACTCGGTTTATAATTTGGTTTTTATCTTGAGTCGATTTTCAGGATTTAAATTTTTTATTTTAGACTTCTAGGATTATTTTTAAGAATTATGAAATTTTTGGAAGTTTACAAAGGTATCAGTAGTAAGAAAATATGCGTATAAATAAGATATCTGTAATTTTTACTTACCGAAAAATTACAAAATTGATATTTTTAAAAACCTTATATTTTTACGAGTCTAACGGCATATTCGAAATATTTTTACTATTCCGGGTCCTAGGACACGTTTTTCAAGAACCGTGTCCAATCGGGTTCGAAACGAGTTGCGGTGTTACTAATATGATCTTTTTACGTTTCTTTAGATAATTACGTACTATTTTATATTCTAAATTCCTACTTATTCTCACCGAGTTTCTTATTCGGGATTGCCGAACTTAGGCTATTACGTCTAACTAGGATTTTGTTGACCTTTAAAGCTCTGGTTGACTTCCGGATTAGGGTTTTAGGCTTAAACCGATTCTAAAAATTCGGAGGTTTATAGTATGAGTAGTAAAAGCAACACCATGTTCATGTTTTTTTCCTGTACATGAAATTCAAATTTTATTATGTTCATATATATGTTGAATTATTAATGAGATTATTGTTATTATTATGCTAACTTCTTATTCATAACTAACTAAATATATTTATGTAATTATATATAATCTTTAGAGCATATAAGCTCACTTGTTATTTATTTAATTTCATGCTTTGCAATTTATTTATTTTATGCTGTTTGAAGACTAGTCTTTCTAGTTTTAGACTTGTCCTTATCAAGTCAAAACAATATTTTCTTTCTTTTCTTTATTCTTTTGGGACTAATCTATTCTTGGTCTCTGGATGCCTTGATGAAGCTAAGGCTCCCAATACTTGACCGAGTTACCTTGATAAAACTAAAGTTCCCAATACTTGATATTTCTATTAACTTTCTTATTATATTACTTATTATGTCTTTCTTATGTTTTCATATTTTCATGATTTAATATTCATGATCATGCATGAACATATTGATTTTTTTCTCAACAAGGTAAAGAAGGAAAGGTTTTCTTAAATAAAAAGATAGAAGTTCTTTTCCAAAATAAATTTTGTCATGTAAGAAATGATTTTTCCCATAAAGACTTAGGAATTTATCTTAGCAAATCCTTTCAAAAAATTTAGAGGAGTTCATCATGTGTTTTAAGTAACCAAAGAACATAGGGATTTTAGATAATACATAAAGGAGATATATCATACATACACTTTACAAAACTATAAAATGGAAAAGTTTTCTTTAAAAATTAAGATTTCAAATTTTTGTTTAACAAAATTTTTTTACTAAACTTCATTAAGAAAGTTTCACCAATACTCTAGAATATGAAGGAATAGACTGGTTTGACAAAACACCAAGAATGTTTCCTTTATAAGGATAAAATGATCTTAAGGAACAAAGTTAGTAAACAACTTAAGAAATCATTTTTAAGTAAATGAGACAAACTTTAGGAAAGGTCAAGAAAATATAAAGTTTGATAAATTTTAACTACTCCCAAATAGTATTTAGAAACTACTCTCTCAATCTCTAGAAATTAAGTTATAAGAAACTTAGAAAGAAAAAAAATCATTCTTTTGAAATTTGAAAGACTAAGGAAATAGAATAAAAAAAGGGGAAAATACTCATTTAAAATAATTCAAGAAATTTTCCAACAAACTAAGTGGAAATTTTAAAAGTGTTGCTTTTTCCAAATTTTTAGAAAACATTGCTTTTACAAAAATCATGATCGAGACAACTTCATTAAATTCATGCATATGATATGAATCGATATATATATATATATATATTCTAAAGGTTTTTCCAACTATAATAATATCTATATTTTGGTACAAGTATTTTAAGATAAAGAAAATTTTGCAAAATTAAGTTTTGAAAACGAGAATTTTCGTGGTGAATCTGTACCCTATGGTTTCTGGACCCATAAAACTTTTTATGATAAGAACAACCTTAGAAACGGATAGATCTTTTCGAATAGGTAGAAAATAGTATATTATATGCGAAATTCCAAATTAAAATGAGCAAGTTATGGCTTTTAAGTTGGAATTTCCACATATACGAATTTTACCGCAACTAGAAAATAGAGTTAGAAATTTTAATTATAAAATTTCATGGAATACTCATTTTGGGTATTTCATTTGTTTAGAACTAAAGAGGAAGATGTATACCATCATGCTCCGGAGGGTACCCTAAACGTAGCAGTCCACGCATATAACATTAAAGCTAATGAATGACAACCTTAGTCATGCAGGAGCTTCAATATCACATGCAGGGCGTGCTTCCAAGATAGTAAGAGACTCACAGGGGTATTACATTTAAGTAGATAATAAAATCATGCAAGAACTTATATAAATAAACGTGGAATATTCATTTGGATAATAAACTCTTACAACTTCTTGGGGGTATTCTCCCGTCTTAAAAAGTCTTGTTTAACTAAACCATTAACAAGGTATACATAATTATAACAAAAGCCTACTATAGAGATTTTCCTAGTCTATGCTCAAAATTAAATACATATAACTTCTCCCAAAAACTTTTAGTAGCTTTGACTCATACCTGGCAAACAGGGCTCTTCGGTGCCAACCGTAGGTAATCATACTGTAATTAAAAGCTATAGGGGTATAAGCAAAACTAGCTTAGTGAGAAAACTCCTATCTACAAAACATTTCCATATATCAAACAAGTATTTAAACAATCATATGATAATGTACCAATCACATGAGCAAACAAAATACACAAAATTAACCTGAAATCATGTGTAGCATGGATTTTACGCCCTCTATAAGCCCCCGAATTTTTCGATTATGGTTTTGGAATACCAAATCGAAACCTAAAGTTTGAGCCAAGTTGAAACCGAAGCTTAAACAATTTTGATCATGGAATTTCATAAGAGAATCTTCAAAAACAAAATAGAAAGTTCAATAAACGTCCGATTCAAAAATCCGAATATGAAAGGATCCGCCTATCCGACCCCTGAGTTAAACCTCTCAATTTCTAGGATAAAGATGGATTAAACCCTAACCCTAGTCAAACAGGAACTTCAAAAGTCAACAAAGGTCAAGACAATCAAATAATTTCAACTCCAGCAATCCCGCATTCTAAACCTAGAAAACGAAATTAAGTTAGTGGCTTAAAATAGTTTGTAATGATATAAGGTAACATAAAAATATCAGATTCATGAATTTCGAGTGTCCTTCTGACTCAAACTGGATCAGTTCTTGAAAAGCGTGTCCCGAATCTTAGAATATTAAAAATATTCCAACAACACCAAAAGACTCATAATTAAATAAGGATTTCAAAAATATCAGTTTTAGAATTTTCGGTAACTAAAATAACAGATATAGCTCGTTTACGCGTTTTTATTACTACCGGTATTTATATGTCTAGTCTACTATTCATAGTACTATTCCTACTATTCATTACTATTTCACTATCTCTACTTTTTCTTACACCTATTTCTTACTACTATATACCTATTTTCTTACTTTTACATTACCAATATAATTTTATTCACATCAAACTTTATATTTTATTTCTTTTCTTTACAAAAATTACAAAACAAACAAAATACCCCTCTCTCTCTCTCAAATTTGCACCGGCCATCTCTCCTCCTCTTATTATTTTTTCTTTTTAATTTATTTTATTACATCCAAAATTCACTCCAAAATTCTATAAATACCCCTTCCTCCTTCACTCTTTCACACACTCATTTTACATAACAAAACTCTACCAAATACTCTCTCAAAACCTCTCTCCAACAAAACTCTCACAAAATACTCTCTACCCATTTCTACTCTTCAAGAAAAATATCAAATACAAAACCCATTCATCTCTTTCAAAACCTTCCATTAAACCTTAGGTAAAAATCCTACCTATATTCTTTATCATGTTCATATAACTTAACATGAGTTTAGTGTATGTTTCTTAGACTCATGAGAGTTAAAGAAGCAACAATTTATTCATGTTTTATTTTGTTCATGTTTCCATTATTTTTTTTATGTTAATATTATGTTGTTATTATTAATTGTTTATAATCTAACTTATAATATTATGTATACTATGTATATATATTTATTTAGGCATATAAGCTCATTTGTTTTTATTTATTTCCAAGTCTTGCAATTTATTTGTTTACTTGTTTTATGCAATTTATTAAGATAGTCTTTCTAGTCTTAGACTTGTCCATATCGAGTCAAAACAAATTTCTTTTCTTTCTTTTCTTTTCTTTTCTTTTGGGACTAGTCGATTCTTAGTCCCGGGTTGCCTTGATGAAGCTAGGCTCCCAATACATGATCGGGATACCTTGATGAAGCTAAGGTTCCCAATGCTTAACTATTTATTTATGTTTATTTACTTACAAGTATTTCTTTCTTTCTATCTTATTATGTTTTATACTTACTTTTACATTGCTACATATTCATGCATGATTATAATATTGTTGTCTTAAGTAAAAATAAAAATGGGTTCTTTCTTAAATCAAGAAAAAGTAAACTAGATTTCTTGACAAAAGAAATTTCACAAAAAGATCTAAGTTTTCTTTTCTAACAAGCTCTTTTCGAAATAAGCTAATCATAAATTCTAGAAGAAGTAGTAAAGTAGATTTCTTCAAAAGAATAAAGGAACTTATTCCTTTTCTAAATCAAAAACTAAATACCCCATAAAGGAAGAATTTTTTAACCATAAAGGATTTTAACTCAACCATATCTTTTATACGACTTAATTATATTCATTATAGACTTTGAAAATCACATGTTAAGAAAGATTCTTCAAAACTTAAATTTTGAATTTTTTTCTCTTTTTAAAATTTAAAATGAAATTTTTGTTAAGTTCTAATGTTAACAATTCTTTAAGATAGCTTTTCTTATAAACTTGTCTAAAGGGGTTATTCTATTCCTTATATATTAAGTATAAAACAAGTTTTTCAAACCAAGATAAAAGTAACTCACTATTTTAGATACCAACTTAGAAAAATAAAATTTGTCAATAAAATAAAGTTTTAAAGGTATATCTATTTTCTAAAGGAGGGAAATGACATAAAAATAAAAAGAAAACATACATTTAACACAACTTCAAATATTTGAAACTTAAGGAATATTTTGAAAAGCTTATTTTTTAATTGTTAGAAATAAAGTTAGTAGATAATTTAAAGAACCAAATTTTTGAAATAAAATTTACTTTTAAAAAGTAAGAAAACAAAATTATAATAGAAAAATATTTGCTCATAACAACTCAAATATATTTTTGTTTTCCTTCTAACAATTCAAAAAGGAGAAATTCTCAAAAAGTTTTATCATTTAAACCATCAAAGACAAATCATTTATAAAATCTCGATATTGAGACAACACTATCAAAATCATGCATACATATGAGTATAAATATATGTCCAAAGAATTTTTCAACTATATATATATATATCCATATATTTTTCTTAAGAAATTTTGAGTAAAGTAAAAGTTTGGAAAAACCATATTTTGAAAACTATAAATTCATAACTATTCTGTACCATGTTAGTTTGCAACCCAAATGGCTTTTTATCACAAAAATAACCTTAGAAATTGATAGATCTTTTCGAGTAGGTAGAAAACGAAATATTATAAGCGCAATTCCGAGTTGAACATGACCAAGTTATGACTATTTTAAGTTAGAATTACCTTTTACACGAATTTTAACGATCTTATGACATAGTTTTGATAAGTACCATAGAATCAATAAGAAATACTCATTATGGGTATTCTTCTTGATTAGGTGACCCGAGGAGGAGTATTCATACCTGGAGGATTATTTTGATTAGTGGATTTATCGATCGACTCATCCGTAAGAAAGATAGATCTCATAGCCAAGTGAGTTTATTTCCTACTTTTTCGTACTTGGTTGTGCTTGTAGCTAGAGGCACTAGAAGTAGGAAAAGATGAAAATAATTATGATGATAATATTGGTTGAAAGAATGTTAAGCATACCGAGCACGAATAGTTTTAATTAACTTATGTTTTACTATTATTCTGTTGGAGTGTGTGAAAATTCTGTGATCACCTTTAAATTACTTTAATCATATACTATGAATTATATAAATTAATTCATGCATATCACATAGATAGTTTCATTGCAGAGCTGCTACTTTTGATGGGACAAGAGTTTAGTAGCCGGGTGTGCAGTAGCCAGAAATCTGCAAGATGGGCGATAGGAGCCTGAAAGAACTATTTCGAGATGGGTGATAGGAGCTTGAAAGAACTATGATGGGCTAGTAGGAGCCTGTAATAAACTACATGAGTTGGATTTTAAGTTTGGTTTTAAAGAGCCTGGAACACCTAACCCTGAATGGAGGGGTAAACCCATTCAAACATATGATTTCCGGTAGATCATATGTATTGCTTGATCATTTGCTTGATGCATTCATATGCTTGATTAATAACTTGCTTGAAATTATTTATACAAGTACGTTGATTTAGAAATATTCTCACCAAGCTAGTTATGCTTATACTCCGATAAACCTTTATTGTATCAGGTCCAATATCTTTTATGCCTGAAGATTACATATACTCGAGGGGGATTATGTGTTGGAAAAGCTTCTGGAAATCTTTTGAAGTTCATAGGTTAATTATCCTTTAATATTTCTTGGTGTTAGTATTATTTTTGTTGTGAGAAAGATTAAGTTGATATTATGAATGATTGGAGAATTATAAGAGAAGGCCCCTAAGATGATGTAAGGATTATACTCTATTAATGACAAATTGGACAATTATTTAGATTCTTGTATGTTGTATTTACTATCTCAAACTATACATCCCACCGGTGTCTCCTATTGTTGTGATAGACGCCTTACATATGGTGTTGAAAACTTTCGCGTGACTTTGGCAAGTCATTCTTAAGTTTTAATACTATATGTGGCGGACTGCCACGTTTAAGGTACCCTTCGGGGCGTGACACCCTCTATGTCGGGGGTTGGGAGGTTACAGGCCCATACGACCACCAATATTTGCAGATTTGCTGGCTCCTACTAGTCCTGTAGACTTTCTGGCTCCTACTAGCCACTACTACAACTCCTCGTTTCCCCCACACAAAGAATAGTAGTGAAATAAATGTGACTCACAAATATGATATGCATGAATCTTTTTTAATAAGGTTATTCCATTATTGCCAAGTTCAAGTTAAAGGTGATCAAATCAATATTCATCATATCATTGCAAGAAATCATAAATTATTCATCAATTCCTCTTTCGATATTCTTAACTTATATTCAACCAATCATGAATCCAAATCACAACATATTTGTTCATTTATCTTTTCCTTAATTTCTAATGCTATTACTTATAAGCACAAACAAGGAAATGTAACTAGTAAAGGATTAACTCACTCCATGTCTGTAGCTTCTAATCGAAGTAGTCTTCCGAGAAAGTGATCTCGGTTCCTTCTTCAGCTAAACAAGATGAAATATCCACAATGAGTCTTTCATAGAATTTCTATCTTTGAAAACTCTAAATCTATCTTAAAATCGCGGTAAAATCGGATTAAAGGAAATTCCAACTTAAAATGGCCATAACTTGCTCATTTTAACTCGAAATTTCGCATATTATATACTGTTTTCTACCTACTCGAAAAGATATATCTATTTCTAAAACTATTTTAATCAAACTAAGTTGTTTGGGTTCTAAAATAGTGGTGATTAGATTCACCACGAATTTTCACAAAACTTGAATTCCTTCTTTTAACAAACTCATATAAAAGAGATAGGTATTATAATAGTTTGTAAAACCTTTGAAATGTATTTACATATATTTATTGACCCATATCAAATGTATGAAATTAATGAAGTTGTCTCAGACCATAAATTTTTGTAAAAGTAAAGTCTTCTAAAGAAAAGTGGAACTTTTGAAAATTCCTCTTATTTTTGCTAGAGAATATTTTATTATTTTAAATGAGTAAATTTCATTTCCTTAGTCCTTTAAATTTTCAAATAATGATTTTATTCTCGTAGTTTCTAATACTTTTTGAAAATAACAACAATTCTATCTTCATATAAATAATTTCCTTGTTTCTTAAGATTATTCTATTTTCATGAAAGGAATTTCTTATTTGTCAAACTAGTATTGATGAAAAAGTGGAGTTTAGTAAAGCTTTTGTTTTAATTAAGAATTTCTTCCCATCTTATGTATGTATTGTAAAATTTTTCCTATGAACTCCTCTAAATTTCTTAGAAAAGTTTGTTAAGCTAAAATCCTTGGTTTTTATGAAAATTACTTCCTACTTTTAGTTTTAGAGAAAAATTTCTATTTTAAGAAAACTTTTCCTTATTTATCTTATTGAGACAAAAATCATTATGTTCATGCATGAATATGAATCATAAAGTTATGAAAACATAAGGAAACATAATAACTTAAAGAAATAAGCTAGTAAAGAAATAAATCAAGTATTGGAATCTTAGCTTCATCAAGGTATCCCGGGACTAAGAAAAGACTAATCCCAAAAAGAAAAAAGAAAATATTTTGACTTGATGAGGATAAGTCTAGGACTAGAAAGACTAGTCTTAAAAACAACATGAAAGTAAATAAATTGCAAGGAAAGTAAATAAATTGCAAAACAAATGAACTTATATCTCTAAAAGATATATAGTTACATAGATATATTTAGATAATTATGTACATAAAAGAAACATAAAAGAAATTTGATTCATGAACAAAAATAAAGTATGAACTTATTGTTGCTTTTTTTAACCTTCATGGTTTAGAAAACACACACTAAGCTCATACTAAGTAAATGAACATAAGGAAAATTTGAAGAAATATTACCTAAAAGAACTAAACTTGAGAGAACTTTTGGGAGAGAATTCTTGTAGAGAATTTGAGAGAGTATTTTTAATGTATGGAATGTGTAAAAGAAGTGGAAGGAAGAGGGGGTATTTATAGGAAAATGAGGGAGAAAATTGTGTTAATTAAATAAATGAAAAACAAAACAAATTGAAGGGAAAAGAGAGGGGGCCGGCGCTGCTTGAGTGTGTGAGGGAGAGAAAAATTTTTTTTTTTCTATTTTTTTAATGAAAAGTAAGATATAAAATATGTGAAGTTGTATTGGAAATGAAAATTGTAAGAAATAGAGGTATGGTTTGTAAGAGTAGGTTGTAAGAAAAAGTAGAGATAGATAAATAGTATAGAATAGTAATAAATAGTGTAATGTAAAGTAAACATGATAATTTAAGTACCGATAGTAAGAAAATACATGTATAATTGCAATATCTGATATTTTTAGTCACCGAAAAATTATGAAATTGATATTTTTGAAAATCTTATATTTTTACGAGTCTATCAATATATTCGGAATATTTTTACTAATTTGAGCCCCAGAATACGTTTTTCGAAAACTGTGTCCGGTTGTGCTCAAACCGAATCGTGGTTTAACTAATCTGATATTTTTAAGATTTCTCAGGTTATTACGAGCTATTCTACATACTAAACTCTTACTTACTTTCTTAGGGTTGCTTAAACGAGAATGCCAGACTTGAACAGTTACAAAAGACTAGGGTTTTGTTGACTTTGGGATTCCGATTGACTTTCTAATTAGGGTTTAAGCTTTAATTGATCTCAAAACTTTAAGGGTTTACATATACTACTCCGAGGACTACTTCGACTAAGGGAGTATCGTCATGGCCGGGTGAGTCTACTTCTCTTATTTTTTATGCTTATGTTTGTTCTTATAATTTAGTTGCATTAGACTTAAGGAAAGATAAAATTGAAAATACATGTGTTTATAACTTGTTGAAAGAATATTAAGTATATCGAGGCATGAATTGCTTATAATGAATTGTATGTTATATTAGCATGTGGAAAGTGGTTGAAATTGATTGATAACTCAAAAGAAATTATAATGCAAATGGCTAGACTTAAAATAAAATCGAGACATGCACTTCATTTGTAGAGTCATATTGCATTTACTATTATACAAATGATGGACATGAGTATAATAGTAGTGGTTGCAATAACCGGTAGCATCTGTATAAGGCGAGTAGGAGCAAGTAAGATCTACAAATTGATGGCTAGCAGAAGCCGGTAATAACTACATATTTTTTATGGCAAATAGGAGCCGGTAAGATCTATAAAAATAGTTTTAAAAGAAATGATGGCTGTAATGGGCCGGAATACCTAACCCCGAATGAAGGACATAATTCATTCAATATATGATTCCCAAAAAATCATATGTCTTGTATGCTCACGTGCTTGTTGTATTACATTTGCTTGTCCAATAAACTTGGTTTTTATTTTGTTTTAAGTATGATTATTGGGATTATACTCACTAAGCCTGT
Organism: Combretum micranthum; assembly: GCA_024138025.1. Classification (NCBI taxonomy): domain Eukaryota; kingdom Viridiplantae; phylum Streptophyta; class Magnoliopsida; order Myrtales; family Combretaceae; genus Combretum; species Combretum micranthum. The sequence goes on from JAMXBD010000827.1 coordinate 192,599, forward strand.
AAGGTTATGCCCCTATAGATATCTGTATACACAGGAACACCTGCTTTTGTACTCGAGGTCTCTTATTATCCGTGTAAGTTTCTTTGGGAGCTTTTAAAGGAAATCTACTCGAAGGATTAGGCTAGAATTCCTTTAAAATATTTTGATGTAGTATTTAAGTTATTGTAAAGACTATTAAGTATTTTGATCCTTGGAGTTTTAGCAGGGGTATGCCCCTAAGAATCATGTAATAGACCTTTAATTGTTATTATTATGATCTATTTTATTTCTAGATTCTTGTACGTTCATTATTACTTGCTTAGACCACACTTCCAAAAGCGTCTCCTATTACCGTGTTAAACGCCTTATATGTAATACTGAGACTTTCGTATGACTAAGGTAATCATTCTTAAGTCTTGATATTATATATGGCGGACTGTCACGTTTAGAGTACCCTTCAGAGCATGGCATATACCTATTCCTACATATATCTAACCTGTCATGACCCTAAATAAGTGTCTAATAGGTTTACTCTAAAGTCACCATATCACCTATGCAATCATAACATGAAGACCATCTTGCAAGTCAGAGTTTGAAAGACTCTAATTACTTATCTCGCAATATGTTATACATATATATATATAATATATTTAGAAAAATAGTTTTGGCTATCAATATTTTCACAAATCACAAGGATCGCAGAGAATTGGATACTCTACCAAGATAAGATAAAGTAAACTTCAATTCTATCTCTTAACTACAAAGAAACTACTAAAGGGCAAGGAAAGGAAGTTAAGAAAGAGAAATAAATAAGTTTTAAGTCATTTCTCTCAACTAAGTTTTGTTCATAGACATTCTAATCCTCTAATTATCATGATTTGATCTTTCACACACTCTATGCTCGATTCCTATCCCAATCTCAGCTTTTGATTTTCCTGCAAAAACAAACTGTTGGGGGATAAGCTATATCCAGCTTAGTGAGATATATCCTTAACACAAAACATACCCATAACAAACAAAATAACAAGCAAGTTTGTTAACAAACATATGAAATGCAACATCAACATGAGTAAACAATACATATGGTCAACTAGAAACCATATGTTTGAATGGATTTAAGCCCTCTATTCGAGGTTAGAGGTTACAGGCACATACGACCACAATTCAAAAATATGATTTTGTAGATCTTTCAGGCTACTACACACCACTAAAACTTGTAGATTTTCGGGTTAATACTAACCACGACCACTATTCTCTCATTCCATTGAGGATATAGCAGCAAATGCAATGTGACTCACTTTGTGATATGCATAATCCATTTTATTATATAAATATATATGTTTGTGTGATCATAGAGATATTCACAAACACTTTAACATGGCACAAGAGACAATAAATTAATTTATCAATCGTTCAAGTTTTGGTATGCTTACATTATGTTTAACAAACACCATGATAGCAAACATTTCCCATATGGATCCCCACGTGCATATTCCATATTTAACTTTATCCTAGTTCTAGTGCTTCTAAACTATAAGCACAAACAAAAGTACTTAAAACAAGGAGATAAACTCACTCGTCCTTAATGTAATCCTTAGTCTAACTGATCCTTACATAAAGGTACTTCAAATCCTTCAATACCTAAAAAAAAATACCTGAAATGAGTATTTCATATTGATTTTACTTAAATTTCAAACTATATTTACTCTATTCTTATCATTTTTCTTCCAGTTATGGAAGTTACAACTTAAAATAACCATAACTTGCTCATTTTAATTCGGAATTTCACATATGAGTAGTCATTTTCTACTTGCTTCGAATGCTCTATCCATTTATAAGGTTATTTTAATTATTTGAAGTCATTAAGCTCTCAGAATAGCACTATACAAAATGCGTGCAGTGGGTTCCAGATCTTGTTGTTTTCAATTTTCAAATTTTTACTTTTTAGACTCTATAAATCAAGTATGTGGTATTTCCATCTTTAAAACCATATAATAATGATAATAACTCATATCATATGCATGATTCTAATGACGTTACTCAAAATAGAAAATTCATTAAAACAAATTTCACGAAAGGAAGAAAAGTTAAGTTTTTAGAAAAATCACTTTTGGATGTTTAAATAAAATTTCAACTCTTGATTTTTGTAAATACAAATACTTAATTAAAATCATAATTTTATATTTATTTTGAGTTCATGAATATGTCATTTTTATAATAAAATTCTTTTATCCAATTGATTCCAAAACATGAACTTTAGATGTTGGTGGAGAAAAATTATTCAAAGTTGTATTTTCTTTAAAACTTCCTTAAGTTTTTGGTATTTAAAGAAAATTTTAGATAAATGACTTGTCATAGATTTTCTTTCTTGATGAAGAGGGTTTTCATGTGTTTTTGAGAAAAGAATTTCAACTTATAAAATTTTTTCCACACATTATATAGGGTCACGATATAAAAAGAAAAAAAAAATTAGAGGTTGATTTTGTTTCAAAATTTGCTTTTGGATTTTCATAAAAATCTAAATTCCTATATCTTTTTAAATATGAATTTTAACTAAAAATCATAGTCTTATTTTTAGTTCACATCTTTGAATATTTTAAACCCATCGTAAAACTTCATTTAACTAATTTTTTAAAACATGAATCTTTATGGAAACTACTTATAGCAAAAATTTTCGCCTTCGAAGATTTTGTAAACAAAAAGCCTAAAAAAAATTAATCCAAACCTTCGAATGTTTTATACTTACTTCCAAAACTTCACTTAGCATTTATTTTCACTAACCATGGATTTTTCCTGTCTATAATGAAAATGCTTCAAGGTGTATTTAAATTCCAATTAGTCTTGGCATTTTGAAAATTAGATAAATGTTTATTCGAAATCTTTATTCTTGACGAAAAGGAATTCTCAAGTGTTGGGGACAAGATTTTTTATAAAATATTTTGCATAACAATGACTTATCAACATTCATGTTTTTAGGAAAATTTATTCTTGCATAGTAACATCATCTATGACTGTATATGTGCATGAGCTTAAAATAAAAAAAAAATTAATAGCATGGACTTCTACAGGAATGTAAAAATTATAAATGAATAAACAAGAACTTGAATGTAATAAAAAAAATCATGAGAGTCTTAGCTTGTCATTAAGACTCCTTAGGACTTGAAATATTCTAGCCACCATCTAAAATAAAACAGAGCAAGCGTAATAAAATATGGAATTCTTATATTTCATTTAAGGCTTCCTAAGACTTGAAATATTTCTAGTCTCATAAATAAAATCAAAATAGATAATAAGAAAATTATGGGAGTCTTAGCTTTTATTTTAAGACTCCCCGAGGCTTAAATTGTTCCAATTTCCTTCGGACATGATTATGGACAAGTCCAAGACTATAAATTAACTAGTCTTATAAATAAATAAATAGAGTACATGAAATAAATAAAGTTAGATTAGTGAGTATTTAGGCTCTAAAAAAATTATAAGCCATACATAGGCATATTTACATATAGGAAATTAGATTAGTGTCATTAACATATAATAGAAATGAACATACATACTGTGATATGAGTATCATGTTATCTTTCATTTTCATTCTCTAGCATTTGCATTATAAGGATTTTATTGGAAAGCATGAAAGACATACATATATAATCATATCACATAATGTAATATATAGGGAGTTTAGTGTTTACTTAAAGAAAAGAGGGAATAAAAATTTGTAAAGAGGTATAAAGGGGGTGGGGAGCTCAGGGAAAAGAAGAGAGGGAAAGAGTTAAGAAATAATTTTGCAAAAGTTTGGTTAAGGGAGAGAAATGAGAGTGAAAAATGAGAAGGAATGTGATGGTATCTATAGAAGAAAAATGAGGGAATAAAAGATGTAAAAATAAAATGAAAAGAAAAGAGAGGGCGGCAGCAGCTGGACAAAGGGGAAGAAAAGAGAAAAAATTTAATTCAAGTAAAAAAATGTATTAAAGTATAAGAAAAGTTAAGTAAAAAGTAGTGTTGATAATGTAAATAAGAAATAGGTGTGTAAGTTAATAACAGATATGTGTAAGAGTAATGTAAGAAAAAGTAGAGATAGATAAGTAGTAATGAATAACAAAAAGTAAAATGAAGTGATAAATTAATTACTAGTATAGATATAATAAGCATATATAGCTATAATTAATGTTTTTATAAGCTGTAAAAATTTTATTAGATATTTTATGAATATCTTAATATATATATAATATATAATATAAATTATTTGTCAGGATATTTTATTTTGTTTTGCGTCTCGGTGTCCACATATGGAAACTAACTGCATAAAGGCTTGAAATGATTAAAATTTTAGCGAATCTAATCATTTTGGGGCATATTATATAGTTTTGGTTCATAATTCAAGCTTATCTTATTTTTCTAATTTTATTACATATTTTAGGGTCGCAAAAGGTGCCCAATCCAGTATAAGGTATCTAGTGTTTAAGGTTGACTCAGTTTGACTTTAAGATTCCGGTACCTTTTTCTATTTTAAGATTTTACCTATAAAATTACTGTAAAATTTTAGGAAATTATTTTTTATTGTTTTATCAATAGATATTATTTGGATATACTGGCTTGATGTGTGTGTTAGAGATCAAATAAATGAATTGTCTAGTGTAGGGTTTTTGGATTGATTAAGCTTTTGGATCATTTTGTTGGTGATGTGTTTTCGCTAAACGATTTACTTTTAAGGTTTCAGGCTTTATTTAATTTATCTAATATCTTAGGGTTATTGAATCTTTATCTGATCCCATTTAGGGTTTCTAAGGTTTTGAATTTTGTGAATCTGAATTTAATTTAATTTATATGATATTATAGGATTATAAGATTTATTTGATTCGATCTAAGGTTTCCAAGATTTTGGTCTATCTAATATGGTTTAAGATTTCGATTTTGATTCAAATTCTAGGGTTTGTGATTTGTTTAATTTATTTTACTAAAATCCATGTAAATTTTCTGATAAAATCTTAGTCTACATTATTTAACTTGTCACGCCCCGAAAGGTACTATAAACGTGGCAGCCCGCCACATATAATATCAAGACTCAAGAACGACCACCTTAGTCATGTGAAAGTCTTAGTATTACGTGTAAGGCATCTAGCACGGTAATAAAGACGCTTTTGGGAAGTGTGTAAATATACAAGGATCCAGAAATAAAATAGATCATAATATTCATAATCAAAGGTCTGTTACATGATTCTTAGGGGCACACTCCTGCTAAATCCCAAAGATCGAAATAACTAATAGTCTATACAATATTGTAATACTACATCAAGATTTCAAAGGAATTTTAATCTAATTCTTCAAGTAGATTTCCTTCAAAAGCTCCAAAAGAAAACTTACGCGGATATGAGGAAACCTCGAGTACAAAAATAGATGTTCCTAAAAATGCAAATATCTATAGAGGCGTAAGCTTACGGGCTTAGTGAGTAAATCCTAAAAATTCATACTTGAAGTAAAATATCAACCAAGTTTATTAGGCAAGCAAATGGGATACAACAAACACATGAGCATACAAGACATATGACTTTTCGGGAATCATATGTTGAATGAATTATGCCTTTCATTCGGGGTTGGGTATTCCGGCCAATTACGGCCAGAACTTCATTTAAAACATTTTTTATAGATCTTACCGGCTCCTATACGCCATCAAAACATGTAGCTATTACAGACTCCTACTAGCCACCAATTTATGTAGTTCTTACCAGCTCCTACTCACCACCTATATGATATACCGGTTATGCCTACCACCACTATCATACACTTGTCCCACCAATTGTATAATAACGAATGCAATGTCACTTAACATATGAAGTGCATGCATAAATTCTTAATTAAAGTCTAGTTGTTTATATTTTAATTTCTTTTCAAGTGAGCAACCTATTTCAAACACTTCAATGTAATAATACTCATACAACTTTATTACAAGCAATTTATGCTTCGATATACATAATATTCTTTCAACATTTTATCATACAACTTCCATTTTATCTTGTCTAAATTCTAATGCAACTAAATTTACAAGCACAATCATAAGTATGAGAAATAAAGTGGAGTAACTCACTCAGCCATGATGACACTTTTTCCTGATGGATGAGTCGATCGAGAATTCCACTAATCGTAATAATCCTCCAGATACGTACACTCCTCCTCGGAATCACCTAATCAAGAAGAATACCTTTAATAAGTATTTCTTGTTGATTCTATGGTACTTTTCAAAAACTATGTCATAAGATCATTAAAATTCGTATAGAGAGAAATTCCAACTTAAAATGGCCATAACTTAGTCATTTAACTCCGAATTGCGCATAATATACCGTTTTCTACTACTATTCAAAAAGATCTATCTAATTCTAAAATTACTTTCATCAAACTAAGTTTTGAGCTCCGAAATAGTGTGATCAGATTCAACACGAATTTTACAAAACCTATTTTCTCCTTTTTATAAAAACTTGAATCAAAGAGTAGATATTATAGCAGTTTGTAAGACCTTTGAAATTGTATATACATATATATTAACTCATGTTAAATGCATGAAATTAATGAAGATGTCTTAACCATGATGATAGAATCCGGGCATCCGAAGTCATGGAAAAGGAGTGCCAAAGGTCCGAGCAACACGGTGCAAGTTCAAGGCACGAAACGGGGTGAATTGGGGTGTCCAAAAAAGTAGGCCGGCTACTAAGTCGCCGGCCTAAGGGCTTGCGCTGCCGGCGCAGATGGGTGAGCCGCCGGCTCACATGGCTGGCCCAGATATTTTATTTTTATTAGGTTTCGATTTTTTTTTAGTTTTTGTGTCTTTTTAATTTCTTTATTTTTAATTGATATAGGGATTAATTACAATTATGTTTTTCAGTTACATTATCGATTACGTAACTGCCGTAATTATGTTTTTTCTTCATACGTTATCAGTTACGTAACTGCCACAATTATGATTTTTCAGTTACGTAACTGCCATGTAAACCTAATATTAAGGCTAGCAAGAGATATAGAAATAAGATTTTGGAGTATTTTTATTAGAACACTTTGAGTGTGGAAACCTATTTAAGGTTGAATTGATTTTATTGAGATTGTTTTTCTCTTTGGATCATACATATTCTTATCAATTCGTGAGTTATATCGTGTTGTGGCGAATATTGTCATTGAACATATTGTTTCATTGACTCCGTGTTAGTTTTCTAGGTTGTGGCATCTATCAATCTCGAATCCAAACACAAACTAGTTTAGGTTTTATTATTCGTGGCATCTATCGAACAATATACTTATTCATATCCATCTTGTTTTTGCTAGTTTCATATTATTGGAAAGAAAACCCTAAAAAGAAAGTTTACATCTTTATCGAGTTTGCGCATCAGAGCATATCCAGATCCGCATCACATGAATTTTTAGTAAAAGTAAAGTCTTCTAAAAACTTTGGAAAAGTAAAAATTTTGAAAATGTCTTCTTAGCTTTGCTAGAAAATTTCTCAAGTTATTTAAATGAGTATTTTTACTTAATTTAGTCTTTTTAATTTCAAAAGAATGATTTTCATTTTTCTAAACTCCCTATAGTTTAGTTCCTAATATTTTTTGAAAGTAGTAATGATTCTATATTTAAAGAAATGATTTCCTAAGTCGTTCATTAATCTTATTCCTTAAGATCATCCTATTTTTATGAAAGGAAAATTCTTGGTGTTTGTCACACTAGTTTAGTTTGAAATTCAAAGTATTGATGAAAAGTGAGGTTTAGTAAAACTTTTGCTTAAACAAGAATTCTTTTTCATTTTATGACTTTTTAAAGTATATGTATGTTTTGAAGAATAATTTCTATATTCTTTGGTTATTTAAAATTTATGATAAATTCCTCTAGATTTTTAGAAAAGATTTGTTAAGATAAATTCTTAAGTTTTTATGAAAAATCATTTTCTTCATGACAATATTTATTTTTGGAGAAGAACTTCTATTTTAAGAAAACTTTTCGTTCTTTATTTTGTTGAGACAAAATCAATATGTTCATGCATGATCAAATAAGCAAATAAAGAAATATGTCAAGTATTGGGAACCTTAGCTTCATCAAGGTATCCCGGGACTAAGAATGGACTAGTCCCAAAAGAAATAAGGAAAAGAAAACAAAAATTGTTTTGACTTGATGAGGACAAGTCTAAGACTATAGACTAGTCTTAAAATAACATGAAATAAATAAATTGTATTACTTGGAAGTAAATAAATAACAATGAGCTTATATGCTCTAAAGGTTATATATAAGTACATAATTATATCTAGTTACATATATATAAGAGATTCACATAAAATCAATAATAATATGAGCAAAAGTAAAATAACAACATAGAAATATATGAATACATATTCATGAACAAGAACAATACATGAACATAGTGTAGCTTCCATAACATTAAGTTTAGGAAACTCATACCATGGTCATGTAAAGTTACATGACATGGTAAGAGAAATTTAAAGAGAATTTTTACCTAAAGTGTTTGTAGAAGAAGAAGAAGGAGGTTTTGTGGAGATAATTTTAGAGAGTTTTGGGATAGTAATTAAGAGGAGAATTGGAGAGAGTTTTAGGAGTGAAATTTGTGAGTAGAAGATGTGTGAATAAAGTGAAAGAGGAGAGGGGTATTTACAGAAAAATGGGGAGTGATTTTTGAGTGATTTAATTAAAGAAAAAAATTGAAAATAAATGAGAGGGAGAGAGAGATGAGATGCACCGGCCATGTAAGGTGAAGGGGAAGAGAGATTTGATTTTTTGTAATTTTGTGCATTAAAAGTAATAATATGTAAGATAGATATGATATAAAGTTATGGGAAAAGTAAAAAGTAAATATAATAGGTTATGGTGTTGAAAGAGTAGGTGTTAGAAAAATTGGAGATAAAAGAATAGTGTAGAATAATAATGAATAGTATAATGTAAAGTAGATGTGACTAGTAAAGTACCGGCAGTAAAAAAATACGTGTATAATTATGATATCTATTATTTTTAGTTACCGAAAAATTACAAAACTGATATTTTTGAAACCCTTGAATTAAATCAGTCCTAACGGTGTAATCGGAATATTTTTATTATTCCGAGCTCCGAAACACGTTTTTCGAGAACTGATCTCGTTTGAGTCCAAAGGACACTCGCAATTTGTGAATTTGATATTTTTATGTTTCCTCAAGTTATTACGAACTATTATCACTATTTAACTTAACTTCGTTTTCTAGGGTTAAAGAATACGGGAATGTCGGATCTAAATTCTAGGGTTTGTACTTCATTTTTGTTAACCTTTAGGGTTACAGTTGACTTTTAATTTTAAGATCAAACCAAAAATTTTAGGGGTTTACATAACTACTATCATATTATTATGTTTCTTGATTTTCGTGTGTTTGCTTATTTGGTTATTATAATTATCTTGATATAGTATTTGACGTATCAAGTAATTTGTTAGATACATAGATTGTGCCAATAATTGTAGGCTTCCCTATGTAATTAGCCCTTAGGTCGTGTTGTATTGTAGGTTGTATTGATATGGTAATTACGTATATATTATTACCTTAATTGTTAAATTATAATGATACTTATTACAATAGTTCACTAATACTATGATATTGATTATAATGTATTTATAAATCATATAGCATTATTACAAGTTGATAAGTTATCATGACTAATGTAATATTAGTAATATAATAATTATGGTCTTGTATAATTAATATTGTTAACTTATCAAAATTGTTTTAATATGTGGATCAAGTATGATATTATTATTTATCATATGACAAATAATATTGTTTTTTTTACTACAATATGTATTGTTAGTTACAATATACTTTTAATATTATTAATATTACTGCTATAGATTGTAATAATAGTTTGTCGTATACTTATTATGTATCATATGCGCAAGATAACCACATGATTAAATTAGTAATGTAGAAATTTCATGGGTATTAGTTTTAGAGATTTTCTATTTTATTATAATTACTCGTTTTATATTTTGAATATTTTCTTATGTAATAAATTATTTATATGATTTGAGTGACTTCCAAGAGTTTTACTTACTAAAGAAGGTGGTGTTATTAGCTTATTTAAAAGGTTACAATCATTTTTAATTATAAATCTATAAAATAATTATTTATGATTATTTTGGAAATTTACTTGTTAGACGTTATCTAATTCTATGTGTTTGATAAATATAGAGATATATTTATTTTTATTTGTTGAAGTTAAGGTTTTGCTTAGTGACTAATTACGCTATTCTTATTTGAGAATTTTTTACATATATGTATTGTTTTTCTAATTATTTTTTTGAAATTGATTGATAGTTCTTTCAAGTTTAATAGAGCCTTAATAATTACTTTATTAATTCTTTGGTTTATCATCACTCATTGATTCCAAAAGGGGTTAAGGGAAATTTTGTTGATAACGATTCTAATTTCTTAAACTATAATTAAATTGTTTATATTTTAATATTCTTAAATCGTGAAATATCAGGAGTGATATTTGCGACTTTTCTAAATCTTCTTCAAGATTTTTATTTCATATTATTGCCGATTATCAAAGTCAAGTTGTGTAAAATTAAGGAGTTTACAAAACCTATAACATCATATCTAAATACTTTCTTCATACTTTTCTTTATACTTTACTCTCCCTCCATCCCCCCACCTAAAATCCGTCTCATTTTTCTTTCATTTTTCTCACTCCATCTCCTCTATAAATACCCTTAAACTTCCACCATTCGAACACTTTACTTGAAACTTCCTAACACTCCATATCACACTCAAAACACTCTCTATTTCTCTTCCATTTTACTCTCCAATCATCGACCCCTCTCTACCTTCCCTTTTGCCTCTCTCAGCTCCCTCTTTCTTTCCCTCATCCCACACATTTCCACTTCCTTCTCTAGGTAAAATCCTATTGTAGGTCCTAATTAACAAACAAGAGGGAGGGCATTAATTATTCATTGTGAAAACTTTTTCAAATTATAAACTTAACATACATAATTAATGTAAATGCGATGCAAATGAAATAATAATAAAATTAAAGTGCAGAAAAGAAAATGAAGCTTGAGATTTATAGAGGTTCCTTCTTGTGAGTCAGTCCTCTCTTCTAGCTCTACTGCTGGGGATCCAGTCGTCTACATCAGTCATTCCACTAATTCAATTAAAAAGGAGATATTACAAACACCAATGCTATCTTGCTTCATCTCACAAGCCTCATCTTAAGCTAATCATAGACTTACAAGATATTAAGATATAATCCTCTGAGCAGATACACAACTTAACTATCACAAGTAAAGAGCAAGGATGGTTTAACGAGATACAATGGAATCTCAAAAAATTAAGTGTAAAAAGTAAGTAAGGCAACTTCTAAAATATGTTTTAAAGAAGGATTTGGAAGAATATTAGTAGCAATATGAATAATTTGAATGTTTGTGATTTTTTATACTTCAAACTTCTTCTATTTATAAATTGTTCTTGTTACATCTTTTTTATGATATCTCATATATAACTTCAAAACTAATAGATATGTTATCTTCTTGAATTTGAACGTTTGAAGGTTAAAAGATATCAAACAATATCTGGTCATGCTTATCTTGAAGTTATTTTGAAAAGTTGAAACAAATAACTCGATCTTTCCTTAAATACATGCCATCTTTGCTTTGTTTAAAATTTCGGTATTTGCTTCATTTAAAATTTCGAAATTAAAAGCTTTACAAATATCTGGAATATTGTTGAAATTGTATGATATTGAAGCTCCACAAAATTTGAAAGTAAGTTGTTAAGCATATCTTATCTTCTTTCATATATCTTATCTTATTCATAACAACGAATATCTTGATATAAATAATCTTCGTCTTCCATCTTTGTCTCCAATTAATTCATTTGATGTCTTCATGTTTGAAAATATGTCTTCAAGAATTTCTTCATTAAAATACTAGATAAAAGAAATTTCTTGAGAAACTTATTAATATTTGCAAAAACCGAGCTTATCACTTAACTTGTCTCCATGGATTTTAAATCCTCCTTGGTGGAATGCATCAGATATATCATCCAAATACAACTGATAAAGTGGAGCTAAATCTTCGTATCGATCCTTATGAGAAATAAAATTAACTTGTCGAGTATAAGTCATTTTTATTAAGCTATGACTTTTGTGTAGGTTCTAATATAAGCTCTGATAAAGTTTCTGAAAAACATTCTAATCTGATTTGAAATACTTAATCTGCACGCTTGATAAAATAGATTAGATATCTTTAATTTCTTTTTGTTATCATTAAAAATATTAAGGGAATAACCTAACGTTCTCCCCATTTTTTATGATAACAAAACACCTTTCTTAAGAATTTTCAAACATTTATGTTTTACATTTCAAAGAATATCCTTTATCATATCCATTCCCCTTTGTTGTTATCATTGAAATAAGATATTTTCCCCCTTAATATGATCTTTCATGTAAAAAAATATCAAACAAACATTCTTAGCAAAACAATCATTCACACAGCTACTTAACAGAATTAGACATGTCTACAAAAAATTAAGCAAGTATAGCCATAAAAAAATCTTAAAGCAAACACTATTAAGGTTTGTCAAAAAGAAAACATAGAGATTCATCACAAGAAATTAGGCAAATCTTTCACTTCTTCTAGCTTTCTTGACTTCCATTTAGTAGTTGTCTTAAAATGACCACACTTTGGAGGGGTAGAAATTATAGATAGTTCAAGTTCAGGTGCATGAGTGCCTTTTAAAATGGGAGTAGGAGTAGGGTCTATGGTATGTGCAGGGATAGATTCTAGAGCAGATTTTGGTAGAGGCTTTGGAATAGGTTTTGCTATAGGATCTTGCAAAACATCATAAACGTGTTCTTTCACAAAGTCAGAAATTGGTTTTTGCTCAGTTTGTTTCTTTCGTCTAACACGTTCAGGTGAGGAGTTCATATCAAAAGCAGGGTTTATCATAGGAGTAACATCCTTGTTGAATACTTTCCCAATTTTAAGTTCTTTTTGTTCCAGAATTTCTATCTTATCTATTTGTGGGGTAACAGAACCCTCAATTGGAGCTTGTTCAACAACAGGCGTTCTTTATGGTGATAACAGCAACTGACCATCAAATTTCTCTTCTACATCCCCTTTCTGAACTAGATTCTTTAACTCCAACATACTCTCTTTAAAAAAATTCGCCAAGTCTAAGAATTTCTCATTCAGATCACAACTTGAGGAGGCCTAAAAATTGTGTGATCCTGTATTCCAAAATCATTTTCATATTTGGTTTCTACCTTGATATTTTCTTTTATTTGAACTCCTTTACTTTTTATAGGATCATGCTCATTTTTGTCCTTTACTTTTGCCTCAAGACTTCCTTAACCCTTCTTTTTAGTGATTGTTCTTTGTCCTGCCTCCTTCACTAAACACAACTTTCCCTCTTTCATGATTTTTCATCCAAGTTAGTATACCATCACCCATATATATTGAATCCATATAAACAACACAGTCTAAAGAATACCAACTTCTTTCTCACATTAATTCCCACATTATAAAATGCACTTTCATCAATCCTCTTTATAGAAATTCTCTTATAATTGTCCTCAGGTAACATTATACCCTTATACTCTAACAAATTCATTAAAAGACTACGAAAGGTTTCTTGTCTTTACTTGAAAACACATGTTATATGATTTTTCCAACAATATCTACCTCCAATCCTTTGACCATCCCTAAAATAATTTTTGCTTCATCATTAGAAATGGAAGTAGAACTTCATTTCTTAGGCAAAATGCATGCACACACAATTTTGTGCAACATTCGAACAAGCAAGGGATATTGTAGCACCAAAACATCTTTTTCAATGTTTACTTTAACTCTATCATTCGGAAAATAGAAGACTTCCTTCTATTCATTTCCAACAAGACCTCATCATCATCTAAATCATTCAACCCTAAAGATTTAATTCAATTAATTTTTGAAATTTCAATATTATTCCCAAAAAAGACAGATTTCAATCGATCCTTTCTTTTTAGATCAAGATTTTTGTAAAATTCTACAAACATTTTACCATAAACCACATTCTTAATACTACATAATTTCTTACAACCGGCCATTTTTTAGAAGTTCATCCAAATACAAACAATTTTTAGAAAAGAATTGAAAATGAACATTGTGACCATCTATAATATCTAATCTACCCTTAATAAGAACAAACTTCTTTGAAGATTTCAAGATTACTTTATGGTTATTGGTCTAGATGTGTATGCAAATAAAGGAACAACACAACATGAAGCTGAAGTTCTCAAAAATTTATAAAATACTAATAAGTTCTATTCAACTTCGGTTGCAATAGCCATTACAGGCAAGCACACCTACCAAAATAGCATAGAAAGTATTAGGTCGTATTTCTTGAGGATCGTTATTAGCTACCATATTCACTTTTCATCTACTAGCTAAAGAAAGATTTGTAAGAACATGGTAAAGAACAAAAAGCTAAGATAAGGTAAAAACTAATTATATACACGTTTTCAAGGCAAATTAAGGATATAAGTTTGTTGATGCAAGACAAACTTAGGATTTGCTTAACCAATTTCTTATCATGTAATTTTTTAGCAAACTCACAGAGTTGTTTACTGGGTATATTTCTACTATTGGATTCACTAATGTAAGTTAAATCGTCTCTCAAGATCACAAACTCTAGATTTAAGTCAAACCACCGGAAACTTTTCACAAGTTATCAGTAACTTAGATCCACATAAAGATTAAGAATCATTTGATTAAAACCTATTTTAATGAATTTAAAACAAAGTGACGAAAGTTTCATCATCCCTATCTTTAGGAGATTATGGATAACTTCATTAACAGCCTAGATCTATTCAAAAGAATGATCTCTCAACCACGCAATCAGACCCACGAAAATAAGTTCGAGTTACGAATTACAAATACCTAGTCAATATCCAATTAAAATGCATCTGAAATGACATAAACCAGATCGTAGATTCACAAACCCTAAGTCAAGATAATTATTTCTCCATAGATGTAAACATTAAGCACAAATTCAAGATAAATAAAATGAAATTAAAGATGAAAATTATAGATTAAGCACAAAAATCTTATAGAAAAAACTTCGGATTCAAATTGAATTTGCCCAAAAAACTCGAATCTCTAGTAAGAAGAAAAATTTCTCTCGCTAAAAATCCTCTCACTACTCTATACCATGTCAAAAGTTTGTTACATATGGTACAATACGTTATTACACATCTGTGCATGTTTATTTATAGTGACAGGGTATAGAAATCATGAAGATTTTATTTGCAGACATGGTTGATTCTTTATAACAAATTTTAGCCTTATTTGGACGCGCGTGATAGCAAGGTAGGGTCATTTTCCACCTGTCAAATTGTGGGCTCGAAAATTTGCTATGATCTAAGCTGCGTCTTTTCTTTAAAGGCATAATTTAGGGTCAGTTTAAATCGCAGGTACAATCGCGGACCCGATTCTTACGTACAATTAGGATTTATCAAGGCATGGTTGTCTCGGTATAAACAGCGAAGTAGACCAAGGCACGATTTGCACTATTGCCTTATTTTGTTGCTCTCGGTTGGGGTCTTTAACAATCGCGATTGAGTCTATCTTTAAACATTATTATTGTTTTGCTCCAATCTTGATTCAAATCATTATGTTTCTTCTTTTTATGATCTTACAAGCTGTAAAACAACATTTAACTCATAAAAGCTTAAAATCATTGGAATTTTAGTAAAAATGAATTATATCAAGCATGATTTCCTATGATTAGAATAGAGTGTAAAAGTGTAAACTCCTAAATTTTTCATAATTCTTAGAAAATAACCCTAAAGTTAAATACCGAAACCAAGACTAAAACCAACCCAAGTTAAACTGAATTCTAAACAATGTCGAAATACAAAATTTCAAAAACCTTAAAAAAAATAGACATAGAAATTTATAAATTATTTGATTCGAAATCCGTACGTGAAACAATTCGTCTATCTAATCCTTAACACGCAAATCAAGGAAATATATCTAAGTAACACTCAATGACAAAATACTAAAACCTTAAACCCTTCGGTGAATTTTAGAATACAAAATTTCAATCACCATCAAAAGTCAAATAGAGTTAGCTCATAACCCTAAACTGGATTAAACAATCCTGAGAACTGAAAAATATGAAATAAATCATAAAAAATAAGCAAAACAAAAATTTGAACTAAAAATATAACACTATAAAGAAAACCCTAAAATATTATAATCTTATGAATAAATCAAAAAGCTGGAAGTCAAGCATGAACCTTAAAGTCAACTTAGAGCAATAACAAACTAGTGAATTTAAATCCAGTAATCCCGTACTCTAAACCCTTAAATAATAAAATTAAGTTAATAATAGGTTATAGTCCATAATAATATAGTGAAGCTTAAAATAGTAGATTCATCGAAATTTAATTTGTTTCAGACCCAAACGGGAATAAATTTCGAAAATCGTGTCCTATGCACCAAATAGTAAAAAGATTCTGATAATACCGTTAAACTCATAATAATATGAGGATTTCAAAAATATCATTTTTAGAATTTTTTTGAATATAAAAATATCTAATATAGCTCATTTACACATTTTTTATTACTATCGGTATTTTATTTGTCTAGTCTGCTATTCATTGTACTATTTCTACTATTTACTACTATTCAATATTTATACTTTTTCTTACTACCTATACATCTATTTTCTTACAATTTATATTTCCAATACTACTTTATATATTTCATATCTTACATATTATTACTTTTCATTACTAAAATTAATTTTTTTATCACAATCTCTCTCCCTTCCTTCGCCTTGCCATCAACTTCTCTCTCTCTTTCCCTCCGTTTCATTTTCTTTTTCTTTTATTTAATTAACTCATAATCTCCTCCACATTTATCTATAAATACTCTTTCATTCCTTCACTTCTTACACACTTTTCTTTTATCATAACAAAACTCTACCAAGATCATTTCTCAACTTTTCTCTCTAATTTTCCTCTCCCAAAAATTTCTTCTCAACTCTCTCTTCTTTCTACACCATCACCATCTCCATACAACTATCAAAGCTTTCTTTCTTTCTCCATCTTCACATAACCTTAGGTAAATGTTTCTAAACATTCTTCATGTCATGTAACTTAACATGACCATAGTATATGTTTTTTTGAACCCATGGGTAGTAAAAAAGCAATAATATGTTCATATTTTGTTCTTGTTCATGCAAAAATTTTATTGTTATGTTAATATTATATTATACTCTATTTATCGCTTTTAATCTAACTTCTATATATTACTAAATATAGCTATGTATATATATATATATATATATTCTTAGAGCCTATAAGCTCACTAACATAACTTTTATTTAATTATGATCTTATATATTTCTTGCAATTTATTTATTTGTTTCATGCAATTTTATTAAAACTAGTCTTTCTAGTCTTAGACTTGTCCTCATCAAATCAAAAAAAAATTTCTTCTTTCTTTTTGGACTTGACCATAATCTAAGTTCAGAAAGCCCTGAAATAAATCTAAAACTCTTATGAATTTCCTAATTATTTCCTTATTTTCTTAAAGGACTTGCTCATGTCTAAGTCCGGGAATTCTTAATATAAGCTAAGACTTCCTAATACTTGACTTTTATTATGTGTTTATTTCATTCCTATATCTTTTATCTTTCATATGAATTATCTTTTTGCCATGTTACTTAATTATGAACTCATGTTCATAACATGATCATGTTGGTGTTAAAAATAAGAGAAGTTCCTTCTTTGATAAGAAAATAAGTTAAGATTACTATAAAAATGCAATTTAACACTTAGGAAAGGTTCTATTAACATTTAGAATTTTTGTTCCAACAAAATGCTTTTTCAAATATTTTAGACAAGTTCATCATAGATCTTAGTGTTGTTATTATGCAAGACATTTTAATTCTTTACTATCTTTTCAAACTACCAAAATAAAATTATTATTTAAAACCTTAAGATTGATAATTCTTCGTTATTAAATTTTTCTTAAAAACTTATTTATAAGATTATCACCAACACTTTAACAAACACTAAGAACCAAACAACTTTTCTAAGTCAAATTTAAAATCAACTTACTAATTAAAAATCCTTTTAGGAATAAATCAGTGTACAACTTAAGGAACTAAGTTTTATGAAGTAAAAATTCATTTTCTTTTCATAAAATTAAGGAGATAATAGTTATAATAAATAGACACTCACCTGTAGTAAACTAAAGATTTTTCCAATAACTCCTAAAGGTCCATGTGTCGACAAATTTTGAACTAAGAAAAAATATTATAAGCATAGAAGTTTAAAATAAGTCATTCACTTAACTTTCCTCATATGATGAAACTTGAAACATTTTGCTATACAACTTAGGATGATTGTTCCCCACAACCACATAGAGGTTCATGTTCCAAAAAATAATTAGTTAAAAGAAGTTTATCCTGAAAATAAAGTATTTATGAACTCAAAATATGGATTCATGATTTTTTTTTAATTAAGTTTTACATTTACAAAGTCTAAGAATTCAAACTTTGTTTAGGAATCGAACTTAAAGAAATTTTCTATTAGAGAACATACTTATAGCTTCATGCTACCAATGAATAAAACCAAGTCTTATAAAATAAATTATTAGGTAAAACTCTTTTCAAAAATAAGACCCTTGAGAATTCAAAATATATATTGAACTATGATTATTATTTTCTTATTGTTGAATCACATAATCACAAGATAGCAATTAAATCACTAGTCAAAGGACGACCTTCACAAAACTCTATCTTTCACAAAGATTATTTACAAATTTATTTTTAAGACAACAATACTAGAATCATACATATAATATGCATCTATATTAAAATAAATTTTCAACTATATAAATATTTATGTATTTGCTATAGAATTTTGAATGAAATAGAATTGAGAAAAATTACAAATTGAGGATGGAATTTGCGTGCTAGAGCTGTACCAACCCTTTTTCAAACCTAAATAACTTCAAATGTTAAAAATAACTTTAAAAATAGATATAAATCTTCTATTAGATAGAAACAACATCTTACATGCAAAATTTCGAGTTAAAATAAGCAAGTTATGACCATTTTAAGTTGAGATTTCACATAATCTGAATTTTGACGAAAATAACCAAATAGAATTAGAAAGTTTAAGTAGAACTTCTATAAAATACTCATCCCGGGTATTTATTTTGTCTAGATGATGAAGAATACGAGATTTCTCTTCCTAAAGATCACAACAACCAAAAAGATTGCAATATGGACAAGTGAGTTTTCCCTCTAAATTTCGTTATCTTGCTTGTGCTTATAGATATTTGCACTATATCTATAGGTACAAGATAAAATGGACATGTATGGGGTATGGTTTTATATGTATATGCATTTATGTATGTGTGACAATGGATGCTAAGCATATTGGAATCCACAAATTATTGTTTAAGTATATCGTTAATATTACATGTTACTTATATGTGTATAATGATTGTTTAATCACCTTTAAGTTTACCATAATTATACTCGGCCTTGATATAAATTAAATGAACACGTATTGCATCTGTCGAGTTACATCATAAGGACTACTACTCCTATGCAAGGAATCAAAAGGGTCAGAGGTCAAGCTCGTTCTTAGGGAACTAAAGCGTACTGAGGATACATCCTAAGGATGAGCTGCGCCGATTGATCATTGATAGCAGAGTACTCGAGGACTAGCAGTAAAGATGGCAAGAATCTTCATACCTAAATCTCCCCAACCTTCGATATGATAGGTTAAATCCGTTCTATATATGGTTTCCAGATAACCATATACATTTGTGTAATCATGTGATTGTTGCATAGCATGCGTAGCATATGCGTGAAAATAAATAAACTTGCTTGAAATCACGGTGCAAATGAAAGGGAATATCTCACTAAGATTGTCGTAAACTTACGCCCCTATAGGCTTTTGTTAAAACAGGTATATTTGTGGTCACGTTCGAGGATCGGAATATTAAGAAAATCATTGGCAAATCTTTGAGCTCTTGTAAAAAAAGTGGAAACATAGGATAAATTTACTTTTATGTATTTTCCTTATGAGTTATTTATGATGTGTTTATATTTTGTATATTTATAAGAAATTCAATTGCGTAGTCTTGAAGATATTAGCGGGGGTATGCTTCTAAGAATTGTAATTGACCTTATCCATGTTCAATATTAAGTATTCCTCTAACTTGTTATCCAATTGTTATCAAACTAAATTGTATTAATCTGATGCATTCCCTCTGATGTGTTGTACACCTTGTGCATGATATAAAAGTTTTTGTGTGACTAAGGAAGTCATTTCTAGGCTTTAATATTGTATACGTCGAACTGCTATGTTTTTGGTACCCCTTGGAGTATGACAAAAAGACTTGTCACTTTCTTGACCTTTTTCTTTGTCTGTCGTTCTAACGCAGTCTCAGGAGCTTTCTCACTTCCCATCTCATCACCTTCAGCTACATTATGCTCTTTACCCAACTTAACCTTTCCATGATCTAAAGGCAATGCTTCTTGATTCTCATTTAATGTTTTTGTTTAGTTAGGGTTTTGAATAGGATCCGAGTGATGTTTTCAAGTCATATACAATTTCAATAAGGGTTTTTGAGTGTTTGGAATAGGAAAAAGTAGTTGAGATTCTTGATGAATTTCATGGTGCCATAGTTTTAAATTGATTTCAAGATAGAATTTGAGAGGTTTTTGTTTTGCTAAGAGAAAAAAGAGAAGATTTTGTAAAAAAGAAAGGTTTAGGCAATTAGGAATATATTTAAAAGAGAGAAATGTGGCTTGATTATTTTACGCAAGAAAAGAAGTTAAAAGGTAATTTTATTTTAATAAATTTTAATTACAAGAAAGGATTACATATACCTATTTCATTTCTTATCTATTCAAATTTTATTTTATCCAAAGGTTTTGCAAAGATTTATGCTAATTGATTTTCTATTTTAACATATTCCAAAGAAATATTTCCATTATTAACATAATCTCTTACAAAATGATTTCTAACTTATATATGTTTTGATCTTGAATGATGTATTATACTTTTTGAAAGATTAATAACACTTATATTGTCATATTTTAAAGGAGTTTTTTTGCTTTCAACACCATAATCAGACAGTTATTGCTTAATCCATAAAATTTTAGCATAGTAATCGCCAATTGAAACATACTCAGCTTCAGCTGTTGATATGGTTGCAGAATTTTGTTTCTTAGAAGATCAATAAACCAATTTGTCTAAAAATTGACTTGTATCATATGTACTTTTTCTATCTATCTTAGCATTTAAGTACCCAATTAAATCAATATTTTGATTTTTCTTCGATTCTAGATTCCAAGTTTAGTGGTGCAAGATACATATTTGAAAATTCTTTTTACAACCGTTAAGTGTGTATTCAATTGGTGTTGTTTGAAATCTTACACATATACAAACAACAAACAAAACATCAGGTTGAGAAGTAGTTAAATACAATAAGGATCCAAACAAGCTTCTATATAATTTTTCACTAATCTTTTTCCCATTAATATCCGAGTCTAACCTTAATGATATTGACATTGGAGTAGCAGTTCCTTTTGAGTTTTCAAAGCCATATTTCTTTAAGATTTGCTTTGAATACTTCTCTTGATGCACAAAGATTCCACTTGAAGTTTGTTTGCTTTATAATCTAAGGAAGAAATTCAGTTCTCTTATAAGAGACATTTCAAATTCAGCCTGCATCATCTTAGAGAAACTCTTACAATGCTTTTCATTAGTATAACCGAATATAATATCATCAATATATTTGTACTAATAAGAATATCATTTCCTGTATGTTTAATAAACAAGATTGTATTAACTTTTCCTCTTGAAAAATTATTTTTAATCAGAAATTCACTTAATCTTTCATACCAAGCTCTAGGAGCTTATTTTAAACTATAAAGAGCCTTTTTAAGTTTACAAACATAATCTTCATTACAGAGGTCTTCAAATCTAGATGGTTGTTCTACAGATACTTCTCTTTTTTTATAAAACCATATAAAAATTTACTTCTAACGTCTATTTGAAATAGTTTAAAATCTTTGTAGGAAGCATAAGCAAATAAGAGTCTAATAGCTTCTAACATTGCCACAAGAGTATAAGTTTCATCGAAATCTATACCTTATTCTTATGAATAGCCTTTAGCTACTAATCTTACTTTGTTTCTAATAATCTTACATTCTCGTCAAGCTTGTTTTTGAATACCTATTTTGTGTCAATTATGGACTTATCTTTTGGTCATGGAACCAACATCTATACTCGGTTTCTTTCAAATTGACCGAACTCTTCTTGGATGACATTGATCCAACTATTATATAACAATGTCGCATTCGCAGAATTAGGTTCAACTTTAGATAATAAAGCAAAATGATTTTTAATATTCTCAGTTTTGATCTTGCCATTATTCCATATTTAATATTGCCTAACACTTGTTCTGGTGGATGAAATGATTTAAATCTCCAAGATTTAGAAGGTTCGAGATTAATCTATGAAGGTACTGATGTACCTTCTTGTAAACTTCTAATGAAGGTTCTAGTTGACCTTCTATAATAGGTTCTTGTGAACGCTCTACTTTAGGTTCTAAGGGTATTTCAACCGTATCTTGTAATCCCTATTGAGAGTTTAAACTGTCATCCTTGTTTTTGTTTTTTAGTATATCATCATCATGTTTCATATTTTCTACACACTTAACATTTATTGGTTCTTCCACTACTCTAGATATTTTATTAAAAACACAAAAGCCTTACTATTTAAGAAGTAACTAGGAAATATTCCTTCATCAACGCTTTTATCAAATTTACCAAGATTAAGTGTGTTTTCTTAATATAACATTTACTACCAAACATATAAAGATATAAGACATTTGGCTTTCTTCCTTCGTAGATAAGCTATTTTCTATGTCAAAGGTCTCACATAAACATGGTTAATAATAAACATGAAGAAGATATAGCTTCAACCCAAAAATGATGTACAATATCACTTTCATTTAACAAACTTCAGGTTATTTCTTGAAACTCTATTCTTTTTTCAACAACACCATTTTGTTATGGTGTCTTAGGTGCAAAGAAATTATGATTAATTTCTTTTTGTTCACAAAAATTCATAAAACTTGTGTTCTCAAATTCCTTACCATGATATGTTCTCAAGCTTATTATCAATTGTCCTTTTTCATTTTCCAGTTTTTTAGCAAACTTTTCAAAAGCATCTCATTTATGTTTCAAGAAGAACACCTGATAAATCTAGAAAAATCACCAACAATCACAAGACTATACTTATTACCTCCTAAGGTTAGTGTACATGTAGGACCAAACAGATCAAGATGCAACAATTTTAAAGGTCTTTTTGTAGAAATTATATTTTTTACTATAAGCAACCGAAACCATTTTATTCTTTAAGCATGTATCACACTTAATATCATTTTAAAAAAAAATTAAGCAAAACCATTAACAACTTTTAACTTAGAGAGTTTTTCAAGTTGAGAAAAATTAACATGACTAATCTTCTTATGCCACATGAAGGAATTATCATGCGTAGATAAAAAGCATCTTTTAACGCTTTTTCAAGTTCAATCATATAAATGGTTTTCGTGCAAAAACCTTCATATGATTTTTGACTGTTCTCATCATAAGCTTCAACTTTATCTTTACCAAAAATCATCTTGTATCCTTTATCAGTGACTGACTTATGCTATAAAGATTATGTTCCAGACCTCTTACTAGAAAAACATTTTCAATTGTTGTAGGAGGAAAACCTATCTTCAATAACTATTATTTTTCCTTTCCTATTATCGTTAAACTTTGCATAACCTCCATTTTCCATTTTTTTTTTATGAACAATGAAATATCTCTTGACATGTGTCTTGGACACCCACTATCAAGGCACCAAAGTCCTTTAAGTTTTGCTCCATGTTCCTACATTCACAAATAAGAGATCAAACCTTTTGGGGAACTTAGACTATCTTGGGTCCTTTATAATTCAAGCTTGTATTGTTTTGATCTTTTAACTTATTGTTGTCTGACTTATTATTTTTATAATAGCAATGTTTTTCTATGTTGCCACATTTATTGCAAAAAAAAAAAAAAAAAAAACGCATAAGGGATTCACCAATCTTCTTTGATACTGATTTGACTTCTTTGATATTGATATGGTCTTGTCATTCTTTGTTGATATGTTTTAGAATATCCTCTGACATATCCTCTAAGATATCCTCTGCAATTACTTCTGTAATTTCCTCTATAATTTTTTCTAGGATACCTTCCAGCAAACTTTTCGTCTTGTATAATAGTTTTATTGACATACACTTTGTCATTTTTATTCTTATCTTCCTTATTGTTACTTATATCAACACTATCTTTAGTGAGTGGTTCCTTTCCTTTTACAAAAACTATTTTATTAACTTGATTAAAAAATTTAGCTTTATTATAGCCAAATCATTCTTTTGAATTACTCATTCTTTGAGATGATATCAGCTTTGCAATTTCTCATCACTTTCGAAAATTTACTAAACATAGAACTTAAATCTTTTGAGACTTCATCAATTCTTATTTTAAGATCTTTGAGACTTCATCAATTCTTATTTTAAGATCTTTTGAGACTTCATCAATTCTTATTTTAAGATCCTTAATTTCTTTTCATAAAGTTTAATTTTCCTTAGTTAATATATCTTGAGCTTCACGTATACTTTTATTATCAATGTGTAGTACTTTTGTATCAAGTTTAAAAATATCATTTTCATTAAGGAACAACTAATTTGTTTGACATACAGCTTATTTTTTTCATTTTTTAAGGATTCCATTTTTTCACTAGCCTTAGACAAAGCTTTTAAAAGCTATTTAATTGTTTTTTTTTTAAATTGTTACGCATTTCACATTCAAATTCAGAAGATACCTTAGATAGAGCCATGAAGCACAAATTTTCTTCCTCACTATCCTCTGAATCAACATCCGACACAACCTCTGACTCATCCAAATCACTTCATGTTGCCATGAGCACTTTTTTTTTTCTTTTTTTATTTCTCCATCTTTTTCGGCAATCTAGGGCACTCTTACTTGATATGTCCTAATTTCTTGCATTCATAACATACTATCTCCTTTTTTCTCTTCCTTTCTTTCATCTTTGAACATTTTTTCTACATCATACTTTATAAGATCATTAGAAAAACATTTGCTTTAGTTAGAACGCTTAACTTTGCCTCTCATCAGCTTTGCAAATCTTCTCATGACCAATCCTATATCCTCACATTCATCATCACTTTCAAATACATTGATAGAGTTTGGATCATTTTCAACAGCTTTGAATGCAGTGGACATCTTACTCTTTGATCAATTTGATGTTTGAGTTTTGACTCATATGCTTGTAGCTTTTCTCTTAGTTGACTCAAGATCAATTTATCTAAGTCATGGGCTTCTTCAATTGCATTGGTCTTGGAGTCCCACGAACAAGGTAGAATCCTCAAGATTTTTCTTACTAGTTCATTATCATCAAATTAAGAAAAGCAAGCTCAGTAGTACTTCAAGTGAAGCGATTAAAACCATCAAAAATACTTTCATCAATTTTGAATTAGAACAACCTATAGTCTTGCATTGAAAAACCCTACCTGGTGTCTTTGATAATAATAGCTCCTTCATAGGTCTTGCACAGCTTATCCCATATTTCTTTAGCAGTTAAGCACGATGACACCGTAGCAAAAACAGATTGGGACTCATCAAGATCATTTTCTTGGCATTGTTATTCAATTCGAATTTTTTTTTTTTTTTTAGTCCTCTGTGAGAATTGGATTATCTCCAAGCACAAGCTCTTAATCACCATATTGAATGATTTCCCATGGGTAAACCCATGGCTTTAATGTATGTTTCCATCCTATATTTCCAATAAGGAAAATTAGTATCATCAAAGAATTGAATGTGGGTTTGATGCAATAGTGATCGTGTTATCATCCATAATGATCAAACTCTTAATCAAATGAGGTCCTACTCTAATATCAAATGTAGATCCTAGTTAGCAAATAAGAGGGGATGGGCGAATTATTCGTTATTAAAACTTTTTCAAGTTTAAACTTAACATGCATAATTAATATAAATGCGATGCAAATAAAATAATAATAAAATTAAAGTGTGGAAAAGTAAATAAGGCTTGAGATTTATAGAGGTTCCTCTTTGTGAGTCAGTCTTCTATTTCAGCCTTACTGCTAGAGATCCAGTTGTCTACATCGGTTGATCCACTAATCCAATTAGAAAGAAGATATTAGAAACACTAATGCTATCTTACTCTATCTCATAAGCCTCACCCTAGGCTAATTGTAAACCTTAGATTTTATGATAATTTTAACGTATAAACCCTAGGACCAGAAGTCAAACTAGAGCCCTAAAGTCAACCTAGGTCAATAACAAGCCTTAGTGGATCTAGATCCAGCAAAACCGCGCTCGAAACCCTAAAATAGTAAAAATGAGATAACCTTGGATTATAGTCTAAAATGATGTCTTATAACCTAAAAAGATCATATTCGTAAAAAATTCACTCGTTTCGAACACGAACGTGATCAGTTTC
This sequence comes from Combretum micranthum, assembly GCA_024138025.1. Lineage (NCBI taxonomy): Eukaryota > Viridiplantae > Streptophyta > Magnoliopsida > Myrtales > Combretaceae > Combretum > Combretum micranthum. The sequence continues at coordinate 219,179 of JAMXBD010000827.1, forward strand.
TACAATCAAGGTCCTAGCATGCAAAACAATGAAAATATTTTGACAATATCTAGACTTGTAATGAGATGAGGGATAATAAAATATCGGTTATAAAATTTTTTCGACTTATAAAAATATCATATATAGCTCGATTATGCGTATTTTTCTTACTATCGGTAATTAATTTGTCTTTCTTACTATTCAATTACTATCATTATATTTTACTATCTCTACTTTTTCTTACTACCTATTTTACAACGTTACACACTTATTTCCCATATATTCTTTTATAATACAACTTTATACATAACTTATCTTACACATGATTTACATTTTATTACAAAAATTAATTTTTAATCATCTCTTCCCCCCTTACAACACCAAAAGCCCCCGCCCCCCCGCGGCCCCCCCCCCTCTCTCCTTTACCAATTCTTTTTCTTTTTATTTAATTTAGTTACACAAATTTCTACTCCAAACATCTATAAATTCCCCAACCCCCTTCATTTCTTTGTACATTCATTCAAATACATAACAAAACTCTTGCAAAATTTCTTTATAATTCCCCACTTTTCTCCTTCAAAATTGTGACTTCTCTCTCTCCTACTCTTTGTGACTTTCATAAAATTTCTCCACCATCTTCCATCCTTCATCTTAGGTAAACACTTAACCTTTCTTTAGCTTATGTTAACATAACATGAACACCATGTACATTGTGATTTCAAATAAATCTCATGAGTTTATGCTAGGGAATTGATCCGCTGAAATTGAATAGATATAAAATAAGTGCGAATACTGCCAGCAAGTATACTAGATCAAATCAAGTAATACGAAATGAGTCAAGTATCATTGCCACAAGGATCAATTAACTACTAAACTGATATTAGCTCTACTAATATTTAAGCAATCGATTTGAACAGAAATTTCTTTTTACCAACTAAATTATCTAAATTATAATTATAATTGAATCAGAGAGTGTGTTTTTGAAAGGTGATAATAATTGAGTGTGGGAAAACAGAATCCACCCTAATCTTGCTAATCAAACTGCAATCATGTTATGTTGACAATTAGACTTGTGTATATTCATATGAAATTATCAAAGATCTAAAACCCAATTTAAAGTTTTAATATCTTTTCAACCATAAAAGAACCTAATAGCTTTCGCTAATTAAATTATTAGTGGAATCAAATTCACAATTAAGAATCTTCCAATTCTATGATTGACTAATTCCCTAAATCAACTGTCCTTAATCCCTTAGTGAGAAATTAACCTAAAACTGTAAGCCCCCGTTTTCTCAGCAACTTGAACTCGATTTCGGAGATTGGAACCAGAGACCGAAACCCTAAAAGAATACCCCAGGTTTAGTTGGACCAAGAAACCCTAAGTCCAGCAATCCCGAGAACGAAACCCCGGAACAATAAAAATGAGTTAGCTCTAGAATATAGCCCTAAATAATTTATCAAAACATAAAAGGATCATATTTCTGAGAAATCCATTCATTTCGAAACCGATCGGGATTTGTTCTCGAAAACCGTCCCCAGGACTCAAAAATAGAAAAATATTATATAGAACTCTTTAGAACAAGAATTTAATAAGGAATTCAAAAATATCATTATAAGAATTTTTCGGTTTTAAAAAATTACATTATAGTATTTTTTATCGTATTTTCACTATTACCTGTAATTTAACTGTCTAATCTACTCTTTGATTTCTATCATACTATTCACTAAGTATAACCACCCATACCCTATTCTTACATCCTTACATCTTACATCATTTCCTTACAAATTTAACTTTTCCAATACATTTTATTACTTAAATTACTTATCAAAATTTGAATTCTATTACATAAAATAATCAAAACATCTCCCTCTCTCCCCCTTTCTTCTCGAGGCCAGCGTAAACCCCCTCCCCCCTTCTTTACGCTCAAATTTGTTTTTTTTCTTCCTTTATTTTATCTACACAAACCCTAATCTAATTCTCTATATAAACACATTTATACCTTTACCATTTCACTTTCCTTCTTTTTCACAAAAAATCAACTTTTGAAAATTTGTTTTCTCTCCTCTCTCTTCCTCTCCTTTATTGTGAGTTTCCTCTCCCATACACACACACACACACTTTTTCTTCAAGATTTTTTTACTCAAAACATTTAATAGGTAATAGATCTATACCTTATCACAATAAAACATGTCATGGCAAGATCATACATGTGTGGTTCCACCAAAAATCCCCATGAGCTTTATGCAAGTGATGTGGAACACTAAAGCATGATATTCTTGCCATCACAATGTGTGGATCTTGTTATTTAAGTTGTTTTACTATTATTTTGCTATATTATTGCTTTATGTTGTTCTTATGGATATTTTATATATATACTCTTTCATTAAACTCATCTACATAGTGTTTATGTTGCATTTGCATCCACGACTTTCATGACATCTTAGTTCTATTTGTTTTGAGTACATAAATGCCATGAAAACTTTGTTTTATGTGAATAAAGGCTTGTAGTAGCTTGATAATAATGAGAATATGTTAAAAAGTTCAAGATCTATTTTAGTTTCAATAAAAATGATTTTTGGAAATTTGCATGGAAAAAGAAATCTATTTAGAAATCCTATTTTCCAGCTCTAAAATGAAGATCTTACATTTAAAATGAAAGGCTTAGGGATGGGTATTATAAAGGAATGATTTTTGTAAGTTGAGCTTAGTTTTACCAAGAGAAATTTAAACAAGAAAAAGGTTATAAAAGATAAGTTAGAACTTATTTCAAACCCAATAAGAACTTGAAATTCGTAATTAGGGTGAAATGCCAAGGAAACACCTATTTTCCAACCCTAAAATAAGAGTTTTATTAAAGAAATGGAATCCTTAGGGAGTAGGTTTGATTAGGACTTAATTTTAGAAATATTAAATGAGTTTTACATAAGAAATAATCTCAAACACAAGTTTCAAAATTCGGATGTAGAAATGACCCCCATTTAAACACCTATTTCCAAATGCCAAAATGAGGATTTTAATAAAAAAAAATAGGAGCCTTAGGGAATAGATGTAATAAAGACTTGATTTTGATAAAATTAAATGGATTTTATCTAAGTATATTCCTAAAACAAAGGAAAGGTTTCAAAACATGGATCAAACAACATTCTCATTCCTTAAAATTTTGTAAAATTCGTAACTAGGCAAAACCCTTATTTAAATATCTATTTTCCAACTCCTAAATGAATAATTTTATTAAGATAATGAAGGTATTAGGCATATAGGTCATCAAGACCTCATCTCAGTAAAAATATGGATGATTTTCAAATAAATAAAGCTAGTTTTTCTTAACCAAGTGTTCTTAAAGTTTTTGCAAAGTAAAAGTTTTCCAAAAATTCTTTTTAACCAAAAATCATTAAGGATATATATATAGATAGCTCATATCATGTCATTCATGACAATAACTTGTAGATATTGCATGCACATATAATATACTTGGTAGAAATAATGCAAATTTCACAAAACAATTTTGGAATTGCAATTTTTAGCCATTGATCCGAGTTTCCAAGACTAAAAAGCTTTCAAACTTAAAAAAACATATAATATATAGAGATAGACCTTTCGAATTAGATAGAAATCAATAGCTTATTTGTGAAATTCCAAGTTAAAATGACCAAGTTATGCCCGTTTTAAGTTGGAATTTCCATCTACCACAAAAATTACAAACTTAAGAGTTTTTATTTAATAGGTCGGAATTAGTTATGATTTGAAATACTCATTTGGGTATTTCTTTTGTTTAAATGACCTTAAATCGGAAGAATTCTTGTCTCCGGATTGCTACTATTAGAGACTGGTGTCAATGGCCGAGTGAGTTCATTTTATTTAAATTACCTACTTATGATTGTGCTTGTAATGACAGTGGCATTAGAATTAGGATAAGATAAAATTGGAATGTGCATGTGAATTCTACTTGGTTGAATTGATGATAAGAATATCGAAATGGGAATTGCTATAAATATTTGTATGATTTAGTATAGGATTGAAGTGTATGAAATCTCTATGATCACCTATAATTCAATTAAATAATATGCCATGACCATATAACTAAATTGTCCATGCATAACATATATTGTGTCATGTTATTATACCTTTGTGGGAAAAGGCATAATAGTTAGGCAATGGGTGGGCCTGAAAACTCGGTATTGGCGTGGGGTTGCTTGAATTAAAATGGAAGTGGAGTAGGCACTTGAATCAACTACATAATTAATGAGTGGGAGGCACCTGAAACAACCACTAAATGACTGAGAGTAAATTGAAATTTATGGTGTTGGCCTGAAACATCTAACCCGAATGGTGGACGTAAATCATTCAATAAGACTCCCAAAAGTCTTATGTATTGTATGCTTCACGTGCTTGTGTATTTCATATGATTGTTTAATAAACTTGTTTGCCTCATTGTTGGATTAAGTATTTAATTTTGGAATGAAGTCACTAAGCTAGCGTAGTTATACCCCCATAGCTTCTTTTTATGCGGTTCCTATACATATGGTTGCATCCCCGAACTTGGCCAAATCAGTAATTCGAAGTTAGGAGTTTCCTTAGAATTTTGTGATTAGCTTTGTATAGACATTCATAGAAACCTTAAATGCGTAGGTTGTTATTAAAAACTAATATCTTGACTTATTATTTTGCGGGGAAATGCCCCTTAGTATTTTGTAAATGATCCTGTTATGCTTATTCTATCAAGTTGAACTATCTATCTCCAATTGCATATGTATTCTATTGTCGTAAGGGAACACCTTGCATCGAATAAAAAAATTTTGAATGATTGTGGTAGTGATTCCTAAGTCTCGTTTAACATGTGACAAATTGTTACGTTTATGATACCCTTTGGGGCGTGAAAAACATTACATGAATCCCTATGATAATTTCTAAATCAAATTAAGTCACATTGCTTCCGCAGTTATTCCTTAACCTTAATTCATGAATTCCTTGTGAATCCTAATTTCCTTTTCGAGTTATTATGATTCTTATAAACCCTAATTCCCTTAAGAAACACAAGATTTATAATAGGAATTCAATATGAATATTCTGCAATTCTAACTATCACATAACATAATCTGAATTATCATATTAGCATGATTAAGGCTTCATCAATTCCCAAAAGAAAATTCAGCACATCATTGATCTAGATTCACAAATCAAATTAGATTTTGCAAATGATATCATGATAAACAATAAGATCAAACAAATGAATTGCGTATAAAAAATAATATCAGATATCACCAATTCAAATAACAAAAGTTTCAAGTGCAAAATCAATCCTTCCAAAGCGTTTACAAAGCTTCTCAATCACTATAATTTAATCCTGGAACAACTCTCTCTTCAATAGATCTATTTTATAATTAAACCTTAATGTATTCTATATATGTCTGATCATACAAGAACAAAGGAACCATCCTTATTTTATAAACAAAGGCGTGTGGAATTTAAATCACTTCATATCATTTTTTTCAGTTACAAAACGTACATCGATAGTTATATTTTCTACACCGACGGCGTTCATGGCAACGTAGGGTTTCAAAACAAGGCTACATAGGCAGCGTTAAGGACGGCTTTAATGTTTTGCTTTCTATGGAGACTCAGCACCTTCTCAATGTTGGCAGCGTTAAATCTTGATTAGCCGGCGCACAATAAAATCGTAGAAGTTGTCTCAATCTCCTTGTACACTAGCAGCGTTCATGCCAGTACTTAAATTTTGGGTTCTATAGATGCTCAAGGCTGCCCCAAAGCCGGTGGCGTAGAGGTTAATTATGCCGATGTAGAGGTCGACTGAGTTGATTCCAGCCTTAATATTTTGTATTCTATACATCCTCAAATCCAGTGCAATGCCGAGGGTGTTTATGCTTAATTTGCCGGTATTCGTATAAAATTTCCAGGGTTAGCGTTTACTCTGTTCAAGGCTGATGGTGCTGCTTCGTTTCATGGCTGGTGTTCATTGATTTCCTTTACAAATTTTTCTCAAACTTCATCAAATTCATAACTTTGCTTTCCATGTATGATTTAGACCTAAAACATCAATTTAAACATATCCAAGTACCAAATCTTGCAATTTCATAAAAATTAACAAAGATTATGCACCAATTGCTTAATAAAAATTGTATAAAATACAACTTTTTAGGAATAAATCATAGAAAAACATCTTGCTCATGTCTTGTTTAACTCCATGTTTAAAATTATGTTCATGTTATGGTCATGCTTGTAACATAACTCACTATATGTTATTATGTATAAGTATGTATGTATATATATACATATTTATATTAAGAGCCTAAAACTCACCAATCTAATATCTTACTATTGCTTTTACTTCATTGCTTATTACTTCTTATGTAATATATAAATAAATATTTTATATTAAAGGGCAAAGATGTATTTGATATAAAATAAGAGGTTTTATGGTCGACCATAATGCTTAATTAATTTTTGTCGATTTTTGTTTTATGGGTTGTCAGATGTGTAAATGAAGATGAAGAGACATCATTAAAAATAAAGAGACATTATTAAAGATGAAGAGGAATTATTAAACAGTTATTCCATGTCTTCTATATAAACTAGGCTTGCCCCGTCTCCAAAATCATTCATAAACCTAGAAAATCCTTGTCAATGTCCATTGGAGTTAGAGGAGATCAAAGATTTTGGATCAGGAGCTTTGTTGGAGCAAACCCTAGTTTTGTGCAAGATCATCTTTTGGCAATTAGTAAGGGGTTTAAGGATCTAATCACGGGTTTTTGGAGTGTGATCTGTTTAATTGGAATTTTGAGGAAATCGATCAAGAAAGAAGGTGCTATTTTAGAGTTTCCTTAAAAGGAGATTTGGAGATTGTGGGTTATTGTTAAGGGAGATTGTAGTTTTAGAGATTTGTTCTTGAAATTGAAAAGGTATGACCATTCCTTGTTTGTTGTTTTTGTGTGTAGATTTAGTAATTTGTTTGCTTGGTTATAAAAACAGAAAATAATTAATCCAAATCTATTTGGCTTAATTAAATTGTTTTTATGGTTGTGTTTGGCTATGACCAATAAAGACCTGGCAGATAGTGATATTAGTGTGGTACCCTGATGATCTTTATGTGAGGTTATCCCTAGTGGACTCGTGCATTGAGATGATTCCGGTAGATTTAGGTGATTTTGCAGTATGACCGTAGGTGTTTGGGGAGTACCTATTCACCAATATATGTATATAATTACCTATTTTCAAAAGTTGGTTGATTTTCAGGGGTCTGAGTCACTCCAAGTTTGGGACTAAGATTTCATAGTTCTGAACTGTGTTTTTTGGCTAGCTTAATAAAGATAATAATCGGATTGGTTACATTAGAATAAGTTGCATTTGATATATATGTTGCGTGTGTATATGCATTTGTTTTGTGATTTGGCGTACTGGGCGTTTTCGCTCATTCCTTTCATTTTCAGGTACAGTGAAGATGATATAGTATATGATATATCTGGATATGATCTGTATATAGATTAAGGGGATGGCTAATGGTCTAGTCTACCCTGCTAAGGGATAGATTCAAATACAGGATTAGGAAAAAAAGAATTTTTAGATCTTATGCAGTATTTGGAATTATGTTAAAGATTTTCATAAGTTTAAAGAATTTTGGATTTTTATGTTTTTGGATCTTCAATAGTTTCTGAGAGTTTTATGTGATTGTAAAGTTAGAAATATTTCTGGAATTGTTAGCTTTGGTTTTACCAACTTGTTTTGATCAACAGGATATTTTGAAGAAATTTAATTATATGTTAAACAAGTTATGAACCTTCTGATGTACCCTCTGAGATAGTTCATGGAGATTATTTTATATGTTTGTATTTATGGATTTAGTTTTAAAACCTTTGCGTGTCGTACATAAGAAAGGACACGTGGCGGGTTGTAATTGCCAACAAGTTAAGGCGTTACATATTACATGCAAAATAAATAAGACTAGTCAAATTCTAGTCTTAAACTTGTCCTTCATCAAGTCAAAACATATTTTAGGACTTGTCCATTCAAAGTCCCGAGAGCCTTGAATATAATCTAAGACTCCATGTTTTTCTTATTTTGCTTTATTTATGAGACTGGAAATATTCGAGAGTCAGGGAGCCTTGATAAGATCTAAGACTCTCACAATTATTTTCTTGTTTTTCTTATTTTATTTATGGGCCTATCCATTTTTAAGTCCTGGAAAGTCTTGAAATAAATCTAAGACTTCCATGATTTTCTTTGATTATGCTTTTCTTATTCTTTTTATGGAACTTACCCATTTCTAAGTTCTAGGAAGTTTTGATGATAAGCTAAGACTTCTATATTCTTATTCTTATATTTCCTCATTTGATTTCTTTTTATTTTTTAATTTTCTACATGAATATAAATTATCTCAAAACATAACTACTAAGTTCATATGCGTGCATGGTTATAAAGTGATGTTGTTGTCTTGGTAAAATTTTTTCTAAATGATAGTATGGATTACTTTCATTTATAAAAAAAAAATGAGACTAAACATTCAAGAGAAATAATTTTCAATATTAGGAAAAATTTTTCATTATGACTAAGGATGCTTATTCAACGGCACTCTTTTCAAAATGTTAAAATAAATTTATCATAAATTTTTAATATCGATAATTCTTTGTTATGCAAGTTTTCCCTAAAAACGTATCTATAGGGCATATGTCAATATTTTGATAAACATTAAGAACCAATCAATTTTTTTTCATCTTATTAGTTAAAAATCCACTTAGAAAGAAACCGGTACACAAGATAAGGATTCAAGTTTCAAGAAATGAATTCATCTTTATGAAGTTAAGAAAATAATTCAACTTTATGAAATTAAGAAAATATAAATAATAGTTATAATAGATACTCACTTACAACAAGCTAAAAGAATTTTTAATTTTCCTCCAACAACTAAAAAGAAGATTTTCATAAACTTAACTTTTTGAACTTCTAAAATAAATTGTTTTATGAAAAATAACTTTTGGGACAAAATCAATGGAATTGCATATGATATGAGCTTATATCGATAATAAATGATTTTCAACTATATAAGTATCTTTGTGTTTGTTATAGAATATTTAGATGATGTAAAACTTGGGAAAAATGCAAAATTTGAGGGTTAAAACTTGTAAACCGAATCTGTAATGTCCTTTTTAGAAACCTAAATGGCCTTAAATGTTAAAAATAACCTTAGAAATATATATAACTTTTCGAGTAGATAGAAAACGACTACTAATATGCGAAATTCCAAGTTAAAACGAGCAAAATATGGCCGTTTAAATTGGAATTTCTGTCAATTCAAATTATAACAAAAAGAGCATGATAGAATTAGAAAGTTTAAGTAGAATTTCTATAAAATACTCATTATGGGTATTTCTTTTATTTAGATGACGAGAAAGGTAAAGTCTCTTACGTCAAAGACTACTTCCACTAGAAGTTTTATCCCGAGACATGGCTGAGTGAGTTTATTTCCTAAATTTTTGTACTTATGTTTGTGCTTGTAGTTTAAAGGCATTAGAAATAGGAAAAGATAAAAATGGAATGTGCATGTAATTTATAATACTTGTTGAAATTATATTAAGCATATTGGGGCTTGAATTGTTGTTAACCAAATTATTGTTTTATTACCATGTTGAAGTGTTTGCTAATTCTATAACTGCCTTCAAGATAACTTAATCACATGTTAATAAATAAATTAATTCAGTCCATACATATCATGAAGTCACATTACATTCACTATTATACCCTTGGTAGAACAAAAGCATAATAGTGATGGTTGGTATAACCAATAGAATCTAAATGTGGCGAGTATTAGCTGGCATGATCTACAAGTGGTGAGTAGTAGCCGGTATCACCTACATGTTTTAGTGGGGAGTAGTAGCTAGAAAAATCTACAAATAACCCATTTGTGAACATTGGGTCGTAATTGGCCAGGAACACCTAACACCAAATGGAGGGCACAAATCCATTCAAACATATGGTTTCTGGATAATCGTATGTATTACTTACTCACGTATTTGTTGCATTTCATATGCTTATTTAAATAATTTGTTTGTATTGTTTTGTACGAGTACGTTGATTTGGAAATATCTCTCACTAAGCAAGTTAAGGTTACACCTACCCACCCCCCTTCCCTCCCTCCCAAAGATATTTACTGCAGTTACCTATCTTTGATTGAAGCCAAGGGGATACTTCTCTCAGGTACTGAACTTTTGACTCAAGGAGCTTTTGGAAGAAGTCCAAGGCGTAGGATTAAACATAGATTTCCATAGAAATCTCTTTATGTAATTCATTTTAGAAGATAGACTTTGGGACTTATGTAATGATTTTTTATGGGGCTATGCTCCCTTTGGTTTGTAAGAATCCTATTTGTTTAAAATATAAGGTTATGGTTTCTATTCTTAAATGTTATTAATTGCATCTTCTTGAACTACTAGTTTCAAATAGGAGTGCGCAAAAAGACTAAATGTTTAGGATAACCGAACGGAAACCAAAAAACTAATCCGAAAAAGAACAGTTAATTGATCCATTGGTTTTAGTTTAGGATTAGCATTTCTAATTTTTCCAGTTTTGGTTTCGATTTCGTTTATAGTTAGTAGAAACCAATGGTTTTGGTTAACCGATCCGTATTTATTAATATATATAATTTATAATATAATCATATAATTATTTTAAAAAATATATAAATAGAAGGATGTTAAAACCCTAAACATACCGTGATTCATAAATATAAAGGCTCTTTATTATGTAATTTGTATTGACTAAATTGATGATGTTGGATAAAAATACATTAAAACGCAAAAAAAAAAAAAAAAACAAAGAAAGAGAAATTATTCCCCTTTTAAGTTTCCTTCATTTGATGATCAAGTCTTCATAAAATTATATTAGTAATTATATTATTAACTAACAAAGCTTCAATTGATAACATCAAAATAAGGAAAAAAAAAAATTAATGTATAATTGTTTTGTTTTTTTCTCTGGTCCCAAGAATTACTGTTTCTCTACAATAATTTCGATTCACTTGCTATATTGATCTTGTAAGTAAGTTCTATCTTTGTACTTACTGAGAGGCTATATATGAAATTAATTAATATTTCTGTTGTTGTATAATTACAACTTGTTCTGAAAAGTTTTTCATGAACTATCAGTCTTAAGTTAACTTATAAAAAAATATAAACACTAAGAGTAACTTTCATGCTTACCTTGGATGATTTTACTCATGCTTACATTCTCAGTAAGTTATACATAAAATTCCACTGAAATTTTTTCTTAGATGGGATGGGGTGTTTTGGGTTCCTTCTTTCTTATGGTGGTTTTGTTTTCCTAGAGTAATATTAGTAGCAATAGAAGTTTACAGTTTTTTATATAATTACAAAAAAATGCTCTGATTTTTTACGAATATATTGAAAAATATGGTTAAGTACAAATTTTGCATAACTATTATGTTAAATGTTTAAAAACCGAAAACCAAAGAAATTAACCGAAACAAAATGATTAACCATTAAGACAGTTAACTATTTGTCATGGATCGGTTTAGGATCGGGATATTAAAAAACCAATCATTACTATTAGGTTCAAAAAATAAGGTTATGGATCAATTAACCGAACCGTGAACACTCTCAGTTTCAAAGCAAGGTCCTCTATTTTCGTGAAGTACGCCTTACACCCGATATCGAAGTTTTTGCATGATCAAGGTGATCATTCTTAAGCTTAATATTGAGTATGGCGGACTGCCAAGTTTAGGATATCCTCTTGGGCATGATACTAAACACAAAATTACAAGATATCAAGATGCAATCCTCTGAACAAATACCCAACTTAACTCTCATGGTTGCGCTATTTCTAGCCAACTTTAATAAATTAATAACCTATTATCTTTTTCCTATAATCTGGTCAACACTAGCAAGTACACCTATCAATTGTAGTATAGGAATGGATTATAGGATCGTATTCCTCGGGATCGTCAACAAGTACTACTACTCACCCTCTTAATTATTATCTAGCAAATCAAATTTATTCAGGATTTAAAATTAAATGACTAAATAATTCTCAACTAAAACTATGTTATAACATGAATTAACAATATAAAATTTAACTTAACAATTAACAATTCAGACTCGCTTTACCAATTAGTCAACATATACTCCAATTCCATTGGTTGTTGAACCATTTCTAATTGTAGGATTCCAATTATTAGTTCAATATCTCTCTCGAGTCTATTGAACTCTAACTTTAGCCATATCTACCAGAATCTCTTCCCAATTAATAGCTAACTAAAATTGCATACAAACATGATCCCAAGATAATTGTCCAATTTCATGCACAACATTCTACAACCCTATCTCTAGGCATCATGGGCAACCTTTCTCTACAATTTAGATCTATTCCATGGTAGATTTCTCAATCACATCCCATGGAAATCTAATCTAATCCTAAGTCATGCACTATTTAGAACTAGAATATATTAATGCACTATAGAAATCAGAAAATCCTATAACATTAAGCATTCAGTTCATTGGAATACATGCTAACATATGGCTATACGAGCCCTAGCAATTACTCACACATAATGTAGATAAAACAACGGATATTGGAAAAAGTAAGAAGAAAGAATAGGAAAACAACTTGTAATAATTCAAAAACACTTCAAGATCTTGCACAATACACTTGTTCACGAGTAAAATGATAAAAATGATAAGATGTTACACAGGTGGTTACAAGAGAGAAATATGAGTGGTGTGTGAGAATGGTGAATGATCTATTACAATGGTTAGTTCATGTCTTGCAATGGTTAGGAGGATTATATATATGTCTCCTCCATTTAATACATCGGATGAGTGAAAATATGCATCAATTAGACTTTCATTCCTCTTAAAAAAGGTGCTTAAATTCCAAAATGATATGAGTAGGAGTGAATTGTAATTGTCGATATGGCCGTTATTCAAGCCATAATACCATCAGCGTTGATTTTCCAAGGCAGATTATGGCCGTAGAAGAGACCATTATCTCTTCAGATCAATTCCTCACATGTTGCTATGCCTGTAAGTGACTCTGTCTAAGGCTGTTGTTGTTTTTTCCCCTATCCATTACGGTCGTATTGGAGGTCATAATCTCTACTGTAATCTCACATCTTCTTCAACTAACGTCCATAGTTGATCCAATGGATAAACTTGAGGAGATCATACCCTAGAATACAACCGTAGAAGAGGCTGCAATATTCTCTGTGTGTGATTTCCCTTTCTTCTCTTGTGGATTACGCCGCAATTGACATTTTAATGACATCCAAGAAGATCACCTACTTAGATACGGTCGTAATCTTGCTTTGATGATATTTTCCACTTCAAATCCTTGTAAAATTTTATCCAAATGTTGATGTTTGCCCTATTTATAGCTAAAATGAATATATTTACTATTTAAGTACCAATTATCTTCAAGTTAAACAAGAATGGAGCATAAATGGTCATAATTTCACCCAATTGAGTATAGTAAATGGCTCCTATCATCTCAAGTAAAGAGCAAGGATGGTATAATGACATACAATGGAATCTCAAAAAATCAAGAGCAAAAAGTAAGTGGCAACTTCTCAAATATGTTTTAAAGAAGGATTTGGAAAAATATTAGCAGCAATATGAATAATTTGAACGTTTGTGCTTTTTTGTACTTTGCACTTCTTCTATTTATAAAATTGTTCTTATTACATCTCTTTTATGATATCTCAAGTATATCTTCAAAACTAATAGATATGTTACCTTCTTGAATTTGAATGTTTGAAGGTTGGAAGATATCACGCAATATCCGATCATGTTTATCTTGAAGTTATTTTGAAAAGTTGAAACAAATAACTCAGTCATGCCTTGAATATATGTCGCCTTTGCTTCATTTAAATTTCAAAATTTAAAAGCCTTACAAATATCTAGAATATTGTTGAAACTGTATGATATTGGAGCTCCACAAAATCTGGAAGTAAGTTGTTAAGCGTATCTTATCTTTGATTCTTATCTTATTCATATAACGACTATCTTGATACAAATAATCTTCGTCGTCTATCTTTGTCTCCAATTAATTTGTTTGATGTTTTCATGTTTAAAAACATGTCTTCAAGAATTTCTTCATTAAAATACTAGATAAAAGAAATTTCTTGAGAAACTCATTAGAATCTTCAAAAACCCAGCTTTTCACTTAACTTGTCCCCATGGATTTTAAATCCTCTTTGAGTGGAATACATTAGATCTATTACCCAATACACCTAATAAAATGGAGCTAGGTCTTCATATTGATCCTTATGAGAAATGAAATTAGCTTGTCAAGCATAAAGTCCTTTCTATTAAGCTATGAGTCTTTTGTGTATGTTCTAATATAAGTTCTGATAAAGCACTGAAAAACATTCTAATAAATTTTCTAACATGAAATACTAAATCCACATACTTGATAAAGTAGATTAGATATCTTTGATTCCTTTTAATTATCATCAAAACTATTAAGGGAATAACCCAACCCCCTATCTATATTATGATCCCTATCATGAGTATGAGTTAAGTATCCTTTCCATATGATTTTGCCAATGATGTATTAAGTTAGGGAAGAAAAGGTGCGGCATCATACCATGCCATTCTGTTTAATGTTTATGTTTATGATTCATGCACTAACTTTATGTTTGCTAATCTAATTTCGTAAATATGTAACTATATGTATATGTATATGTAAACCCCTAGATTTTGTAAGTAAATTCAAGCTAGAGTTCAAATCAGAAGCCCTAAAAAGCTAATTAGGTCGCAGAAGCTCTAGATCTAGTAAGACCACATTGGAAATCCTAAAACAATAAAAATGAGATAAATTCGAATTATGTTTAATAAAATTAGTATAAAACCTAAAAAGACCAGATTGGTCAAAAATTCAATCGTGTCGAACTTTTACAGGATCAGTTTCCATATCCAACTATTGATGTACAAAATGATGAAAATTTTCCAACAATCAAGTTTTACTAGAAAAAACATTAAGAAGTTCATAAAATATCAGATAAAAATTTTTCAAGTCATAAAATGTCAGATATAGGCCATATACGCGTATTTTATCGCTACCGGTAACTTATATGATATTTTACGATTATTATTTGCTTTTATTTGCAACTATTTCAAGCTGCCATTTTATCCCTATATTTTTATATATATTTCTTATAAAACACAGCCTATAACCTATAATTTATAACCTTTAACATATACATATTTTATTACACCAAATCTACTTTTCTTTTCTTCTTCCCTTCTTAAAGAAGTTGCAATTACTACCCCCATACTTTCCTGCCACTTTTATTTATTTTAGGCACAAAATCCTCTCAACTTTCCCAATAAATACATGTCTTCATTCATATATCTAATATTTTACAAGCCCTAACAAATTTCTCTTATTCCTCCTCTCTTTTCCTCTCCCTTTGCAGTGTGAAACCCTCCTTCTCCCTTGCTGCCATTTTACTTTCTTAACTCAAATATATTCATTTGTTTCATCTTTTAAAGGTAAACACATATTCCATACTACCTTAATTGATATTACGTATGTTTAAATTCATTATCCATGGATAACAATCTCCCTATGAAGCATTAAGCTAAGGGAAGATAATGCTAAAATAAAACTCACATTTTATTTATTTTATGATCATGTTAAGATTGTATTGATATTGATATTATCTTGTCATCTAGTCTAACCCCTTATGTGTATAAATACAGTTATATGCATATTCATATTAATATGAGCATATTGCTCACTAATTTAACATTTATTTTATACTTTTATTTATTTTATGCTCTTAATATATATTTTGAGACTTGTTCTTAATCTAATTCTTAGACTTGTCCTTAATCAAGTTAAAACAAAAGAGTACTTGTCCATAATTTAGGTTCAATGAATGCCTTGTCCAAAAATTCTAAGGCTTCCATTTTATTTGTTTTGCTCTTATTTTATTTTTATTTACATGGTGACTAGAATAATTCAAGTCCAGTGAAGTCTTGCTTTAATTCTAAGGCTTCCATTTTTATTTTATTTTACTCTCAATCATTTTTGCTATTTAAGGGGATTTGTCCATTTCTAAGGCCCGGAGGGCCTTGATCATAAGCTAGGACTCCAATGCATTAAATTTCTTATTTCTATATTCTTTATTGTTTGATCTTGTCTCCATAAATGTTGATTCTAAAATATTATTTTTATGTTCAATAACATGAATTTTTCATAGTGATGTTGTCATGCCAAAATAAAGTTTTGAACCATCTTTATTTTGATAACTCTTTGTTATGCAAAATATTAGTTTCAAACATGTTAGCAAAATGTAAAGAAATATTGTTTGAAGAAGAAAAAATTTAAAAACAAGATCATCCACTTAAATTTTCATAAATAACTAGTTATAAGAATAATATTGGAAAGTTCATGACTTAAAAATCATTTTTCTCTTAAAATCACATACTTATAGAGATTCATGAAATATAAATTTCCATTAGCATTCAAGCCAATGTTTTCATAAACTTAGAATTTCGGTTTTTCCATAAAGATGTTTTAATTAAATTTTTTCTTGTATAGATTCACTAAGATCATACATGCATTTTGACCTATTAATATTATTTAGAAGTCATCTTTTAAGTATAAAAATGAAATTATTAATTTAAGGGTTTGTAAGATGTAAAAACAACAAAAAGTCACAAATATCAAATCTAGAAATCTGGGAGCAAGCTGTATAGTAGAATTCCAACCTTTAAATGACCTCAAAAATTGAAAATAACTTTACAAATGGAGACCATCTAAAGTAGGTAAAGATTAACTGCTTATACGTGAAATTCCGAGTTAAAATAAGTAAGTTATGACAATTTTAAGTTGGAAATTTCCCATAACTAGAAAATGACGTGAATTTGTATTTATAGAGTTAGAAATTAAATAAAGCCTTGGGTAAAATACTCATTTAGAGTATTTCTTTTGTTTAGGCAATGGGGACCAAGACTTTCTCTTTCCTAAAGATTAGTTCGATTGATAGTGACTACCATGGCCGAGTGAGTTTTTTCTTTACATTTTATGTATTTATACATGTGTTTATAAAGTAGAGCACTAGATTTTCATAAAAAGATAAAATGGTTATGCATGTGGGATATTATAGGATTTATGTATGTGATTCGTTTTGTATGATCAATTAACGATAAGTATATTGAAGCTCAATTGGTTGAATAAAGTAATTGTTTCCATGATGTGATGACATGTATGTGAATATTGGTTGATCACCTCAATTGAAATTAATTATGGATTGGGACCTCTTACAAACAAATTGATCATGCATATCATTTAAAGAATTACATTCGCATTTGCTACTGCTCCTCTTGTGGACCAGAAAGGTAAGCTGCCTAGTTACATCTTGAGGAATTAGGACGTTTGAGAAATACAACCTCATGGTGTAGCCGAGTTGAATCGATCGCTTTGGGTAAGGAAGACCTGGAGACTAGTCATACAATTGATTGGAACACAAAGACACACATGCAATTTGTCACGCCCCAAAGGATATCCTAACAGCCCGCCGCATGTTAAATGAGGCTTAAGAATCACTACCACAGTCATTCAGAAGTCTTGTGTTAGTATGCAAGGCGTTCCTTACGACAATAAAATACATAAACAATTGGAGAATATAGTTCAATTTGATAAGATAAGTATAAAAATATAAACCACATATATCTCAAGATTAATTACAAAGCATTAAGGGGCATTCTCCTACTATACATAAGTTTAGGTATTATCCTTTTGGTAACAATTGATCTTTCCAGGTTCACTACTAAAACTATACAAACCAATCGTAAACTTCTAAGGAGATAACTCCTAGTCTCTCATTACCTGATTTGGCCAGGTCCAGAATGTAGTCATAAGTACGGAAACCGCATTAGAAAGAAACTGTGGGGGTGTAAGCTACGCTAGCTTAGTGAGTTTCACTTCCAAAATTAAATGCTCAACAAGCAGTATATAATAACAAACAAGTTATTTAACAACATATAAAATGCATAAACACGTGAGCATACAATACATAAGACTTCCGGAAATCTTATGTTGAATGGATTTACACCCTCCATTCGAGGTTAAGTGTTTCAGGCCCATACGACCATAGATTTCAATTTTTCTTATTTATATTGTGGTTGATACAGGTGCCCACCACTCACATATTCAATTCTGGTCCCTACGCCAACATTCAGTTTACAGGCTTCTCGTTGCCCTACTATTATGCCTTCTTCCCACAAATATAATAACCTACGCAATTGACTCACATATGTATGCATGGCCAATTTGATTATAAATCATGGTATATTAATTTAACAATTTATGGGTGATCATAGATATTGCAGACAATTCAATTCTATATAAATCATACAAAATTTACAACAAGCTCATTTCGATATTCTTATCATCAATTCACCCAAGTAGAACTCATATACACATAGTCAGATTTTTTTCTTGCCCTAATTCTAACGCCATAACATTACAAGTAATCACAAGTATATAATTTAAAGATACTGAACTCACTCGGCCATAGTCTTGGTCTCTAACAGTACGATCCAGAATATCCCGACTTCCAAAATCACTAAACGAAATAAATACCCCGATGAGTATTTCATAACATAACTAACTCCAAACTCTTCAATTAAAATTCTTTAAATTCATAATTTCCGTGGTAATTGAAAATTCCAATTTAAAACGCCATAACTTGTTATTTTAACTCATAATTTTGTAAATAAGCTATCGATTTGTATCTACTTCGAAAGATCAATCTATTTATGATGTTATTACTAAATTTTGAAAACGTTAGATCTCAGAATGTTCGGATCAGATCTGATCAGTAACTAAATTTGAAACTCCGAAATTGTTTTGAAATTTGCATTATTTTAACAAGTAGATTATATGTACATGCAGTATCTACAAGTTATGATCATGAATGTCATGATATGAGCTATTTACATGTAATTCTGTTATGATTCTTGATTAAAAAGAATTTTTGCAAAGACTTTCTCCTTGCAATAATGCCATGAATACTTGTTTGAGAAAACTAGCTTTATTCTTTTGAAAATCATGCATATTTTTACTATAATATGGCCTTGTTGACATATATACATATTACCTTCATTATCTTAATGAATTCCTCATTTAAAGGTTGGAAAATAGATGTTTTAAAGTGGATTTTGCCTAGTGACTAATTTTGCACAATTTCTGGAAAGGAAAATATTGTTTGATCTTATTTGGAAAACTTTTCCTTTGTTTTAAGTTTCTAATTTGATAAAACATATTCACTCTTATAAAAATCAAGTCCTAATTGTATCTATTCCTTAAGACTTCTATTTTTCCATTAAAATACTCATTTTGACATTTGGGAATATGTGTTTAAATAGGGATCATTTTTAAATCCGAATTTTGGGAAATTATTTTTGGGATGGTTTCTTGTGAAAAACTCGTTTAATTCTTCTAAAATTAAGTCCTAATCAATCATACTCCCTAAGGCTTCCATTTCTTTAATAAAACTCTTGTTTTAGAATTGAAAAATAAGTGCTTTCTTGGCATTTCACCCTAGTTATGAATTTTTACATTTTTATTGGAGTTGAATCATATATGTAACTTAACTTTTGTAATCATTTTCTTGTTTTGAAAATTTCTCTTCGTAAAACCATGATTAACTTATAAAAATCACTACTTTATGATACTTATTACCTAAGTCTTTCATTTTACGTATAATATCTTCACTTTGAAGTTGGAAAATATGTTTTCTAAATGGGTCTTTCTCAAGATCCGAATTTTAAATATCACTTTTTGATAGTAACAAAATGGATCTTGAGTTTTGATCAATACTTTCCTTAAAAATATAATGTAGCAAGTCTTTCATGCATGAAAAACAAGTAACTATATCATTTTAACTACTCTAAACAAATAGATCTACTATACTAGTCATGCTATGAATGTAAATGCATCATGAACAATATGTAGGAAAGAGTAAAAATGGAAATATAAGTATAAAATCTTCATAAGAACAATATATGACAATAATATAGCAAAATACTAGCAAGATAACTTAGATTTTAAGATCCACAATATTGTGATGGTAATGATCTCATGCTTAAGTGCTTCCACATCCCTAGCTTAAAGCTCATAGGGATTTTTTTTCGTGGAACCACACATGCATGATCTTAGCATTACATGTTTTAGTGGGTAGGATTAAGATCTTTACTATTTGGATGTGTGGAGTAAAAAGACTTGAAGAAAAAAAATTCGTGTGTGTGTTGGGGGGGGGGGGGAGGGCTATGGGACTCACGGCAAGGAGGAGTAGAAAGGGAGAGAAAAAAAAACTTCCAAAAGTGGTTTTGTGAGAAAATGAGGGAAGTGAAAAGTGAAAGGTAAAAAAGAGATTATATAGGAAATAGAATTTAGGGTTGGTGTGAATAATAAATTGAAAAAAAAAATCAATAAATGAGAGAGAGGGAGCAAGGGAGGGGCATTGGTTCTTGTAAGGGGGAGAGAGAGTGTGTGTTGAATTTGATTTGTGTAATAAAATTCAAACTTAACAAGTAGTTTGAGTACAAATTATATGGGAAAGGTAAATTTGTGAGGAAATGATGTAAAATCATAAGAATAGATTGTAAGGATGTAAGAATAGGGTATAGGTCGTTGTACTTAATGAATGGTGTGAAAGAAAACAAAAAGCTGATTGGACATTAAATTACCGGTAATAATAAAAATACAATAAAAATGTTATAACTGTAACTTTTATAACTCAAAAAATTATATAACTGATATATTTAGAATTATCATGAAATTATGAATCTAATAGTGCTAATATCATATATTTAATATCCGAGCCTCGGGACATGCTTTTCAAGATTTGTATCCGATCAGACTCGAAATAGGTCAAAAATCCACTCATCTGATATTGTTAAACATCCTAATACTAATACGAACCAATCTGCTCTTTCCACTCATATATCGACTTCTTGGTTTAAGAACATGGGATTGCCAGATTTAAACTGCTAGGGTTTCCTGAAGTTTTGTTGACTTAGGATTTCCGGTTGACTTTCCGATTTAGGGTTTTACTTTGGAGTTAACTCGTTTGTATTCTTTCGGGGTTTCATTCTTGGCATTGCCGAACATAGGATTTCTAGTTCTGATTGGTCCAGAGATATTCTTTTAAGATTTCGGTTTCCGGTTTTAAGTTTTTCCGAAATGGAACTCGGGTTTGCTAAGAAAACGAGGGTTTACATAGTTTTAAAGAGATTGTTGGACCCATTCAAATCATTCCCTAAGCCTGGTATGGAGGGCATAAAACCATTTTACATACGTTTTCGAATAGTCATATGTATTTGTTTGATCATATGGATGTTGCATCTCATATGCTTACTAATGGACTTGTTTGATTGATTTGTTATGGGTATGTTTGTGTAAGGAATTATCACATTAAACTAGTTATGCTTACCCCCCAAAAAATTTTGATATCGTAGGTTTATCTACTTTTGGGCCCAATATCACTTTTTTCCTAGTAGTGTCACACTCCACCCCCGCAGGCGACGGCGATGCGATGCCAGGGCAGGCAAACCCACCACTAGCCCCCTAGTGGTAATGGCCGACACTACCATTGCATCTGTAATATATAGAAAAATATTTTATAATGAAGAGCAAATGTGTCATTTGTTATAAAATAAAAGGGTTCTATGGTCAACCCTAATAAACGAGATATTATTATCAACCATCACATTAATGATGGTCAACAAATCCATAAAAACAGTAAATCTTTAATAAATTATGATAAAGGGCAAAAGTTGTCATATGTTGAAAAATAAGAGGGTTTTATGGTCCACCTTAGTATTAAGTTGAGGGTTTTATCTATGATCCAGAGATGTTTGAAGAATAGTTTTTGACAAAAAAAAAAAATAGTCTCTAGGCCGCCTCCTGGAGAATCTACGCCGCCGGCGTAGAGACGGCGTAAGATGAGAACAGTAGCGTTTTTCTTAAAGCTGGGAAGAACGCTGCCGGCGTTCACTAGGGTTTTATCTCAACACCGACATGAAAGCCGCCAGCATAGGACAAGGATTTACCAGCGTATGAAGGAAGAATTGAAATTCTGGGATTCAAAGCCCCGATGAAGACTACCGGCATTCGTGTGAATTTTGCCAGCGTATGGTGTACGCCGGCAAGATCTGAAAGTGCGCCACCGGCATAGGGCCAGCGTATGACTAAATTCCTATAAATACGAGACGCGAAAAGCATTTTTGACAGATTTCTTTTATAATATACTCTCCTTCGTGTAAGAGAGTTTTGGAGTGTTCTTGGAGATTTATGCTTGGAAAATCATTGGGACAATATTTTCTGATCCAAAGTAAGTAATCTTAACATTTTCATTGGGATTCTCATATACAAGTTTCTTAGGGTTTGGTTAAATTTTTATATGAAGGTTTTTGGAGAAAAATCCTAGCACGTGTAAGATCAGTGAATTGGTGAATGCGAGACGGTTTTAGTGATTCAAAATAGTAAGTAAATTTCCTCTATTATGGATTCCAACAAAATACGATCTAAACAATCCTTATATGTTCTTAATGTATTGCGAATTAGGGTTTTGATGAAAATAATTGGTGATTGTAGAGTTTTGTGTGGTTCTTTGTTATTCTTGAGGATAATTGTGGAGTTTGATCGGAATAGACGGTACAGATAACGGAGATTTCTTTTCAAGTTAGGGTTTTTGGAGAATTCATGTTTATTAAGGTATTTTGATAATGCGATCATGTCTGTTGATGTATATATATATATTGTAATAGGACATTTGGAGTTTGTGAAACTGTTATTGGTGTGGATATAGGAGATTGTGGAGTTTGGGTTGGCTTTGTTGTTGTTAGTATCAGGCTCTGAGGATTTGATTTAGATTCTTGAGATTTAGAAAGGTACGACCAATCCATTGCTTGATGTATGTGCTTGTAGATTAGAATTTTTGTGAATGGATGTAGGAACAGAATTGCATAATGAACTTAATAAATATTCGGCTTAATAATTGTCTATCTGGTTGTGGTTGGCTTTGACCAGTAGAGACCTGGCAGACAGTGATACTGGTAAGGCACCCTAATGATCTTAGTGTGAGGTTGTCCAGAGTGGACTTGTGCTAAGAAATGATTCCGGTAGAATTTAAGTGTTCAGGAATTGGGATGTTTAGGGAGTACCCACTCATCCATATATGTACATGATTACTTATTTTCAAAATCAGTTGGTTGTTTTTAAAGTAGAGTCTAAGTTACTCTGAGTTCGGAATTTATGTATACTGGATTCTGAACTGTGTTGTTTTGCTGGACTAAAATAAATAATAAACTGTTGTGTGCATTTAGTTTAGTTGCATTTATTTATACATGTTGTTTGTGCATAACCTTGCTTGAACTGGATTGGATATTATCGTACTGGGCTTCGCCGCTCATCCTGTTATATTTCAGGTGCAGGTGATGATGGTGTGATATATGATCTATCGGGTTTTGATATCGTTTATGAGGATGGGGATGGCGTTAGTGGTCCTGACTACCCTGCTGATGACTAGTTGTATAGTCATAGATGACATAGGATGGATCAAGGAAGACTTTTTATGTTTTGTTGTTATTCAATGTTAGACTCATGTTTATGTCCATTAGATTTTTAATTGTATCTGGAGTTCTATATGTGGTATTAGTTTTTAGGGTATGGTTTGATTTGTTGACCTGCAGTTATTTCAACAATGTCTAGTTTTCTGATTATGGAGATTTTATATTTATCAGAATGTTTATTTATGAGGACCATATGATTTCTTCTATACCTTGTGAGTTATACAAGTGATATTTGAAAATTTGTGGATATTAAAGCCTTAGCATGTCCTAATCAAAAGAGGATACGTGGCAGGTTGTAATGCCTTATTTTAGGGCGTTACAGCATCGTGGTGACCCCAACCAACGCATGCCCCATAGGGTACCACAGGCACTATAGGTATTGTTACCCTTAAGCAGAGTTGAACCCAGTCTGCAACCTCTAGGATTCGAACCCACGACCTAAGGCTTTTGCCTACCCAAAGGCAGTACCTCTTACCAATTAAGCTGCGATACTTGGTGTGAATTATAGAATCCCGTGAACCATCGAGTCTTTGAACGCAAGTTGCGCCCGAAGCCTTAGCTAAGGGTACGCCTGCCTGGGTGTCACACATCGGTTCACCTCCTCATGCTGGAGGGCAAACACTCTGGCCATTGCTTTCCTTTCCCATAGCTTGATCCATTGCCACTGCCATAACCCTTAGGCTTCTCCTACATTCCGACTGATGATGACCTCTCTCTCCTTATAAGTAATGCAAAAGATAGGCTTCAGAACCTTATTCTTACACTCAGAGGCTTTATGTCTTGTCCTTCCACAAGTGAAGCAAGCTCCCGGTATCCACTTACAAGCTAAAACATCATGTGGTCCAAAGCATCTCCCACACTGGGGGTCAGGAAATCTCTGAGAAGGCTTCTCCACCTGATCAGGCTTCTTGTCATACTTAGGCTTCTTACTGGAACTCTGAAAGCCGGAAGTTTTCTTAAAACTCTTAGTACCCTTCCCCTGAACTCTGGGGACAAAAGAAGAAGAAAAGGGCCTCTTGCCCAAAAACTTAGCCTGCCTATCCAATTGGGAACTGCAATCCTTCTTGTTCTGCTCAATAACCTTAGCCTTATGAGCAACCGCAGATAAGGTGGTCAACTCAAAATTTTTAACAACCATCCTCAAATCAGGATTCAGACCCCCCTGAAACTTCTGCATCTTCATGGTCTCATCTTCCCTGTAACCAACACCAGCAAACCGCAACAGTCTGTTGAATTTAGCTTCGTACCTATCCACTGTCTTGCTGCCCTGCCTTAGTCTAAGCCAGTTTGAAATCATTTGCTCCCGAGTAGAAGCTGTGAAGTACTCTAAGGAAAAGGCCTCTCTAAATCTCTCCCATGTAAGCAGCCCCTGAATCTTGCCTCTAGCTTCACGTCACCAGTTATAGGCATCTTCTTTCAACTGATAAACGGCTAGACTCACCTTTTTATCATCCGGAATGTCACAGATCTCAAAAGACTTCTCCAACTCCTCAATCCATGTCTCGGAGGGTAGGATCAGTCTTAGCACCATAAAACTTAGGAACCATTTTCACAAATTCAGGGCACTTGACCTCTCTCCTCCCTGCGTATCTTTTCTGAGCCGCAGCTGGCTCACCCTGAGGAACTTGAGTAAACATCTGAGCGAACTACTACTGCTGTTGCAACATCAACTGTTGCTGATTCTGGATCTGTTGTTGTGTGGTCTGGAGCATCACTACCATGTCCCTCATCAAACCTAACATCGAGCCGGGTCATCTCGAGAGAGCAACAGGTGGGGTGGAGGAGGTGGGGTATCCTCTCTATCCTGTCGTCTGGGTACTCTACGTCCTCTATCCATCTAGACTAACACTAACACAACAACAACTGTTAAGTCAAATTATTCCAGGTAAAGAGGGGAAAAGACCTAGTGTTTTTCTAAGTTATTTGTGCCTACTTAACTTAGCCATATTTGAGTTAAGTCCATTTTCATGCATACTTACAAGATAAAACATATCATCAAGCAGGTATCATGCTATAATCCGGTTTAATCCATTTACAGGTATAAGCAGAAAGTAAATTTAAGTCAAGTTGTTAACTTTAGTGTGATCAACCATTTTACTTCATTTTATTTAGGCCAGCAAACAAGATCACAACAAATTCCTATTCTACCCATATTACCGTATCTCACCGTCCTAATATCGCATCCTAATTCATTGTGGTCGATATAACCCGCTCTGATACCACTTTAAAACTGTCACGCCCGAGATAGGGTGCAACAGCCCGCCGCGAATCACTAAGTGTAATTCACGAAAGGCTCCTACAAACTACGGTGAGTTTCTAACATATTTTAGTTTTCGAAAACTCTTTAATTAGTTTTCACAAATATTTAACTGCAGCGGAAATAAAACATTTGATACCAATTTCAAAAAGATTACTCACAAGAGTAAATAACTCATAAAACCATAGTATCGAAATAAGAAGTGATAAAAAAAACATAATCTGCGTACAGGCGCCCCAAAAGTAAACAGTATCTCAAAAACTGTAAGAGTCCTCACTAGGCTCTCCAAAAAAATAACAGTAAGCATAAAACAATGCCCGCATCTAATCGTAGAACTCGTCAGCACACTCCTCGAAGTGGTACCATACCCCAAGAAGTCATAGCGGTCATCAGAATCATAGCCATCACCAGAAACACAATCAGTACCTGAAATGATTAGAATGAGCGGCGAAGCCCAATACACAGTAACGCAAGCACATGCGACATGAATGCAAGCATACTTATTCTACCAAGCACAACCAATAAATTGAGGTATTTAATTAAGCCAGCACAGGAGCACTCACACTCCGAATCAAACACGGGGGGAAATCCTTTCGTGCATACGCACACGACAAGGGGGATGTGATATGACAAGCGGTGTCACATCCTGGAAGCTTGGTCCTTAGACCCTGAAGATATGGTCCGAAGACCCTGGAAGAAACTCATCGTCCGGGTTTTCCAGCCGTTATCTGACATTAACCGAACCAATCCATCTACACAGTGAAGGTACGGGCCCATTACCGTAGTCTTCCAGCTGTGCAACTTCTCTTCATGGGGTTAACCGTTACCCGCTACTGTACCGGCCCGTCAGCTAGCCACCGTACCACCAAGGGTGGCCTAAGTGCCTACACTCTACCACATTAGAGTTGGACTCTAATGGGGTCGTCGGAACTCTCCGGCCCGAGCCCGACCAAACACAAGCAATTAATCATTAAGCCATCTTTAAGTTTTTAACCATTTTAATGCCTGTCCTAACAAGCAACACGCATGTTACTGCGTACCTTGTATAACAGAAGGAAACTCGAAGAAGTCCGAAGGATAACAGAAAGAAGAATCTGTTAACAAAAGATTTAAAATCAGGATTAAGCATTTACAAAGAATTATATCAAGTATTAAGCTTTTAGAACAACGCCTTTTAACCTTATAAGACTTTACAAAATTTTAGGGGTGAAATGGGCTTGGAGTAGATATGGAGTAAGCCCATTAAGAATATGTAATTGAATATCTTATTTAGAAGTAATGGGCCTTGAGGGTTTACTAGTTAAGCCCATTAAATAACTATAATCATTTTCACTTTATTAGGTTAATGGGCCTTGAAGTAGGCTTGGGCATTAAGGAAATCTATATATATAAAGCTTAGAATTAAATTGGGCTTCATGATTGGGCTTAGGTCCAATTAGGAGTTTAATTAAGTTATTGGACCTAAATATATGTGATAAGCCAAAAGATTATTATGTCTTATTTAGGAATATTGGGCCTTGAGTGAACCTATTAGGCCCAATAAGTAACTAAGTTATAATTCAAGCTATAGGCCCATGAAATGTATATGGACCCATTAAGAGTCAATACTCTTGGATCTTAGATGATGTGCTTAAAGTATTGGGTGTAAGGTCCACTTGGAGTAAAAGTGGGTAATGGACCTCATTTTTATATTTTAAGCCCATGGGGTTTAAGCTAAAGTTATGGGTTTGATTTTTAGATTTATTTTTAAGGGATATGGACCTTGATATGATATGGATAGGCCCATATTAGAATAGGTTCAGATTGATACAAAAATTTAGGTTTGGTTGTAAGCCCAAAAACTACTCTATAGTTCCAGCCCATAATAAAGTATGGTATATCCTCACATTTTAGCTATTTGGGCCTTCAAATCATATCGGATTTTGTAAAATAAATTTCTTTTGAAAGATAATCAATAAAAATACTTCCATGAATTTTTATATGATTTTTAGAGCCCAATAACTATTTTTAAGAATTCGTTTTTCACAAAGGACCAAATCTGTCCAATTTTTCCCTGAAAGTCAGATTGCGCATACTTTACTAAAATGGGCATATCTGGGCCATCCGAACAAATTTTTGAGTGATTCCAGATGGGTTAGAAACTAGATTCAGAGAGATTTCTATTGGTACCTAATTCATATGATAAGAACTGTATGGGATGAGTTATGATAATTTGAAGTTGGGCTAACTAACAGGAACAAAACAGAATCCACTGGGTGGTATGTTTTATTGCACAATTAATAACTCTATCAATTCTTAACCTTTTAAAGTGATTCTTGAGCCTAAATTATACTACTTTTAATGAACTAAAAGCCTGTAAAATTTTACGATTTTTAAAGCTCATTTACTATACTAAAACTATTTTTAAAGTTGGGTTTTAAATAGGGGAAAACAGAAATTTCAGAACATAGCCCAAATACAAGTTTAAAACACATAACTTGGCCCACAACGTGATCAGACTACCATTAACATAATATCACACCTAAACATGATACTAAACATGTCAATAATCATGATTAATCATAATCTTATCATAACACAAGTTAAAATCATCAAGTTTAGGCTCAAATCATCATATAACTTCATTTTTAACATGAATCAATAAAAGATATCAACATGGAACATCTATAACATGAATTTGTAAACATGTACAGCAGGTTCGTCATATTATAAATACATGCTCATCAAGTGATAATCAATATATATTAAGGATTCAACATATAAGATGATTATATGCAATATACTTCACTATAACATCATTAACACCTAAATCTAACATGATTATCCAAAAATCATCAAAATATACCATCATATACATATCTTACACGTGCAGCAAGTTTCAAGAGGTTCATTAAGTTTTTTTCAAGTCTTCAATCAAATAAAAACATAATCAATCAAAGAATCAAAGTTTACTTACTTAATACTCTTAAAATCAAGTTAAACTTCAATAAACAACCACTACTTCAAATTAAATTTGATGAAGCTCCAAACCCTCAACAAAACTTCCACTTAAAGCTTGACGCCAAAATCTGATTTTTATGATTTTAGACCTACAAGAATCAATATATCATTAAAGATCAACAAAGGGTTTTAAATAGAGTTGATTTTGAGGAAAGGTTAAAATGGAACTTAACTTTGATGAAGATACTTGGAGCTTGGATTTCCCTCTTTGTGCCGTGGGCTTTTCCTTGCTAAATGGGGGTTCTTTTATGTTGATTTCACTCTTTGATCAGCTATGTAAGGTTGCTGGAAGTTTGGATGTGTTTAGATGAATAAAAGAACCATTTTTGATAAAGATCAAAGGTATATGACTAGAGATTTGTCCTAGGTTTCTCTCAAGTGTGTAAGATGAAATAAAAATGACATTTTTGGTTTGTGGAGGCAACTGACCATGGGAGTGTGGCGTGTGGATTTGTGTGTGGTAGGGTTAGGGTTTTGCCAAATAAAGAAGCTTTTATAGATAGTGACATTAGGTTAGTGATTAGATGAAATGCTAGGCTTTAATCTTGAAGAGTGTGAGTGAGTAGGTGGTTCTTAAGATGTGAGGGTTTGAGAAAGCATTCAGAATATAATTTAGGTATTTTAAATCATCTTTTGGGATTTAGGAATGTTTTAGTGATTTTACACTAATTAACCTTGATTTAGGACTTTAGAAGGAATTATTGAATTTAAGAGTCTAGTTAGGATTTTAATCAACTAACTAGAATTGTTTTGGTGAAAAATATATGAAATTGAATAATCAAGGAGTTTAGAATGGAATTGAGTGATCTCTAACACATAATGATCCAATTACTAACTCAGTTAAATTAATTAAGTTAATTACTCAACTAAAAGTTCAACTACTCAGAGGTTTGAACTTGACCCACTAGTTTCTTACTTTACTGAAAAGTTTTAAATTTTTTTTTATTTTCAAGCTAATTCCTTTCTTTCCTTTTTAATTACATCTATATTTTTAGGGTTTTTCAGGTAAGACATATGACTTTTGGGAAGCTTTTGGAAGAAATCTATTCGAAGACTTTAGATAGATTTCCTTTGAAATCTTTCAATTACTGTTATTTATTTAAGTAAGGATATGCTAGAATTATGATTTTGGAGACTTCTATCGGGGGAATGCCCCTTTGAAGATCTAAAATTATAACCTCTTAGCTATGAATATGCCCACTTAAGTATTTCTTATATGCGATGTTATTGCTATCTTAAACTACATATCCCTTAAGTGTTTCCTATTGTTGTGATAGCAAGT
The DNA here is from genome assembly GCA_024138025.1 of Combretum micranthum. Lineage (NCBI taxonomy): Eukaryota > Viridiplantae > Streptophyta > Magnoliopsida > Myrtales > Combretaceae > Combretum > Combretum micranthum. Next base: position 249,307 of record JAMXBD010000827.1, read on the forward strand.
CATACATATGATATCAAAGCTTTTGAGTGACTAAGGGAAGTAATTCTTAAGCTTTAATATTGTATGTGGTGGACTGTCACGCTTAGGGTTCTCCTCGGGGCATGACAGTATATGTATATATATCAACTAGAGCATAAAAAGCTCATTAATCTAACTTGTAATTTATTTATTGCATGCATTTTACTTCCTTGCAATTTACATTATGTTCAAGACTTGTCCAGTTCAAGTCTTAAGAAGACTAATCCTTTATTACAATCTTATACTTGTCCGTATTCAAGTCTCATAGGGACTTGTCCATTTCAAGTCTCGAGAGAGCATTGTCCTAACTCAAAGACTCTCATTTTCTTTATGTTGTTTTTATGTTTCATGTTTATGTCTTATTGGTCAATAGACCCTTTTATTTTTCATGTACATAATAATATGCTTATGATGTTATTCTTTATAATTATATTATGATTCTTAACTTTTGGTGTCATAATGGCTAAATATCTCTAAAACGAAAATAAGAAAAAGATGATGATCATGTGATCATCACAACATCTTTTACTTGTTTAGAGGGCCTAGCACAAAAGGTGAGGGTTCAAGTTGTTATGAACTCTCTCACTAGGACAGTTTTTTATCATGTTAGATCTTTTCAAACCCATAGTTTTGATACATGGGTAACAATTTTGAGTAAAAGAAAAGTTCGAAACAAAAACTTCACAGTTCTATTTCTCTAAATGCCAAACCTATGATTAAACAGTAGGAGTGCTGAACTTTATTTTCATTTCTCAATAAACCCTTGGTTTTAAATATTTAAAAGAGGATCAAACAAAACAAAGTTGTTCTCCATCTTTTCCTTTAAATGTCAGACCCTTGAGGAGTCAAGGATATGAAACTTTATTTTCCAACTTAATCTACTGTTTATAAAGTTGATCAAACAAAAAGTTTTGATTTCCTTATGTCATTTTATCTTCTTTTATTCTTGTAAGGATTTTAACTTGCATCCTTTTCATTTCTTTTGCATATTTAACGTCATTCAAAGCATCCTTAGTTAAGTTGACATTAACATCGTTATAACTATACCAAATAATGTTTTCATTCTTCGTACCTTGATTATAATTGCATATAGGAATAAGAGTATGCTTGATAAAAAGCCCTATATAGTTTAAATATTAGAAAAGTAACAAACGGAGCTAAAACAAATAGAGGAACAATCTAACCCGTACTGACCCGAGTCCTTAAAGACCACTTATGATCAAAATAACTTCAAAAATAGATAGAACATTCAATGTAGATAGACAATGACTACTCATATGCAAAAATCGAATGTAAAACAACTTAGATATGATCATTTTAAGGTTTAAACTATGTAACTGGAAATATAGCTGAGATAGAATCCTTGGAAGCATAAACTTAGATGAAGTTAGTATAAAAACACTCATTACGTCCCTTCCTTGTTCAGGTGACAAGGAGTTTGGAACCCTTTTGCCCGATGACTACTATGATTAAGATCTTGCACCAAGGCTAAGTGAATTTTTCTTTATGATTACATACTATTTTTTTGCATCTAATGTAGTTGCACACTTGCACTAGAATTTGTAAGTTCAACATAAAATGAATTTGTAGGGGTTCTTAGGAGAATTTTTGTGTTTTATTACGTATGTGAGATAATGGACCTTGAGCATTGTAATTATCAATTTGGTTGCTTAAGTATGCTATTGATGTTTTACATGGATTTTGTGTGTATGCTATATGCATGATCACCCTTAAATGAATTGTAATTCTATCCAACTTGATGAAAGAAATGGGCATGCATTGCATTGTCGAGTTTCATATTAAAGGTTGCTACTCTTATACATGGAACCGAGTGGACTATAAATAGTACATAGTGTGGGTCTTGCTCCTTCTTAAGGAAGTGCTTCATTTAGGGAAGAATACGACTACACAAAGGAGTTGCGTCGAAATGTTTGCTATGAGCAAATGCCCAGGGACTAGTAGTAGAGCTCATAGAGACCTGCAAGGGCATTTCCTAACCCTTGTCATAGAAAGTGTAATTGCGCTTTATATATAGTTTCCGATAAACTTTATATATCCATGTTTGTTGCATAGCATACGTTTTCATAACAAGCTTGGTTAGCTTTGATTGCATGGTATGTATGAAGAGAATTATCTCACTAAGCAAGTAGTATGCTTATATCCCAATAGATTTTTGTTGAAGTAGGAATGCCTATGGCTTTATTAAAGAACTATAATGCCTGAGTTAATAGCTAGTAGCCTTTGGAGCTTTTGGAGGAAATCTATGAGAGGATAGGATTTCTTTTGAAATATTCTTTGCAAGACTTTATTAATATTTTGGAGACTTTTATGGATAATTGTAATATTTTAATCTTTTTGAGGATTTAGCAGGGTTATTGTAAGCCTCGGAAAATTTCAATAAATAATTTCAAGATGAACTTCGAAAATAAACCCTAAAAATCACTCCAAATTAAAACCGAATTTCAACTAGTCTTAAATCACGAACGAATTCGAAAAATTTTCGAATCTTGGGACAAATAAGAATTCTCAAAAACAAAGTAAGAACTCAATATACTACAATTCCAAAACCACTACGTACGACAAATTCCATACGTGACTCCGAATTATAAAATCGGGTAATATAGATCCCAAAAACGAATTATTAAAAAGTAAATAACGATTAACTTTCGGAAATGAAACCCAATTCAAAATTCCGAAAACATTAAAAGATATTAAATACTACAAAAATAAAATTTAAAATAAATTTCTCAAATTAAATATGTTGTATAAGCATAAATATCAGTTTCCAAATTGGTAAGGATCTAAACCGAAAAATCACCCGAAAACCCTAAGCGGAATACAATAGCTTAACTCCGGCAATCTAGCGCCCCTAGCCCTAGAAGCCGAGATGTAGTTTAAATATGTAGAATAGCTCATAGTAATATGAGTTTGTTTAAAAATATCAGATTGGTAAATTTTTGACCTATTTCAACCCGTTCGGATACAGACTTCGAAAAGCGTGTCTCGGGCTCGAGATATAAAAAATACCAATAGTACGTTAGACTCGTAATTTCATAAGATTTCTAAATATATCAGTTATATAATTTTTCGGGTTATAAAAGTTACAGTTATAACCTTTTTATCGTATTTCCATTATTACCGGTAATTGATTAGTCTTTTGCACTATTCATTTTTATTTCATTAAAAATTTTATTATTCTTATAAAACCTATATTATTAGATAAATATTTTATATGTTATAAAAATTTTGTTTTTCTAAAATTTAGTTCGTTTCGGGTCTTTACGGGATCAATTCTGTTTAAGACCCGATACTAAAAATAAAAATTAATTTAATAATTGAAAAATATTTAAAAATATTTTATTTTCATAAAATAATTTTTTAGAATTTTTCGGTTATAAAAATATTATTTATAGCCCATATTCGCGTATTTTGATCATACCGGTAACATAATTGTTAAAATACTAAAATAATTCAAATAATTATTTAATTTTAATTATGAAAAATCTGCTACAAATATTTGGAATAAATTTTCTAATTTTATTCTATTTTGTTTTATTTATTAAAAAGTACCTTTACAACCCATACCTTCAAGTACACCTTACACATATCACTTCATTTTCACTTCAATCTTTTTACACTTCATTATATCTATTCATGGCAGATTTTTACTCCTTTATGGCTGCCATTGTCCTTCATTTACTCCATTTTGACCAAATTAATTATTTTTCCACTCCTTCTTAAGAAATTACATTACACATTTATTACACAATTCAATTCAAGTCAAATTTCATCAAACCCTCTCTCTCCTCCCCTCTTTTCACGTGCAGCACCCCTCTCCCTTTGGCTGCCCTTGTTTTATTTTTTTCTCTCTTTACTCAATTAATACACTCATTTTCTCTCACTCCTTCATTTACTCACTTTCCCTCTTTCATTCTTTAGTCTTTCTCTCTCATTTTTCCTCTCTTTCTTCTTCATTTCCTCTTGTTCCTCCAGAAAAACAAGCTGCCCCGTCTTCTTCCATGGCTTCCACACCTATTTCTTAAAGATTTCTAAGCAAATCTTCTTCCCAAAGCTCCATAGGTGATATAGGTAAAGTGTAATGAAGGTTTCATGCATCAAATGACCTTCCATAAGCTTAAAAGCTTAGGATGATGATGCCAATAATGAAACACTCCTTTTCTCTACTTTTATTATCTTGTATTTCAATTATTTTCTTGTTTAAAGTTGATATGTTTTGTAGATCTAAATTTTGTAGCTTTGATTTTCGTTTATGCCATGGATCTTGTTATTTAAGTTGTTATCTTTGTTATTTCTTATGATTTATGTATAGATCTATCATCCACGTCTATCTTAGTGATTCATGCATTTAAAACTAGTTTAGAAAGACTAGATCTAGTGTTTTGAGTTCATAAATGCATTAGATCTTTGTTTATGTTCATGAACAACTTGCTATAGCATGATGATGGTAGGAAAATTGTAGGAAACTCAAGATCTATTTTATTTTCAACAAAAACAACTTTTGAAAATTCGGATGAAAATGGAACCATATTTAGAAAAGTGGTTTTTCAACTTCAAAATGTGTATTTTTCATTTAAAATGAAGGGCTTAGGGTATAGATACCATAAATGAAAGATTTTGATAAGTAAAGTTTAGATCCATGATGTTTATAGCTTATTACCATGCCCTTGTTTTATGTCTATGTTCATATTAAGTATATATCTTAGTTATAAACTCAAACAAAATTGTGAAATTCGTATTTTGGCAAGACCCTATTTAAAAACCACTTTCCAAGTGTCAAAATGTAATTTTTACTTAAGAAAATGAAGGCTTAATATATGTATATCATCAAGACTTCTTTTTACAAGAATCAAAAGTGATTTTCAAAATAAAAATTCTATTTCGGATTTTGGCCAAGGCCTATTTTAAAAACATGTTTACCAACTCAAAATGAAGTTTTTATTTAAGAAATGAAAGGCTCTTAGGATAGGATATGTAAGGAATGGATTTTCATGAGCTTAGATAGATTTTATCAAAAGATATAACCAAAAATGAATTTTGTAAATTCGGATCCCAACCAAGACCAATTTTTAGAACCCATGTATCAACTCCAAAACTCATGTTTTATGTGAAAAATGAAGTATATAGGTAATAGATATCATTAAGCAATGATTTTTACAAGTTAAAATGAGTTTAGGCATGAGTAAGGTGTTAAACAAGTAATGGAATTAAAATGAAAAATTTTGAGTTAGTGATCAATTGTCAAATTCGTAATTTGAGATGATGCATAAGTAATCACTTAGTATTTGAGCTCAAATTGCAAGTTTTATGTGTTAAATGAAGTCCTTAGGTAATTGATATAGTAAAGCCTTAAATTTTAATGTTTTAAACAAGTTTTCCCCAAATGAATCATTCAAAAAGTGGATTTTCTAAAATTCGGATTTTTGAGTAAATCATATTGGAAAACATATTTGCAAAGTGTAAAATGCAAATTTTTGTGTAAGAATGAAGTCCTTAGTGGTTATGTATGATTGAGCCCAAATTTTCTAACTATCAAATGATTTTTACTTAAAGAAATCACTCAAAAACATTACTTACAAAAATTCGGATTTTGGAATGGACCAATTTTAAAAACATGTTTACAAAGTGTAAAATGTAAATTTTTATGTAGAAATGAAGGTCATAAGTAATATATATAATGAATACTCAATTTTGACAAAAATAACTATATTTTCTTAAGTAATAAATCCAAAACAAATGGAAATGATCAAAGTTAGAAAACTAGAGTTTTCATAAGTAGTTGTTATTATGGTCTTGCAAAATAAAAAGTTGTAAAATTTCCTTTTAGCAAAAATCATCAAGATCATGCACACATTAAGCTCATCTCATGACATTCATGTTAGGAAATTACTCATATTGCATGTGTAGCTAATTTATATAATAGAAACATTACAAACAATTACAAAACTTTTTTTCGAAATCGGAAACCGTTACTGATCAAATCTGATCCCCCTGTTCCGAGACCTAAATGTTTTCAAAACTTGAAAATAATATTAGAAATAGATAGATATTTCGAAGTAGATAGAAATCGATATATAATTTGCGAGATTCCGAGTTAAAATGACCAAGTTATGGCCGTTTTAAGTTGGAATTTCCACTTAGGGCGAAAATTACGAATTTGATAGTTCATATAAGATCGTTTAGATTAGTTTGAGTATTTCTTCCTTTTTAGGTGATCCTGAAATCGACGATTCCCTGCTATCGAATTATTATTACTAGAAGACCGGTGATCCAATGGCCGAGTGAGTTTTCACCTTATTTTGTTACCTTGATTGTGCTTGTAGTTAGTTGCATTAGAATTATAGGAATAAGATAAAAATCGATATGAATGGGGATGGGAGATATGATGAGACCATGATGAATGTATGCCAATGAAACTAAAGCATATCAAAACCACGATTTGATTGGATAACTGCACCGTTCATATTATTTCTGTTATATGTGTGATATTTGTTGGTCACTCTAAAGAATGTATAAATATTTTTTACCTAGGCAAAAATTAAATTGGTCATGCATCGCATCGGATATATTGCATTTGATAGCATGCTACTCCTACGTAGGTCGATCAGTATAGTCTGTTGATGCCTCGTTTGGATAATGAGCCCGGTGCCAGAGCTCATTCAGGGGTACTAAGGCGCATGTAGATGCATTCTTGGATGAGCCTAGCCGAGTCGAGTGCTAAGAGCCGAGGGCTTGGGGACTAGATGCGGTCGTGTAGACTCAATACCATTCTTAACCCAAGATACGGAGGGCGTAAATCCATTCCGTGTGTGGGTTCCGGATACCCATGCATAATTGCTTGCTCACGTGTTTGTTCATGCATAGTATATGATTGATTATAACTTGCTTGTTATGGTATGAAATTAAGGAAATTCTCACTAAGCTAATGTAGCTTATACCCCAATAGTTGTTTAAATGAACAGGTTATCTCAAGAATGCAAAGTGGGGACCGAATTGGTTGGAGCCGAGAATAACTCCGGGATTTTGGCATTGAATAAGAATGTTTGAAGTTATCAGCTAGGTTTTTATGATTTGCCTTGTAATATTTTATGTAGGGAAGTCTGTGGATGAATGTAATTGAAGTTGAATGATTTTTATTTTGAAGTATAGCGATTCGTATATGAAGCGTGGTGATTTATATCTAAAGTATAGTAAATTGTATTTCCTTTACATTGTTACTCAATTGTATCAACATAAAATGTATCATTCCGATGTGTCTCCTTTATGTGTTAGACGCCTTGTACATAGTATGGAAGCCTTCGCGTGACTGAGGTGGTCATTCTTAGGCTTTAATATTGTGTATGGCGGACTGCCACGTTTAGGGTACCATTTGGGGCGTGACAGTTATACCCCTAAGATATTGTAATATTTGAGTGTTTAAGTTTATCTATATTTAATTCTCTTTTATGCATATTATCTGTTATCATCTTGAATTGCACTACTCCATTGGTGTTCCCTTTGTTGCGAAGTATGCCTTGTGTATAGAATGAAAGCCTTTGTGTGACTAAAATAGTCATTCCTAGGTTTCTATGCTATTTACATCGAGCTGTCATGTTTAGGATACCTCTTAAGGCATGACAACTGGAATCACTTATATCTTAGATTCAATCTAAACATAGGATTATGAATGAGATTCAAAATAGGTAAATTACACCAAAAAGTCCCAGCATTTGGGGGTAAGTTCATTTGAGATTTTAATTTTTTGAGTAATTGAAAAGAGGTCTCAATGTTTGGAGAAATTGATAAATTAAGGTCTTTATTAATGCATATCAATGGGAGAAATATTTAATTAAAATTCAAAAGGCTTTTCACATTGTGATAGATGTCAATGGAGACCTTAATTAACCCATTTCTTCAAAAGATAGGACCTCTTTTGACCACTCGAAAATGTTGAGATCTCAAATCAACTTACCCCTCAAGTGTTGAGACCTTCCAGTGTAATTTATCTAATTCAGAATAGTGACTCCAATTTGGCTTTATTTCTGGTACCAAACTTAACTTAAGTCTCTATTCCTTTTCACTTTATAACACACACACACACACATACATATATATATTGTTAATGTCATGTTTGGTACTTGAAATTTACTTGAATGTATAATAGACTATTTGATTTTAAAGAAATCATATTAATACCTAATTAAAGTTTTTATGTTCATTAATATTACCTTAGCTAATAGAATTAATTTTATATACTAAGTTAGCACTCCTAGTAAATGAGAAGGTGACATGTATTAAATAGGTAATAAAAAACTAAAAAATTACACAAATGAGTAAAAGACACATTTGCATGTAGTAAGAATCAATCTCATGACCATTGGAAATATGGGGCAAAGTCTTACCTGTCACGCCCCAAGGGGTACCCTAAACATAATAGTCCGTCACACTCAATATTAAAGCTTAAGTATGACAATCTTAGTCATTCCAGAAGCTTCGATATTAAGTGTAAGGTGCTCTCACAAATTTAAAGGACCATACATGGAATTATGAAGCTTAAGAAGACATAACAACAAATTAAGAAAGAGGATTCATAATATTCATTTGTTCATAACAATAGTCTTACAAATCTTAGGGGCATTCCCCAGCCACAAGTAACTATAATCTATTACAAGAATATTTCTATGAAGTCTACATCTTATCTAACACCAAACTTCATCTAGCAATTTCTTAAACAAAAGGGAAAATATATGGCTGCAGGGTCCACGTGGACTCAACCACAAATAGGTGAACTGCAAAAGATATCTATAGGGATATAAACTAATAGGCTTAGCGAAAACTGTTTCCATAAATAAACTTCTTGTATGATGAAATTCAAACAAGTTATTAAGCAGACAAATGAAATGCAACATACACGTGAGCAAATAAGGCATATAGTTTTCCAAGAACTATATGTTGAATGGATTTACACCCTCTATTCGGGGTTTGGTTATACGTAACCTCAAAACAAGTAGTTTTTGTTAAATTATACTTTCGATCAATACTGCCAAGCATATTAAGTCTATTCGAGTTGAGCCATGCTTCCGGACTTTCCGCCAAGCATTTGATTCCTTGTCGCCAAGCAATCACTTTCGATCATAACCGCCAAGTATTGCTTTTGACCGAGCTACCATCCTTCTCACCCAAGGATAATAACCCAATGCAATGTGACTCACTTCGTGGTATGCATGAATCAATTTGTTTATGATATCATAGCATCATTATTATCAAATTTAAGGAGATCATAGAATTTCATACATATCAAGTGATATACTAAAACAAACATGTAATCAATTCCGGCCTCGATATTTTAAGGATTCTTTCAATAATTTTTTCGCATACATATCAATTTGTCTTTTCTTAATTCTAATGCGACTAAACTACAAGCCCAATCAAGTAGAGCACTTTAAGGAAATAAACTCACGATGGCATGTCGACACTTCTCTAAACGGATGAGTCGTTCAAACAATCCACTAGTCGAAATAATCCTTGGGGTATGGGTATCCTTCCTCAGAATCACCTAGTCAAGGAAAATACCCAAAATGAGTATTTATTGATAACTTTCTTGAGATTTGACAAAAACTATGACATAAGAACGTCAAAGTTCGTATAATAGAGGATTTCAATTTAAAACCTTAACTTGGTCATTTTAACTTGGAATTGCATATATAATATACCGATTTCTACCTATTCGAAAACATCTATCCATTTCTAAAACTATTTTTATCAAACTAGATTATTTAGGCTTCGAAATAGTGGTGATCAGATTCACCATGAATTTTCCAAACCCAAAAGCATTTTGTTTCAAACATTAACCATTCAAAAAAATTACTTTGATAAATACTTAGTTATCTATACATTTGAGAAATTCCTTTTTCATAGATATATAGCTCATATTTCATCCATCCTCAAGTGTTTGTTGTCCAACCAAAATTCTTTGAGTAAAACTATGTTAATTAAGAGTGTGGAAAATCATAGTTTTCAAGAAATTCATTTTGTAAACCCTTTAAAATGAATATTTTGATTCCTTTGTTTTCAAAGAATTACTTCATGTTTATCTTACTATTTTCCTAAATGACTTTTTGATAAAAATAAATTCCTTCTTTTCTATATTCGCAATATTATTGTTACTTTTCCTATTTGTTTTCTTTATCCATTTATTTGAAAATCTTTTGGTTTGAAAAACTCTCATTCCCTTATATTATGTTTTTATGGAAAAACATTTTAGTATCAAAAGTCATCTTCTTTTAGGAAAACAAGTAATATAGAAATGATTTAAAAAGCTTTTCAAAATAAAAGTAGCTTTTAAAATTGTAGTGAGTTCTTCCTAAAGCTTGGAAAAGAATAAATTTACTTTTAAACCATAGATTCTACATTTCATATAAAATCATTCTTAAGTGATAAAATCTCCTTTTTGTCAAAGTATAATTGGAGTTTTAAAGATTTGTACACCAATTTTAATGAGCATGATTATGAGAAATAATAACAAGCAAAAATAACATAAATAGTAAATAAAGTCAAGTATTGGGAGTCTTAACTTCTTCAAGGCTCTCGGGACTAAGAAGTAGACTAGTCCCAAAAAGAATAAAATAAAAGAAAGAAAATTGTTTTGACTTGATAAGAAGACTAGAAACTAGCCTTAAAACAACACGAAATAAATAAATTACGAAGAAAGAAATAAATAAATTACTTTGCATGAAAGTAAAAAAATTGCAAATGAGCTTATATGTTCTAAAGAACATATATATATAGATACATAGTAATACTTAGATATAATAACAATAATAATATAAACAAAGTAAAGTAACAACATAAATATATAAATAGAGATTCATAAACAAGAACAATACATGAACATAGTGTAGCTTTCATAACATTTAGTTTTTGGAAACTCACACTATGGTTATGTAAAGTTACATGACATAGGAAGAAGAATTTGTAAACAAAGGTTTACCTAAAGAGGGTTTTTGAAGTATTATTGGGAATGGGTTTTGTCTATGTAGAAGGTGGTTTGAGATTATTTTGAGAGAGTTTTAAGAGAGTATTTGAGAGTGTTGAGAGGAAAATTTAAGAGAGATTTGGTAGTAAATTTATGGGTAGTAATCGTGTGAAGAAGTGAGAGAGGAGGAAGGTATTTGTGGGAAATGAGGAGTAAATTTTTGTGTGATTAAAATAAAGAAAAATTGAAACAAAAATTGGGGGGACGGCCTTAGCATGAGTGAGAGAGGAGAAAGTTTTTATTTTGTATTTTTGTTGATTAAATAAAGTAATAAGTAAGGTAGATGTGAAATAAAGTTATGGAAAAGGTAAAAAGTAAAGAAAACATGTGTATAGGCGTAAGAATAGGTGTTAGAAAAAGTAGAGATAAAATAATAGTGTAGAATAGTAGTAAATAGTGTAGTGTAAAGTAGATATGACTAATAAAGTACTGATAGTAAGAAAATACGGGTATAATTGCGATATCTGTTATTTTTACTTACCGAAAAATTATAAAGCTGATATTTTTTAAAACCTTATATTTTTACAAGTCTAATGGTATATCCAGAATATTTTTACTATTTTGAGTCCCGGGACACGTTTTTCAAGAATTGTATCCGTTCGAGTTTAAAACGATTTACGGTTTTACTAATCTGAACTTTTTAAGCTTTCTTATGTAATTATGAACTATTCTACATACTAATTTCTTACTTACTTTCTCAGGGTTGCTTATATGGGATTGCCGGACTTAAACCATTTCGTCTAACTAGGGCTTTATTGACTTTAGGGTTTCCGGTTGACTTTCCAATTAGGGTTTAAGTTAAACCGATCACAAAACTTTATGGGTTTACATTACCAGTTGAGCCAAGATCTGCTGGTGACTATTTTAAAGTTTAAATAGCTAAGTATATATTTGTAAAAATGTTCAAGTAATTGATGTGACATCAATATATACATTTTTTTAATTTTCTATGATTTTATTTTATTTATTTATTTTCATTTTAAAAGTTGATTGTATAGACACTTGTAATAGATTATAATGTGGATCCTATATTGACTCATTTTTTATAATATAGGTTTTGAAACGAGAAAAAAGAAAATGGAAACATAGATTCTAAAAAGGTTGGGACAATTTAAATCCTACGGGTCCGTTTTACCATTTTCTTTAGTTGGGTGGGACTGTTCAAACGAGCACCAGCGGAAGACTCAGGTCTATGACCTGTCAGCTCCCACAGGCCGGTTCAGTAGAACTGATAATCTGATTTAATTGCTGCCCCGGTTCTCCTGGTATAATCCATAAAACAAAAGAGATATTTATGCAACATCTAACGTGATATCCCGTGTCGTAGATCCAATGCTCATGTTTCGCCTAGATTGTTTTTTAGTACCATTTTTTTTTCCCGGTCAAGTCTTCTCATCTTATAATTTAAAAAAAAAAAAAAAAGATAAAAGGGAAATTCTTCTCAGTCTCTCTCTCCTTTGATTATTTTTATCTTGCTCAAACTCAACTCTACTCAAACTCTCAGAAGCTCCCAACTTCATTTCAGCTCCCTCACTAAAAGACAAACTCGCCTGTGCACCCCTCTCCTCTGCCTCAAAATGCTTCCTTCTTCTTCTTCTTCTTCTTCTTCTTCTTTATCTTCTTCTCTTCTTTCCTCATGCATATACTGAGTCCTTTAACCTTGTCTTGGTTTGGGCTCTCTTCGTTATGGATCTTGGTTCACTGGGTTTGGATGGTTGGGTGGGTTCAGATTTAGATTCGCATTCGCATTCACATTCACATTCAAACCCTCTTTCTTCTCCAGATCCTGCTTCCCAAACCAATCAAAACCCACCACCCGGATGGGGATCCACCTTCTCCCTCAAACAAGACAAGTCCTTGCTCCTCGCAACCAAATACGGACATAATCATGATTGTGATTTTGAAACAAAAACAACAACCTCAAAATTAATCAAAACTACTGCAAGTCATGATCTTGCTACTACAATGTTGCATTTACAAAGCAACAGTAATGCAGGTGGTAATGGGTTGGTGAGATCCGGTGATAATAGTTTTGGTTCCTCTTGGTGTGACCAGAATCAGCGCATGCTTTGTTTCTCTTCCCCAAAGCTAAATAATTATACGCACAATGCTGGACTTTTGCCTCATTTTAGCCACCCTTCAGCTTCTCAAAATAAATACCCAGGTGGTTATTTATACATCTGCATTCTTTTTTTATAATTTTTAAAGCCAGTATTTTATATGGAAAATCTTTTTAGCAAAGTGATAAACTTTTTGCTTTGTCTTGTCTAAAAATGGTGATATCGACAGAACCTTTTTTTCTTATTCCATGGTTGTGGATAGAGTTGCCAATTTTTGTTTCGGGTGATGATGGAGTTGCATTTAGCCCGATTGGTGTTAAAATTTACAGTTGATTGGACGTGCTATGTAATATGTGATTTGGAAATGAAAGACATAATTATACAACCATCCAAGTGTAGTTGTTGTCTGTAAGCCAAATAAGTTTTTTTCTTTTTTTAAGTTACCATGGAGAGTCTGGGAATGCCCTTGATTTGGCTTTTCTATATGAGCCTCAAGTTTGATTATTTCTTACTATTTATGGTTCAGTGCAAGATAGTTAGTTTGTGGTATGCTATGTTCCTACCTGAAAGTGAAGGTGTTCAAGGCTTGCCAGTTTATTTGTTTTATTAGAGGCTTTTAATTCTCTTGGGTGTTTTATGTTGCTTTGAGATTGAATACCTTGATGTGGTTAGAGTCATTAAATGACAAGAAAAGAAGGAATAGAATTAAACAATTAGGAAGTGGTTCCAAATCATGGTTTTTAGCCAATTAGTGTATAATCATTGACAAAAGTGCCATGAAGGATCTCCTTATGGAAATTATTTGATATTTTGTTTTTGAGATGTCAGTGAATTTGGTTAAACCGTAATTACTATATCAACATGTGTTGCATAAAACTGTCAAATCCCTCAAAGGGTTGGCTCAGCAATTAAGGCTGGAGAACTCAGATAACAAATTGCATGAGGGCAAAGTATCAAGTCCCTAGCTGTCCCTGGTTCTGAATTTTTTTTTAAAATTACTCCTAAAACTTATAGGAATGTACCTTTCTTATATTTCTTACTGGTAAACGAAAAATATATAAAAAAAATAAAGCACTATAAGCTTTAATTTTTTAAATTAGATGGTTATAAAACTCCATTCAATATGGTATCATACCAAGATGTTGAGTTTAATCCTTGCAAAGTTATTTTATGATCAATACAATTAAGTCATCCACTTCCAAAATCAGAGTTTACAAGTACAGAAGAGTATTAAATATAAAGATAAAATCACACATCATATTTACAAGTTTAAGGTTTTAAATTATATTTCATGGAGCTGAATCAACACTTATATTAAACCTGAAGACTTGCCTCATTTATAGTGAAATTCTGGGTTCTACCACTATGCATTAGGTCTTTCGGGGTGGTTCATATGCTAGGATATATCCAATGTAACCATGTTTATAATAATAAAGAAAGAAAGAAAGAAAGTACAGTGGCTAGCTCTAGAAACCACAGCATTAAAAGCAAAAACTACAACAATTGAAGCATATATCACCATTGAGTCATTAGCCATCAGAATTTTTCCGGACATGTGGTAGTGTTGGGTGAACTAATGTGGTTGAAGCAACTGTTGCTATTTTAGGCTTGATTTTTAACTCCCTTTAAATGCTGCCAACAACTGCACAATTGCTTTCTTGATGCAAAATTTCTTTGCTCAAAAGTTCTCTGTTTGGTTGCAGTAAAAATTTGGTTGGGAACCAAAGATATTTACGTCTATTGTTATGGATATTTTTTTTGGGTAATTTCATATTATGAGTTATTCAACACGTGCTGTCCTTATATGTTTTAGCTTGTGCCCATGTAATAATTTGTGCTATAGGTGCTAACCCTGATGGGCTGAATGGTGCAAATGCGCGTGGAGCTTTGGCACGGGGCCCATTCACTCCATCTCAGTGGATGGAACTACAACACCAGGCTATGATATATAAGCACATGGCTCTGAATGCACCTATACCATCTCATCTGCTCATCCCTATCAAAAAAGCTTTTGACTCTGCTGGATTAACTTGCTATTCGGTGGACTTATGAGAACTAATGCATGTGAGCTTATGTGTTCACCATTTTTCTCTTCCCCCTTCTATATAGCCAATCATATTTATAGTTATGTCTATATATCTGATTGCTAGCCTACTCTCCATTTTAGTTTTAGTAGTGACCATTTGAACTCTCATACGATATTAGAATGCAAGCTCATGAGTTGAATTTATTTCATACAACTGTGTCACATCTGAGGAACAGACTACAGTAATTATAATTGTTTCCATGTGAGTGGTGTACTTGTTTTAATATCTGAAATGGGATTCTCTCCCTCTCTCTCTCTCTTTCCCTTAACTTTTTTCAATTTGTTTATTGAACTTTTCAAAAGGCGATTTTCTTTGAAAGTGTACATATCAAAATTTATTTCTTTATCAAAAGCTGTGCGGCGACTTGCTACCCTGTGGGTTAAAGATCAAGAAAAACTTACTTTGCAGTGTATTGAAAATCCTATTTCTGACCAATATGCTTTTATAGTTGCTGTTTCTTAAAAGAATGAGAGGGCTGCTCATGTTCAGCAAAACTGCTATGATCTTTTATTCTCCTTTTTCATCTCACTTTTTGAAATTCATTTTTTATGATCATGTTTTGCAATGATTGCTTCTGCAATACCAAATAATTTCTAAATTCTGCACAATTGATTCGAATATCTGAATCTGAGCTAAAGGATACATCTAAATTAGTATGGCAGTCAGACAAGCATGGCATTTGGGGAAGTGCTGCTGGTAATTCTTGTGTACAAGTACCATTGCAATTGGAATGATGTTGTTGGAAAGATTGTGCATTATGCAAATAGTTTTTGAGTGCCAACACTCGCCTATCATGGTGACTTGGTCATAATACTGGTGGTGACAGCAATTATCTAGGTAGTAATGAATGCTAACAATCTAATATTGGAGGTATGTGATAAATGGTTGATTGAGGACTAGCATTGTTTGTGGCAGTATGTTGACTGGTCTCCTTGATAGCAGTGATTGTTTTGGTTGTGCATTGATAGGCAATCCAAAATTTCCATTTCTGTAGCAAATGCCAATTTAAATTTGAAAGAGTTGAATAAGATTTTCTTGAAAGAGTTTTCCCTTTCAATATGTAGACATCCTTTCACCAGTTCTCATATTTTCTATGTCTTGAAATTTTGTCAAAGTAAACACAACTTAAATGTCTGCCACACATCAATTGTGCAAGTTACGCTTCTATTGCATTATTACATTGACATTGAGCACTTATGTTTTTATATATTGTGCATATCTTTCCATCGTAGAGTTCAGTGTTACGGCTTGCCAAAGAAAGAGAGATTATTGATGCATATCAAACTGTCATTAGCTATTAAGCAAATAAAGGAGTTTTAGTGGTCTAAATACTAAACATTTCCTTATATAATGGTCATTGGTTGCCTTGCAACTTTTCCTACCCTTGCAAATGGCGCATTCTAATGAAATAAGATATGTGTGTGTTTTCGTCTTTTAAGATAAGGTCCGTTTTCATTGAATAAAATGATGCAACATTGTCATTTGCACTTAGACAAATCCGGTGCAAAAGCCAAAATTAGCCAACTACTTAAGAACTGATCTCTGTAAGAAAAACCCAAGCATCTAGGTACTTAGGATCTCAAAAGCTTGTATCATAAGGTCTAATGGTTGTAATGATTTTTCTGTTAACATCCTCTAAAGTAGCTATGTGGAGGATGAAACTCTTTGTCTTTCTTTGTTGCCAAACATAATAAATTCACAACTGCACAAGCTCTCTTACTTATTGTGTTGAAACAATTATAAGGCCCTTGAAGGAGACTTGAAAAGTCTATAATCTTGTCAATTATAGTTAATGATTTAGTGAGCTTCATGCGCAACATCTTACCAAACTGCTCTTGCAAACACTCTGGAAAAGAAGTAGATGCTTCTTATGCCGAAACTTAAAAGAGACAATTTGTGCACTTTGTCCTACATACTGGCAAAGGGAAAATTTCTTGTAAAATTATCTGTGTTACTATTAATACTTGGGAAGAATGTTCCTTTTCTTGGTCTATTGCAGTTGGATGGGGTTATTTCAATCTGGGCTTCTCCAACTCAACTGATCCTGAGCCAGGAAGGTGTCGTAGGACGGATGGGAAGAAATGGCGGTGCTCTAAAGATGCAGTTGCCGACCAAAAGTATTGTGAGCGGCATATGAATCGGGGCCGCCACCGTTCAAGAAAGCCTGTGGAAGGCCAAACAGGCCATTCTGTTTCTGGAGCAGCAGCTGCTACAAAACTGATGCCTGTCACCTCTACATCAGCATCAGTGATGCCTGGCAGCAGTTCCTCAAACAGCCTTACCATGTCTCACAAACAGCTCCAGAGCTTGCAGCCTGGTGCCTCAAACCTTTCTGCATCTACTGCCATCACTAGGTATGTAATTACCTTAATAAACATAATTTTAGAGTTCACTCATAACCTTTTGTTGTGTATACAAGTTTCATGACATTACATCTGAAATCTGTTTGTGTTAAATTTAAATTTTAGGCTTAAATCTTCTGTTATGTTTTAGCATCTGTTAGACTAAGTTGGGTTAGTTGAGATAACCACTAAAAGTTCATTTTGTTGGGTCAGCATTCAGCAGCTTATACTTTTATTTTTAAAAAACCATTAGGAAATAGTCTAGGAGAAAAACACCTGGCCCAGGATGAAGTGTTTCTTGCAATAGACTCGTAAAAGTTTCTTCATATTTGGCAGGATGTTTACAAATCAAGAGGCTACCAAAGAACCTGAACTTTCCATTATAATGAAGCAGTCAATCCCATGCAAAGGGTCCTCCAGTTCGGAATTTGGACTTATTTCTTCGGGATCTATACCTGATCCTGCCAGTAAATCATCTTCCTTGATGAAATGCAGTGTCTTTGGTTCGTCTCTGGACTACAGCAGTAGTGAAAACGAACCTCGTCATTCCATCCATCGATTTATGGATGAGTTACCTGAAAATCAGTCTGATCATGTTGTTGGGTCCTGGTCGGAATTTGATGCACAATTTTACAAGACTCAGTTATCCATTGCTATTCCCATGGCATCCTCAGATTTTATGTCTTCCACTTCCTCTCCTGAAACCAAGGAGGCAAATCTCTCTGATTTGAAATCATTGCATGGGCCAGATAAGGTGCATATGAATATTGGAATGGGAAGTATTGATGAACAATGCCATAAACCTTCCAACTGGATACCCATATCCTGGGAGAATTCTGTGGGGGGACCTCTTGGCGAGGTCTTGCAAAGGACTAACAGTAGCACAATGGAGCACACAAACTCCTCAGGGCTTAATCTCATGACAGATGGCTGGGAAAATAGCTCTTCCATTGGGTCATCTCCTACAGGAGTTTTACAGAAGAGTGCTTTTGCATCTCTTTCCAACAGCAGTTCAGGGGGCAGTCCCAGGGCAGATATTAATAGAGCTCTTGAAGGGCCTCTTGTTAATGACCTTGTCGGTTCTCTCATGGATGCCTCCTACTTGCCCACAATGTAGCTTAACAAAAAAAAAAGCTGCCAAGATCATGACCAGGGTTATGACTTTCGCCAATGGTCACAAGATTATGGTTGGTTAGCGTTCTTCTTATGTCCTCGTTTATATGAAATTTTATGGATTGGATTGTTTGTTTTTCAGTATCACTTGATGCAGGCTATCTAAGCTAAGGGACTGTAACATAGCTGCCCAACTTACATATGTGATATAAAGATTTTTGGATTTTTATTACATATGCATCCTGAATTGATCTAATCTTCATATTTTTCAATGTAATCCAGTGAATTATGTCTTAACATGTGGCATAAACAGATCAAGTACTATGAAAAAAGCATGATAATCTATATACACATACATAGACATCGTTATATTTTCTTAACACGTTTATCGGCACATTAATAAATTTGTTCTTCCAACACTGCGATTAACTCGAAATTAATTTGATAGCTTCATGTAGAGTTCGTGTTTATGTTTTGCTAGGAATGATTTAGTATTTTGCATGGGGTTACTTGAGAATACTGATTTTCATACCTCTGATAGAAGATAAAAGTTGATCGGGTAACAGTATTACAGATTCTCTACCGGCTAAGAGAATAAAGACTTTTCTTTCCACGTGCTTTGATAGCACAAAAACTGTTCGGCCCATTTCATTGTGGATTTTGACATGAAGATATCTTTAGGATCTTCAAGCTATTCCATGCGTCCCAGTAGGAGCGAAAAAAGAGAGAGAGAGCTCTTTGTATATTTTGGGTCTGTTTGGATTGTCTATATTTCATTTGTATCTTTATCTTTTTTAAAATGATATGTGTAAATATATCCGATTTGCATATAAATTTTATCTATTTTTATTCTATTTGATCTTTTGATAAGAACTGTTAACTTTTTTAATCTATATCTATTTCTTGATAAATAATTTATTAGTAAAATTTTTAAAAAAGCGTCTGTATCTACCGAAAAAAAACCAATCCAAACAGACCCATTTCTCTACTGTGATTTACTATATTTTATCTACTGAATAAATATCTTGAGTGTAGCACATGTTTATTGTCTTTGTTAAATAAAAAACACAAATACCAATTGTATAAAAAAAATTATCAAAATTCAATTGCTATATTTTGTGTTAGAGAGGAGATATAAAGTTTTATATATTGTATCGCATCTTGAAGGCAGAATATAGTGATTTGCTATGCAAAATTTTTAAAAAATTTGTGTATCGCACACCTTATATGTGATACATATAGCATATATCGCATATCTACACAAAATATTGGTCCTTTATATATTTTATATGTTGAATTTGTGATACTTAAAAAAAACAGAAGAAGAAGATATATTGCATATTGTGATATAGGGATAGTATATTGGTATTATTTTTTATATAAATTATATATGTATATATATATATATATTAGAAAGATGGTAAGCAAGTAATGATCTCAAAATATCTCTAGTATACAATGTATATTATAATGTAATACATGTCCATCAATCTTGTATAAAGAATCACCAAACTACAAATTATTTACCAAATCAATGCAAAAAAACAAAAAAAAAAAAGAAAAAAAAAAAATTGTATTTACTAGCTGTGGTTTCAAAACAAGTTCAAAATCACATTTATTAATATGATTTCCATATGTATATACTAATCTAAATTTGCATTTAATATATGTGATTTTACAATAGTAATTCTATAATTATTTTTATATAATTGGTATTTGTGTAACTAAATTTACAATGGAGATTTATGAGATAATTGTTATATTCCACTTGTATAAATGCATAATATTATACATTACAATATTGTAAGATATAACCGTATTGGTGCATATTTATTAATTATACGTATAATATGGGTTACATGTGTAAACTTTTTGACTTTCATGCAGCCGGGTCTAGACATAGATCTACTAATAAAATTATAGTAATCTATATTTTCTAACATACACACACACACGCACATAATATATATATATATATATATCTAATTAATTATTTATTTAATTTGAGTAGTTTTCATTTGTGGGCATGAAGCAATGATGAAATCTGTAGTGGTAAGGGGAGCTTTCAGTTGTGAAAAAATAACGCAGTAATCGTGGTTTCTACTTCCGACTTTTAACAATTTAGTATTTAAATATTTTTTTTTTTTAAGGTTTTATATTTATTTCTTTAATTTGATTTTGATTTAATGTCCTTCCCTAACTAGAAACTAAGGGTTGTTACGTCATTTTGCATGTTGTCTATGTTTTCAATAAAAAAGAAATATTCTAGGTTTTTTTTTTTTATTTTTTCTTTTCTTTTCTACATAAATGGGTATTTATACATAATCAAGCTCTCCTATTTTTGTATACAAATTTGCTATAATGACGATTGATTTTGTTTTCAATGATATTCATTGATCCTATAATACAACCATAAACTCCTAATTAATGATATTCATTGACCAGCCATAAACTCTTAATTTCTAGGAGTCCTTTACGCCAACACTCCTCCTCAAGTTGGTGCATAGATATCTATAATGTCCAACTTGCTAAGTGAGTTATGAAAATTCATGCTACATACTGCTTTAGTGAGGATATCTACAAACTGGTCTTCTGATTTCACGAAGGGAAACCGGATTGTCTTTTCTTCAAGATTCTATTCGATGAAGTGTCGATCAACCTCCACACGCTTAGTTCAATCATGCTATATCGGATTATGAGAAATATCAATAGCTGCTTTGTTATCGCAAAATAAATCCATCTTGCGTTTAGGAGGAAATCCAACCTCAAACAACAAACTTCTAAGCCAAAGAAGTTCACATAACCCTTTTGCTATTCCTCTAAATTTAGCTTCCATACTTGATAATGCCACTACCTTCTGCTTCTTACTTCTCCATGTAACAAGATTCCCACCGACAAATGTGAAATAATTTGAAGTTGACTTTCTATCTAAAACATTTCCAACCTAATCTGCATCTATATACCCTTCAATATTCAAATGACCATTCTTAGAGAACAAAATGCCTTTACCAGACGATGATTTTAGATATCAAAGAATCTGAATGACTGTATTCATATGATATTCGTTAGGGCAATGCATGAATTGGCTAACCACACTAACTGCATAAGCAATATCAGGTCGGGTATGAGATAAATAGATCAACTTACCAACTAGCTTCTAGTATCTTCCTTTGCCAGTTGGCACTTGATTTGAATATTCTCCAAGTTGGTGATTTTGAATTATAGGTACATCAGCTGGATTGCAGTCCAATAACCCGACTTTAGTTAATAAATCCAGCATATGTTTCTGCTGAGAAAGAAATATCCCTTGATTGGATCTGGCAATTTCAATCCCCAAGAAGTATTTGAGTCCTCCCAAATTCTTTATCTCAAATTCTGATGCCAACTGAGATTGAAATTTTGCTATCTCATCTATATCGTCTCATGTAATGATCATATCGTCAACATAGACGATTAGAGCTGTAGTCTTGCCTTGTTGGTGTTTCAAGAATAAAGTATGGTCAGAATTACTTTGTCGATAGTCATATTTCTTCATTGAGACACTCATCTTTCAAACCAAGCTCCAGGTGACTGTTTTAACCCATATAAAGTTCTCTGTAACTTGCAAACGATTTTATTGACAGAGTCTGCCACATATCCAGGAGGGATATCCATATAAATTTCTTCTTCAATGTCACCATGGAGAAAGGCATTTTTTACATCAAATTGATATAAAGACCAGTCAAGATTTGCTGTAAGGGATAATAAAACTCTTATTGTGTTCAATTTTGCCACTGGAGAGAAGATTTCTTGATAATCGACTCCATATGTTTGTCTGTAACCCTTGACAACCACTCTAGCTTTGTACCTTTCAATAGATCCATATGCTTTGTATTTAACTGAAAACACCCATTTGCACCCTACTGTCTTCTTCTCTTCTGGTAATGTAGTAAGAATCCATGTTTTATTTTTCAACAAGGCCTCCATCTCTTCCTTCATGACTTGAGTCCATATAGGGTACTATAATGCCTCTTGTCCATTAGTGGGAATGTGATGAGATGAGAGATCATTTGCAAAGCTTTTCAAAGATTCATATAGTAATCCAGTGGACATGTAATTGGCAATAGGATATTTGGATCGTCATTCTTCCATCTCAGGAGAATATCGTCTTGGGGGCATACCACGATTATGCCTGTAAGGTAATCTATAGCCACGGATAGAAGCAACATTATCTATGTCATTAGAGGGTTGATGATCAATAGGGGTTGATGGAGAACTTACCTCAGTAATATTCTCAGGAGATGGACTAGTGGTTATTGGAGAAGAAGGGGGCACGCCATCATTTGAGGAAGTTGTCTCTGACTCATTCTGAATGCCATATTCATTAAAGCTTGGCCATTCATATCTCATTCAATTCACCTCTTCACTAGAATTCTCCCCTTCTGCATTAGTGGGAATGTGATGAGATGAAAGATCATTTGCAAAGCTTTTCAAAGATTCAAATAGTAATCCAGTGGACATGTAATTGGCAATAGGATATTTGGATCGTTGCTCTTCCATCTTAGGAGGGTATCGTCTTAGGGGCACACCACGATTATGCTTGTAAGGTAATCTATAGCCAGGGATAGAAGCAATAGTATCTATGTCATTAGAGGGTTGATGGAGAACTTACCTCAGTGATATTATCAGGAGATGGACTAGTGGTTATTGGAGAAGAAGGGGGTACGTCATCATTTAAGGAAGTTGTCTTTGACTCATTCTAAATGTCATATTCATTAAAGCATGGCCACTCATATCTCATCCAATTCACCTATTTACTAGAATTCTTCCCCTGACGAGGTGGAGTGGAGAGCTTAGCAATAAAGAACATTTTAGTTTCAAAAAATGTGGCATTCATAGTAACATATGTTCACCTATGAGTGGGATCAAAGCAGCGATATCCTTTTTGGTGTAGGCCATAGCCTAAGAAAATGCACCTCACAGCACGAGGATCGATTTTTATGCATTGATCCTTTTGGACATTAACAAATACAACACACCCAAACACGCATGGTGGCATCATCAAGATTAAGGGAAGTGTTACAAAATGAGATAATGCTTGAAGAAGAGTTGTCATTTGAAGAACTTTCGTTGGCATCCTGTTGATAACATAAACTGCATGCATAATTGCCTCTGCCCAATAATGCCCAGTCATATTAGCCCCAATAAGAAGAGCTCTAGCAGTTTCAAGAATATGCCCATTTTTTTGTTCGGCCACTCCATTCTGATGGGGAGTATGCGAACATGATTTCTCATGAATCATTCCATGTTGACGAAAAAAAGTCATTAAATTGCGTGTTGACATATTCTTGGCCATTATCGGAATGAAGAACCTGTAATTTGGTGGAGTATTGTGTACAAACCATGTTATAGAAGGACTGAAAGGTATTGAAAACCTCATCCTTATGTTTCAACAAATACAACCACGTCATCCGTGTGCAATCATCAACAAAATTCACAAACCAGCGATAGCCATGCATATTAGGTTTCAGGATGGTCCCTATGCATCAGTATGGATTAAGGAAAAAGGAATGGTACTTTTATTAAAACTCAAAGGATAAGTGGCCCGATGGCTTTTCACAAAAATACAGGTTTCACATTTAAATTGAGAAATTACTATATCTGAAAATAAATCTGGAAGAACATTTTTCAAATATCCAAATGACGGATGACCTAACCGATAATGCCAAAGCCACACTTGCTCCTCCTTGGACATATTCTGATGAGCGTGTGTGACATGCTTTACCGATCTTTACGTCCATCAAATAGTATAGTCCCCCTTTCTCAATACCACGTCCAATAATCTCCTTTGTTAGAATATCCTAAAGAAGGAAAAGATTAGGATAAATAATTGCAACACTATTCAAATCTTTGGTAAGTTGACTCATAGACATTAATTTGTGAGAAAGAGATGGAACAAGAAGAGTATCGGATAATGGCATATTAGGTGCCACTATTACTGTACCAGCCCCTATTATTAGGGAAATTTTTCCATTGGCATTTGTAATGTTGGTTCTTCTAGGCTTGGATGTTTAGGAGATATCATTTTCATCATAGGTCATATGGTCAAAGGCTCCTGAGTCAAGAATCCATTGGCCATGAGCATTGTCTATTTTAAGTTCATGTAGATTCATAACTGTGACTGGTTTATGAATTTCAGTGGTGCTGACATTGTGAGCTTGAACTATGTCATTGGTTCCTTCAACATTGCGCTTTTTCTTTGACTGTAATTCATGCCACCATTCAGGATACCCATGGATTTTAAAACAGGTCTCCCGGGTATGTTTAGTCCCTCCGCAATGAGAGCATTTTCAGTCCATCAAATGCATTCTTTTTAGAAGAGGAATTTGATTTTCCATTATGAGAGGAAGTTGTCGAAGGAGTTATAGTCCTCAAACTCTTTGACGTAAATACGGAACCTGATGATTCTTCAGTTGAAGTTCCTATCATGACTGCTTGTCGCACCGCTTCTCATCGAACACGGGCATAAGCCTGCTCCATTGTAGGGAATGGTTACATCTATAGAATATCTCTACGAATGTTGTTATAACGCTAAATATCAACTTGGCACTGCATGGGATTTAGCCTTCGAAAGTTACTCTCTCTCCATAATCCTTGTAGACTATTGTAATATTTTTCCAATGAACCACCTGCTTGCTTTAGCTGTGATACTTTGCATCGAAGGTCATACACTTAGGAGACATCACTCCCATCAAAATAAGTTGTTGCTATGGCATCTCATACCATTTTTGCCGTAGGAAATATGATGAAATTCCCTATCAATGATGGGTCCATGGAGTTAATGAGCCATCCTTTTACTATGGCATCATCAGTACGCCATTTTCGGAAGGTTAGATTTATCGTTGCAGGTTGGGGCAGATCACCATTGATATGAACCAAATTTGTCTTTGCCAGAGATGTTACGCCCTGGATGGTACCTTGAACGTGGCAGTCCGCCGCACATAATATTAAAGCTAATGAATGACAACCTTAGTCATGCAAGAGCTTTGATATCACGCGCAAGGTATGCTTCCAAGATAATAAGAGACTCAAAGGGGTATTGCGTTTAAGCAGATAATAAAAGCATGCAAGAACTTATAAAGATAAATATGTAATAATCATTAAGATAAAAGTTTCTTACAACTTCTTAGGGGCATTCCCCCGTTCTAAAAGCCTTACTCGAACTAATTCATCTTCAAAACATATATGAATATAACATAAGTCTACTATAGAGATTTCTCTTAGAAGTCTACATCCAAAACTAAATATATAAACTTCTTCCAAAAACTCCTAGTAGCTTTAGCTCATACCTGACAAAAGGGGCTCCTTGGTGCCAACCATAAGTAATCAAAATGTAACAAAAAGCTATAGGGGTATAAGCAAAACTAGTTTAGTAAGATAACTCCCATCTTCAAAACATTTCCATAAAACATACAAGTATTTTAGACAATTAAATGGGAATGCATCAATCACATGAGTAAACAAAATACACACGATTAACCGGAAACAATATGTAGCATGGATTTTACGCCCTCCATATCGGCGATTGGATGGTTACCGGCCCATATGACCATCAATAGTTGCTACTTACCAGCTTCTACTTGCCCTGTAGACTTTTCAACTCCTACTAGCCCACATAGACTTTCCGGCTCCAACTAGCCACCACTACGACTCATCGTTTCCCTACACGAAGAATAGTAGCGAAAAATAAATGTGACTCACAACATGTTATACATGAATCGTTTTTAATATTGGTTTATTCAATTATTGTCAAGTTCAAGTTAAAGGTGACCAAAACAATATTCATCATACCATTGTAAGAAAACATAAGTTATTCATTAGTTCCTCTTTCGATATACTTAGGTTTTATTCAACAGCCACATCATTCAATCATTAATCCAAATCACACAACATTTATTCATTTGTCTTTTTCTTACTCTCTAGTGCTACTAATTGCAAGCACAATCAAGGAAATGTAATTAGTAAGGGATTAACTCACTCCATGATGATCGCTCCTAGTCGAAATAATCTTTTAGGAAGGTGATATCGATTCCTTCTTCACATAAACACGATGAAATACCCAAAATGAGTCTTTCATAAAATTTATACTTTAAAAACTCTAAGTCTATCTTAAAGTCGCGGTAAAATCTTATTGAAGGAAGTTCCAACTTAAAATAGCCATAACTTGCTCATTTTAACTCGGAATTTCGCATATTATATATCGTTTTCTACCTACTCGAAAAGATCTATCTATTTCTAAGGTTACTTTTACTATAAAAGGTCATTTAGGTCTTGATTTAGAGGGGTACAGATCTAATATGAAAATTTCATTCTTGAAAAACAATATTTCCTAATCCTTCCTTAACTAAGGCTTGTTCAAGGAAAACTCAAATATGTATATTTTTGAAAAGAATTCCTTATGTATATAAATAGACTCATAATTTATGCATGAAGCTATCGGTGTTGTCTTATTTCATTTATTTCCTTAAAACAACCTTTTCTAGTGTTTTGGAAAATTTGGATTTGTTAGACTTTATTTTATGTGGGTGAAGTAATTTATAAATTTCCAATATACTATATTTTGATTCTTTAGTTTATCAAAAGTGACTTGAAAATAAAGTTTGATCTTTTGATGTTATCTACAAAATTTATTTTGAAAAATAGAGTTTCCAAAAGTTTTCTTTAGTAGTACTTGATGAGTTTATTCTTTGAAAATTTATTTTCATCTTCCTTGTAAGTTGATTTTCTTGAAAACTTATCTATCTCTTGGTTTAAAAAGTTGGTAAAAATAGTACCAAGTTATTATCTATATATCAAGACTTCTTTTGTTATTTGGAAAGGAAAAATCTTTAGATGTTGAAGAAACTTCTTTTATTACTAGTTTGAAATTCCATAATGAGTTTACATAAACTTTTAAAAGAGAATTATTTGAAATTATTTTTCTAAATCTTTAGAAAATCTTTTATCAAATTTTATTCTTTCATAATAAAAAATTCATTTTTATTTGGACAACAACTTAATAGCCATGCATGAATATGATCATGTAGTTTATAAAAGCTAAAAATATCACAAGATAAAATAATAATATAGAACATAAGAAATAAATCAGCATAATAATAATTGTCAAATATTAGGAGCCTTAGCTTCTTCAAGGCTTCCCAGAACTAAGAATAGACTGGTTCCAGAAGAAAAAAAAATTGTTTTAACTTGATGAGGACAAATCTAATACTAGAAAGATTAGTCTTAAAACAACTTGAAAGTAAATAAATTGCAAGGTAAGTAGATAAATTGCAATAACAAATGAGCTTATATGCTCTAAAAGATATATATAATTCCATAGATATATTTAGTTAGATAAACATAAGAACAACATAAAGGAAAATAGTTTCATGAACAAGAACAAAAGATGAACATATTGTTGCTTTCTTAACCTCCATGGGTTTAGAAAACACACGCTATGTTCATACTAAGCAAATGAATATAAGGAAAACCTAAAGAAGTATTACCTATGTAAGCTAATCTAAAGAGAACTTTGAGAGAACTTTTGGAGAGATTTTGAGAGAGTTATTGTAGTGTATGAAAGGTATGAAGGAAATGGAAGGAAGAGGTGGTATTCATAGGAAAAAGTGGAGGGTAATTTGTGTTAAATAAATAAATGAAAAATAAAACAATTTGAGGGTAAATGGGGGAGGGCTGGCACAAATTGTGAGTGGGAGAGAGAGAGAAATTTATTTTTTTGTATATTTGTTAATGAAAAGTAAGACATGAGAGATGTGAAGTTGTATTGGAAATGAAAATTATAAGAGAATAGGTGTATGGTTGTAAGAGTAGGTTGTAAGAAAAAGTAGAGATAGATAAATAGTGTAGAATAGTAATAAATAGTATAGTGTAAAGTAGATATGACAAATAAAGTACCGGTAGTAAGAAAATACGTGTATAATTACGATATCTGATATTTTTAGTTATCGAAAAATTATAAAACCGATTTTTTGAAAACCTTATATCTTTACGAGTTTAACGGTATATCCAGAATATTTTTACTAATCCGAGCCCCGGAACACACTTTTCTAAAATTGTATCCGATCGGGCTCAAAACGAATCGCGATTTAACTAATATGATATTTTTAAACTTCCTCATGTTATTAAGAACTATATTACATGCTAAATGCTTACTTACTTTCTTAGGGTTACGAACACGGGATTGCCGGACTTGAACGGTTGCGTCTAACTAGGGTTTTGTTGATTTTAATATTTTCGGTTGATCTTCTAATTGGGGTTTAAGCTTAATTGATCGTAAAACTTTGGGAGTTTACAAGACATGTACGTCTCCACCACTTGAGACCATAGTCCATAGTTGGTCCCATCCAATTTAATTCCTATTAGAGTAGCGGCTATGTCCATTGTTGAAGTTGTACCAGAACTCTTAGATAGGATTTCCGTCATTTTGGTAGTGAATTCTAACAAGATAGATGACTAAGAGATTTCAGAGGTTTTTGGTGACTGCAAATCTTCACCAGCCATTTCGGTATTGTAGGATGTTGTTTGCTTCAATGTTGTCTGTATAGAGGAGGATGGGAATTGAAAACTTGCTCTGATATCATGTTTTCAATAAGAAAGAAATATTCTAGGTTTTTTTTTATTTTTTTTCTTTTCTACATACATAGGTATTTATACATAATCAAGCTCTCCTATTTTTTATACAAATTTGCTATAATGACGATTGATTTTGTTTCCAATGATATTCATTGACCCTATAATACAGCCATAAACTCCTAATTAATGATATTCATTGACTAGCCATAAACTCCTAATTAATGATATTCATTGACCAACCATAAATCCTAATTTCTAGGAGTCCTTCACGCCAACAGTCTACACTTTACTTTTAATTGCATTATATTGTATGTATTTTTTTTTGATGCATTTTAGTGTGTTTATTATTTAGTTGATTAAAAATTTATTATTAACTTTCTTTAGTTCATATATTTATTATTTTAAAAAATATAACAAAATTTCTTATGTTCTGCAATTTTATTCATAGATTA
Source organism: Combretum micranthum (assembly GCA_024138025.1). Taxonomy (NCBI): domain Eukaryota; kingdom Viridiplantae; phylum Streptophyta; class Magnoliopsida; order Myrtales; family Combretaceae; genus Combretum; species Combretum micranthum. Next base: position 279,022 of record JAMXBD010000827.1, read on the forward strand.
CTCTGGAATATGATGTCTTGATTTAGCAAATTTTATATTTGGCTTATTGCATGATATACTTCCACATTATATCACATTTTATTATGTTTCTTGTAGTATTTTCCTATTGATTTTTTAGATTTTATAATTCTATGACTTGCAAACCAAACTTGTTTGGCTGTACATTTATAGCCATTGAATAGAGAGAAAATTTTATGAGATGGTTACATAGAAAAGTATGTGGACAATATACACACAATTATCTAGGAGAGAGAGAACTATGCAATCAATTACTTATAAATAGAAAACAAGGAGAACTTCTATGATCCCGTCTATGAGACCGTCCAATTAATTATCTAATCGTTAAAATAAATGTAATAATTAAATATTAACTATTTTAGTGGTTCGACTACCGTTGAGTATGGTGTGAGCTGTTGGATAGTAACGGGATCATAGAATTTCCCAAAAAACAATGTAACATTTATTTTTTGATACGAATAAGTAAGATTCACTTAATAATAATAGTTGATTTTAAGATTATAATCATTGTAGAACTTTAAGTATTATACAACATTTTATTGTAATATTATAATTTTAGGGAAAATTACACTAGAAGGTTACAACATTTGGTGGTAAGTTCATTTTAGGTCACGACATTTGGAGTAGTTAAAAAGATGTCACAATGTTTGAAAAAGTTTTTCAATTCAAGTTTCATGGACACATGTCAACAGAGAAGGTAACACGTGTCCACAAACCTTAATTAAATCACTTTTCGAAACATTGTAATATAAAATGAACTTACCTCCAAACGTTATGACATTTTATTGTAATTTACCCAATAATTTTATAATCAAATCATGAGGTATGAAATTTATAAATAATGAATAAATTACAAAGTTTTAAGCAAAATTATCAAATAACTAACCTATTTTAAAATACAAAGGTCATTTAAAATAAAAATATAGGGTAAATTACACCAAAATGTCACAACGCTTGGGGTTAAGTTCATTTGGGGTTACAATGTTTAGAAAAGTATGTCAACTGAGGTCACCATTGACACATGTTGTAATGTGCTAGATCTTCTAAGTTTTAATTTTAAATATTTCTCTTGTTGACATGTGTCAATAATGACCCCATTTGACTTACTTCTTTAAACGTTGTGACCTCTTTTTAACTATTTCAAACGTTGTGACCTTAAATGAACTTACTCTCAAACATTGGGACTTTTTGATGTAATTTATCTTAAAAAATATATGATATTATAAAGAATAATTATAATACATTAAATATTGTATAATTATAAAGATATTTGCAACATATGTAGAGTATTATACAAAATAATAGAAAAATATTGAAAAATTAGGATTATGAAAATATAAAAAATTAACATAAGAAAAAAATGGAGAATTTATAATAATTTGGTTTTGTTATTTTCTTCTTTTTCACCATTTTATGATTTATTATTTCTAAAATATAAATATATATAAAAAATAATTTAGACCATAGTACCTATTACATTGATAATTTTCAACTTTAATTTTGAGTAAAAAAATATAATTATTAGGTAATAGTTGTAATAATATGATGATTGCCTTACAAGTTTTAAAAAAATTAATATTCAAATTCTACCTAAAATATAATAAAATATTATAATTCATTAAGCATAATATTTAGCCAGTTTCAGATATTCATGTTATAAAGAAAAATCACAATTGATTTACAAATTATAGTTATTTTAAAGCTTTACTTGCTTTGTGTAGTCTTGGAACACATAATAGATCTTGTTTTGAAGCTTATTTGATGTCAATTATTTTGCAATAATATAAAATTTTATTAAAATTGGATATTACATGGAAAATATTGCATGATTGAAATTACTAAATATAAATAAATCTCTTCTTTTAATTTTAAAATAATATATCAAATAAAAATCAAAGATTAAATTTTTTGTTAATTTAATTGGTAAACAAACAGTAGTATACACTAAAACTAAAGCAAAGATAATCGAATGTAATCAAAACTAAAAAGTGAGACTAAAATACAAAAAGAAAAACTAATGGTTATTAATTTTTCCATTAATGAAGGCACAAATTGAAATTAAATTTAAAACTATGATCACTTTGTATGCCGTTATCTTAAGTTGATCTATGCATTTCCTTTTAAAGCAATTTTAAGATAGATACAATTTGTTTTTATAGTATTTTTAAAAGCAACAAATATATATTTGGTTAATTACAATCTGGTACTCGAATCTAAGGGTCTGTTTGTTTGACTTTTTTTTATAGATACAGACACTTTTTTCAAACTTTTTTCTAACAAATTATTTATTAAAATAGATATAGATAAAAAAAAAAAGTTGACAATTCTCATCAAAAGTCAAATAGATCAAATATAGATAAAATATAGATGCAATTGGATATATTACATATATCATTTTGAAAAAAAATACAGAATATGAAAAATAGACCATCCAAACAGACTCTAAATTATCCTTTTTAGAATATGAGATTTTTCAAAATTTTATTATAACCCTAATTATATAAAAGTGACTAAATACTATACAAACATTTAATAACTACAATTAGTTAACTAGTAAATAGAATAATGATGATAAAAAAGTATGTTAGTCACAGAGACCATTTTAATCACTTATTTTTTGGTTAGTTAAAGTATTTGATTTTGCTAATGGTTTGTCATCTTGTAAAATTAGCATTGGTCTCCTAAGTAAAATAGACCAAGTTGGGATCCCTATGTATCATTAATTCGAAAATCAATAAGAGGCTTTAGTATATTTGGGCTCAACAGTTTGGCTTGTAAGGCAAGACTTGCAAAACATAATACTATTAGTCCTGTACTAGGGATCATAAACCCCGAGAATTTTCATATTAATAAAAATAAATAGAAACAAATATAGAAGAAGAAGGTCAATGAAAGACTTAACAAAGGCTCTAAGATAGAACTATAGTAGTAATGAACTTATATATAACTTAAAGAACCCTAAAACAAAGTTTTCTAAATAATAACAAATAACAAATATAAGACTTCATAGCTGGTACTGAAAACTCAAAATATAGAAATAATTAAGATAAGATTTCAAGTGTGTTAGAAAATAAATAAACAATAAAGCTTATAATTATAAAACTATCACTTAAGGATGAAACGTTAGAGTTATAAATACACAATAAGAATAAAGATATCCATAACTAACAATCCAGATTCTAAATAAATATTTAGAATATATCATTATTCTAGTTAGAGAATTCTGAAGCTCTTAGAGACTGAAACCAAAATTGACCTATTGAGCTTAAAAAACCTTAATCGCATGAGATAAAACCTTAAAAATAATTAATCGCGTAAACTTTAAACTTATATTTGAACTCAAAAATAGTTTAGAAAACTTGTAGAAGCATAAAATAAATTTTCAAAGACAGAACTCCTAAATAACTGATCTAAATATACCCATTTAGCTTAATAAACTATCCTAAAACAAAGATAATTAATTAAATAAATAATATTATATTAATAAATGTACAATTTCGGTGCAAAATTCCAAAGAATGCACAGCTGGGATTTCCTTGGATTTACCACAGCTAAATTTCTTGAGCAAATTGCTCAAATTTGCACATAAAAGGTCAAATTAACTAAGGCTAAACCAATCAAATTAGCCCAAATATGCAAGCTCATTTGATGCAATAAATTACATGCAAATGCAAGTTGATTATCGGTAGAACTCCTCTCATTTTGGCCAAAATTATTGCTGCTTACTTGCCTATATAATACACATTTATTAAACAACAAACAAGGCCCTTAAATTACACCAAGAAAGCCAACAAAACCACACCAAACAACAGCCAAAATAGAACAACAACATAAACCTACAAACTTATATTCATTTGAGAACAAAATACAAATATAAAAAAAAAAAAAAACTTAAGGATATAAATTTCAAAGGTAAGTAATTTCGTTTTTAATTAGTATACACATAAAACATTTGCCTAACTAATGTTTTTGCCAACCTTAGGATCGGATCAGACCAAGGGAAGGAATATAACATCACTCCATCAACTCAAACAAGGTAATATTTAACCTTAAACCCTATTTATACATTACAATATATGTAGAAGCTAGGAAATCATATAGTATGATGATTACAAGATGTTATATGAGATAATTTTATCACGAAAAATAGTTGTGGATCATGAGAAAATACTTAGAAGTGGCTTAAACCTTAGTATAACACATGTATGATACAAAGGAATTGAATTACGAGCTGGAGAAAAACGAGAACGATGATGAACAGTACTGCACCAGCCTACGTCAGCTGTGTGCATAGCTTAATCCGGCGGCGTACGTAGACAGGTTGGTGGCCTTCATGTTAGCATGCAATGGAACAAGCTACGTAATTTTTGTAACACGTAAAATTTGCATGAACAATGGCGGTGTATATTCCAAGGCCGGCGGCATACATGGATAAGCTAGCAGCCTTCAAAGCCAGCTTATGTTGGAGCAATATCACATAAAAATTACATGAATACCAATAACCTTGAGTTCAATGCTAGCGGCGTTAGTGCCAACGTACGTGCAAAATTTTCCCATGGACGAAAGCAGTTTCATCTTTAACAGTATATATTACTCATAAGAAAAAAAAAGAAGAAGAAGAAGAAGAAGAAACGAAACATTTAACTTAATAAATAAATAAATATAAATAAGATTGATAGGTTTAAATGATCGTTAAGTGTTAAACTTTAATAACCATTACAAATAGAAAACACTTTTATTATATTAAATGAAAAGATTAGATTATGATAATTGTTCGATAATATTTTTATGTAAGTAAATATACAAGAATGGAAAATATGAAAAAGTTATATTTAAAGATAATGTGACTCACATTAATAACTAATAATAACATGAATAGAGATCAAGAGAAACACGATGAAAATAAATTATAGAAAATAAATATCAGTTACCATATGGTGATTAAACAAAAAAACGAGATAAAAATAATATAATGATACTAATAAAATCCTGAGATGATGAATACAAACTCTATAATTACCCGATAAAAATAAAATATTAGTTATCAGTAAATAACTTAGAAAAGATAATACATATATAGAACAAGATAAAAACCGATATTAGGACACTTAGCCAACCAGTGTGATTTATTTACACAAATATACATATCTTATTAGTAATTATTATTCGTTCAATAGGTGAAACTGACTAGTTAGTGGATTTTCCTAAAGACTATCAATCAACATGAGCAGGTGAGTAACTCAAATCTATTACATTGTTTGTATTTGTAACTAGTGGCATATGTAATGCAAAGATAATAATATGGTTGACATGGAAACCTGTTGAGTATGTGATACAAGTTGATTGTTTGTGTTGACAAACTAAAGTTATAAAAGTGATAATACAAACTATTTGATGGCTTGAGAAAAGCATGATATATGTTGTGTGTCTAATATATGATCACTATAAGCCTGACTAAAAATTATTGGCTTTATAATTAAAACAATCATGCATTACAAGATCTTCATTATTGTATATTCTAAAAATGTGACAGCCTGCTACGTATTGGTATTTCGATTTCCTGTTAATGCTTGGTTTTTCTAAAACTGTTTGTTCTATTAAGGTTTTCTTTGTTCCATCAGTCTCACGCGAACTAAGTGGCAACGAAGGACATCACCTATAGTATCGCTTTGAAATTACTAATACTTAGGAGTTTCTAAAGAATGATACAGGAAATGGTCGGTTGAAACATCCTATAATCAAAGTGATAATCTAAAACGAGAAATCATTGATTTTCTTGTGTACTTAGTCTCTCCTAGGCAGGTGGGTCATTAAGTAAATGTCCTTCAACCCTAAAAGAAGAGGGCGTAAATCTTTTACCTATTTGGTTTCTAGATCATCTAAGCTTGTATCTATACATATGATTGATTGTTGCATTACATATGATTTGTTAATAAACTTGCTTGATGTGTAATATATCTGGTTATTTACTGAGCCTGTGATTTCGCTCACACTCCTAAAGATATTTTAGGTTGACACTCCGACCTTGGCTTGCTTCTTCCAGGAGCATGACTCCGGTAATAATTTAGAGGCTAGAAGGATTCAAGATATTTGGGATATGTGGCTTACTTTTATCTCCTAGTTATAAATTAGTTAGTATTTGTAATATCAGTTTATGTATTTAGAGACATATAGAATAGGAATATGGTATGTAATATTAAGTTACTCGAGAATGATGATGACAGTTATTTTACTAATTTATGGCTTACATGTATTTATCATTTCTTATAGATGCAACTAAAAGATCCTGTTTGTTTGAAAATACGTGATATCTGAAGGTATAACTGGTCATAGTATACATGCGTAGATTGTATATTACTACTAGGATACCCTCGAGGTATGATAGAAATTTTTTGGTGCCGTCACTCCGACTCTCAAGTTAGAATTCATCCTAAATGTCTAAGGGAAAACTAAAGAATATAAGGGTTCTGGTGTAGCATATTTGACTTCTAGAATTTGCAAATGAGATATCTAAAGGAGACAAACTTTTGACGGTTGTGGACGTCATGAAGAATGTTGAGTAATGGGGAGTTAGATCAATTATCAAGAATATGGGAGTTAAGCCACAAATCTACATTTCGTTGTTTCCTCCAATGAGGCCAGTAGCAACTATGAGGATGTGCCAAGTGACTTGGCTCAAAATTACTGAGTGCCAAACTTGAGAGGTTGGTTTGCTAAGTCAAAGAGGGGATCAACTCTCTTGGTAATTCAAGATGAGTTAGAATAAGTTGGACCTCAAGCAATGGGCCAATTCAAACTTTAAATGAGTTAGACTAGGCTTTGGAAGTCCATATTACATAATTGATCATCAATACCTTTGATTTGTTGTAATAGAATATATATACATATATATTGACTTTAAATCTCTTTTAAGTTATTAAAGCTTAGTCAATGACAGTGTAATCTAATGGTATCTTCCTAGTCTCTCAAGTAAACTGTCCTATGTTCGAACCCTCATCCTTCGTTGTAATGTCAAAAAATAAGTTATTAAAACTTAAACATATTAGTGACATCCTTTTAAAACATATATCATTCTTAATATCAATAACATCTCTCTATGTGTGGCCTATAAGAAAAGATTATCTTATTGGCGGAATTGATTTCATCAAGTTCATTATATATATATAACTTTAAACACGTTCCATATCCATAAAACGCATGCTCAGTAAAAGCAAAAAGTCAAGACCACAACAATTAAAATATTTAGTATGAGAATACCATAGTCCATCCATTCTAATATTCTAAACATGCGTGTAGTTTATGCTCGTATCATGTATGAAATTCACAAGAGCAAAGACAAGCAATCCATAACAAATTTGAAAAAGGGAAAAAGATTACTACTTATCGAAAAATCAAATTACTGAAGTTTTTCATTTTTCTACGAATTCTACTACTTGCAAACAAGAATTACGAAAAACTAATCTAGATTAAAGAAAACTAGAATAAAAGTTAACTAAATAAAACAGTTAGTTAAATATTATATGAGGTCCATAAAATTGCATGCACATATTTTCAGAAGTGATGCAAAGGTAAACTTTGTTTTGATTTACCCGTTGAAGGGTTGAACCAATTGTCTTGTAGCGACTCTTTGGTCGTCATTGCAAGGCCGAGGCGTTTCTTTCTCCCACTCTACTGCCATTACTGAAAGCTTTGCGTTATTAAGACGTTTTTAAAAAGAGTTGAAGCTCTTTGCTTTGTTCAGACGTCTTCAAGAAGTTGAAGCTCCCTTGTTCATTCGGAGCTTCTCAAGAGCAGTTGAAGCTATATTACTTCATCCACATCTCTGCGTAGGAGCGAACAAAGTCCTTGTAGTAGATGATCTTATACTTAGCTCCCAGCTTCTCCTTTGATTCTTGCACTCTACTTGATCTGTGTATTTGTTTAAAAGTAATATCACATTTGGTACTTAAACTTTGATAAATTATTCAATTAACAACTTCTAATTTCAGTTTGTCGATTTTAATTCTCAAATAAATTTTTTTAAGCCATTTATACTACCTATATTTTCTCTGTATCAGTATCTCAAATAATTATTTTAATAGAACTATTTCACTTAGTATGATGTTTTAACAAATATAAATTGTTGCTTGTGTTAATATCGTCTTGCAAGATGTTATCTTACTATTTACATGTAACATAAATAAAATATCTTCTTAAAATAAATATTTACAATACCAATAATAGTCTCTTCAATTGGTTTAAGAAAGCCAATTAAACAACAGCTAATACCGCTAACTTTAAAAAGTTTAAAACCGGCAATAAAATTAATAATCTTGAAATCAATTCAAATTCAATATTACCACTCAAAAGTATAATAAAAATTTGGGACAAACTATAGTTTTTTCAAACCGTATCAACTGCCCCAATTTGAGACTTCATGTCAATAAATACAATTAAAACCGACTCAAGCTCCATTCGACACATCATTCGATAAAAATTTAGCAGCTTTGATAAGAAACCACTCAGCCATATTAAGATGCAGTCAAGACAATAGCATTGTTGCGGTTCAATTGCTCATTGATTTAACTGAGATCAAGTTCTAGCACATTATTTAATGAAGATGTACAAACTATAAATCAAATTTAGATCAATTAAGAACAAGCATCTATAATTTGTATACTTAAGCTAAAATATATACTCCCCACTATCATCTGATAGAGTATTGTAATATAAGGAAACTGTACATCGCATCAAATCATCCCCTAAACTTTTCCATTTTTTAAATTTCATTTGGGAGTCTTAGCAATTGCAATCACCTCCTTTTATTCTTTATTTTGTATCATATATTTCGTTGGTCTATGAATCTTAGAGCATACAATCTTAGGCTAACTGGTCTTGAAACGCTCTCAATAAACCAAAACACTCGAATACACTTTTTATGCAACTTAAGTGACTCCATTCCTTGGCCCAGTGGCTTTAGCTACTAAATTTTAAGATGCACCTTATTTTGTCAATATATCACTTACTATCATTCTGGCTTTTAACCGGTATATGATTATTACAACATCCTTCCATAGATGACAAAATAATAAACTGGAATGTAAAAAATTGATCGGGCATGACATTAATGAACTTCAAACAGCTATTGTAAGTTTTAAACATAAAAATTCGAAGTATAATAATTAATAAGTTCCAAGGTAATTTGTAGAATTGAAAAGGAAAAAAAAAACATTATAATAGTGACATAATATGGTAATATGTTGTAAAGACCCAACATGTATATAATCAAAACTTTATATGTCAAGTCCAACCATGTAAAATATACGAAGATATTATACGTAAAGTTATCATAAAAAAAAAGGAGTTTATGGAATTGCTTGCTCAACTTGTTAAAATATAAAAGCTTTACAAATACTACTCAATCAAAAGTAGATAACTTTATATAAATACATATGATGATGGAACTTTAAAGGTTACATGAAACACATATGCTAGAAAACTTAGGTGCTTAATATTACAAAACATAGATTTTTAAGGAACCTTGGTCTATACTATTACATTTCAAAATAAGGTCTTACTTTTTGTCTTTCCAAGAAAACAAAGTGGAATAGTCCATCTCCCTAATCGTCCCACTCACCCAAGAATGCTTCCCCATCAATTTATATCCTAAGTCTTTGTAATACTCATCATCATCATTCCTTATAAAGGAAAAGTGAGCAGGGCCCAATACACAGCAACACAAACAAATAAAAAGTGGCACACAATCCTAACTAATGCAATACAAGAAACATAAAATTAATTATCTTTGTTTAAATGAAACAATTCAATATTGGAATGTTCAAACTGCGATTTCAATCCTTCAGGACCTGGGGTCCTGAGTAACAACAGCTACGCTTAGAGATTGATAAAAGCAATCAGAATACTTATATCTCCTATATAACTTTTAATGAATAATCTCATTTAGGATTCATAGTCGTTACTCAACTTTATTTACTTAATCATTATATTACCTTATTCAACCGTGCCCATAAACATGAATTAAATCATATTACTTCTTTTAAGAGTAAGCAAATATTACGCCAATATCGTTTCCCCTGTTGATTACACGCTGAGTCACTTATGAAAGTCATTGCATCATGACAGGGGTGGCCTAAGCGCCTAATCTACTATGATAATCGCATTAATAAGGCTGCCGCTCCCCAGACTGGATTTGATGGCATACGCACAAATAATTCACACAAATTTTTTAACCAATCTTTAATTAAATTTGATTTGATAATGTCTAACCTAGCACCCAACAAATAAGTTACTGCGTACCTGGATAATTAGAACTATCGAGTAAATGACTAGTATTCAACTCGACTGAATGCGAGAATCTGTCAAAGAACCATTCCATATAAATATCATTAATTCATAGTTAAACATTAAATCATTCGCCTTCATCAAACTCAAAAAAAAATATCAAACAATCATAACTTCACATTCACACATGTATTTATACTTACCTATTTTATTTCATTATTCATTCATTCATTTATTTATCTATTTTATATGAACAGTATCAGAGGGTTTGCCATGCTCGTCATGTTTATTATAGGCACCATCACGGCCATGATCTTGGGCCGTGGTGTTTCTCATTACCTTGTCACACCCATTTTAGGATATCATAACCCCTATAATGGCCGCAATGTAGGTTGTGATGAAAAACACACCCATAATGGTCTTTTTCAAAAATTCTCTAAAAATCACCCGTTGATATAACAGCCGTAATCTAGGCAGTGTCCTTTAAGAAAAAGAGGTTAGAGGATATCATAGACTTAGTAATAGCCATGATAAAGATTTTAAAAATTGCACAGAGGATATAATAGCCTTCGTAATGGCCATGATCAAGGCCATTTGATATTTTAAAAATGAACAAAGAAGATCATGAGCCTCATAACAGCCATGACCATAGGAAAACATGCTTTCGAGGACATAACAACCATGATCATGCCTGTTATGAATAGGGTATTGGCCCTTTGATATTTGTTTCAAAAATTCTGAAGTTTTATATCCTCTAAGTCTTTACTAAGCTCTTATGTATTGTAAAAACATGTCAAAACTAAACCTATAAACACAATATCAATCATCATTAGTTCTCTTGCACTCTTATACCCATTTCACAAGTATATGTACAATATTATCTTAAAACATAAATCTATATCTATGCTTGTAGAACTTATTATCACTTTATCATTCAAGTTCTACTTATTTGTCACTAATAACGTCAATACATATATTAACTCATCATAAACTAAAAATTTTTCTTCAAACACTTAAGGTACATGTGCCTATAACTAAAAATTCATTTCTTCAAACACCTAAGGTACATGTGCTTATTTGCATATCTATTCTAATTTACATGTTATCAAACCATCTACTTATCTAAAACACCGAAGTTCTACTCCTATTTAACAATTAACATCAAGTAGAAACTATAATTAAACGGAATATGCAAGAAATTACTTTACTTACTGATAAGTGTCTAAAGACCCTTATTATTCCCATTGTTTTCATATGATATTATATAGATTTTATATGTATCATTAAGGAAAATGATACTTATGTGGTTAAAATCTTAATTTCAGGAATGAAAATAAGACTTTGAGCTTAATGAAGATAATTGGATGAGTTGAGCAAAATTTTGTTGAACAAATAGCAATTTAGAAGATTTACAACATACATGATTTTCTACCTAAGCTGTGTAGAATACTGGTATTAGAGATAAAAAATTACCAGCAAGTATTTTAAAAGTACACAGATCATACATAAGTGTATAGGATGCCGTGTAGATGATAAAAAGTAGATAGGAGCAAATTTCATGAAAGCCGGATCTGAAGGCCGACAACGTACATTTAAAGCCACCAGCGTACATGGCTGCTTACTTTGTCCAGTTGCGAAAATTCTCTAATTTTCATCCTACACGGCCTCAAATATAGGCTGTGTAGGATGGTCGTGTAGAAGATAATTTTTTCTTCCTACAAATAGCGTCCTTAGCTCATCTGTATCTAAATCCTTCTTCCTTTTTACGAACCCTAGTGAGAAAAACAAGTATTAAGAGTGGAGAACCGTAAGGGCTTATTGGAGATCATAAAACTTCATCTTTAAGGGTTGTAATCATAACTCTTTACTATTTTTCCTCATTCTATCATTATCTTCCTTATTCTATGGAAAAGTAAATCTTTTACCCTAGATCTTGAGAAATCCTAACCCTAATAGAGATTAGATTGTTTTGTTAATAGAAGTTTGTGTTTTGAATCTATTCATGCTTTGATTGTTCTTTGAATTAATATGTGCACTATTACATTCATTATTTGATTATTGTTGAATTAATCAATGGATTGATTGATAAGATAGATCTAGCATGAATAAAGAGGTTTGAATGTGACTCTAGACAGAGATTGCATGAACTTTCTACATAAAGATTGAATCTTTTTGAGGAATCATGAACTCTAATGCAATTTTGCATGCATCTAATGGCGAAAGACATTTCTATTAGATACATAGGGTTAGAATTCAATTATCTTGAAAGAGAGATTGATGAAATTAGAGATTCCCGCAATTCAAGAATTGAACAACCCATTAATGAATGTTTGGTAAGGAATTGGAAATAGGATTAGTGGTGAATCAAGATTAGGTTTAGTTTTATGATATGATATCATCGGAAACGCTGAAACTCAATTTTGTTAGGGTCAATTAATTAATTGGTTGCTTAGATATATTACTATCATTTGAATTAGATCGGGTAAATAGTAGAATTAGGGTAAGTACTAGTAGTTATAGGTCCTGATGGAACGACTCCTGTGCTTACACCGGTACTATAATCGATAGGTGCGCTTGCCTAGGATTAGTTGCATGGTAAGATGGGGTTTTTTAATTAGTTTTATTGATTGCGATTGGAAAATCCCACATCACTTACTTTTATGGCTACTAGGAACAATTGAGCCTCTATTGGTTCTTTCTTAACTTAAATTCTTGCTCATACTTATTCTTTTGATTAGTTCTTTATTTAAAAACTGGTGTGTTGAGATTTAGAAGACATTTTGAAGTGTAATTTAGGGCTTGTTTGTATTTAGAAAGATAAAGAAGATGGAGAGAGAGAGACAATAGATTTGGGGTTTGTTTTGGATTGATATTTTTATCACCTTCTTGACTTTTGAGGCAAAAGAAGAGTTTAGAAGGAGGCCTTAGTCATGGGCTTAAGCATGTAGGTGGGTATTAGGCCTTAAGGTTTATTAAGAGTTAGGCTTAGGTTTGTTCAATGAAGATGAAATCCAATGCATAAAACAATCCAGCATATTTTATTATGACTACCTAATTAAATTAGCATACCTACCATTAAATTTTCTAACACATTTCCACATTAATAAACTTCCATATCAACAATTAAAATTCCTATAATCTAAAACATCACAATCGAATCATATAAATTAACATACAACACACACACACACACACACACACACACACACACACACACACACACATATACAAATTAATTTGGTGTATTTATTTTAGGTCATTTCATATGTAATGGTGAGTTTCACTAAACTAGCATTTTTTAATTCAATATTCACATTATTAATAATACTTGTTAAGAATCTTATACCTTTACCACTAATTAACTTGCCTTATCTTTGCATTTGAATGACCTGTAGAGAATGAAATAGCAATAGAAAATAAATAATTATAGGGAAAATTGCAATGCAGATAACCTCAAAATTTGATATAGATGTGGATATAACCCTCTCAACTTTTGAATGTTGCAAACAATCCTCCTATAGCACTAAGGACAATTTATTGTTGTAGTTTAATAAAAACACACTAAGACCAAAGTGTTAAGGTGCTTACAAACCAAAATGTAAGTGTAGGGATGTCATTCTAAACTTTTAGGGTTAGCTTGTTTATCAAAGTTCAAATGATTGATTTGCAACATTTAAAAGTTCAGGGATTTATTTGCACCAATGCTAGAGAGGTTATTTACATGTTCCCCAATTTCCTAGAAGTTTTATATCCATCAGTGGAAGAGGTCATCTTATGGCCATGATGGATTTAGTAATAAACATTTTAAACGGCAATCCTTCCTTCTTTCAATCAACATAGCAACATCCTCTTTACAAAAAAGATATCAATCAACATAGCCATGTCTTCTCCACCACAAAGGAGATTCTATATCTCAACCATCTCAGGCTCCTACCCTTCTTGATCCTTCCATGATCTCCTCACAATTTTTCTCCATTCCTACTTCGCCTCCTCTTCTCCATACCCGTTAAATCCCCCACCAACCTACCTGTCCCCCCCAATCACCTTCCGATAAAACCTTAAACACCTGCACGAGCATTCTCTACTACAGATACGCCAAGCTTAACAACTTTGACTACCACTAAATTCTCTTGAACCACTTTTTTCCATATCCAGGTCACTCATGAAGTTCAAACAAAGTTTTATTTGCGAATTTGATTTTCACATCCCAAGCACACAAGACATATTGATTTTGTTGCATATATTACGTTAAGTGATATATGAAAGGCATCCATTAGTTAAGTGAGTTTTTATTCAATTCTAATTAAGAAATCATTAATGAATTTAAAAAAAATTGACAAAGTGTCATATGTTTTTCTAGGATTTAAATTATATAAAAAACTATAAAAATTGACATGTTCAAAGTATAGATTTTATAAAAATATTTATTTAAAAAAATACGGACTATTAAGGTGACATATGTAAGGAATTCATTAGCTGAATATGTTTCCAATCAAATTTTAACTTAGGAATCATTATTAGATTTTGTAAAAATTATGGTAGAAAGCTATATGTCTTTCCATGATCAAGTTTGTATCAAATCTTGTAAAATAACATGTTCAAGATAGAAATTTCATTAAAATACTTATGGGTATAAATAAGTTGAGCGAAGCCGAGCTTTTATCGAGCCTAAATACCTCAGCTTGAGCTCAATAAAAATTCCTAAGCTTGAGTTTAACTTGTGAGCTTCATTCGACAAAGAGCTCACAAGCTCGACTCGTTATGAGCTCGTTTAACATACTTACGAGCTCAAAAATTAACCAAATAATTAAAAAATAAATTAGAACTTAAAATGTAGCATAAGAAGCACTACAAATAAATACATGTCCCATTAATTACTAGACACATGTTAAAATAACCCATCAATGGCAAGGCTAACACTCTTTTATGTAGTTTGAGGTTGTCTCTCTAGTCTTAACCATGAAAACTAAGCAATGTAAGACTTGCTTGTGCATTTTCACACAAGTAATAACATATCCCACATGGAATATCTACTTATGGTCTTGCCTTAAAGCTATACCACATTGCCAAAGAGGCAAGTATTTGGCATGAAGCCAAGTGGGTAGCATTAAAGGAGTGATATGACTTTTATAGAGTACCAATGGCAACTACCTTTGCTAAGTAATGAATGTGGGACAAAAAGTAAGGAGACAAACACAAGAGCTTTTGTCTTTTATCTCTCATGGAAAACAACACAAGCCAATACATATCCTACATATTATAAATTGATACCTACACATGTATTTATTCAAATATATCGTAATTTCTTTTTAAAAAAAGAATTGTGCAATAATAAATTTTTCTTTTGTTACTTTGCAGGAAATTAAAAGTAAAATCTAATGTATAAAATTTAATATTTAAAAAATAAATTTAAAATAGAAACTTAAAAACAAATTTAAAATTAAAAAAATAATAAATAAAATATTATAATAAATAATATAAAAAATATTATATGTTATATATTTTATAAAGCTCTCAAATAGGCTTGCGAACCTAAACAAGATTGAGATTTAAACTCAAGTTTAGCTCCTTTAGTTAAACAAGCTTTATTTCGAGCTTGAGATCGACTTGTTTATTAAATAAACTCAAGTCGAGCCTAAAATGAGCCAAGCTCGAATAACTCACGAGCAGCTTGGCTCATTTAGACCGCTAAAAATACTTATTTATAAATATTACCCATTAGTGCCTATTAAACAAGAGAAACTTAGGTATAAATCATTTTAGCCTCAAAGGTCCACCTCGAATAAAATTAGTTAATACATAATTGAAAACGGTCATCTAGCTACAAAAATAGATTTCAACAAAATCTTTCTTTATACATTCATAAATGTCCCATCTCATGTATCGCCATCTACCCAAACATCATTCAATAGTCTCATCCCCAACTTCTATAAAATCTTTGAGGAAACCCATGTACAAGCCACCAATAGTACCTAAAATGTTAAAAGAATGAGCATCGAAGCCTAATACATGGTAAACACACATCTTGAATGTCACATTCTCCACAAGCAACCATTTCCAGTGTCCCAAAATCACCAACATGCATAGGAGTACTCATAACTCTCACAAAACAACAGGGAACAAAAGGGAGCCTGAACAATGTATTAGGGGGATATATAAGCCTTAAAAACTCATTAAAAAAATTAAATAAAAAGTAGTCTCATCTGGTTCATCCCCTCACAAATAGTCACTTATGAGCATGATCCATTTTTATGTTAGGGCCCATACCCACACATAACTTTGTTGCCACTTAGCTCTAACTCCAATTGATCGTTTGATCTCAAAAATTCTCCTATCAACTACCCATTGAGTTGTACCACATACTTTGTGGGGGCCCAAGCACCTAAACTATACCATCCTCCTGAAGTTGCAATTAGGCTCACAACCCTATCCAAAGTTGCCCCTTGAAGTAAGCAGCCAAGCAGCAACTAACAATCATTTAGGTGAAGTTTAAGTATTAGTCAATTATTAGTTCCATCCCAGTGAGCAACATGCATTTACCACGTACTTGATCTTAGATCGTTTCCAACTATCTTAAAGGCCCATTAATACTCTAAGTCTTTGTTTCAAATCCATGTTGTTCTATTAGTATCTAATTATTTCATGCTCATCATTCACTTTCTACTAAATAATCTTTTAGTTTAAGGATCATTTGAATAAGATTCGTAGGGTTATGAATCCTTCTTGATATGACTCAAGTGATTTTGAGCCACTAAGTCCTAGTGATTACGATGAGTGTTCATGTTTCTACGTCACATATTCATATTGGTTGGGTAGTCTATGTCCTCATATAGGTTAGGATTAGTATCAGTGTCTTCATTAACCAACCCTTAATAGGCTATACTTTTGTGTTTCGATCCTTAGTCCTTTAAGAATAGGTTCTCATAGTCCACTAGTTAATTATAGTCCTTATTATCCTATTCTAATTATTAATTTAACAATCATTAATGCTTCATTCTTAATTAAGTCATTCAAACTTTGATGTGGTTACTTGAGGTATGATTTGGAAGTGTACTTCCAATTTATGAAAGGTTTTATTATGCTTTACAAGTTTAGAAATAGGATTTTGATGTTTGGAAAAGGTAATTTTAGATACAATAAGGCAGGACTCATAGTTTGATTGTCCAGACTGATTATTTACCAAGCTAACCCTCCTTAGGTGCTTAACCATGGAGCATCGACTCAAGAAGTCTACTAATTGAAGGAACTCCATTCCCAAATTTGCTCACTTAGTCTCCTCATCTCCGGTGCTTGATCTTGGAGCAATCAAATAATCTACTAAAAGAAGGTTGCCTCTTCGTTACCTTAGACAAGGCTAGGACTAATAATAAGGGATGCAGCTTAGATCACGAGCAATAGGGATGTAACTTAGATCTCAAACAACAGTGATGCAGCTTAGATCACAAACAACAAGGATGCAACTCATATCACAAACAACCGGGATGTAACTCAAATCTCAAACAATGAAGATGCAACTCTGACCTAAAGTCAAGGTAATTAGTTACTACCTCAGTAACCCTGTGTTGGCCCCTTAGGCCATCATTTGAGTTCCTACTCTCCTTGTTCAATCACCCTCTATAGAAGAATCTACCAAATGCCTTGGGTCCAAATCAGCTACCAATTAAGGACCACACCAAATAACAGAAAAATATTTTACTGGTCACCATTCTGGTGCGACCACCTTTATAAATGGCGCTTGATGGCTCAAGGTATGCCATCTGGACTAAATGAATCCTAATAGATTTTATTCCTTTGATTCTCTTACAATCTCACACTAACTTAAGCATGAGAGTGATTATATCAGACAATCCCCTAGTGCACTGCTATAAGTTTTCTTTAGTTGTAGGCCCATCTAATATCTACCAGCAAAATTTCTTGCAACACTTTCACACCGTCTAAGGGAATCGAACCCACAACCACATAGTTAAAATATTCACATTCTACTATGGTTAAAAAGTAGTGATGAATGAGGTATGAACCTCATCCGCTGATTCCATTTTGATCTAATTGTTGCCAGAAAACATGTCCATGAAGGTCGATAATGCATGATCAAGAGTGGAGTCAACCAATTGGACAATCTAAGAAAGTAGGAAGCAATTTAGGGTAAGCTTTGTTGAGAACAGTGTAATCTACACACACGTGCCATTTTCCATTGGCCTCATTGACTAGCACCATATAAGTAAGCCAAGTGGTGTATTTCTCTTCTCAAATGAATTTTTCCTTCAACATCTTTTGAACCTTCTTTCAATAGCGGTATGCTCATTTAGAACGTAGTGCCTCTTTTTTATTAACAAGTTTAGAATTTGGATTATTGCACAAGCAATGAGTAATTACTTCTAGGGATATTCCCATAACGTTTATGGGTGACCATGCAAAAATATCCACATTGTTGCATAAGAAGGTAACCAAACTTTCCGTGCTTCTATTCTAGTGGTATGGTTAAGCTTATCATCTTTCATTACCTCCTTTGTTTCCTCTATAGGCTCTCTCCTTTGTTCAAGCTTCCATTCAATTTCAACCTTAATATGATATATCTCGTTTCTTACCAGGGCTTTTAGGTAAAGCTCCCTACATGGTTGTGTGTAGTGCAATCCCAAAATCTAGTTTAAGCACTTGTAAAGTGACCTTTGACAATATTTCCATGTAATCTCTAAGAGTCTTCCTAGACAACTACCTTATTATATATATATATATATATATACACGATGTGTCCTTTGGAGGTTTTGTAGTCATAAAGTGTTTCAAGAACATATTTGTAAGATCACAGAAGCACTTAGCCAAATTTGGAAGGAGTTGCTCATATCATTTGTAAGTCATTCCTAATAGGTTATTAGGAAAGCTTTACACATGATGGTATTGTTAAAACCATACAAGGACATCGACATGCAAAACTTCACAATATGGTCTTCGGGGTCCCTAATTTCATTGAACTCCTTTACCATGGGGACTTTCAATCCTACAATAACTGCCTCATCCCGAATAGCTTGTATCATCCTAAAGAATCATAGGAAAGGCACTTGACTTGCCTCCCTTCTCTTTAAATATCATCTTCACAATGTCTTTTAGTTGGTCATCATTCAATTGCTAAATGCAGCTAAGAGGTTTAATAATGGGTTTATGGGCTAAGCTATGCCTAAGAGGGATTGGTCAAGAGTGGGAGGCCTATGTTAAACTATGTTTGTCAACAAAAGAATACAAGCAAATCACATAATTAGATATGATTTACCGATTAAGAAACAAAAATGGGTTTCATTAATTCCAATGATTGGTATTAATGTACTACTAAAAAGAATCAAGTTGGTGATTAACATATAAGAGCCATATGACCAACAATATAATAATTAATTAGCTGAAAGTTTATCCTAATCTTAAAAGATTGATGAGAATAGTCATTTGCCATAACTTAAAAACTAGATTGATAAGAACCAAGAACACTTTAAGAGAAACCAACTATTGATTGAATTAGGTAGAAGAGAATTCAACCAACTCCTTGCTTTATCCCTCAATGAACATTGAACTAAGCAAAGGCAAATTACATCATCTAAGGCACCATTGGTAGCATAAATTTGCAAGAAGATCATAATATGCTCATTCAAGTCTTTAGTAGGTCGTCATTTAAATTGAATCACTCAGATCATTTGAATCAAAGCAGTTTAAGTAAAAAATTATTGACTCGAATGGCTCATCATGCTATACCAGGTGCTAAACCATCAATTAAAGGCATGTAATAGTCCCTGAAGGCTCTCAATTCTTCTTAAAGTAACTTCCTTTAATTTCTAAAACCCATTATAGGTAGGTTTCGAAAATAGTTTAAAACACCCTCTTGTTTTCTTATTTAAAATTATGGCATGAGAATCTTACTTCATCTCTTTAGTAATTACAAATTTCAGGTTCTAATAGTTTATAAAGCAGCAATTATCAAAGTATAAAATAATAGTGTGGAAATTAAAAGAGATAAAGTAAGAGAGAAATCATGTAAAGATGTATAGCGATTTTGTCTTGTGCATCAGTTCACCCTTTCAGCTCCATGCTGGGGTACCAATCATCCACATTGGTTATTCCACTAATCCAAATAAAATCTCAAACAAAGGTACAAAGCGTCTTGCTTTTGATAATAATGAAACCAACTACATTGTCTCTTTATCTTAACCAAAGTTTACACGACTCTACAATAACCTTTGTCACCTTTCACTAACTCAACTATACACAAATAGTTTATCAATAAAAAACAATTACAAGGATTAAAACCCTCTAAGTTTCATAATAAAAGTGAATTGTAGATCAACCTTTTAAAGTAAGCATCGAAGCAGGTTCTTAGTGGAGCTTTTCGCAAGTAAGGTTGAGTATATTCACTTCAACACAATTTCAATATTGTAGAGCTTTTTAGTGGTATCACATTTTTCTTTTTAGCTCACTTGTTCATTGTGTCTTAAGCTTTAAGAAGTCTTCAATTTATATTCTTCAAGGCAACGTTCATAAAAGATTCACAGAAAATATAATGTTCCATTTAGTCGTTGATGTGATCCTTCGATTTTTTTTGTCACAAATCAATTTTGAAAAGCTTCCTCAAGAGTTCAAAGACAGCCACTAAAATATCTAGGAAAAACATTTAATTTTGGCTTAAGAAGAGGCAAATCTTGTTGATTGCTTGTTATTTTGAAAAGATCATCTTCCTTAATTAGAATATTCCTTTCCTTGTGCCTTGATGTTCCATGTAACATGATCATGTCCATCTCCATAATATTTTCAAGATTATTTTTTAGACTTTAATTCAATTATTCTTATCCAAAATTTTCATAAAAACAAGATAAATCATTCATCCCAAAATAATTTAGCTCGCTAATATAGTAATTTGATCTTGAGCATTATTAATGTATTTCTTTAAGGATTAAATCCCACTTTAGTAAAATGATCAAATATATTTCCCTGATATATTTATTTTGTGGAGCTAGGTTTTCGCTCCTGTAAATTAAGATAAAAAGCATATAATGCCCATTCATCCAAATTAGGTTCTGACTTTAACTACTGATTCCATGTTCTGATCACATATTCAGATTGTATTCTAATAAATATTCATCCATATGATTTTTAGGATTTGTTATTTTTGCACACTTTGCAAACTTGTTAGAAACATTTGAATCATTTTTTTATCATAAAAAATTTAATGAGAGATATTAACACTTAAGCCTACAAAAGAGCTAAGCTTTTGAAGGCTTGGGCTTCATTTGTTTAAAAATTATCGAGCTAGAGCTTGAGTCGACTTTTTTATTGAGCTTGAAATTTAGGCTTGAGTTCAAGCTCAAGCAAAGCTAAGCCAAACTTTTTATCGAGCTTAACGAACTTTTATCAAGTTTAAAATTAAATCTTGAGTTTAACTTGTTTAAATAGCCACTTTTTCATTTTTTTCAAACCTAAAAAAAGTACATAAAAGTTTCTAAATATATATATATATATTAAGTAGAAATTAGTTTTGTTATTTTTATTATATATTATTATATTATAAAATAGAATATACAATTGCTAACAAACTTATTAAAGTGCTCGTTCATGAATCAACTCACGAGCTTGAATCAAAACTTGAGCTCGGCTCATTGAGATAAACGAGCTTTATCTTAAACTTGAGTTGAATGAGCTTGAGTAGCTCACGAATAGCTCAACTCGTTTGTAGCTCATCAACACTCATTATCATAATTTACCTCAATTGATCTATCATTCATATTTTTACCTTTCATAATAAATTAGCCTTCCTCTGCCTCAACTGAAGTTTAAAAGTTCTTTTGATTTTTAGATCAAAGAGGATGTCAAATCTAGCACACTCTCACCTGATATACAATAGGAAAGACAATGAGTAAGGGTTCTTTTTATATTTTTAAAATATGCAAAAAAAAATTTAATGAATTTTAAGTTAAATTCTAGATCTAAAACCATAAACAAAACAACTAGAATTTCAATTCATCAAGTCTTTAATACACAAAAACAACACAAAACACAAAGATTTAAAAAAAATTACGAATTTTCTCTAAATTTTCGAATATGAAAATGCACAAAAATAACACAATACCTACAATAAGAGCTCTAAGAACACACTTAAATGAAAGAAAAAATTATACACAAAACACCACAAAGTTCTAGCACTTAAACAAGACAACAATATTATTGTCATTCCCAATTAAGTAACCAAGAAGGGGGGTTGAATTAGTTACTTTCACAATTTTTAACTTTTTTAAACAATTTCTAAAACCCACTTTGATTACTTATCAATGCTGGCATGTGACAGCAATTGCAATACATAAACTCAAATACAAATATAATATGTGCAAAAATAAAGAGACTAAAGAGAAAAGCTTGAACTCAATGATATATAGTGGTTCAATCTTGTGCATATGTCCACTCTTCCAACTGTAAGCAGGGGACCCCGTATTTCACATGGATATGTTCCACTAATTCTAAAAAAAACTTGATTACAAATAGTTGCTAATCACTTAGACTCAATTCCCCCTATTCAGCCTCCCTAGCTTAACCCTAAGCTATCGTCGACTATAGAGTTTATTTATAAAACAATCAAATGAAGAACACTATGGTTAGTTCTCTATAAAAAGCAATAAGCAAGTAGAAAGAAAGTGCAGCAAGATTATGTGTACAATATTAGGTCAAGGAAATCATAGAGATGTTTTTTAGCAACATGTATTTTTAATTTTGAATCCTTTGGCATTTAACTTCATGTCTTCAACGGTCATGAGCTACTTGAATACTTAAATTTAAGATAAACTTCTTTCCTGATATTTCGTATAATATCTTGCAACTCTTTATCTTGATATTATCTTCAAATTTGAAAATAATGTTTGAATATTATCTTGATATCACATACTATAATTGTTCATTGTTTATCTTCAACTCATATAATCTGATCACATATTGTAACATATTCTGTGTAAATTTAATCATATCAATTCACATGATATCTCTTAAATATAAGACATGTTGTAGTCATTGTTGTCTTCATTTTTGAACGCTAACCTTTATTGATCTTTTGCCTTCTATTTTCATATCTTCATGAGCAAAACATAATTAATACCGTAAATATCTTGAGTTTTCATAAATCTAACTTTAAATTCTTCAGCTTTCTAATATATATAAGTCTGTATAAACTTAACTTCTTCAATTCTTCTAACATAATCTATGGGTAACTGTCTACGTGTGTGATTATGTGCTGATACAATTCAGATTTCTATTCATTGCTTTATAATTATAATTGAGTTTGTTCATTTGGATTTTAATGAAACTCACAATAACTCACTTCCCCTTGGAGTAGCAAAATTCTAAGTATAGCAGGGATATCCCTTTCAAGAAATTCATCTATAAGCATTAGGTAAATAACATGTTCCTCTCACAAAATATATTACTATAATTGAATTTGTGGTTCAAGTACATGTCCATGTTTTAAGCCACAATTTCAATTGCATTAAGAACGTGAGTTTCAAGATTTAAACCAAAATTGCACGTATCCATTTCGATTTTGAAATCTATTTTCTATTACAATTGAATTCTTAAATCCGTTTCTAGCATCTCAAATCCTAATGCACATGACATTTATAGATAAATTTATCTTATGAATTAATTCTTGTATTTCGCTTAGATATTAATAAATCATGGCTGGAGAAGTTTGGAGATTGACCTGAAACGAACAACTTTGGTTCAGCTTTCTTGGCATATATCTTCGCTTAGACTACAAGTTGTTGTTGTTGGGTCATTAAACTCTTGTTCACTAGGTTGTCATTCATATAGTATCCAGCATTAACTGTTGTTGCGGCAATTTGGTTTGGGAACCCCAAGCAACTATTGATTCATCTTGGTTGGTGCTAGGTAGTTTATCAATTACAATCACTCAATTAAATTTAATATCTTATTCTTACTTTGCAACTAATCTTTAGACAAGTGTACCTATCAATTATAGTATCGGTGTTAGCACATAGGTCGTTCCACCAGGACCTGTAATTATTAGTGGTTACCCTAATTCTACTATCTAGCTAATATAATGAAATAGCCATAAATTTCTCAAATCATATTTTATAAATGTGTTGATGAATTTATGCATGATGAATATGATTTATGCCAGTATATGATATATATATATATATATATATATGTTGTGTTAGTGCGTTTAAATATTGATATATCTTAGTGTAACTAAATATTAAGTTTGTGCATTTATAAGTGTAATAAAGTATATGAAAATTAGTTTAAAACAAGTTAAATATGTTTAATATATGTTCCCAAACTTAGTAGAAAAGTTGGACAAAGGTAAGCCCAAAATGCAATGATTTTAGGCTAAAAATGAGCCCAAGCCCATACAAAATTAAAGTCCATACTTAGGCAGCCCTTAAAGTCAATGTTTGGATAAGATTAAGCCCCAAATACTTGTTAAACACACTTCTAAAAATCAAACAAAAAATCCATATGATTTCTTCATCTTCTTTCCAAACTTTGTGCTCTTGTCTTCAAAACCTTGCACCTTATAACCTTAAACAAGAACAAGACTAGGCTCTAGAGTTTCTCAACAAGCCAAAGCTTCCTAAGGTAAGTTTATACTTGTTTGAAAACTCATTTGTTTGTTTAAGTTCCTTTAGATCATGTGAGTTTTGTGTTACAATGAATATGCATGTTGAAATTGGTTCTTGTGGAGTTGCATGTGCTATTTGTGTATGAGGCAGGATTTCGATGATATATGAGTTGTTGGTATGTGCTATATAGGTATTAGGGAGTGTTGAAATGATTGGAGTGGGAATGAGTAGGGTTGAAATGGTTTTGAGTAGTTGAATTGCAAGGTGAAAGGTTGAATGAATAATTTTGTTTGAATTGGTAAATACGAGTGTTTGATGAGTTAAAAGTGTAGATTTTGTGTGTTAAAAAGAGTTAGAACACATATAAGTTAAGGTTGGATGTTAGAAATGTATTTGAGTGAACTTTGGAAATGAAAACTTAGGTAAAAAATGAGTTTTCGAACAGGGGAAGTCTGCAACTTTTTTCGAAAATATGTGCTACAGTGTACGCCATCTCAACGCCGCCGACGTAGGGGTCAACACTACCGACCACACAGCAACATCATCAATGATGGGGGTATCCACGGGCGTAGACCAACCCCGTAGAACTCTTGGAAATTTTGAAAAATTTGAGTTGCAGTCTACATTAGCTCAATATCGCTAGTGTAGACCACAACATTGGCGGCGTTTGACAAGCATAGAAATTTTTGGTGCAGACTACACCACCTAAACTCTGTCGGCGTTGAATGCTGGTGTGTCTCCTGCAGTTTCCATTTTCAAAAACTTCCTCAAATATTTTTGTTACGCCCCAAAGGATACCCTAAACATAACAGTCTGCTACACTCAATATTAAAGCTTAAGTATGACAATCTTAGTCATCCCAGAAGCTTCGATATTAAGTGTAAGGCGTGCTATCACAAATTTAAAAGACCATACTTTGAACTATGAAGCTTAAGAAGATACAATAACAAATTAAGAAAAGAGAATTCATAATAAACATTCATTTATAATAATTGTCTTACAAGTCTTAGGGGCATTCCCCCGCCAAAATAACTATAATCTATTACATGAAATTTTCTATGAAGTCTACATCCAAACTAATGCTAAACTTCATCTAAAAATTCCTTAACTAAAAAGGAGAAATACATGGCCGCAGGGTCCACGTGGCCTCAACCATAAATAGTTAAACTGCAAAAGATATCTGTAGGGGTATAAGCAATAGGCTTAGTGACAATTATGTCCATAAGCAAATTCTTGTGTAGTAAAATTCAAACAAGTTATTTAAGCATTCAAGTGAAATGCAACATACATGTGAGTAGGTAAGGCATATAGTTTTTGGGAACTATATGTTGAATGGATTTACGCCCCATTTGAGGTTTGGTGACAAGTAATGTCAAAACAAATAGTTTTAGTTAAGTTATACTTTCGATCATTACTGCCAAGCATATTAAGTCTACTCGGATTGAGCCATGCTATTGATTTACCGCCAAGCATTGGTTTAATTCCATGTAGCCAAGCAATCGCTTTCGATCATAGCCGCCCAGTATTGCTTTTGACCCTACTACTATCCTTTTCACCTAAGGATAATAACCCCATGCGATGTGACTCACTTCATGGTATGCATGAATCAATTTATTTAAGATATCATAGCGTCATTATTATCAATTTTATGGTGATCATAGAATCTCATACATATTAAGTTCTATACTAAACCAAACAATTACTTACAATCAATTCCCGCCTCGATATTCTTAGAATTCTTTCAACAATTTTACATACATATCATTTCATCTTTCCTTAATTCCAGTGCAACAAAACTACAGGCATAATCAAGTAAAGCAATTAAGGAAACTTATGTTACCATGGCGATATTTTTTCTAAATGGATGAGTCGATCAAACAATCTATTTAGTCGAAATAATCCTCGGGATACGAGTATTCTTCCTCGAGATCACCTGGTCAAGAAAAATACTCGAAATAAGTATTTTTTTATAACTTTCTTGAAATTCGACAAAACTATGTCATACGAACGTCAAAGTTCGTATAGAAGATAATTCCAACTTAAAATGGCCATAATTTTGTCATTTTAATTCGGAATTGCGCATATAATATATCAATTTCTACCTGTTTGAAAAGATCTATCCATTTCTAAAACTATTTTCATCAAACGAGGTCATTTAAGCTCTGAAACAGTGGCGATCGTATTCACCACGAATTTTCCCATCCCAAAAGCATTTGTTTCAAATATCAAATTATCCAAAAATTGCTTTGATAAATACTTAGTTATCTGTATAGTTGAGAAATTCCTTTTTATAGATATATAGCTCATATTTCATCCATGCTCAAGTTTTTGTTGTCCAATTAAATTTCTTTAGTAAAAACAATGCTAGTTAAAAGTTTAGAAAACCATAGTTTAAAAAAAATCCTTTTTGTAAATCCTTAAAAATGAATAATTTTGATTCTTTTATTTTCAAAGAATATTTTATGTTTATAAAAATAAATTTCTCTTATTTTTCCTTTTTGAAACTTCCAATATTAGTATCACTTTTCCTATTAGTTTTTTAGATAATTTTTCTTTGACCATTACTTAGAAAATCTTGGTTTGAAAACTCTCGTTTCCCTTTTTATAGGGTTTCTATTATATTATGTTTTTATGGAAAACATTTTTAGCATCAAAAGTCATCTTCCTTTGGAAAGCAATTTAACAAAAGTAGCCTCAAAATTATAGTGAGTTCTGCCTAAAATTTTGAAAACAATAGATTTACTTTTATTAAATCATAAATTCTAAATTTCATATAAAACCATTCTTAGGTGATAAAATCTCCTTGTTGAAAAAAGTATATTTGGAGCTTTAAAGTTTAAACTATAACCTTTATGTGCATGATCATGAGAATAATAGCAAACAAATGTAACATAATGAATAATAAATAAAGTCAAGTATTGGGAGTCTTAGTCTCTTCAAGACTCCCGGGACTAAGAAATAGACTAGTCCCAAAAAGAAAAGAAAATTGTTTTGACTTGATGAGAACAAATCTAAGACTAGATATTAGTCTTAAAATAATATGAAATAAATAAATTGCAAAGAAAGAAGTAAATACATTGCTTTGCATGAAAGTAAATAAATTACAAGTAAGCTTATATGCTCTAAAGAATATGTATATATAGATACATAATTATATTTAGTTAGATATAATAATAACAATAATATGAGCAAAATAAAATAGCAACATAAAAAATATAAATAGATATTCATGAACAAGAACAATATATGAAGTAGTGCTTTCATGATATTAAGTTTAGGAAACTCACACCATGATCATGTAAAGTTACATGACATAGTAGAAAAAAATATAGAAGAAGATTTTTACCTAAAAAAGATTTTGGAGTAATGGGTGTGTATGGGTTTTGTGCATGTAGAAAGGGATTTGAAAGTATTTTGGGAGAGTTTTGAGAGGAGAATTTTGGACAATTTTGGTAGTGAATTTGTGGGTAGATGAAGTGCGAAAGAAATGAAAGAGGAGGGGGGTATTTATAGGAACATGAGGAGTGAATTTATGTGATTAAAAAATAATTGAAAAAGAAAATATATAAGTGAAATTGGGAGGGGGTGGGTAGCCATGGAGAGTGAGAGAGGGAGGAGATGTGATTTTTTTATATTTTTGTTAATTAAATAAATAATATGTAAGGTAGATATGATATAAATTTATGGGAAAGGTAAAAAGTAAAGATAATAGGTGTATAAAGCGTAAGAGTAGGTGTTATAAAAAGTAGAGATAAATAAATAGTGTAAAATAGTAATGAATAGTGTAATGTAAAGTAGATGTGACTAATAAAGTACCGGTAGTAAGGAAATACATATAATTGCGATATCTAATATTTTTATTTACTAAAAAATTATATTCCGAGCCCCGGGACACATTTTTCGAAAACTGTATCTATTTGGGTTCAAAACAAATTGTGGTTTTACTAATATGATATTTTTAAGCTTTCTTTTGTTATTATGAACTATTCTACATACTAATCTCCTATTACTCACTTAGGGTTGTGAACACGGGATTGCTGGACTTAAACTTGTTACATCTAACCAAGGTTTTGTTGACTTTAGGGTTTCCGGTTGACATTTCGATTATGGTTTAAGCTTAACCGATCGTAAAACTTTGGGGGTTTACAATTTTCCAAAGCTTGCTATATGATCGTTTGAGTATTTGTTGAGCATGTATGATGTTGGATGATATATAAATACCATGTCATGACCTTGTGTTGAATTTATTTGAAGTTCTTTGAGTGTTTTGCTTAGATTTAATTATGTTAATGTATGAATTAAAAGAATGTTGATTTGAGACGATTTTCTTGGAACAATGTTAGATCGTCGCTTGGCTACCCCTATTAATTCCCGATTTGATTGAGGTACGCAGTAACATGCTTGATTCTTGCTTAGGTTAGGCATACTCTAAGTCTACTCTAATTTAATAAAAACTTAAGAATTGTTTGCATGATTGTCTTTTATGTCGTTGAATCTGGTTTGGGGAGCGGCATCCAGCTCAAATTAGGGGTATGGGCACTTAGACCACCCCTATCATAATGCAATGACTTTTATAAGTGGTTCAACAGGTAATCGATAGGGTATTTGGTATCGTATAACATTTGCTTATTCTTAAAAGGAAAATAATATGATTTAATTCAATTGTTTATGGGAACATTTGAATTAAGTGATATTATGGATGAAGTTAAGTAAAGTTGTGAAATGGCTGAAAACCCTAGAGGAAACTACTTAATCGTTATTGAATAGATTTATCTAGGATATAAGTGTCCGAGCTACTTATGTCAACCCTTTGAGTGTCGAGATCGTTACTCAGGTTCCCCAGATACCCCTGTTGTCCGGAGTTTGAATACTCCAGTGTTGTTTGGTTAACTAAAGATTATCTAATAACTTAATGATTGTGGCATTTGCATGTAGTCTAAGCTTGTATGCCATTAAGCTTGTGTGTTCGTTACTTGCGTATTGAGCCTTTGGCTCGTATTTTATTAATTTCAGGTGGTGATGACTCATATGAGTTTTATACAAGTATGGGATATCGTGCGAACTTTGAGGACTTTCTAGATGATTTGGAGGACTAGATGTTGACCATGGACCTCGATGGACTACCTTTTTGTAATAGATTAGCTTAATGTAGCTTTGGTTATATGTAACAGATGTTATAGTTTGTCTATCTTTTGTATAAGACTTGTTATTAGTCTATGTTTGTAATACCTATACTTATCTATGTATGTTTTAAGTTTATATCTTTTATGAAATGTAATGATAATGATGTTATGTTTTCTTAAAAGATTTTTAAAGTCAATAGTTTTCAAATTTGTTATATTGAAGATTTAGACAAACAATTATTCAAATACTTCTTATAGGACAACCTTATATATAATACTGTAGATTATATGTGGTTAGGGATCCGTAATCACCTATTTTAATTGTTGGGGTGAGGTCAGGTCTTTACATATAATCTAAGTGATATTAATATATCTAAGAAACTAACTAATTAATTAACTAATCCTAGCAAAAAGAGTGACATGCTTTTAAAAGTATCAATCACAAAACTAACCCTAATCTTGATTCATCGCTGACCCTATTTTTCAATCTTTATAAGATGTTCATTAATGGATATTATATTCTTGAACTGCATGAACTCTGTATTTAATTAACATCTCTTTCAAGAATATTAATTTCTAACCCACATGATTAATGCAAATGTCTTTCATCATTAATTACATATAAGATTACATTATAGTTCAAGATTCCTAACAAAGATTAAATCTTTTATGCAGAAAGTTCATGCAGTATAGGTCTAGATCCACATTCAAACTTGTCTATTCATGTTAGATCTATCTCACCAATCAATCTTTTAACCTAATTAACAAGAATCATGCATTGATCTAATATTGTGCACATATCAAATCAAAAAATAATAAACACACGTTAATAGATTCAAGAATACATAAACTTCCATCAAAATAACCAAATCTTTACATTTGGATTAAGGTTTCTTAAGGCCTAGGGTACAGAGATCTATTTTTCCATAGAAAAATATTTACAATAATGATATATCGAAAAAAAGGAAGAAATCACAATGAAAAACCCCATGAATCGATGTCATGTGATATTGGATAAGCTCTTGCGTTTCTCCATTTTAAAGTACTTATTTTTTGTCTAAGGTTCATTAGAATGAAGATACATATGTAAATGAATGAGCAAAGGCCACTATTTATACAAAACAATGAAATATCTCCCGCATGACCATCCTATATAGCTGTGTTCTAAGCCCATGTAGGATATAAATTGGCAAAACAGTGAAATTTCTAGGTCTACACAACCCCAAGCACAACCTGTGTAGAGTAGTCGTGTACAATGTAAAATGCTTCTGATCACTTTCCAGCTTCTACATAAGCATGCTACTTAGCTTCTGTGGTTTATTGTGTACTTTGAAATTGCTTGCTGGCCATTTTTCACCTTCTACATTAGTATTTTGCACAACTTGTGTAGAAACGATCATGCAAGTTATAAATCTTCAAAGAAATCTCCTTCAACTCATCCAAATATTTTCATAATGCCCAACATCTTTCTTTATTCTAGAAATTGATATTTTAACCAAATAAGTATCATTTTCCTTAATAATTCACATAAAATCTATATAACATAATATCAAAACAATGTGAATAATAAATGTCTTTTGACACTTATCAGTGCTCCTCTAAACTTGTAGTAATTCACTCAAGACTTTTACTATTGCTGATCGGTTGGTGCTTGGCTTAATGCTTGCTACTTTGAAATTTGTATAAAAAAAGTAGTAGATGCTTAGTAAAGAAATTTAATAGCTTGAATTCAAATATAAGTGGATCAACTATTGTTATTTCACTGTTAAAATCAGCTCAGTAGATACTTGATTTCACGTGCTTCAAAAACAGAGTTGTGTGCTCTTTTTATGCTAGTTGGATACTTTGTCACTTAGATTTGATAAGCACTTGGTAAAAGGAGATAAGCACTCCAAAGAGTTTGCATGAAAACTCCTTATGCCTGTGATGGGCACTCCTTTGCTATTACTTAAGCACAGCTGAGTGAGCTCTCAAGTATGAAGATTATGGCTGCTTTGTGTAAGGCTACTAAAGGCATTTGTGCTTTTTGTTTGGGGCACTCCATTTGTAGATTAAGAATTCTCTAACATGAAAATTTATGCACTTGATAGCTACCTCGGTGGCGCTCCAATTTTCAATTATGGGCGTTCGGATCAATTGGCATTTAGATTGGTGCTTTAGCTAAAGACTTGAGCGTCCTTTTCAAGTTGTTGCATATGTGCTTTGATAAAGCTCTAGAGGTTAGCTTAGTTGATCATTTGGGCGCACAAGTTTCAATCTTATCATTTGAATCTACATTAAATATGTAGAAGTAAGAGTGATACAAATTTAGTTCTTTATTGAAAATGAAAATAGCATAAAAACTCTAGCTACTTATTTTGTTCAAATTAATTCCACAAGTTGGGCATTGTAGCAATCTTGTACGACTTATTTGTTGCTTTATTACACTCAGTCATCATTGCTAGACAATAGCTTGGATGCTTGGATTTTTTAGTTTATTTGTCGCAAATCCTCTAAAGTCCCGAACAAAAGTTACTTTTTCTATCAATGGCTTGTTTATTTACACTCTGATAAGTTGCACGTGCTCTTTATTCTTGTGATAGGCTTCCTAAGAGCACTTAATTGGGCATGCATTAGCAATATGTGCTAATGCTTATGGATGCTTTTGATTAAGACATAATGTCACGCCCCGAGGAGTACCCTAAACGTGGCAGTCCGCCGTACACAATACTAAAGCTTAGGAATGGCTACCTTAGTCACGCAATGGCTTCCATATCATGTACAAGGCGTACATCACAACCAAGGGAACGCATCGGAGTAGCACAATTTATATTAATAATAAATAAGTAACAAGGCAAAGAGAATACTTATCATAAAACATACATATTGCATTTCAATTCTTAGGGGCATGTCCATCTATTATCTTTAAATAAATATACATCACTATTCATATAAGTTATTATATATAAAGAACCTTACAAAATTACTTATCTTATGATTCTATTTCCTTCATAGAAGCTTAACCATCCTTCCATGACTTCCTCAATGTCATGATCCTCAATTTAAGCCACGGATATACCTGTTTCAACAACATCTATAGGGGTATAAGCTACAACTAGCTTAGTGAGATATTCCTTTTTATTCGCACCATATTTTCAAACAATTTTATTTATTTAATCACACATATGCTATGCATACAATGCAACAACCACATGATTACGCAAATATATATAGTTATCTGGAAACCATATATAGAACGGATTTACCCATCCGTATCAAAGGTTAGGGAATCGGGGTTAAAGGTCATCGACCTTCTACTGCTAGTCCCCAGGTCCTCACCCACAGTTCGGTTGGCTCGGCTCCGAACCTAGAGTCGCTTTCCCGAGCGATTTGGATTCTCCAGGAAGGAACATGGCCCGTGGCACCGCTATCACAGCAATCCAACTCTACGCGTAGGAGTAGCAGCCTTCAGAAAAGATGTGACTCGATGGATGCTATGCGTGAGCATTTTAATTTTCTTAGCCAATCCTTATTAAGGTCTATTAGAGGCGATCAATCATTTTATCAAACAATAAAAGTCATATAAGTAAGTAAACAAAATTATTTAAGCAAGCAGTTCGAAGTTGCGATATTCTTAATTCTCATTTCATTCATGAACATAGAATCACATATACATAATCCTGAATTCCCCAAATATATATCCATTTTTATCTTTTCTTAGTATACTAATGCCACTACGTAACAAGTATAAGCAAGGTAACGAAATTAGGAGGAATAACTCACTCGTCCATTTCGCTATCTTCTTAGTTGTAGTAATCCTCGGGTTGGGTATTCTCGTATCCTTCGTTACCTAGACAAAAGAAATACCCGAGATAAGTCTTTCATGAAATCCTATTCTTGGATTTTCTAAACTTTTCTTAAAATCGCGGTAAAATCGTGTAAGAGGAAATTCTAACTTAAAATGGCCATAACTTGCTCATTTTAACTCCGAATTCCGCATATAATATACCGTTTTCTACCTATTCGAAAAGATCTATCCATTTATAAGGTTATCTTTGTCATAAAAGGTCATTTGGGTTCCGAAAACATTGGGTACAGATTTAAAACCAAAATTGCCAAATTTTTACAAATCCGTTTTCTAACTCAACTTCATTTTTAAAGAAAATCCTTTTGTAACAATATATGTATATAAATATATAGTTGATAAACACTTTGAATATATAGGTAAGCTCACTTTATATGCAAAAATCCTAATGGTAGTGTCTCAACAATTTATTTCATAAAACAATTCATTTAAACTTTAACTTTGAAAATTTCTTTTCAAGTATTTTAAAGAAACTTTATATTTTCCTAGGTTGTTATAAATGAGTATATTTTTATTTTCTTCATTCTTTTTCCAAGGAAAAATAAATTTTCTTGTAACCTTAGTTTTCCATAAGTTTTACTTTAAAAATCAAATTTATCACAATTATATTAAGTTGATGAAAACCTTTTCATAATTTTGTATTTAGGATGGTTTTAAGAAAATGAGTCTTGTCTTCTTATATTCATTTCTAAAATATAAGCTTTTGTTTTCTAAAACTTGTTCTTTCATTTCTTTTGAAAAGAATCATCTTTATTGATAAAATCCATTATTGTTAATCTTACTTTATTTATATTCTTTTGAAAATAAGTTCTTCTTTTAGAAATTTAAAAATCATTACTTTTCTAAGTGGGTTCATAACTTTATGAGTTGATTTTTATATTAACTTTGAAAACTAGTTTGTTTCTTAGTTTAGAAAAGAGTTTAAGTCTTAAACTTTTAATATTAACGATTTATTTTTCTTAAAACTTAGATTACCATAAAATACAAAGAAAATATTTATTTCTTACGTTTTCTTGATAAAACTATTTTTGTTATTTAAGAAAACTTGAGAAAACTTGTATTACTCTATTTCTAGGTTGTTGATAATAACTTCATGATTTTGTGGTAAATCACCTAATCGAAATTCTAGCTTTGAGTTCCTTTAGTAAAGTAAAATTCTATTTTTAGATTAGTTGAGACATTAACATTATGTAGATGCAAATATCATGAGCATATAAATAATAAGAAAATAAGAAAATAATAGAAACAAATAATAAGCAAGGAAATAAAATATCAAGCATTGGGAACCTTAGCTTCATCAAGGAATCCCGGTCAAGTATTGGAGCCTTAGCTTCATCAAGGCATCCCGGACTAAGAATGGACTAGTCCCGAAAGATTAAAAAAATAAACAAAAGATTGTTTTGACTTGATATGGACAAGTCTAAGACTAGAAAGACTAGTCTTGAAGAAAAGCATGAAATAAATAAATTGCAAAACATGAAATAAATAAATAACAAGTGAGCTTATATGCTCTAAATAAATATATATACATAATATACATAATACTATATATGAGTTAGATTAGAAGCAAATAATAACAATAATAGTAACAACATAATAAAATAGAAAGCTTATGTACAAGAACAAAGCATGAACATGTTGTTGCTTTTACTACTCATGTGAGTTTCAAAACAACGCCATAGTCATGCTAAGTTACATGACATGAA
Source organism: Combretum micranthum (assembly GCA_024138025.1). Taxonomy (NCBI): domain Eukaryota; kingdom Viridiplantae; phylum Streptophyta; class Magnoliopsida; order Myrtales; family Combretaceae; genus Combretum; species Combretum micranthum. The sequence goes on from JAMXBD010000827.1 coordinate 314,594, forward strand.
TAGATCAATGGTTGAAAGAAATTTTTACCTAAGGTATTTATGTGGTATGAAGATGGTAGTGAATGTATGGTTATGTGGTTATGGAGAGATGGTAGTTGTATTGCATAAAGAGAAATTCTTGTGGTATTTGGTGAAAGAGAGTTTTGGTAGAGGAAAAGTTTATGGAGAGTGTTTGTGTAGAGAATTTGAGAGAGTTTTGGTAGTGAAATGAATTGTGTGAAAGAATGAAAGAGGAAGGGGGTATTTATAGAATTTTTGGAGTGAATTTTTTATGTAATTAAATAAATTGAAAAAGAAAAATAATTGGATGCAAGAGGGGGGGAGGCGTCGGTTTTGAGCTTTAGAGGGAGAGAAATTGTTTTTATTTTATTTGTTTGTGTAATAAAAAAGTAATGTGTAAAGTTGATGTGAATAAAGTTGTATTGGAAATGAAAAAAGTAAGAAAATAGATATGTAGGTGTAAGAAATAGGTGTAAGAAAAAGTAGAGATAGTGAAATAGTAATGAATAGTAGATTAGACAATTAAAGTACCAGTAGTAATAAAAATACACGTAATAATGCTATTCTGTAATTTTTAGCTACCGAAAAATTCTAAAACTGATATTTTTGGAATTCTTATATTTACGAGTCTATTGGTATAAACGGAATATTTTTAATATTCCGAGCTCCAGGACATGCTTTTCGAGCATTGATCCCGTTTGAGTCCGAAGGACACTCGAAATTCATGAATCTGATATTTTTATATTACCCTATGTTATTACGAACTATTCTAGGCCATTAACTTAATTTCGTTTTCTAGGGTTTGAAAACGCGGGATTGCCGGATCTTAAACACTAGGGTTCGTTACAGGCTTGTTGACTTTTAGGTTCCGTTTTGATTTCCAATTTTACTGAGTTATTCGTAAGATCGTTATATTTGAGTTTTGATCGTTTTATATTTCTAGCTCGACGTCTATGGTTTATCTTATTTTATTCTTGATTATTTAATTGTTTTTAGTTCTCGGGATCATTTAGCCGAGTCTAGGGTTATGAGTTGACTCATTTTGACTTTTGGTGAAGATTTGGAATTTGTGATTCTAAAATTTTACCGAAGGATTTAGGATTTTATCATCTCGTTGTTAAGCGGTATTGGATTTATCGTTTCGATTCGTGTTTTAGGAATTGGGTAGATTATTTAATCGGCGTACGGACGTTGATTATACCGGTGGTTGGACATTATATTTTGTTTCAAGGGTTCTCGTTTTCTCAAGATCCAGAAAGCTCGTTCTTTATCTTATTTGGAATTAAGTTTTAACTTGATTCGATTTTTAGGGTTTCGTTTCCAGTATTTTGACTAAGTCTAGAATTTGGTTTTTTTTTTTTATCTTGAGTCGATTTTCGGGATGTAAATTTTGATACTTAGACTTCTAGGATTATTTTTAAGAATTATGAAATTTTCGGGTGTTTACACATAAGCCTCCACAAGTACACCATGGATGCTCTTAATTGTAGCTGCTAGATAAATCCACAAAATTCTTGATGTGTTTCACTATTAAAGCCTAGTTGTTTCATTTTTTGTTTGGCTAGTCCAATAGCAACTTAAATTGAAAATTGCAATAGCTTCATCGCTATGACGTAGTATATAACTTAGATTATAGTTGTTCGGCCACTCTATCAATGTACAAGCTCCATCTTTGTCCTATATTATAGGTTGCTTGGTTTATGTTTGTTATAGGCACCTAAACTCAGGATTTCACAGTGAATTTTGACATAAACTTGAACATAATGTAGATTTTGGTCCTACTGTTGGTGTGCATTTTCCTTAAACTTGATTGGATTTACTAAATTGATTCCTATTATTGCTTCCTATGATCTAGTTTAACGCTAGGCAAGTGTGTCTATGTATTGTAGTATATGAATCAATTATAGGGCCGTATTTCTTGGGGTAGTCAACAAATACTACTACTCACCCTTTTAATTATTATCTAGCAATAGATTATTTAGATCTTAATGAATTTAACCTATACTTAATAATTAATCTAAACTAATTATAGAGTTTCGCTAAATTATTTTATAGAACAAAAATTTAACATGACTATAAACAAGATACACAACAGGGGTAACTTCATCATATTAACATGATTTAAAGTTGATTCATCCTTTTAATTACTTTTCTGCAGAATTCTCAACTCATGGTCATTATTCTCATAATAAATCAATTCTAATTCTAATTGTATCCACTAGAATCTCTTGTAAGCGAATAGACAACTTAGAATTGCAATTAAAACTTCTATTATTCTTGAATTCTCTAAAATATGCAGCAGACTTCCTAATAACATCTCTATTAACAGGAGTAATCTGTTCTAGTAACTTAGATCTACTCAATGAAATTGTTTCTCAACATTTTCCATCAAGATCTAAAGTTAGGGCATGTCGTGCACTACATTTCCTTAACTTTTATGAAGTTCAATTACTAGAAATTTGTGAATAAACGGATTACTAACAATGAATTGCACAATTCATGCTAATATAACTTCGTCGCCTCAAGATCTATTCACTCATGATACAAATACGATAACAAATACAAAATTCAGACATAAACAAGAATAAAAACATCATATCAGAGTAAAGGAAAGAAAACCCCTTTTAATTACAACAAATAAAACGTTGATACAAGACACGAACACTTGATTCCAGTTCTCTTCCAAGTCTCTTCTAGAATCGTACAAATTACAATACTTCTTATCACTTGAACAAGTACAACGGTCACTTCTTCACTATGAACAAGTGTGTTTTTGTGACATGAAAATATGAATGAATGAATCCACCAGATGAGTGTTTTCCTTCACTTTTAACTCCTCCGATCTTTTTAGTCAACCACTACAACACTTGGAGGAAAGTTGTGTCTTTTGTTCAAATCGATACGACACTTAAATGAAAAGATACCAAAAATACTGACAGTAGACAATATATTACGGGCAACCCAAGGATAGGGATTCTTGCTGTTCTTTACTTTTCTCCAAGTCACGAGCGACCATGGGGGTTATATTCTTGTTGTGTTCAATTTTTTCCTTCCTTACTTCATATCATAGGCGACTACAGCCATGTGATCCCTGCTGGGCGTTGTTTTGCTCCTATCTCTCCCGTAGTTTGAGTCTATATTGCTCCAATTTGCTCCATAATGTGTTATTATGATTAAAAGTCACATGAATTGAAAATAATATTGATTTGAGTATATATTCTTTAATAAAAACATAATTTAAGTCCTAAATTATACTTAATTAGCCATTAATAATCATAGATAACCCATGTCTATCAACTGTTATGTATCAATTTTTTTAAATTTATTGCTCCTTATCATCTCAAGTCTAATTCCATTTGAACAAGAACTTTATTAGATCAATTAGCAAATGAGTACACGTTTTGCTCTAGACTTAACATGAATGCCTGCTTTAGTTGGTTTTGGATCGAGTTGTATAAAAAACCTTTTAAAAGAACAGCTCGAAGTGGAAACTTTCAAAATTTATAAAGCTAACTGGTCCTATCCAACTTCGATTAGCAACTACCAATAATTAGGAAATCACACCAACCAAAGTAGTATAGAAAGAATTATGTCAGATCCCAAGGGATCGATGGCAACTGCCTTACTCCCATTTTATCTATTATCTACCCAAAGAAAATTCAGAAGAACATACTAAAAACCAAAGGTAGACTAGGTTAATGAATATTCATAAACATTTTCAAGGCAAAATTAAGGATAGGTTTGTAACTATGCAAGACAATAGCCCAGGGTTTGTTTCACCAATTTCTTATCATGTGAATTCAAATCAAAACTCTAAGAGAGTTGTTGCTGGTGTATTTGTACTGTCGGATTTAGCGATGTAAGTTAAAGCCTCTCTTAAGGTCAGTAACTTAGATCTAGACCAAACCACCAGAATGTCTTCTCGGGCTATCAATGGTCCAAACCCGTATAAAGCTTAAGAATCCTTTGTTTTAAAACCAAATCAATGAATTTAACAAAAAAAAAAAAAGAGACAAAAAGTTTCATAACCTCTCTCTCAAGGCGATCATGACCAACTCCATTAGCAGTTGCAAATCTATTCAAAAGAATGACTTCTCAACCTATTTACTTGAAATCAAACATGGATTTAACAGGTACGCCACACAATTAGACTCACAAAAATAAATCCAAGCTATCAATCACAAATACCTAATCAATTTACTTGAAAGTGCATTTGAATTCACATGAATTAGGATTTGGATTTACAAACCCTAAGTTATAGGAGATTATTTCTCCATAGATTTAAGCATTAAGCATAATCTCTGAAGAAATAAATTGAATCAAAGAATATTTCAATTACCATCAGAGTCTCGCAAAAATTACAAACAATGAGTTTAATTGATTTTACCAAAAAAACATGAGACTTTTTAAAGCAAAAAGAAACTAGTTCTTTTGCCTCAAAATTCTCTATAATATGCAAATAATTAATCTATAATGAATGGTAGTACTATAATATAAGATTGTTTAAGAGGTTAATTTTGTCATTTAACAAACGGATTTGGACCCAAGATGTTCTTCGCGAAGAATAAGAATGGGAGGATTTAGGCTGGCTTTAATCTACCAGCTTTGAATACAATGTTACCGACTTTATATCAACTTTGGAGCTTCGGATGATTTGCGAATGAAAAAAGTGTGAAAGATGACAGCATATGGGCAAAAGCCGACTAAAAGCCGTCGCCTTATAGATGAAGGCCGTCGGCATACAGCTGAACTATACGGTTCTTTTCCTTGTTTCTAATCAAAGCCGCCCCTGAGCCGCCAGCTTGGTTCCAGCCTATATTTCACACAAAACAAAATATCTTTCTTGGTGCTAGGGTTCCCTAATTCATATATATACATCAAGGTCTTTAGTTCTCTCTTCATAGCTCAACCTATGGCAAGATCTAGGTAAGAATTCCTCTCAAATCTCTTTTTGGTCAATCTTGGTTTCTAAAGATTGTTTCTTTGATTTAAGGAATCAAAGTTGGTGAAGACGATTTTGGTGGAGACCAAAACCCTAGGTTGTGAATTGGAGATCTTGGTTCTACAGTCAAGGAAGTGCGAAATCTAAAGTTTTGGGTAAGTGTTGAATCCTTTCAATCTTTGTTATGTTAGAAGATGGAATCTTTTGTGATAGTTGTACTATTTTTATTGAGGATTTTAGGGTTTTTAAGGAATTTGGGGAAATCTGTGTTTTAGGGTTTCGTTGTTTGGTGATCTTAGAAGACAGGTGTGTAGATATAATATTATAAATCTTATGCTTTAGATTATGGATTTTTGGGTTTAGGATTTAATTTTGAACATGAAAACAAATGTTGATTTGGTATACGTTGATGATCGGGAGTCTGGTGATTAGGGTTTCTAAACTTTTGAAAATGATTTATTGATCTTGAAGTTTTGGAACGAATCCAGGTACGACCTTACCATGCTTGTTCTTTGTGCTTGAAGGATTAGAATAATAAATTGATCTAATTATATCTAGTATATAATTGAATGTGTGTTGTTTGTGTTTGGCTTTGGTTAGTAAAGACCACGCAGAGTGTGATACTAACGAGGCACCCTGATGATCTTTGTGTGTCATTGTCCCAAGTGGAGTTGCACTTGGAGATGATTTCGGTAGTTTAGGAGTAGTACAAGTACAACACTCAAGTGTGTAGAAGATTCCCAACACCATATATGTATATAAGTATTTATTTTCCTATACTGGTTGTTTTTAGGGAGTTTTGAGATACTCCAGGTTTGGGGTTAGGTGCAAATGGTCCTAGGCTATGTTGTTTGCTTGGCTAATTTAAAGATAATAATTTGTGTTTATTGCATTAGTTTCTAAGTTGTATGTAATACTGCTTATTGCTTGTTTATGTGCATGCGTTTTCTGTTTGGTGTACTGGGTGTTTTCGTTTACCCCTTTTATCTTTTTTAAGAACAGGTAAAGATCATATAATTTATGATTTGTCTAGATTTGATGTATATGTGGACTATTAGGAGGACGTTAGCAAACTTGATTATCCTGCAGATCTCTAGGTTTATCTTGGATAATTGAGAATAGACAAACTATGAAAGTTTTTTTTGAAACCTTTGTTTGACTCATGAGATTTTGAAAAGACTTTTTATTTGAGTATAGTTGTAGCAAGTTGGCTTGGTTTATGCCAACTAGATAGTTATGAAGATTGTTTTAGTTTTATGACGTTTATATTGTTTTTAAAAGTATCCTTATTTTGAGAGTTTTGAAGATGTATATTTATATATGTTGGTGGTTTAGAATTTTAATAGCCTCAGCATGTTTTTTCCAAGTGAGAACACGTGGCGAGTTGTAATGCCTTTAGGTTAGGGCGTTACATTCAGGTTAAGGAAATTAAATTCTCTATACTATACACTTGGTGCATCCTTGCGATTGTGTGCCTCTGCATGTTTATTTATGGGCTCAAGGCACGGAAATCATGAAGATTTTATTGCTGACATGGTAGATTCTTTATAATAGAATGCAAATATTTTATCTACGTGCATGTCTGTATCGCTGCTCTAACAATTGCTCATCGAAGGGTAAGTCGAGTGTTTTAGTGCTGCATTAAGCTAAGGCTCGACTTGAGCAGATAAAACGCTGTCGTTCTTATCCATTCTTCCATCGATGGTTAAATTGAGTGCTTCAAGGGCTCGAGATTTTAAGGTACGACTCAAATCAAGTAAAGGTCTAGTCTTCATTCAGTCTTCATCACGGATCAAGGTTAGGGCTCGGCTTTGTGGCATGAGAGAGACTTCTATTCAAATCCATGGATCGATCACCTTAGAACATATGTCGAGGGTCAAGTCAAGGGATAAATTTAGGATGTAACAAACCAATTTTGCCTTGTTTTGCCTTGACCAATGCTTTTGAAGAGCTTGACTGATTATGTCATCAAGTATCGTTGTTGTTTTGGTCCAAATCTGATTCTAAATACTTCAGTTCTTCTTTTTTTGACTCAAGGAGTTAAAATAACAACAATTAAACATTAAACGCACCATATTCATAGGAAATCTTCCAAAAATACATCAATTTAAGCCTAAATTCTTATGAATAGAATAAGGTAAAATACACTTATTAATGCCGAAGTAAAGTACAATAACAAACTTAGATTTATGCTACTTAACTTTCAATCCACAATCCTACTTCATACTTTTCCACAATTTACTTGAAGAACTTGTAGTTCATGGATTTTCTAACCACTTATATCATTGAAACACACAACCAAAAGAACAAATATGATGCCATCAGAGTCATTATGGCCTTATTTGATCTTTTTAACCACTATTGCTTATTAAAACACAAGTAATCTAGAATTATGTAATATGTTAATTCATAGCAAATATTCATGACTATTTTTCTTATTTATCAAGATCCCTTTTGAATTCCTTTCTTATTTTGTAATCCATACAACTATTAGAACCTCTTGTAACCCTTCTAAGTCTGTGAAGTTGAACTTTACTTCATTTTTATTTCATTCTAAAGCTTTTTAAACGACCACCTATAATTAAATTTTAACTTTCCATTCCTATTGTTACTTTGCTATTGAAAAAAAAAATTGCCCTAAACCTTGCAACTAAAATACATAAGAAAACCTTTTAGCAAGCAAACTCTTGAACTCTTGTCTTTATTTCCCTTAGTTGATCTTTTGCCTTTCTATTTCCATTGGACTCGTGGGGAATAATATCACCTTTTGTCCCATCTTTCCTTAGAATATAAATGTTTTTGAAGCTATTATAGATTACTCTTCTATCATATAATTGTATTCTCTTTGACCATACATTTGTTGCTTCCATCATAAATATGTCACACTTAACTTTGTCTTTATGGTCTTTAATCTTAAATGGCACATCGACTTTCCTTTTGACTTGTAAAGATTCACTTTCTCCTACCTAACGTAAATTATTGTGAATACAACATAGCTTTTAATCTCATCTCACGTGCATAAATACTAGAAATAATATCAGTACAATTGTTCCCACCAACAATAAAAGAGCAACTTTTACCCTAACATTGCCTCATGTACAAAATAACTTATCTATTTACTAATCCCCTTCTAAAATTTTTACTGTGTTTCTCCTGGTCGTGCAACTATAGTCTTAACCTTACGTTCAATTCCCTTAATTCCATCTTTATCTCCATTAAGATTTTGAAGTAGTGTCTCTACAATATCTATTTCTTCTACCTCACTTCCAGCTTCTTCACCATCTTCTTTTTATGAAATTATCATGTGCTTATTAAAAACATTTTAAATCTTGATACCCAATGTTCAAATGCTTGAAACACTTCACCTTCATTCATCGTTCTCTAAGATAGATTATGAACTCCATCTATTTGCAAACTATCTTTAGTCTTGCTAGTGCTACTACACTTTTGTTGATCACTATGTTCCTTCTTCTCATATCATCAGACCTTAGCATATCCCTATTTCTAATTACCTATGACTTATTGAACTTGAAGTTTTCCTTTTATTTTTAGAGTCTTTACCTTTCATCCCTAAATTCAACTTGATCATGTCATCAAAGATCTCGTATGTTCGCAGCTTTATCATATTTTCAATTTAATGTTTTAAACCAACGATAAATCTAATTGTCATTTGTTCATTTAATTTGTTAACTCCACTTTGAATCAACAGAGTCCATACTTTTTGGCATGATCTTTCATACTTTGTTCACCATGTGTTATGGATTGTAATCTCATGAATAATTCCTATCTATAATAGTGGATCACAAACCTCTTTCCATAACTCAATTTACCATAGATGCCTTATCACTATTGCCTTGTTATATTCTCACTTTTGAAATTTCACATTTCTCTACTATAATGATGCATGCATTGTAAATTTTAAAATTCCCATTTTGGTTTTAGTCTAATTGTCATATTCTCTTTAACTATTTTTTCCAATCCAAGTAATCATATAGTTTTAAATAACCACATTAGTGTGACATGCTTTGGTCCTCACATTTGATGGTTCCTTTTAAGTAGTTTCTATACTCTAAGTTAAAATTGTCTCTACCTCATTTGATAAATATTCTTCTTGCTTATCGTTTCACCTTGCATGTGCTTAAGTTTGCTGCTTCCTTTGTCTTACTCCTAAAGTTTGAATTAAAGTGTGTTGAGAAGTAGCATAATATGCATCATCTTCACATGATTTGATAATTGTGTTAATCTTGACCTGGCAATCAAGAGAGGATGGGTGGATTGATTGTTATTTAAAATTTTTGAACATTAAACCTTCTTTAAAAAGCATTTCTTAAAATTGATGTTCCCCTTAAGATTACTTAGTTTAATGGCATGATAACAATATCAAACCAATATAAATAACAAAAAAGTAAATATGTAGGAAAATAAATAAAGTTTGAGATTTATAGAGTTCTTCCTTATGAGTTAACCCTCTTTGCTAAGGATCCGATAATTTACACAGGTCTGATCCACTAAATCAAATAAAGTAACAAAGATTACAAACACCAATGCCTTGTTTTCCTTGCTTTGCTAGCCTTAATCAATTGGCTAACACAGATATACAAGACACAAATCCTCTCTACAAAGCACCCTATTAACCCTCAACAAAATAGTAGAATATTTATTATATGAGATACAATGAATTCTCTTTGGTTTAAGCACATAAAAAAAATATGGAATGTATATAATGTCACTAGTAAGTTTTGATGGGGACAAAGCCTCTGATGATCACCTTATGTAGGTACAAACTTCATATTTTTTAACTTTTAAGATCTGTTAAATTTTTGAATTCCAGCCTCTTTTATAGCTTATGGGTAATGGCTTTGAACTAAAAGATAATTAAGAGAGATTTTCTCCTTGAATAACAAAATTAACCATTAAAGATAATCCCTTGCATGATTTATGGAAAAATATTTCATACCATCATGGCTTTGAATCTTGAATTTTTGAATTTATCTCAGTTGATATTATGTTTGCATTTTATATTTATATACTAATCTTTATTTACTAATGTTGTTCCTTGTTGATTCTCGAATTTGAATTTGAAAGGCTTGAATAGAATAAAAGATAATTGGTCAGAAAAAAATTTATCCTTATCTACATCCTTGAGTTTGGTTAAACATATTTTATCCATATATGCAAATTAGATCACGTTCTAAACTTGAAAAATCTGAAATCATCTTTGCATTATTTTCTCCTAATAAACAAACACTTAAAAAACTTTTTTTCTAAAATCTTTCAAATAAAAGAATAATTGCTCAACTTGAAAAATCCCCATAAATTTGATTCAAATTTTTGTGGAATCCATTAGATGCATTACTTAAATAAATCTAAAAAGTGAAGTTAAGCCTTCACAAAACAAATTAACCAACTTAAATGCCAAGAATCTATAACCTTTATGCAAAATCATTCTGTACTAGCAGTGTTTCATTATGTACTATTAATGCCTTTGAGTGATCCTCTGATACATCCTCCAGGGAAGTTTCTAAATATACTTCTAATATTCCCATTTATATAGATTTTACTTAGGTTCACCGGGTAAAATTGTTAGACTACATTTATCATTTTTATTATCATCAAATCTACTTAAGATAATCTGACAAATTGTTAGTTCAAATCATCTTTACTATGCATTCTCTCTTCGTTCGTGTACAGTTTCATTATTAAATTTATCACTCAACCAAAGGTTAACATTAGTATTTGACATCTATGAATCCTTCTCTTGGCTTGGTAGAGAATCCACCTAGTTATTTACCATTGAACTTGCTTTAATACTAATAAGGATGATGTGCCTAGGTTTTCAAACGAACCATGAACGGTACATAATCAATCACATATAAATAGTAATTATGAGGACAATGACCTTTATGATTACAAAAATAAATAAATAAATTTCCTTTATTTAAAGAAAATATATGAAGTATAGCTAAAATTAGAAGAAAAACTTATAACTCAAAGATTTGTAATTTTTAATATATGATTTTTAAGATAATTGACTCAATAATAGATTAATTATAATTTTTTTCTTTAATAAAACAAACAAGACTTGATTAAAAAATTTACAAACAATTGTTGATTTATTGCAATAGTTACACCATACGAATAAAGATTATACTCGAATATAATACACCAATACTACAAAATGAATTGACTTTGATTAATTTGTAGAATTGATAAGAAATGCAATATTGGAAGCCATCGTATTAATTAAAATACAAGAACTAATCACAATTTCCTAATTGATTGGGTTAAAAGTTCATTATAATCTCGAAAGATTAATAATAATAGTCGCCGACCACAATCTAGATACTAGATTAATAAAAAATTAAAGAAAACTTTAAAAGAAATTAATCTTAATAATAATAAACATGAAATAAAGGTTCTTGTGTCAATAACTTAATAGACTTCTTTTCAGGTTACATGAAATAAGCCTTTTTATCAGCAAGGTTGTTTCTAGCAATTATGAAAAATACATAAAGAAATATTTCATGTATCTCGTGTCACAAGAAATTATTAAAAAATAAATACATAATATACTGACAATAGAAATTAATGAGAATAAATTATTCAATAATCTTTTTTTTTCCATCAAATTATCCAATAATCTAAAAAAATCTCCATTAATCTAGAATTCCTTAATATCAAATTAATCTCTTTCCAAATTCTTGAAAGATTTGAAATATTACCTACTTTAATAAAATATATACTAGGTTAACATGTCTTTATTTGCTTTACTCATAATGGTCAACTCCTCCAAGTGATAAATTTTCTCCTAGTATGTTATTGAAACCTTGGTTCTTCGACTTCTTAATGCTATTATCAAGATCCCTTGTGAATTATTTACTAATTTTAGAATCCACATGGTTATTAGAATCTCGTCTTCAAGTTGAATATGCAAAGTTGAACTTTGCTTCCATGAAATAAACACTCTTTACTTCTATCTAAACCCTTTTTTTCCCTCATTGACACTTATAATTTAGGTCTAGTTTCTGATTCTTCTGAAAGGATAGCATGATTGACTGGTTGCGGGTCCCTTTGGATCATGGGCCGGGTAGAGACCGCTGAACTTGGACAGGCCGAGGCTATAATATGGGCTTAGGCCTTTTGATGGCTGTCATTTTCTGGGCTATTTTCAAGGGACTAACCATCATCAAAGCAAAACGCTGGTCTAATGTGATATTGGAGACTGACTCTACTGAGGCTTTCAGGTTGATAACAGATGCAGAAATCGAAAACAATCCTAACAGAGCCATCCTGGAAGATTGCAAATATCTCATGGAAAGACTTCGAGTTCAACCACAGCACACACTCAGACAAGGGCGCTGACCACTTGGCTAACATTGGAGTAACCCAAGAAGAATAACTGGTTGTCCTGGATTCCCCCCCCCAATTCCATCAACATGTTGCTGCTTGCGGACATGGCCAGTGTGGCCTTTGAGAGAAATCCCTAGTTTGCTGTTTTTGTTTTCTTTTCACTAGCACCAAAAAAAAGGAATGTAGATGGCTTGGAGTTCCGTATCTCTGAAGAGAAGGAGGTGGGCGCAAAAGCTAGTACAAATACTGGTAATCCAGCCATGTCAACACCCCCAAGAAGAGAAGAGCAGCCAATCCTGAAAGAGGAATTTGGGAATTGCTCTTTAACAACTAATAGAATCATTTTCAAATGAGATCTCTTATCGCGAAAGCATCCAAATTGGCTCAGTTACACTTATAAAACAAACTGATGTCCTTATTTTACCACAAATTATATTGAGGATCATTAGAGAGAATCATGGGTGTATGATTCAATTAGTCATACCAAGGAAAGTGACTCATAAAATAGGATCTTAGTTGCTTTGATAAGAAATGATGCATATATATAAGTCACATATCAATAGATAAATAAATTACATTACTATTTGGTCATTAAATATCATAGAACAAATTCTCAAATAAACCATAAGATTATAAACTACCAATAGTAAATATCTATCTTCTAAATTTATGCGATGATCTTCCTTCCCATCCCTTAACCCTTTTAGCTTTAAGATCTATACTGGCACATAACACTAGGATGAAACTAACCATGATCGACAAAGGACTCTGGAAAATCTATAGGAAGGTGGACAAAACCACAGCTCAGTGGTGTAACTAGTTCATATCATATACAACCAAATATCTAGCAAGTATAATTATCAATCATATGCAATGTAATAATAAATCATATGAGACATATACAAGCTTAACCAATCGGAATCTAAATAAGGTAGAGATTTACGCCCTCTTACTGAGGTTTCAAGAACCAAATCAACCACTCCCAAGAGAGGCTAAGAACTAAGGAAACGAGAATTACCATTTACATTAATTATCTCTTTCTTCATTTAGATATTTTAGTAACTCAATTAATCTTAGAACTTAAAAACTCCACGGAGTATTAGTAAATTTCATGTTGATACCACGAGCGATGTTCCTTTGAGTGCCTAATTAATTCCCATGGAACCAAACATAACAAAGGTAATCTTGCATGGAACTAGAAAATTTTCATCTAGAAAAACCTAATGTTACTAGAGAACCGAAATGCTAATTTGTAGCGGGGTTACCATTTCAAACATAATGAATGCAATGATGCAATGCATGACTATTTCATTTAATACTTGAATAGAGCTTAATCCAATTATTAGGTGATCATGCAACATCACAGACATTCATCAACATGTATCCTGCAATCATTAGAACACAAACAATTATCACTTTCTCTATGATGAATTATCAATCAAGCACTATACAACATGCACCATACCCAATCTACATACATAACAGTTTAAATCATATTGCATATGCAACTAAACTACAAGCACGATCGATGTGATAGACTAAAGTTATTTACCTGTCCATTCTGGCTTAGTCATTGTAGTGATCTATTGGAAAGGCTAAGAACTTATTTGTACCTTCTAAGAAATGAGATAATAGATACTCATTACTATACTTATAATTATATAATAAGTCCTATTGGTGCCTAAGTGTCATAAACCCGTGTTGTAATTTCCCTAATACATTTGTCTTTCCATCATTTAAGATGTTGTTGTAATTAACAATATCTTATCAATAAGGATCAAGCCATGAGCTGGAAAAAGGGAAAATATTTCTTCCCCGGGTGAGATCACAGTTGTGAAGTGGGTTGAAAACATTATTTAAGATTTAATCATGACATATGTTGCGCCTGTGACTAGTTTTGAATTTAAACTCCAAGATGATCACGACTAGGGATGCAATCGAATCGGGTTCGGCCGGGTTATGTAAAACCCGAACCCGACCCAACCCAATGAGTTATAGGGTCACCCAAAACCCGAGAAAAACCCCATAGGGTTTTTCCAATCGTTCCCAAAACCCGACCCTTAAGGTTTTTGCAAACCTCATTCCCAACCCGCCGCAACCCGATTAGATTATTATTATTTTTTTCTTTTATTTCAATGATATAATTTGAACAATAAAACATAAATTATATAATACATTATTATCTATATAAGAAATTAAAAAAAAATAGATGTAATTTTCATTTAATATGGAAATGAAATTATGGAATTTGTAATCAATTATGTGTATACATAATATTATTAATTTTTTTAAATTTTATTATATATTTATGTCGGGTCGGGTTTTCTCATTAGGTTATATATATGACCCGAAATACAACTTGAAACCCTAAAGGATTTTAGCATGATGCCCAAAACTTACCCCAAAGCCCTATAAGATTTTTAACAAGTTGGATACTCTATAACAACCCGCTTGTTTGCATCCCTAATCACGACCTTCGTCACGGCCCAAATGTTTAAGGAAAGGTCATCACGGTATACATCATGACCATGATATGCATATAATATTAGCTCCGAGGAAATCACGGCCAATATCACGGCCGTGATAAGTGATAACTTTAAATTATGAGATGATCATAGTCTTAATTGCGGCCGTGACATGTGACATCATTTATAATATGGCTATTTTTTTTAAAACAATTTTTATAGTTAAACTTAGATCTATTATTCTTCATTTCATCCTTCATGTAAGGTTGAAATATTCATGCTAGATTTTGAGTTTTCTAGTTCAAGTTCATTAATGTATTCATACTTGTTGCTTGTTAGACGTAATGTCATATTTAAATAAATGAAATGCGCACGTAATAGCAACTTGAATTTAATCACGAATCACGTATGATCCCAGGTTTAGCTGATCATATCATCAATAATATATGAGTTTCTGTCCTCTTTAAATGATCAACTTAACTTCATAATTCATGTCATATGCTTAAATCACTTAGTGTAATTAGGTTCTTATCATAGAAAACACATGATAAGTTTAATCTACTATGGTAGCCAAAAACTATATATTAGATTTTTGACATGTTTTTATTAGCTTTCCATGAAATTCATTAATAAATATGTGGTATGCTTAGGGTAAATTAGGGATGTATGGTTCAAGATGGGGACATGTGATAGAGTTTCATGGTATGTGTTTTGCAATTTGAGGAATTATGGAATTGGTGTGATGTTAATATGTCTTGTGTAGGGAAACGAGGAATATGACAAGAATGGGAATGTGAGTTTCGATTTGCCTTATGCACATAAATGGTATTGAATTTAAGGATCTTGTAATGATTGCTATAAGATTATAAAATGGTGAGATGGCTTGTTGGTTTTCACTTGTATTTATGTGTGAATAGGGAGCGTTCATGGAAAGAATGAGAAGAATTAGAGGAAATCATTTGTCCCATGTGATTGAATTGCATTAAATGAATTGATTTGAAATGATTGATAGAAGATTATGAGTGTTGTATCTATCATTGGTAGGGCATAGATGATTTACGGTTGGGAACTAAGAAGAATAAGAGATTGTGAGCTATTCCCAATAGAGCAAACTTATGTCAAGATGACTTCATTTGTCTCTTATATATTTATAGCATTAAATATGAAGATCATGTAATGATTGACATGGATTGTAATGTTTTGTTCATGTTGGAAGGAGCTCATGGTTGGAAGAGAATAGGAAGGAAATTGTAGTCCATATGCAGGTACGTGTGTGTTTTAGTGTGTGAATACAAGTGGTGCCAAGTAGCTAGGTAATGATGAAGATAATGTAGTAACTATTCATGAAGATGAGAACAACTTGCCAACTTGACAAGTTGTTATATGGTTCTTATGTGTGTGAGCTCATTTAAAGCCAAAGTGATTTAGCAATGGATATTTCTGTTGACTCATTCCTCGAGTATAATAGGAGATAAGGTGATTTGATGCGTGGTTTCACCATTCACGCATGGAACTCACAGTTGCAAGAGGAGTGAGGTGGAAGATTCAAGTTGGTTATAGGTCACACATCACCGTAAATGCATAAATTTAGCTAATATATCCCATTATAAGAGATGTCCTTTTCATTTACTATTCAAGAAAAGATCACGAATGACCTTATCCGTACAAGTGGTGCATCCCCCTTTAATCTCTATTCTTGGATGAAGAAATCACATGATGATGTGTATTTCTCGAGGAAGAAATCACATGATGATGTGTTCACAAAGAGTACAAGGCATATAAGTTATCTATTGCATTAGATATTAAGTGGTGTATGTATAATTATATCATTTAATTCAAGACAATATCTTTTAAATTAGGTCTAAGGCTTCTACATTATTTGTAAAATATTTCAGGTTTGAAACTAAAATTTTAAGTCTACATAATTGAGTAATTTTAGGGTTTTCACCTATGCAATTAAAGTTTCCGGGTCTGATATACGAAATTAGGGTTTTAGACTATATAGACCCAAGATATTTTAACTTTCATGTTTATGAAATCAAAATTTTATTTAAGCTTTAAATTTGTAAATTTTGATCAGTTACTAATCCTATCATGTATATTTTAAACTTAGCGATTTATCCCAAAATCATCATCACTTGCTAATCAATGGACTCTAAAAATTTATCGTTTCATTTTATACTTGATATCTACATTTGTGTGTGTACTTATTGAGTTATTGACTCGTGACAATAATCTTATCTTTAATACCTTTTACTAGTCAAAGTATTTATTAACATGATCATAAATTATAAATGAGCACAATTCTAAATATGATTTGGTTTATATTATTTATATAAATATTATATCTTTATCCATTGTGTGAAAATTAGTTTCTAATAACTACACTTAAGGTGAAAAAATCTCGGGGGTTACAATTTCTCCTATCATGAAAACATCCAAACAAGTCTAGTTACTTGTTACTTTATATGGACCCTGCTTTTAGGGAACTCTTATGGAATATAACTTTGCTAACATTACTTGTCAAACCCTTAACCTCACCTTGATCAATTTCCTTCAATGTTAGTTATGGTAACAATGTAAGTTAAGTGAATATTGATCCCTTAGGTATAGAGGATTTTTAGCATTCCATAAGCTTTAATTAATGCATTTTGGTAGCTCTAATTTTTCCTTGATTAATCAAATTCGTATCTTTTAAGATATACATCATTGAGACTTACCATGTGAAATGATCTCTCTTTATGCCTGAAATTGTTTATTAAGGATATTAATTAGATGAGTTTATTATAAGCTTAAGGTCAAACCTTTTGTTGTAAAGAATGTATATGTTTTGCGCTTGAATAATTCACTTTAAAAAAAAAAAAAAAACATCTAGTTCTTCTCATTCATTACCCAAACTTATTCTTCTTTATTTGTAAATGATCTATATTTGTGTATATCTTAACCATTGCATTTTCCCAATGAAGAGTTTAATCAAGAGTAAAATTTAAAGTTAAGTAGCATTTTTTAACAACTCTTATTTTGCCAGTAGGGGTATATTCCACCATCTTTATATTAACAATAGGGTCCATGGAATCTTCTTCTATTTTAAAAATGCAATTGCTATTTTTTATGGATTCATTGTAAGAAGTATACTTTGATTTGATGAGTATAATATCACTACCTAACCAATAACAAAGAATAACAATGATATTTATTTTCACTATCATGGACCTTTTTTCACTTTCTAAAGTCTTATATATCTAACAAATATATTAAATTAAGGCCCTCTATGTGTGATGTGATGCTAGATATGGAATATCTTTATTCAACACATGCCCTTCTAATCTACTATTAACAACAACAACAACAATAGCAACAATAATAATAGAAATGAATTGGAGAAATAAGACCAAAATCCTTATCAAATTGAAAAATGAAGGCAAAGATTAGTTAAAAATGTTTAGCTTATGTGGGGCTGTGAAAAAACTGACCGAACCGAGCCTTACCAAAATTTCTTTCTATCTCTTTTTTTTTTTTTAAGAAATGGTTTGATTATAATTTGGTTTGATGAAGAATAAATGGTTTGTGATTTTGTTTGGTTCCTATATGGAACTATATGGTTCAAATAGAACCAAACTGTTTTGCATATTTAAAAAAAAAAATTCAAGCATGTTATTTTATTTCTTTTAATTGTTCATTAAAAAATTTTAATTATTTTTAAAATTTTTATTTAGATATTTATTATTCATAAAAGTAAAATTAGAATGATCACACCATATTTCAGTTGTTGTGGTGTGTACAAATATAATAATGTTTATATTTTAGCCTCTAGTGTTCTAACATTTTTTCCCTTTATTTTACTAATTATTCTACTTCTATTACTTGTTGCTTATTTATTTATACAATTGATAATATGTTGATTAAAAGAATATAATGAATTAAAAATTTGCACATCATATAGAATAACATATTCTTATTTTACCAAGTCTAGTATATCATTATAGTTTAGTATGATTATAATTTATAATGGATAAAATTTGTACCTACTGGAAGTTTTACATATTTATTTAGGTAAATAATTAATTACAAATATGATTGTTTAGATTTGAATTGGTAATAAGAATTATTTAATTGAAGTATTTTTCATAAAATATATTTTTATTTTAAGAATGGAAAACGGTTTCAACTGCAGACTGAAAAAATTACAAACCAAATTATATGGTTAGGTTTGAATTTAAAAGATAAAACAAATCGTGGCTTATATGATTAAGTTTGCATGGGTCGGATCGAACCGAACATGCCGGTTGAGTTTGACCGGTTCCCACCACCCCAATTTTACACTCGCTTCGCACATTGGAAATCTAGACTGTCTCATAGGGTTTTGTACGCATCAAACCTTGAATTTAAAATTAAATCCAAAAATTAGTTATTTTGAAAAGATAATCCACAAATACCCAAATAAAAACACATTCGGGGAATGCGCACAAATATTTACACTAGTAACGCACTCCCCAAGTGTGCTCGAATTTGCAATCATTAGAAGGAGTCGAATGCATATAAGGAATGCGTTGAAATTATTTTGCAAAATTTTTCGACGCATTCAGAATATGCGTATGGATCTCTGTCTTCTCTCACCTGCGCCTCACTTGCCCCAAACACATCCCTCTATTCTCTCTAGCATCACTCGCATTCCTCTCTTCTCTCTCGTCGCTGATCTGCATACTATTTTTTTTTTATAAAAGTAACTGAATGCGTCTTAACTTAATCCTCTCACTCGCTTATGAAAAACACATTCATGCCATTTGCTCCTCACCTAAATACCAAAAAATGTAGCCTCCCTTCCTCTTTTGCCATTTAAGCACCCAAAAATGCACTCTTTGCTCTCGCTTGGTCCAAGGAAATTTCGGGGTGGATGTGGAATACTTGAACTGGTATTGGCGTATCACTCGTAGATATATCTCTCATACAGGCGCATTGATTGGGCATATGGCGAGATCCCAAACATTATTTTCAATATAATCCTATAGCACATTCTCTAAAAATGCTTACTTCTACAATTTTCCAGATCTACACACTGGGAGAGATCAGTTGATCAGATAGTTTGAACCGTACATATGACCTTGCACACGAGTTAATGATAGCTGTGGAGGAAGAGAATGAAATTGACTATATCCACCAGTGGGTGGACATCAGGGAGAGGAAGCTCAAGCACCTTATGCAGGGAAGGAGTGAAGAAAATGCTGAACCACAACATCCACAATGCTGAAGGATAGATATGGCTCGTCTAGGGTGTTGAAGCATGTCCTCCATACCCACCCATCAATAATACCCTGTGCATGCATCATTTCATGATGTCCCTTCAAGTAGCACATTTTCAGGTGATAGCTCAAACCAGGGTGATATATCATACTTGAGTGGCAGCTCATACTCAGGTGATATCTCATACCTAGGTGGCGGCTCATACCCGAGTGATGTTATGGGTGGTTCAATGTATGATCCTACTACACTTGTTACTCCTTTGTTTAGCCATGATCTATATGAGTCAGCTACTACTCCTCCAGCACAACGTAAAGAGCGTGGTATCTATATTTCAGATGAGCCCAGTTTAAGAGAAGGGGTAACACAACTGATCCAGCAATTATCTACATCACGTTACAGTCTAGTGGCCCATAGAGATTTTGAGGAACCTTCTGGTGAAGCAAGTGAGCAAAGGGGTGATCGTCAATATAAAGGCAAGGAGAAAAAGTTTGTGTTTTGGAAATTTAGAAAAACCTTCACCAGACGACTGAAGAAAAATTAGCTAGATTGCACTTCTTATTGTTATTATCTCCATTACTGTATTTGAGAGTGTTTCTTACTTAACTAGTTTGTATTCAAATACTCATTTACTAAAATGTGTTTATATGGTTATTATCATTATGATTGAAAGTCCTTATACTACTATCATAAGTTTGCTTATGGTTGCACTAGAGTTATAGTGGATTTTGATGGGAACCGTTGCTTCAAAGTTAGACTTTGATAAATAGTATGCAGGTTGGATTGGTTTTACTGTTTCATTGCTGAGATATTATGAACTTGATTTTTTATTGTTATGTATATGGAAATGCATGCCACAACAGGATGCTAAAAAAAAAGTACAAGATGCTAAAAAAAAGTACATTATATTCGGACGCATTCCATGAAGGGGTTTGTGATATTGCAAAGAAATAAAAAAAAAAGAACGCATTCAGAGAATGCGTATGAATATTTGGACTTTGACCATATTCTATGAATGTATTAAGAGAGTAGAAATCCGCACGCATATTTTGAACGCGTCGAAATATTTTGCAAAAAAGTTTCGAGCACATTCTCTATATGCATTCGACTCGTACTGATGATTAAAAATTCGAGCACACTTACAAAATATGCCATTAGTCTAAATATTTGTACGCATTAGATAATGCATTTTTGTTTGAGTATTTGCGGATTATCATTTCTATACAAAGTATTTTTGGATTTATTTTTTAAAACAAAGCTAGGTCCGTACAAAACCCCCCGTCTTGCATACTCCCCCGCTTGGACCGACGTTCTGCCTCCTTCTTCCTGTCTTAATTAAAACTAAAACCCTAGAAAACGGAAGTCTGAAACTTAATTACCATCTGCCACGCACTGTGTGTAACCTCTTTGGATATGCGACCGATTCCTATGATTTACAAGCACTTCTTTTTCCATCTCTGAAGGTCGTGCCCTAAATTTTTCTCCCATGGCGAATAATTCTCAGTCTCCCGGTGCTCAGGTATGCACTTTTTGATTCTTTATTGACAAAAAACAAATAGTTTCTTCTTGAACGAGCTATTGCTGTTCGATGCTGTTATCGTTGCAGTCAAAATGATGTTATTTGGATTTTCAGATATTGTTTGGTGAATTTATCTACAGTGTTGTTAATGCTGTTTCATTTGTAGATGAAATATTGAATCTGACGGCTAATCGAAGATTTGAATTGGTTTCTATTGTGTATCAGTAAATTCTTGTTCTTTATGTGAAGTAGGATTTGTTTTGGATTAATTTCACGTTTTTTTCCCCTTACCCAAAAAATTTCATCGTTTTTTTTGAAATATTGTTTACTATACAGTGTCTATAAATATTGATAAGAGCTCATCATTGGGTCCTTACCCAAAAATTTAAAAAGAATGGAAAAAAAAAAAGATGATGAATATATGGTACCAGTTGAATGCGGTGGCGCGTGATGGCTGATGGTCATAGGTAGTGGGAGCGAAAGGTGATGGCAGTGGCCTGAGTTGTCTTGACTGTTGATGATTGCAGTCAAAGTGACAAAAATTGTGAGAAAATAATTCCTTTTTTTTGAAAAGAAATCATTTTTTTTGGCTTCCGTTACCATTTTCCACAATTGGCAGACATTTTTTGCTGATTAATCGGTTTCTATTCTTCAATTTAATTACTGGTTTTGCAGTTTGTGTCAATTAAAATCTGTGTGATTTATTAACAAAAAAAAAAAAAAAAATCTGTGTGATTTGATTATTTCACCAGATCTTATAAATTGCATGGGCTTGTTTATTTAGTATAGAAGATTTACCCACCAAAACTGATCAGCTGGATTTACCATTGATATATATTTTTTTGGGGGGTAATTTTGGACATACAATTGATTTTCTTTTTCTTGTAATGATAATTTTAGTTGAGTGAAGTGAATAGGTGTACATTGATCATCTATGTAATGTCTTCCTTATTGGATACTTTTAGTTGAGTGGACGAATAGGGTGTGTACATTGATCATCTATGTAATATCTTCCTTATTGGAGATGCTTAACTAAATTGTTAAAAGCATTTTATCATCCCCCTTAAGATTCAAACAGTTAAACTTACCAATAAATAGATATCTATGAGATATTGTGTTTTGGGCATTTTGTCCAGAGATTATACTATATATGGATTATTTACTTCATGGATATTATGGACTTTCTATTTATCATGCTTTGTGACTGAATGAAAGATATTGATCATCTGTGAAGATGGAAAAGCTTTGTCATCATTCCTAGTTTAGAAGTTTCTGTTTACATTTGTACAAGTTGTGTTAGCAAGCAATGATTTAGGGGGAGGGCATGTTGAAGTGGTAAAAATGAATGTGTAATTGAGGCTTTTTAAGGCCAAACAAAGCACTGCTTCTTGTCCATTATTTATCATCTTTAGGGCTTTGCAAAGGTTTCTGCTGAGCACGTTGAACACTATGGTTGTCTTTATTATTTGAATGTCTTGGACCCAACACAGATTTTCTCTATCTAATGTGGTTTCTGTATTCCTGATCGCTTTTGTGCCCTCTGCCTATCAGTCACTCTGGCCTCCTGCTGGGTCTTTGCCTCAAAATTATGGCTCATCTGTTCAAGTAAGTATTTCTAATTCATCACATCTTATTTATTATAGACTATTCTTTGTCTATGCATGTTTGTTAATAACTTCTGTTGAAAGTATGTTTTGCAGTATCGATCAGCGATTCCAGCACAGCAAGGACAACCATTTGCTCCTCCGCTTCTGCAGCAGTTCCGGCCAATTGGGCAAGGTATATCTTCTTCAAATGTTACATTGCCTGGGGGTCAAGATCAGCCACCTCACTATCCCCATCCAATGCAGCAATTGCCACCAAGATCTGGTCAGCCTGGTCATGCTCCTCCTTCTCAACCTTTGCCTATGGCCTATGTTCAGGCAAGCAGGCCTGTATTATCTAGCTCACCTCAACCCCTGCAAAGTGCCCCTCAGTATAGCAATCAAATTTCTGGAGCTCCACCTGCACCTCCTTACTCTGTAAGTTGTTAGTTACTCCATATGGATCTCTGTGAATCTCATCTTTGCACTCATGTTCATGTTGTTCTGGCAGTTTATGCAATCTTTTGGTCAAACACAAACTACTAGTGTGCCAGCTCCAATTCAGCCAATGTCTCAAATGAGTGCATCTACTGTGCCTGCTGCAGGACAACCCTGGTTGCCTTCTGGAGTTCAAGGTGTGCCACCTATTATGCTAGCTCAGCAGGCTGGCCAACCACCTATAGCTGCTCCCATTCCAGAGGTTGGTATCTTTCCCAATTTTGAGGATGAGAAATTCTTCCCGGTCCTTGCAGCTTCATTTATGCTGAAATACTTTTCCTGTTGAGGCGTTACGGGCTATAACAATCAAGATACGCATTATCATCAGATAATAAATTTCAAGAATACACAAAAGCAACTTTTTGAAGCATTTCCTCTTTTTACTGTCTTCTTTTATTTATTTATTTATATTTTAGAAATTGCTTTTTGGAGACTTTTGAAGACGGTTCTTTTGTGCAAAATCTTACTTAGAGGGGACAATAAGGATGTCTTCACATGGTCAGTTTCTTTATATGTAATTACCAACTTCATGATGGTATTGAGCTTCTCTATATGTCTGAGGGTTTTGGAGGGGGGAAATCTCTGGTATATGCTTGCAAGGGTGTTGGACCACATTTTAGTTGAATTGGTTTGCACTTTGATGTAGAATATAATTGCTCCCCGATTTCTGAGTGTCCCCGATTTCCTCATATCATAACATTACAATAGTGAAAGTCTTCCATCCATCCATTGAAACTTTCCCTTCAATTTTTTCCATCCATCCATTGAAACTTTCCCTTCAATTTTTTTCTCCTTTACTTACTTTGCTTTGTTTCTTTGAAAATGAGCTTCTATTCTTTGTTAGTTAATTAAATGGCCTTTGGCTTTGAACTTATTCCATTTCTGCATTTGTTATTGTTATGGCCCTTCTTGCTAATACTTATGATGAAATTAATGTGGCTCATTTACCTTTTGATCTTATAACGATTGACCACTTGTAACAACTTCTCTAGACTATTTATGCTTTTCCTCTTATCAGAATAGTGATAGTATTTGTATAATTTTGCAATAACATAAAAGAATGTACAAATGTGGCAAATGACATAAATAGAAATTTAATTATTTACTCTTGTATTTTTCATAATATATTATCCTACAATATGTCGTACACAGGGGAGCTAAATTTTGTGACTAACTGGTAACCATGAGGTCAATCTTTCTATATGTATAAGTTCTCTTGTAGATTGACTGCCATCATGAAAGGATTATCAATTCATGAAATGATTATCAATGGAATTTGCTCGCAGTCATTTTGGGGGCTTAATTTTGTATAAAATCCTTAGTGCTCTTGTATTCAAGTTTCATTAGCTTCAATCTACACAAAATATTTGTGAATTTGTTTAAATTACATAGTAGGTAGCTTGAATGTGGGATATTGGTGCTCTTTTGCTAATTTCATGGTGTTTTCAATAAACCCTTTCATGTTGTGCTTTCCTTGGTATGTTATGGTTTATCAAGTTTTATTCAATTTTATGAGATGGATCTCTCTCTCTCTTTTGGGTTCTTTGAAACATCTAGGCAACCAATGTTCCTACCTCAAATCAACAATCCTCATCTGATTGGCAAGAGCATGAGGCTGCTAATGGGAGAAGGTAATTCTTTGCTGGAGGTCTTTGTTTCTTTCCCTTATCAATATATTTGTGATAGGATGTTAATGGCTTTTTGACCTGCCGAGGTGGAGTTAATTTCAGATACTACTACAACAAGAAGACCAAATCTAGTTGGGAAAACCTATGGAACTGATGACACCAATTGAGGTGAGTCATATTACTTCCTGGGTTGACATGTCATTGAATGCCAGTCATAATTGTGCTATTTGCTATCTTAATCAACACCTTTCTCCTTTCGTTGATAACAAATGGTGCTTTTAATTATTTAAAAAGGAAAAAAGGTGCTTTGGCTGATACTTAGCAGATCACACTTGTTTCACATCAGTGTGCATTGTCTGCCATCACCATCAAATGATCTAAAAGTTGAAGCCTAATAGGATTGCAGCATCTTTTAATCTGATTACTTCTAATTATGGATAAGTTAAAGACATAAATTTAGACCCATCACATGGAACTAATTTATTAAAATTCCAATGACAATGTGGGTTCCTAAAGTTGGATTTGGCGGTCTCATACCATTTGAACTATTTGAAGTCTGACAAGAATCTAATAGCTCAAACTAACAGTAAGTTTTTGGTATTATATTTATATAGGTAATTCGAGAGTTCTTTGGGTGAGAAATCATCTTGTGGAGCTAATTTGTTAAAATTCCTTTAACTATGTGGGTTTCTTTTTTTGGGATTTGACGGTCTTGTACCATGTGAAGTTTGACAAGAATCGAAAAGCTCAAACTATTAATGAGTGTTTGGTTTTGTATTTATATTAGGCAATTCCGGTCTCCAGAGTTCTTTGGGTGGGAAATGTTGGTTATCCAAGATGTGCAGGCTTTATTGAAAGATTGCCTGTTGCAAGTTTAAATGACACATAAAATAGATAAGTAAGATGAAGATAAATTAAATCAGAAGACATAAGTACTTGAAACAACTACATACTTTTACACTGTGAAGTTAACTTCCCTTTTTTTATTCTTTAATTATAATGTTGACACCTATTTTGTCCGATTGTATGGCTTACGAGGCCATCAAGGCTTACAATATCCATACCTCCAAAAAAAAAAAATAAAAAAAATAAAAAGAGACTTACAATGTTTATCAAATTGAGTTAAAATTAAGAACTTAGGTGGATTTTGGTCAACTCAAGTATTTTATATGGGTTTATTATTATTATTGAAGACTTGGTTTAGGTTAAATTTGTCTCATATTTGACAGGGTTTTGGTAATATTGGATATGCATGTAAAATCAATGGATCTCATAAGGTCTAATGAGTAAATTAGTGGTTTGTTGGTTTTTTTATTATGTACTATTTTTTATTTATTTATTTTTTGGGGAGTGGTTTGGTTGGTTAGGTGCAGGCTGTAAAAAGTCAAATTGAGATCATACAATGCTAAGTTTGACCTCTGCTCAAGATTACAAAGATGGAGTTCCACTCGAACTTGACCAATCTTGATTATTTGACCTTGAGCTCGATTCGATTCAGTTAAGCTTGTATTAGGCTTGTTATAGATATTTCAATTAAAATAATATTAATATCTAAACTCGATTCTAGCTTGACTAACACTGCATTCAATTCAAAATCGGTTAGGCTACCTAGTTAGTCAAGTTAAACATCAACTAAAGCTTGAACTCTGGTTCAATAAACTAATCAAGTCGTTCAAAGTCAACTCTTGAATAAACAATGAGCCGCACTTGATTAACTCTTGAATAGTTTGAGCTATTTAGACTGCTAGTAAGGGGCACAATGAAAGGAAATCGTGATTGCTGGTGATCAAAACTTTCAGGGGGAATTCGCATAAATTTTAAAGAAAAAAGAATGCAATTACCCCTTCTTTTATCAAGCAAAACTTGATAGTAAAAGAGGATGGATAACCAAATGGTGAAAGTGAGAGGAACTACTTTTTTCAGTTGTAGATTAATGATTACTGTATTCTGTTTTAACCATTGTATATAGCAAATCCAATACAAAACTCCAGAAATTCTATTCAAGTATTACTCGGAGGTAACCTAAGGTATTTTAGTTAAAGATCATGTTGATATCTGGGCTATAGTGACTACAATGTGCTTAAATATCTGAGAAATCGAAATTGTTTCCAGCAAGTCCACTAATTGGATTAAGGCATCAATTCAAACACCATGTAGCATTGATGAATTTTATAGAGTTGCTTCTGCTAGTGTGTGTTATAAATGAATGAGTTGGAGTAAAATTGCTTGAACTATATGCTCTTGCAAGGAAGAATCAAGGACTGACTTTTGTATATTGAGCCACTCCTTTGTTACTTGGCTTCCATGTGAATATGCATGGGGAATTCTTTTGCAAGACTGAAAAAGCACATACTGCCATCTTGGTGCACCTAATTTTGTTGATGTGTGTTATGGACTTAAACATGTGACTCTAATCATGTAGTTGTATCTACATGATGAAATTTGATTCCCCATGAATTTAGTTGGTCCAAGTATAAATGATGAGGCAGCACTTATGTAAGGGGTAAATCTGAGCAATCTTATAATTAAAAATTCTCTTTGTTGATCAAACACGTTGAACACATTGCTAGCACTGTTTCACCACTTTGTTCTGACTCGTTTAATCAACATTACAAAATTATGCATGTAAAATGTCTTGACCATGTAGAGCTTGGTCGGATTTGCTATTGGTGTTTGTAGCATGGACTAAAACCTTAGGGAGACTACTCTTATTATTTGGTCAGGATCAGGAGAAGGGTGCCTGATATTACATCATGTCTTTACTGGTGCCTTCAGGATAAATCAGGCTACCCCTATTGAAGCTTAGCACCTGGTGTAAGATATGCTAAATCTTCTTCAATTCTCAATCATGTCCTGTACTTTATCGGTTATTTGTGGTCAGTATATGATTCAGCATTTAAT
The DNA here is from genome assembly GCA_024138025.1 of Combretum micranthum. Lineage (NCBI taxonomy): Eukaryota > Viridiplantae > Streptophyta > Magnoliopsida > Myrtales > Combretaceae > Combretum > Combretum micranthum. Next base: position 342,718 of record JAMXBD010000827.1, read on the forward strand.
TGATTTTGGATTGAATTTCAATGGTTATTTGGCTGTTGATCTGCATTGATGTCTATATATTCTTGTTCTTCTTCTGTCAAATTATATGCTTGCTTCTTCTCATTTATTTTTATTTATTTACTCTTTTTTTGGGGGATTTTGTTGCGTTTGTTCTGCACCTTAGCCTGCTTTACTTGGTTGGTACTTTGTTTTCATTCTCTCCTGTTCTGTGAATTTGCCCAACATATGGTCCAGAAGGTAAAAAGGTATTGTATTGCCTTTCCATGCATCGAATAGTATTTTGATATTATTTGCATGATCATATGAATTTTAAGCAGAAGATCAAGTGGGCTTATGTAGTGGTTGAAAGGTTGTGCTTGATGTATCACTTTTTTTGGCAGTGTATGGACATCACACAATCTTTCTCATCTATTTCATCCTGCATAATTTGGTCTATTACATTGATGACCTGTCTATTGGATTGATGTTTACTTCCTTAAACAGAGAGCTGATGCATCGACTGTGTGGAAGGAGTTTTCAACATCAGATGGCAGGAAGTATGTGTTTAATAGACTTACTATTCCCATTGGGAGTCATTGAGATGTCAATATTGCTTTCTTTTTTATATATATTTTAAAACTTACTCACAATTGTATCTGCTTTGCAGATATTATTACAACAAGGTTACAAAACAATCTGTGTGGTCTATGCCTGAAGAAATGAAGGTTCTTTAAGATGACCATTAGCTTGCTATTTTGCCTGCTGCTTTACTCTTTCTGTTTTGACTTTTTGATGCTTAACTTTAGTTGGCTCGTGAACGGGCTGTAAAAGCTGATGGTAAAGGGGAAAGGGTGGAAGCAGCTGCGGGTTCTCAAGTCCTTGCTGCAGCTGGTGGAGAATTGATTGAGGCATCTGTTGCGATAATTCAGTTACCCCCAGTTCTTTGACATACGCAGTAGTGTCTTCTAGCCCTGCTGCAGTTGCTCCTGTTCTTCCTCCTGCTAATGCTACTCCGACGGCAGTTTCTGATCCATCTATAGTCCTACTGTGACCTCCACTCTGGTCTCTGATGAAGTTGGAGGTCAAGCCTCAGCACATAGGGTTCCACCTGTTGCAAATGTAGCAAGTTCTGCTGTTTCACCTGCTTTGGTGAACACCAATGCATCAACGTATGTGTGTCTTTTGCTTTTTATGTTGTCATATATGCACCATTGCATCTTTAAATATTGGCAGATTACTTGGGAAGTGGAAGGGTTCATGAAAGTCAAAAATTTAAAATATCTATGAGATGAGGCTATATGATACATATCAGTCACCTTTATGACTTAAAGTTTATTGTTTTACATTGCCGCTTTTCAAAATGCAGGAATAAGATTCAAAATGCTATGCCTCATGAAGATGGTGCTTTGACTCAAGACGTCAAGGTGGGGCCAATTTTGAATTAGCTTGATTAATTGGAAAGCTAGGAGACCAGATCTAATACATCTCTTGTTGGAAATATTGAGCAGTGAAATGAGTTAAATGTATTCATTGAAAAAGAAATGGAAGAAAGAAGCATTAAAAACAAATATATTTATGCCATATCTGATATTGCATTTTGTTAAAATTACAGGAAGGAAAAAAAGCAATGGCAGTTGCTGGAAAGGGTAATGCGGCTTCATTAGAGGAGAAAGCATTAGATGATGAACCTTTAGTGTATGCCAATAAGCAGGTAAGTGTTCTTGGAAACATTAATATCATTGAATATTGCTATTGTCTCATCATTTGATTTTTTTCCCCCCTTCTCCCCTTCTGATGTGATTGTGATATCTCTCTTGGCTTTCATTTGTTCAGGAAGCCAAAAATGCTTTCAAATCACTTTTGGAATCAGTCAATGTTCAATCTGATTGGACATGGGAGCAGGTATTTTTCTGTGCGTTTCTTCTTTTGAAAACAGTTCTCCACATGCTTTCCACTTTACAAAATTTGTTTAGTGCATATTGGACAATAATGACAGGTCATGAGAGAGATAGTCAATGACAAAAGATATGGTGCTTTAAAGACACTTGGTGAGCGCAAACAAGCATTTAATGAGGTAATGAGATGCTATGTTTTCCCCCCTTTTTTCGGGTAGTTTGTGATGGTCATTTTTCTTATATATGTTCTTCCTTTATGATATTGTTCAATGGGGTGTGAATTTTTCTTTGCTGCTCCATTCAACTTAAGTTTGATGGCCTTCTGACATGAGACCACATGGATTTCTCTGCCCCTAGTACTTAGGTCAAAGGAAAAAACTGGAGGCAGAGGAGAGGCGGATGAAACAGAAGAAAGCACGGGAAGAGTTCACTAAGATGTTGGAGGTACATTGCAAAATCAAAATAAGAAATGATTAGCAGGAGTATTCTTCATGTCTTCTTTATCAATCAAAAAACCCTCTGTATCAGTATTTTTTATTCATCTTATATGTGAGCCATATATTGCAGGAATGTCAAGAACTTACATCATCTGTCAAGTGGAGGTTATATTTCTTAATACTCTCTGCCCTTTTTTTGCTGTGTTGTGTTCTTATTCAGATGCAGATGTTCTTACTTTTTTTCTATATTTTGCTTGACCAGCAAAGCTGTGAGTATGTTTGAAAATGATGAAAGGTTCAAGGCCGTTGAGCGGAGTAGAGATAGGGAGGAGCTTTATGAGAACTATATTGTGGAGCTTGCTACAAAGGTAAGAACTGATGCCATATGGTTAAGTTAAGATGTCTATTGCATAAGAACAACTGTAATATAGGATACCAATGGTCAAAGAAGAAAGAGGGGGAAAAAAAAAAGATAACAAGGAAGGTGTTAGTGAATGATGAGTATCTCGGGTTCCATCAGTAAATGAATAATTGGCCGATTTACCATTGCTAATTTGCTATCTACATCAAAGTTCCAATTTCTCCTGTCAACGAAACTCAGAGTAATGAGTGGGTTGCCTCCCTTGAGGCACACGATTCACCATTGAAAAATTTATGCATTGGTTTATATTAGCTTGTGGTATGTGGATAGTAGAAAAGAATTTCTTCACTGGTTGTATTTTTGTGTTTTTTTTTTTGTGTGTGTGTGTGTGTGTGTATGTGGATAAATATCGTCACTGGGATTTGAAGATATGTTGACTTTGCACGTGTAAGAAGGGATTACAAATGCTGTGGATTTCGTGTAAAATGAATTATTATTAAAAAATTCATCTTATGTTGGTTGACTTTCATGACTTGTCATAATTGACATGCAGCATTGAAATATGCTGTGTGTAAAACAGCCACCACTTAGGCACTGCAAAAGAAGTATTGAGAGAATATATGGAAATGAAAATATTGGACATCCATATGCGTAAAGAGGGATAGTGAATCAAGTGTATGGTGTAGATAGTATTTTTTATGTGTTCTCTAGTACCTTTATAGTATATCTTTATGCATTGGTTGACTATCATGATGTGTCATATCATGGCATACAGTATTGAAGTATGCCTTGTGTAAAAAAGATCAGCATAGGATATATTGGAAATCTAATGCTATGAGTACAGTAAAGGGAACCCCTACAATTAAGAAGATAGATGTTAGAAGGTCAAGGAAGTTGGTGACGTGATGACAAGGCAGCTGGAGGCTGAAGGCTTGGTGAATGGCGGCCGTAACTACAATGCTCATAAGGTAGCAAAATTCCTTGTCGGGTAAGTTTCGACCGCATGAATGGCTTAACAATCTGGGCACTGTCTCAAAGAACACTTGCTGAAATTGACATGTCTATGAAGATGTACTTGTACATGGACAAAAAGACCTTATGAAGCTTTATTGTTCCATGGGATTGGCTTTGGGTCTTTCTTGTGTAGCTTAGGTGGAAGGCGAAGAAGGCCTTTTTACGAGGGGGCCCGAGCCATCAGTGAGATATCACAGAATTCTAATTTTGTGTCAGGACCTATGGGCCAAGGAACAGTCTTAGGTGCAGTTTCTATGGGGCATAGGCCTCCTCAAAGGTAACGGAGGCATGCAAAGGTTTCCTGGCCGGATGGAGATTGGCCTTCGAGTGAAAAGGCAGAAGGGAAGCTCTTCTTCTGTGTTGCTCTTGTATTGTTTTTTCTTTCAACGTTATTTATCTAAATTACGAAAGATTCCATTTAGGTCGATTAATTAAAAAGCATTTAGAGTTAATACAGTCTCACTTCCTCCTCCTACTCTTCCCCTTTCAAATTCTTCTGCTAGTAGCGTGCTCTTTAGCCATTCATGTCTTTCCTTATATTGCCGTTAGAGCTTCTATGGTGAATTTTAGCTGCAGACATGATATGTAACCTATGTAAAATGTTCATGTGTTAAAACACTGCATATCCTTGCAGTGTTCTTTTGTTGTGATATCTAGTTTGAGGAATGCAGCCTAGCTTGTCATTGTTTCTGTTTATTTATTAAATGTCAATTACACAGGAGAAAGAGAAGTCTGCGGAGGAGCACAGGCGCAGCGTTGCTGAATATAGAAAATATCTGGAATCTTGTGACTTCATTAAGGTGCATTCATAATTCCTCTACAATATAGCTTTTTATGCATGATGAGGTTTCTGTCTCAATTTTTACAATGCACCTTTTCTTTCAGGTTAACAGCCAGTGGCGGAAGGTTGTTGATCGCTTGGAGGATGATGAAAGAAGTTCCCGTCTTGAGAAAATTGACCGGTTGCTTGTTTTTCAGGTATGTTAATCTGAAGAATGTTTTAGTCTCAAAATACAAATGCCTACATGGAAATCATTCGGAAAAAGAGAAATGTCTACCTCATATTCAGCAAGAGTTAGTATAATGGCTTTAAGCCTGATGCTGGAAATGATATAACTCTTACCTACTTGAATTAGTACAAATAGGTTTGCTAAAGCACACTTAAAGCAATACACATATTCATAAATAGAGCTTCTGTAATTTTTTTATAGAGGTTGAGTTTTTTTGTCCCCTTATATTGAGGGTGTTTGCTAAAGCAATTTCAATGTCTATTTCTCTCTGTTAGTTCTTTATGAAGTTGATTGGATGTAGATCTACAAATAGCGGGTTTAAAAGCCTGAGCTTATTGATGTGATGTGGTTCTTATATTTACTACACTCCCTCTCACTAGGGGGGAGCACTATGATTTAAACCCATTAAGTGGGACCATCTCATTGCGAGGTCAAAACCTTGATCTCCTTTTCCTTTGCCATATTTAAATTTAGCTCCATGTTCATCTTGTTTGAAAACTTAAGTTGGTAGATGTAGTGTGGTTTTATATTTATTACGTAGCAGAAATGGAATTTTATTTAATCTTGGCAGGACTATATTCGTGATTTGGAGAAAGAAGAAGAGGAAGCAAAGAAGATTCAAAAGGTGTTAATATGGACTAATAATCAGTGTCCTTTTGTTTTTTTACCAAGCAATGCCTCACTTTGTTACTTACTTCTCATTTTCTTTTTTTGATATGTAAAGGAGCAATTAAGGCGGTCGGAGCGTAAAAATCGTGACGAGTTTCGCAAATTAATGGACAGACACGTGTCTGATGGCTCTCTCACTGCTAAAACTTATTGGCGGGATTATTGTCAGAAGGTATGGCCTATTTGTGGCAAACTTGAATTATTTGGGTGGGGGTGAGCCTGCATATCTCAAAAGGGGGACGTGCTCTAACATTTGGCATATAAATGAATTGCAGGTGAAAGAAACACCTGAGTATCAAGCAGTTGCATCAAATACCTCGGGTTCAACGCCTAAAGATTTGTTTGAGGATGTCACTGAAGAACTGGAAAGACAGGTAGCTAATTTATAACTGCTTATTAACTTTTTTATTTAAAAGAAAAATGGAAAGGAAATTGATAACTCCTTATGACAAGTACTGTCTTTTCAATTCCTTTCACACAAAAGATGGAACATATATATATATATATTGAGAGATTTCTCCTTTCATGTGAATGATCTGCAGTTTCATTCCTCCACAAAGCCCAATATGGCAAGAATGCAAACTTTATTCTCTCTTTCTTGTGTATCTGTACACCGTGTGTAATGACGGGTCCATTTTTCACTTTTGTGGTTCAATGATTTCATATTTCTGAGATAATGTAGAAAATCAATGATATCTTATCTTTGACCATGATAAAACCCCAATATGCCTGGTCCATCTGAAGGGCAGCCGGAGGCACTTGGCAGACTTTTCATCTCTTTTGGAAGGAAATATCTGTGGTAACTGGTATATACTAAGATTACCTTGAAAAGAAGTACTTCTGGTGGAAAAAATTCTTCCCCACCCACAACAAAACCACCATCACCAAAACACAAAAACCAACGCACAAACATCTTTTATTGGAGATTTTCATGGAATCTGGTGGACCAGTTAATTCAATGCAAAGTGAAGGGATGATACATTGACCCAAAACGAATAGAAAAGTTACTGTAGGAGATATATTTATTCTGAACTGAAATTTGAATTAAGCTCTTCATGGGTGACTGCAGCTGGAACCTGGACAACTTCGGTCAAGGATGGTTTGATTGACAGAAGTTGATCCACCATAAAAAAATCGTATGGGAGTTTGTCCTGTTTTGGTTTTGCTGATGAGCAAGTTTTACGAAGAGGGACCTCAATTGTCTTTGTGGTGCCATTGTTGATATGACTCTGATCATTCCATAAGCTGCTATGAAATAACTGTGATACTTGTAAGCAGAGATGTCAATTGACGATGACCTCTAGAATTCCCATCTTGAGTTCCCTCCATGATAGTAGAGTTGGTTAGAGGCTCTTTTGTTCACTGCACTTCTCTTCTATATATTTTCTTAGGTTTTCATATCATCTCCTCTCTTGATGGGCTCCAAGTGCCACCTTGAGAACCTGAATCCCCAATGTGCTGCGCGATGTCATTGGAGTAATGTTTTACTTGAGAGTGTTATTGCTCTGTTGACTCTGTAGAAACCACCTTGTTCAATCTTGAGGCATGGGTCAAGTATAATTTTTTATTCTATATAGCAAGCTGATATGCAGTATGTTATTAATAATGGTGTCCTATCTACTTTGCCAGAGTAAGGTGGTGAAGGTAACAGCATTTCTTCACAAGGAATTATATCGATCTTTGATAATATATCTTTTACCACTGGAGTATTCTTTTCCCCATTGCTTTCAGTATTGGAAGGCAAGCCTCGGTGCAATGGTTAGGTTGCTTCTTGTAAGTCGTAGATGTGGGGTGTAGAGACAGTGGACTTTTTTACTCTACCCATTGCTGATCATCCTATTTTTTATGTCACCCACTAACCAAATGCCCTTTTTTTTTTTTTTTTTTTTGTGTGTGTGTATGCCAGATGCTTTATTTCCATTTAAGGTTGCCTCAGTTTATTCATCTTTTTGAGAAATTTTATGTAGTCATAAGCTTATGCTTTTCACCCTCCACTATCTAAAACTTTGCAAGGTTTCCTTCTTGAAGATTTCTAAAGAATTAATCTCATTCAAAAGTTAATGAATATTACACCTTAATATACATGATTTCAATATCTAAGAATAGTAATAATCTCCTATATTTATGACAAGGAAATTAATACCCTAAAATAAGAAAGGAAAAACTGGTTCCCTAATTCACTAATTTTCTCATATACATAATTACAGGATAAAATTAAATAATTAAATATGGTAACTTTGAAGGAATTTCAACACTCCCTCTCAAATTGGGTGGCACACATTGTACATGCCCAACTTGTTACATAGTTCCTCAAAGTTAGGTTCTAGCATAGCCTTTGTCAAGATATCTGCAAAGTGCTCTCGAGATAGAGTGTAGACCAATTGCATCTTTGAGTTCTCAATTTTTTCTGAGATGAAGTGTCGATCGATCTCCGCATGTTTAGTTCTATCGTGATGAACTAGATCTTTTGCCATACTGATAGTAGGCTGATTGTCACACTTAAGCTTTATTGACATTTCAAACTCCATTTCTAACTCGGACATAACTTGCCTGATCCATATTCCTTCACAAATAGCTACTGCTAAAGCTCTAGTTCATCCTTAGCATTATTTCTAGAAAGTATTAACTGCTTACTTCTCTAGGTTACAAGGTTTCCCCAGATGAATGAGTAGTATCCTATTGTTGATCTCCTATTTGTCCGACTTCTTGCCCAGGCTACATCAGAGTATAAAACTAAATCCTTGCACTTATTCTTCCTAAACAATAATCCTTTCCTAGGAGTCATCTCTAGATACCTAAGAATTTGGTGCACAGTTTCCATGTGTGCCTTTGTAGGATTGTTCATAAATTGGCTTACAACACTTATTGCAAAACTGATGTTAAGTCGAGCATGTGAGAGATAAATAGGTCTCCCCACTAGACGTTGATATCTTCCTTTGTCTACTGGCATTTGTTCCTCTTCGCTTCCCAATTTTCTTTTATGGTCCATAGGAGTGCTTGCAAGGTTTACATCTTAGCATGCTAGTCTCTTTGTGTAAGTCCCCTTTCTTGATTTAGCCGCTTCCATCCCCAAAAAATAACGCAGATGACAGTTATCTTTTACTTCAAATTCTTTTAATCTTCGATAATTCTTCCTCATAATCTTTGGTTAGAATTATGTCATCAAACACACACACCCCCCAAGGATAGCCAATTTATTGCTAGGAGAATGTTTCACAAAAAGTGTATGGTTAGATTGATAGCGACTAAAACCATGTTCTTTTACTAATCGTGAGAACCTGCCAAGCCATGCACGTGGAGATTAATTTAATCCATATAAGGACTTCAATAACCTACACACCTTATTGTTGCCGTTGCTTATTTGTAGACCTGAAGGAATTTCCATGTAAACTTCCTCTTTAAGATCTCCATTAAGAAAGACATTCTTTATATCAAGCTAATAAAGAGGCCATTCTAAGTTTGCTGCTAGTGAGAGGAGTATTCAAATGGTATTAAGCTTAGCAATTAGAGAAAATGTCTCTTGGTAATCAACACCATAGGATTGAGTAAAGCCCCTTGCTACTAATCGAGCCTTAAGTCTTTCTATGCTTCCATTTACCTTAGTTTTCACAGTAAAGATCCATTTACAACTCACTGCTTTCTTTCCTAGTGGAAGTTCAGTAATAATCCATGTGCCATTCTTTTCCAAGGCCATAATTTCCTCTTGAATAGCCTGATTCTAGCCTTGGTGACTTAGAGCTTCTTGAATGTGAAATTTGAACATTATCCAGCCTTGAGGTAGAAGCTTGACAGGATTGAGGGAGACCTGCATATGAAATAAAATTCTCGATAGGATGTTGAGTATCTTTCCTCAAGGCAATCAGTAGTTCTAAGTCATGTATCGTTTGAATCCCCTCTGACCCTTCTTGTTCCAGCTCATTTTCACCCCTTGTGCTAGTTTTTGCAGTCATTTGATCCGGTTCAGATTCTTGGACAGGTGTGAGATGTGCTACAGTCTCAATCTCTCTTTGATTTTCTCTCTTCTTCCTAGAATATACCTTAAGTTCTTTCGTTGCTAGTGATGACTGCTGAGAATCAGAATCAAGCTCACAAAGAAGACTTAGTGTTTGATTTGTGGGTAACAAACTTGTGCTGGACACAGGATTGTACAAATTAATTTGTGGCTGTCTATTTGGGTTTGGTGGCTGATCTAGCAAGGAATACCAACTCCAAAGCTGAAGGTCTTTCTGGCCACTCTCCCCTTGAAGTTCAGGTTTGGAAAAATGAGGACTTTGTTCAAAGAATGCCACATCCATTGTTTCAAATACCCTTCATGTGTTAGGACAAAAATACTTGTATCATTTCTTGTTTGTGCAAGAACCAATAAAGATGCATTTTGTGGATCCTGGGTCAAGTTTACTTCTGTTTTGTGGGTATATATGAGCAAAAGCAGAATACCCAATAACTTTGAAAGGGAGATCAGAGGAAAGAACATGAGCACGAGGAAATATTTTAATGAGAGCTTGTCGTGGTGTTTCAAACTTTAGAGCACGAGATGGCATAATGTTGATGAGATATGCATAAGTAAGAATGGCTTCTCCCCACAGATATTTTGGAACGCCAGTAGAAAACATAAAAGATCGAGCTACTTCCAACAAATGAAGGTTTTTTCTCTCTGCCACTATTTTGTTGTGGTGTGTTTACATATGAGCTTACTAGGATGATTTCTTGTCTAGACAAGTATTCACCTAGAACAGAGTGGAAATATTCCCTAGTATTGTCAAATTTCAGGATTTTGATATTGTTATTAAATTGTGTTTGAACCATGGAATTGAATGCCTGAAATATTCTATCAACTTTTGACTTCTCTTTCATAAAAAAAACCCAAGTAAGTCGTGTATGTTCATTTATGAATGTTACAAACCACCATGCTTCCTTGATATTTTTTATTCTATATGGTCCCCAAATGTCATTGTGAATTAAGGCAAATGGTTTTGATGGATAGTAGGGCACACTTGGATATACAGAACGAGTGTGTTTTGTAAGCTAACGTATCTCACAGTTAAACAGTTTTGGATTTCTATTGATGAATAAATGAGGAAACAACCTTTCAAGGGACATAAAGTTTGGATGACCTAATCGATAGTGCCATAACATAACTTCACTATCTTTATTGATACTTGAATTGGAAAAAGACTTAAGACTGAAATTATGAAATAACCGACTCTTTGATAAACCGCTTCTTGCAATTAGAGCTTTTCTAGGATGAGATGTCTTGAAGAGATAAAGTCCAAAGCACATCTCAGCATTGCCAATTTTCTTCCTTGCACCTAATTGCTGAAAAACACACACATTGAGGGAAAGTTTAGTTATACGGTGATTATCACGAATCAATGGATATCAAGTTGCAGTCAAGTTTACTGACTCTTAGATAAACCACTTCTTGCAACTAGAGCTTTTCTAAGATGAGATGTCTTGAAGAGATAAAGTCCAAAGCACATCTCAGCATTGCCAATCTTCTTCCTCTCACCCAATTGCTGAAAAAAACACACATTTGGGAAAAATTTAGTCAAACAGTGATTATCATGAGTTAACTTACTGATGAATATCAAATTGTAGTCAAGTTTAGGGACATGAAGCATGGATTTTAGAGTAATTCTGGATTAGAGTTGGATCAATCCAGTCCCTGCCACCTTGTACAAAGAACCATCAGCAATTCGTACAATAAGATTGGTTTGACAGGTTGATAATCATGAAAGAGGGACTCATCTTTTGTCATGTGGTCTGATACTCTTGAATCGATAATCCAATGTTTTGAGCGTTTAGCTCATGAATTACCTGATTTTGTGTGCATGTTAGTGGATGGAGTAGAGGCGGTGTGTTGAGAAAGTGTATTACTTAGAAGCTTTTTTAGCATCTCAAGTTGTTCGTTGGTGAAAGGACTTAATTCAGTAGTGGTGGGTTGTTCCTCTACTGCCTTGGCTGAGTTTGGTCCGGTTTCCATGTTGTGCTTGACTATGAACGAGGGCTAGAGATGGAGACTAGATTTTTTCTTAGAGAGCCTGTGCTTTGATACCATGAAGATTTCTAAAGATGAATTAATCTTATTCAAAAGTTAATGAATATTACGACTTAATATATTTATGACAAGGAAATTAATACTCTATATTTATGACAAGGAAATTAATATTGTAAAAATAAAAAAGGAAAAACTGGATTCTCTAATTTCCTAATTTCATCATATACCTAATTACAATAAAATTAAATATGGTAACCCTGAAGGAATTTCAACCCTTCTCAAACACCTTGTAGTAGAAAGGACAGCATCTATACTACCTAGATAATTCTGCTTAATTTCATAATTTTATAAACTACCTTGGTTTTCCAGATCAATATAATACTTTTAATTATACTCAAAGAAATGGAAAGCTACCCAATGGGCTTCATAGCTAGATTTGATTTGATCCACTTCTTGAAGGATTTCAAAAAGCGATACCATTTTTAGCTGAGGATTCCTTTCATTTGAATAAAGGAAGTGAAACTTTATGTGTTATGTGGCATACATCACATTATAATATAGGAAAAAGTTCATTTTTTGTGCTTTAACATTTAAGCATATTTCTATTTGAGTTCTAAATCTTTATTTTTTTTTCCTATTTTAGTCCTCAACTTTTGTAAAAGTTTATAAATGAGGACTTTTATTAATATTGCTACATTGTCTATTAATTTTTATCACGTGACACATTTTGATTTGTCCAGATTTTATACTTTCAATAAATAAAATAAATAAAGATAAATCTTATTAAACCAAATAATAATAATTAAAGTTGGGAAAATACAATAAAAAAATTCAGAAAATTAAAATGGAGAAGAATCTGTGTTCATTACTCAAGTTTCTCCAGATTAATTCTTTTCTTCTTCTTCTTCTTCTTCTTTTTTTTGGCCAGATTTTTTTATTTTGCTGACCGAAAAATAATATCTTTCTTCAGTCATTGATCCACTGCATACCCAAATTCTCTCACCTCTCTCTTCTCCGCTCTCCTGCTCTCTCTACCACTCAATCACTCATTGCAACCTCTCATTCAGACCTAAACAATAATTCCCAAATTTCAAGCCTGTATCATACACCAAAATTCATTTCCCCGAAATCTCCTCCCATAGAATCTTTTACAGTTTCTTCCACCATTTAAACCTTGGAAAAGCTTCATACTTTAGCTTACTTTGTTTCATTCATGTGTTATGAGCATTAAAAAAAGGTTCTTGAATAGTGATTTGTTTGATTTGGTGAGAGCATTGCATGATGGTTTGATAATTTTTGAGTTTGAAAACTGTTTTATGCTCAAACGCCTTTTTTTTTGTTTTTATTTTTTGCCTTTTATTATTTTTCTCTATATTTTCATTTGTCAATTTTTTATTCATTTTATTTATTTCTTAATTTATCTAAATTATTAATTTTGGACCAACTAAAATGCACCATGTATCAAAATTTAATGGAGGATGTGACGATGTTAACAAAAGTTCTCATTTGCAAACTTTTGCAAATGTTGAGGACTTAAATAGTGGGGGGAAGGTTTAGACTCGAATAGAGAAATGCAAAAACATTAAGGACTAAAATTGGACTTTTTCCTATAATCTATGAAATGAATTAAAGTTATTGTGAGCAGGATATAGAAGTAGAAATATAAAAGCAGCCCCAGCATCCCACTTGGGTTTTCAAAGATTTCAAGTAACAGATGACCTATTATGGAATTGAATGTGGTGGCTCTTGTTTTTGAAAAAGAAAAAATATGGCAAAAAGAGTGATTACACCACATGACTTGGTCGAAAAAAGGCTTCATAGTTGATACTGAAAGTTGCATGGGGAGCTTATACCATGAATAAATCATGCATCCCAAGTATCTGATGTTGTAATGCATAAGAGAGATAAGAAAGTCACCATAAAACTCTGAATCAACTAACAAAGTAAGAATTGCTGGTGTTATCTTATTGTATTGCTGCTTGCATAACAGTCAACTCTTATTTGATGTCTTAGTGGATGGTGTGTACCCCAATAATTTGTAATAACGCATTTACCCAAAAAGAATAATTTGTAATAACGTTTCAGGTATTGATTTATGTCAATTCATCACCTTAATTTTTGGGAATCGTTGCCTATGAATGCATTATACATTTTATATATGCATCTTTGTGCATGCATACTTATTATGCATTCTTCTTTATTGATGCTTTAATAAAAACACCTAGGAAGAATATCTATTTTTCCTTTTCATTTTTTTTTTAAAATGAGATATCTAACTCCTTTTTTTTTATGGATAATAGTATCATGAAGACAAGAGCCGTGTAAAAGACGTAGTTAAGTCTCGGAAGGTGAGTTCACTTTGATATGTTTTAATATACTCTGTTGCAGCTATTTAACTTGGAAGTTTACCACAGTTTTCTGTGGCTTCGACATGGACAATGGATGACTTTAAGGCTGCAGTTGTGGCAGATCTTGGTGATCGTCCAATATCAGATGTTAACTTGAAGGTGATATTTTATTGCTAACATGAACTTCACTTGAAAAAGATTTTGCTTTACCCCAAAAAATGCATGGTCTATGGAGCACTCCTCTGCATTATTATACAATTGCTAGAGACATGGAATGGTGCATTTCCTGTGTTATGTCACTATTTGCATAAGAGTAGGAATTTGTGGCTGGTCAGATTGGTCTGATTTCAATTTGAATCTCTTTAATTTACAGTTGACACAATTTAGTTTCAACATCAGTTGCCAGTTGATGGCTTCAATTTTTGGTTAACCATGAGACAGTGTGATATCTTTCTTCTGTAAATTTGGACCTGTAACCAACTTATTCATAAGCCAGTAAGATGAAACCTGGGTTTTATATATTTGTATATCAATACTCTCCCTCAAGTAATCATGTCTACAGGTAGTCCCAGATTTTGATATATATAACCTATAAAATGGTACTCTTTGTCAAAATCTTGATATGATGGTGTTTTCTGCAGCATAATGCTTCCTTGTTTATCTGTTTCCTTGATCAACTCCTGCGTATCATCCGTATAATTTGGCATATAGTGTTACTAAACATGCTTCATTGTTTCATTTGTGTTCAGTTTAATGTCTCATAATCTTTATTGTGAAGTAGGTTAGAAATCATTATCTGGCCTTCTAGTTAATTTTGACTACATGTTGCATTAGCTTCATGTTATTTTGCTGCATACGGTAAAGGTTATTGGGAGCATGACCTGTCCCTAGTTGTATGCTTTTGTTCTGTGAATTTGAAGTAGATTTCCTTATCACTTATGTTTGAAATAGCTACTAGGAAAGCCAACTCTATGCTGGTATTCAATTAGGTATGCATTCAATTCACTTAGAGGTGTAGATTTTCTTTTGAGTATGCATTTAAAGGATTTACAATAATGGCTTGCTTACTGCTTGGGCACCTTTTCTCTCTTATTATATCGTTTATGACACATTCAATTGACTGCAAGTAATGAATTTATTATTGTTGTAGTAGTTATCTTCTTTCAGGTGTCAAATTTTACACATGTCAATATTCAGTCCTTCCATCATTGCAAGATAAGATAGGAGTCATTGCAATGGGTGCATTATTGGTGGTTTGGTGTTGACTGACAATAAAGTTGCAAATTGTTACCCCCAACGGGTTGGCCTAGTAACTAAGGCCTAAGGTATCATGACAATCTGCATGGAAATTTGCATTAGGTTTTGGGTTTGAAAACCACTATGGACATTTCTTGGGGTACCTACATAGTGCAAGCTAATCTTAACCATCTTGTGTGGTGGTTTATGTGCCAGAGGTAGCTGGTCTCAATACGGCCATGCCTCTGTCATAAAAAAAAAAAAAAAAAAGAAAAATATTGCAAATTGTAATTGGGAGCAGTCTCATGGTCAGCAAGGTTATTGTTATGTTAATTTTTTTTTTATTTTTTCTTGTTTGATGGTGTATTTGATTTTTTTTTTTTTTTTTTCTGTTTACATTGTTCGTTGTGGCTTAAGTGATGTTGCTAGTAGGCTTAGCCACATATTTACTTTCTACTCAGAGTGGAGCTACCAAATTTACTGAATATTAATCTGAAACTATTCATTTTAAAGCTGGTGTATGAAGATTTACTTGAAAGGGCCAAGGAAAAGGAGGAAAAGGAAGTCAAGAAGCGTCAACGACTTGCAGATGACTTCAATAAGCTGCTGCATACATTTAAGGTATGTGAGACTTATATTTATATGGAAAAAATTTCTTCTAATCTATCTTATTGTTGCATTATTCAACAAGCTCTTCTCATATTGAATTTTCAGGAGATATCTGCATCTTCTAATTGGGAGGAATGTAAACCTCTTTTTGAGGAAAGCCAAGAGTTTAAGTATGTTTTTTTTTCCCCCCCATCTCTCTGTTGCTGAAAATAATCTGGTTTCTGAATCATGTGTCAATTGTCTTTCTTGAATGTAATTCTTTTAGATCCATGGGGGAAGAAAACTTTAGTAAGGAGATTTTTGAAGAATACATATTGCATTTGCAAGAAAAGGCTAAAGAGAAGGAACGTAGGCGTGAAGAGGAGAAGGTATCCACTATGTTCTTGCATGTCCTGTTTAGATTACATGATCATGTGGTGTCTAGTTTTCATAATTAGTTGTGAGGAAAGTAGAAAATAATAGGAATGATATATATGCAATGCTACCTCTGTCAAAGCCTAAGTAACTGAAAACAAAATAATATCTACAGCTCTTTATACTGTTAATGGTGTTTCATGCTTTAGTTGAATATAAAATATCACTCTATTATGTACTGTTTGTGATTATATATTAGAATGCATAACAGAAAATCTTCATCTTTTACAATTTTTTTTTTCATCTATTTCCTGTCTGTTCCTTCCATCTCAATGCTATAACAAACTGAATTTGCTAGCTGTACATTATTTTTTTCACATGCTTTTCTTAGTTACCTGTTTATCCGTCTCTCTTACAGCTTCTGTGATTCACTTCTAGAAGATTAGGGTGTTTCTGTAGAAATAGCTGCAAGAGAATTTTTTCCTGTTAGACATATATCAAGTCATGCCTTGCAGTATAAAGCGTCTCTTTCCATGGATGGAATTTAGTTGTAGCTATACAACAAGCTTTTATCATATCCCCACACTGATTGAGTTTACCAGTTGTATTGTTACTTGTTTGCCTGTTGCTTTTCTAAAGCTCTTTCTTTGAATTTTCTAGCTGAGAAAAGGAAAGGAGAGAGAGGAGAAGGATAAGCGCAAGGAGAGGGAAAGAAAGGATAAGGAGAAAGAGCGTGAAAAGGAAAGAGTGAAGGAAAAGTCTAGGAAAGATGAAACAGACAGTGACACTGGAGATGTGAATGATAGCTACAAGGATGACAGGAAGAGGGAAAAGGATAAGGATCGGAAACATAGGAAGCGCCATCAAAGTGCTGCTGAAGATGTCAGTTCTGACAAGGATGAAAAGGACTCCAAAAGGTCAAGGAGACATGGTAGTGATCGTAAAAAATCTAAAAAGGTTTGTAAATAATCTCTCTGTTTATCTTATGGCAAATGTTTGAGGTGCTAGTGATGTTTGAGAGAGTATTAACCATTGATTGCTGCTGGCCTTGGCAGCATGGTCACTCTCCAGAGTCGGACAGTGAAGGTCGTCATAAAAGGCACAAGAGAGATCACCGAGATGGTTCTCGTAGAAACGGAGGCTATGAGGAGCTAGAAGATGGAGAGCTTGGTGAAGATGGGGAAATCCAGTAATGCCGATGTACCCCTTTTTGTTTATAAGTAAGAAGATACTAGCATAAAACTGGTCATCAATTAGATCTTTTTCTGAGGCCAAAAAAAAAAAAAAAAAAAAAAAAAAGAAACTTTTTCTGTATCCTGTCACAATTCTTTGTTGAGGAGTAACAGAACACGATGTCCCTGTGGGCCGTTTATTTGCACTTGTTGAAAGTGGTAGTTCAATCCAAGAATTTATTTGCTTCGTCTAGTGATGCCCTAATCTATAGTTTGATTCATTGAGGTACTTAAGTTTCTATTTACTGTAATAGAACCTGTTTTCCTTGACAGTGTCCTTAACCGGAAAGGTAGGTGGGATTGGAGTGGAATCCCTCAATTGAGGTCTTGTTTTAGACGTGAGTCATTATTTTACATTGTTGAAAAGTAGGTGGGATTGGAGTGGATTTGTTAAGTAGTTCTTGCTTATCTTATAATTTGATGGTTAATTCTTGTAAGGACAAGTCTAGTAAAAGTCGTACGCCAGTATGTATCCTCTTATAGTCGTGGATGTCTTAGAAGTACGAGTTGGGTCCTAAACAACCCGCCAATTTCTGATGGCAAATGTTACATTTGGTATTCGATTTCGATTTATTCGTTTGATTGAAAATATTAATTTGTTGCTTTTTAACTGTTTAAAATCATTTATGGTTCTTAATAAAGGAGGTAGTTAATTGCAAAATAGGTAAGTTTATGTATTAAATATGATAATTTCTTTATACAAAAGAACTGGAAAATGACTTGCCTTGGACGTACGTACCAACAAGAAGGGCTCGATTTGGAAAAACACACTGTAAATAGGATTTAAGGATTAAGGGTTTTTTTTCCTCTCACATTGGACGAATCTTTAAGAAGACACGCTTGAAATATTGTCATTTAATTGATATTTCCCTAATGATGAATGCACATGCTTAGCATTTTTGCATAGATGGAAAAAAATAAAACCAAAATTTGTATTAATGAGATGAACCTCATTTAGATCATCTTAAGGGGTGGCAACATTCATTTTAAATGAGTAAATTAAAAAAAGAAAAATTGCTAACGATATATGTATTTGTGCATGTATTAACATTGGATGATGCAAAGAACAGATGCAGAGTGGGGAGAAAAAAATTAAAAAAGAAAGAAACAAAGAAATCTCAGGAACCGAGGGCTTTTGTTTTTGATGAGTTTGGGCTAGGGGTTCAATTCCAAGCTAGTGATTAGGAGCTGAGAGCCAATGCACTCGACAACTTAAAGCAAATGGTTACTTGCTGAGGCCTTTGTTTTTCATATTTAATCTACTAAATCCCCCTTGACTGGTTTTACAATTTCAGAATCCCTGTCATCTCAGTAATGACTTCATTTCTTATATCTTCCATAATGGCATCCCCAACTTCCATACTAATCTGCATCTTTTGGGGTAGATGATTTTCCCATTCTTCTATTGTATCTAAAAAATCTGAATGCAGCAGCTCATATATGCTGTTTTCATTTCCTGATGCCATAATTTTTTCACACATAAGCTTTCCAATGTCTTCAGCTCCTAATAGTAATTGCTCTCCTTGTTTAACTTTCTGCTTTTTTCCATGGTGTTCTATCACTTCCCTCACGCAGTCGAACAGAAGTTGTGTTGTCTGCTGCAGTGATCTTTTGGAACTATTGTTAAAATTCGGCTTTTCTCTAGTACTGTTGAATATTATTTCCAAGATAGAAGCTGAAAGTAGAGAGTCCTCAGATATCTTCTTTGGCTGGATAATTCTGTAAGTAGGTACATTTAATTCTTTCCTTGTTGCTTCATCCTGCACTGCTGGCCAATATCTTTCAGTTCAAAAATATGGAGAGAGAAAAAAAAATGGTGAAGTATAGTCAGGATACAATATCTGCAAAGCGGATACTAACTTTCATGAGGTTGTTTGACAAAACTCTGTTCTGTAGCCGCGCGCACATGATTGCAGCGCCTGTTATCTTTCTCAACCAAATTGTGATCCTTTTTTCCTGATTTAGCCTATTTGAATTGCAGAATCAGGAAGAAAACAATAGAAAATGGAAATTGCTGTATGGCATAATGAGTTATTGAACAAAGATGATTGATGAACTCAAACTAGTTGTATTTACCTCTTTTGTTTGGTTTAGAATCATATCACCTGTGGATGTTGAATTCCTGATGAAACTGTTTTGTTTTCCGCATCACTTTCTGTGCATGAGTTGTAAATTGTTGTGCTGCTAACCGATGAAAATCTATTGAGTTCTGCGATTTCTGGGTTGTCTTCCAACTTCTCAGCAGAAGTTTTTTCCCCTCTCCTGGTGCAAACATCCTTCTTTCTGGGTGTCAGCTTGAAAATCTTCTTACAGAAAGCTTTCAGCAGCTTTGGTAGGTGATTTACTGAATTAGAATTGCCTGAAGAGCAACTCGAGTTATTCACTAAACATGGTCTTTTCAAACACCCT
This sequence comes from Combretum micranthum, assembly GCA_024138025.1. Lineage (NCBI taxonomy): Eukaryota > Viridiplantae > Streptophyta > Magnoliopsida > Myrtales > Combretaceae > Combretum > Combretum micranthum. Next base: position 362,269 of record JAMXBD010000827.1, read on the forward strand.
TTTTCTGAAAGATAAACCTCTAGGATGAAAGGTTCCTGTTGCTGCTGAAGGAGCTCGCCCAGCTGTTTGACTTGTTTGCGTTCTCTAGCTTCCATGTGATTCTGCTAGGTGGGATCAGTGTGAGTGAAGATGAGGGACTGATTTAGTTTTAAGGCAGTGAAAGAAGAGGTGATAAAATTGGTTTTACGCATTTATTATGACAGACACAGCATATCTGTCGTTTGGGACTGAACAACGAGACAGAAGGAAGATCGTGATAAAAGTGGAGTGAGAGACCGCAACCCAACATTATCCTTGGTGTTTGTTTTTCCTTTTATGAGCTTTTTAACCTGGGAGTTTACCAGATGACACTGAGCTTGTCTTCATTCTGACTTAAGTAGCCAGAATGGATGTTTTTGTGTTTGCTTTTTATTTTACTCCTCATCTTACAATGTTAACAGTGTTTCCCGGACCACTCATTGCCGCGTTAGGGTATTGCTACACATATCATCATGATTCATTTATTTACTGCACTGAATGTAAATGATGGTAGCAGGTGGCAGGTTTTAGTTTTAACCTTGTGAAGTCCTTATTTGCATATATATCAAAATAATTTACAAAGACAGTATGGAAATTTACCAGGAAGAAGAACCACCCAATTTGTTCATGGTGTTGAGCAAATCATAATTTAACATCCAGTAGTTAAAAGGATAATAAGACACTGCAATTCGGTATTTAGTTTACTAAGATATTAAATTATATCTGATGGGTGTGCAATTGTGATGTCAGCTTTAAGATGGTAAATTTTCATTCCTTATTTAATAAAAGTGGATTTTTCATTTGTGGATTAGAATAGGTTTCACACAAGATACAAAAAAGATCATAAATTTTATTTATTTATTTATTTTTTTTTTTAGAAGATTGTTATAATTCATCTTACCTTTTTCTTTTTTGAAACTCTTGAAACACATGAAACCGGACTTGACAACAGCTAGTGGATGAAACTTAGAATAACAAAAAAATTGAAGTATAGGGCCATAGGGGCTAATTACTCAACTAAGTTGATCATTCTAGGATTTTCAACACACCCGATCTTTAAAAACCGGTTGAACTCTATAGGGTTTCGAGATTGGGTTTTGATATATAGTAAAAACTCTATAGCATTATAAGGTCGGGTTTGGATTATATAACAAACTTGATGGATACTTAATTACCCGATATTATAATTTTTAAAAATAAATAAAAACATTACTAAAGGGGCAAGAAGATGAAATAAGGCATGAATAAACTATAATCTTTTTACCTTCAAAGGATGTTTTTTCTTTTATGTCTACTAGAGTAGTTACGAATTTTAAAACATTTTATTAAATTTTGTTCAAGTCATGTTTATTGTGAAGATTAATATTATTTATTGTATGTTATATTTTAGTTCCACTAGGAGATTTGATTTAGCCATGTTTTTAAGATATTATAGAAAACATATGTTAGAAATATCCAGCTTTTCTTAAATTTATTATTAAAATTTAAAAATAAGTTGAAAAAAATAGATTATAGAATTGGGTTTTAGATTCTAAATAAAAAAATGTGAGATGGATTTAGATATAACATTAAAATCCTATAAGATTATAGGATTAGATTTGATAGATTCTATAAGGTAGCGAGCGAAGTTTTAAATTTATATGATGTGCCCAAAACTTTGACCCGGTTAGAAGTGGGGGGTGCACTCAAGTTTTCAGATTAATGGAGAGCTCAGGGTAAAGTAGACAAACAATGGATTACTTTTTTTTTATTCCTTTCTAATCTCTCTCCTTTGAGGCCCATCATGTTGGTCCCAAGAGGTTTTGTCTTATGTTATAAGTGGACCCGCTGAATGGGGAATGGGCGGGTTGAATGTTATAAATGTTTTAGGATTTATATAAAAGTTAAATCCAGTCCCACGTGGCCAATGATCTGGATCTTGTTGCGTGTCCTAATCTTAATTGTATTCTTGCCATCCTAAATTTTGTAACTTCTAAATCATCGAGTTTCTAACCTCTTTCTTTATTATTGATTGACGATTTCATGTCCTCATCGTTACGGCACGTAGTATCTGCACTGTACCAATGCCAACGTATTTGTCTGCTTCTCTTAATGGCAATAACAGTTATCGGTAATTCCATTAGCTCGGTTGTCCACGATGTGTTTGGTTTATTGGAACGCTCGAAATCGGTTTGGTGTTTATTTAAATTATATACAAATTAGATATAAATACAGATAAGATTTAGATATATATATAAATAAAAAATAGCAATTCAAGCAAGTTATAAAAATAAGTACAATAAAAATTCAAATAATCATCTTATTCTAATCATGACATAATAAATTAAATGGCCCTGTTTAACATTAAAACTCATGATACATCACATATGCAGTGACATGAATATTACCTAAGTAACGGATAAGTAAATGCCAAAATTTTCATTCGAAATTTGTTGGCTGTGGCATGAGAATAATTAATTAATGGTAGTCCGGTCAAGCATCCGAGAATAGTCATATTCTTTCAGCATTTTCATTTATACTTTCATTGCATAAAAGGACGAAAACTCCAATTCAACAGAGTAAACATGAAATTTGCCATGGTTCTTGAAATCAGGTTCAAATCCTGTGGTTTTTTACAAGTTTTTAAAACATTTTTTAGCATTAAATTCTTGATTTTTTTTTTAATCTAAATAGAGTCTTATGAATAAATATTCCTTATCTGTGAAAAAACTATTTTCTATTCATTATACATCACGAATAATAATTTCATTGCTCATATTATAAATAATATTTTTACATATTCCATAAAGTATTACTAAATGAACAAATTATATAATTTGATTTAGTTATAATTTTTTTATCTACAGTTAATGTTATGAAAATGAACATAAATGATGAAATAGCTATTCTATTTGGATACATCTTATAATCTACTTTTGCTAAAAACAAAACTTATTAAAAATTTTCATATATTAACTCCATTTTTAATTAATAATTAATTCTATACATATGCAATCTTTCAATCCTAACAAGTTCAAATTAGTAAAATTAGATAAATGAACATTGTTGCTTGCAGACAGGTTTTTAATGAAAATAATTGTTCAATAATGATGGGTGGGAATGTAACGAACAAAAAAACCCGTGTGCAAGCAGATTAAGTTGGATAAATGAACAATATGAAGATCAGTGTACTTCTTAAATATATTTGGATACTATATTTCATACGTGAATTAAAATTATATTAGGGTGGAATGAAGCTGGGAAATTTTTGGTCTGTTTTTCATCTATATCTGTATCTTTTTCAAAATGATATATGTAAATATGTCCGATTTACATCTATATTTTATCTATGTTTGATCTATTTGATCTTTTGATGACAACTGCCAATTTTTTTTTTTATCTATATCTATTTCTTGATAAATAATTTTGTTAGAAAAAATTTTTAAAAAAATATCTGTATCTGCTTGGAAAAGCTAAACAAACTGACCCTTTTATTATTTACAGATTGAAGTTTATTAGGCAAAGCAAAAATAACATGTGGTTGTTGAAACCAGCAAGTAGATGCTAAATTTATTCCCTCATCCGTGATAAGTATATGTGGTATTATCTTCATTAGCTCATTATGTCAATGTAATCGGGTAATATGAGTGTGTGTGTCCCAGGCATTAGCAAAGCTTCATTATTTGACATTTAATGACCAGTTGTTTTAATTTCAAGCTTGCGGTATTCTATTTCTTCACGAGTTCTCCATGGTCCGAGCAGCTGCACCGGCAATTTCGAGCGCGCAACAGGTGGAATCTATTCCTTAGGAGCTGGACGCTGGTCGTGACTCTTGACTCATGGGTTCTATTCATGTAATATCCCAATAAATGAGTTATTAAGAAGGATTAAAGTATCAAAGGGTATTAAATAAGAAGATTTTATGATTAAAGTATAAATATAATTGTGTTGGGTTCACATGGTAGAAGCTTGATTGAAAATGCATTTGGTAGTGTGTACACCAGCTTCAATGCCGCCAGCGTATGTATTGAAAACTGCCAGCGTATGTAAAGCGAAGGAAATGAAAAGCCACGATTTTTCTAACATCTTTCTTCTTTGTTCTCTATTCCAACATAACTCTAAACCTAGCAAATATCCTTTGGCGTATTCATAGCCGTCAAGAGGATTTGGTAATCTAGATCAAGTAATCAAATCATCAATTTTCTTTTAGGTTTCATAGATCTATTAAGTTCTTAGAGTTTTAATATTGTTTTGAAGGAGAATTGGAGAATCGTTTTAGTTTTCTTGGAGAATCTAAAGATTTGGTGTATAAGGAAGGTTGAGGATCAGATCCAGAAAATTTGATAACCATTCTTTTTTTTAAGATATACAAAATTATAGTTTCCTTAGAAATTACCTATTGATTTGAAGCGAGATTGGAGAAAACTTTGATTTTCTTTGAGATCTGGAATTTGAAAAAGGACTTAAAATTGGTTTTAGGTATGTTTTTTGATGTTTTAATCTTTATGATTTCATAAAATATGTATATATATATATAGATATAGTTGTCGCTGATTTCTGGTTATTTGGCATGAAATAGAGTTCTAGGGTTTGGAGATTTGTTGAGAAGATTAGTGATTCTGAAGTATTATTGTACTCCAATTAAAAGAATTGAGGATTTGATCATAGGTAAATTGATAAATCCTTAACCTCTATCATAGCTATGATTTTATATTGATTCTTTGGTTTGATTGGTATTGAATTGTGATCTAGGATTTGGTCAGATTATTGAGTAGATTGATCTTGTTGGAGATTAAGAAATAAGATGTGATTTTGTAATTCTTTGGAGATTAGGATTTTAGGATATAATTGGATTTAAAATAGTTATATGAAAGACATGTATTGAAATTTATGTGTTTATAAGATCAGGATGTTTGTGGAATGTTCAACCGTGTTCCTTGAGATTGAATCAGCTACGACCTTATCTTGTTTGTTGTATGTGTTTGTAGGATTAAACTTGTTTGTTGTATGTGCTGTAGGATCAGAATTCTAAATTGACTTAAATCTATATGACAATAAGAAATTATGATTGTTGCTTGTGTTTGGCTTTGGTTAGTAAAGACCACGCAGAGTGTGATACTAATGAGGTACTCTAATGATCTATGTGTGAGGTTGTCCTGAGTGAACTCATGCATAAAAATGATTCCTGTAGATTAAGTTTTTGGTAGAGGCCGCGGTGTGTGGGTGATTCCACAACACTAATATATGTATAATTATCTATTTTTATATATGTTTATTTTTATGGAGTCATAAATTACTCCATATTTGGAACTGGATGCATATGGTTCTAAATTTTGTTGCTTACGACTAATATAAGATAAGAAATGATGTTTGCTGCATTAGGAATAGTTACATTTAACTATATATGTTGTGTGTGCATATGTATTTATGTGTGGTTTGGCTTACTGAGCTTTTTGGCTCATTCCTTTCATTTCTCAGGAACAGGCGTAGATACAATCTATTGTGATTTGTCCGGTTTTGACATATTTGTGGATGATGAGGATGACAATAGTGGACTAGATATTCTCGCTAATATTTAGACCACTTGGATAGCTTTGAAATTGAGTTGAAGGCTTATGAAACTTTCTATCTTTTAAGAGATTTCTTGCTTTATGAATTAAGACCATATTATGAGAACTCTTTTATGTTTAAAAGTTTAAGATTTGAAGTTAGCTTTGGTTTAAAATAATTAGATTGATTAAGAGTTTTACGCCTTTAAGGTATTTTAAAATAGGTATTTCTTTTATGTGAGTATTGGAATTTATTATTAATGTTTATATATGGTATAGTATTGTTTAGTCTTAGCGTATTCTTAATAAAGAGAACGACACATGGCGGAGTGTAATGCCTTGTTAGAGTGTTACAATTCAACTCAACATCTGTCCAAGTATTCTTGAAGTCAGCCCTAGTGTTTAACTGTGAAGTGTGTCATCGACTCATCGGCAATGCTAACAGATTAAACTCTGGGAGTAGATCTGTATGTTTGACGTGGTAGCTCCAGTGCTCTTCAACCGAGCAGCCACTTCGTTTAAATCAGCTCATGGATGGTAGCTATTTGAATTCCAACGTTCCAGTCATGATTGATATCATTAGCTGCAAGAAGAAATATTTTGGATATACTAGATTAAATTAGATTATTTGGGAGGATTTTAAGAAGGCATGTTTGAGGTATTTTAAATTCAAATTTACAATGGAATTATTCAAATTTATTGGTGATATTCGAGAGATTTCGTATTCAAACCATATGGGAAGCATATATCCATGATCAGCATAGTTGTGGAAATCGTAATTCAAATACACAATTATATGAGTTTATCATTTAATGTGTTTCTTTTTCTTAATTAAAATTGATGCAAAATTATTTAGGTATAGATTTTAAGTAAAAATATGAATTTGTGTATCATTTTACACATATATAATCTTACTGGTTTTATATGATTTTATACGATTCTATCAATTTTAAATATTTTAGTGAATTATAAAATCGCGATTTTGACGACTATGGTGATGAGATAAAGTATAAACAAATATTTTGGATGATATGAGTGGATATAATAATGGGAAAAATAAGGAGGTATATTTTTGACGAATTTAAAAATTAAGATAAAGTTTCAAGCTACAGATGCACTACACTTCTTATGAGAAGCTTCAAGATTATAAGGATTTCAAATTTGGAGGTTCAAAATACATATAATACGAGAGAAATATCTTTCAGTCTTATCTATCTTCAACGGAAAGAAAATTTTTATTTATTTTAAATAATTTGAATGTTTAAGAAGTATTATATAAAAAAGGAAATAATGTGTTCAAATGAATTTATTACTTATTTATCGATCTGCTTAAAAATTATTTACACAAACATCAATTACATAGAAATAATTGTTAAAATGCCGATGTAATATCATATATATGAGATGTCATATCGCTTTTTTTTTTTTTTTTTTTTTTTTTTTTGCCCTTTCTTATTTTTATGAAAGTTGCACGGAGATTCATTTTGGTAACTAAAGTCATATGATTTTATTTAGCTATTTTTATTTGTAGAGTTGGTAGATATCGATTATACTCGTATTCAAATAAAAAACAACAAAAAAAAAAAAAAAAAAGAGGACAACAAGAAATTTTTTTGATTCGAAAGGTGTGCAAAAGTGTTCGTATGTTGTTCCTGTAGATATAACCTAGAGGCTTACTCGGAAGTTAACTAAGAATACTCAATTAAAGCTATATAAAAAAAATCTACTAACTTCCATCTAAATTCCTTGCGCTGATAACTTCATTCTTATCGTCTTCTAATTTATGAGCTGAAACTTAGAGAAACATTCATTCTTCACTCCTATTTATTTCATTGTATTTTGTGAGTTACCTAGTGTGAGAGTTTAAATAGTTTTGTGGATTAGTAATTGGCTCAGTAAAGTTAGATAGATTGAATAAAGACAATCAAAGCCATTACTTCTAGCGAACTCTTAGAGTCTTAGTGCTTTAAATTTCATTCATTAATTATAGTAAGTGATACCTGTATAGAATATCAAATCCTTATTATTAAAGCTGGAAGAGTAGATTATGGCACAACCTAATTACTATAAATGTTTGACTGATCCTATCTCTTCTTTATCCATGCATTAATTGTTATATATTGCTTTGCTTGAATTGTTCTCATGCCAAAAATTGAAAGAAGTGATTAAGAAAATTTTGGTTGTTAGATGGTCTGAATTTCATTTGTATCTAAACTGTATTTGTATTTGTATCTTATCTATTTTTTATCTATGTCTGATTTGTTTGATCTTTTTATGAGTAAAAATATTTGTTTTTTCATCTATATTTGTTTTTGATAAATAGTCTATATGAAAACAATGAAAATAAGATGAGAAGTAGACAAAAAGAAAAAAAAAAAAAGGACCAACAAAACAGACCCTTAAATTAATATTTTTAAAAATCTTAATTTTGCTAATCCTCTTGGTTACTTATTCTAGATCAATCGGAATGACTGGTGCGAAGGTACAAAGAGGTATCAAAAAGCTCGTTTCGTTGCTTGCATAAGATTAGTGTTTGGGACATGTACATACATATCAATTTAACTGACCGACTGTAGGGTTAATGTCTAGTTGGGCAATAGTGAAATACTAGAGTGCACTAAAAATTTCATAATAGGTCATGGGATTTGGTAAAAGAGAAAAACTATGTGCACTAAGTTGAGTCCAATGGAACATACAGGTTTTTAATCAGTTTCAGAGGTACATATGAGAAATGTTTGAGAAATTCATGGGCAAATTGGGATTGCCAAAGGTAAATACCCTGAGGAGTGCATGGGACACGGATGCCATCAAAGAAGTGGAGAGGAACAACATCCTTTATGGCAAACTAATCGGAGAGAATTGGAATGTAGTGATTTAAAAGTGAAGGGATATTATAAATGAATATGATAAATAAATGCGAATGTTGTTAGAGCCTCAGGAGATGATGAATATGGAGGTACTGGTTTTGCTTTGCTGAAAAAAATGTGTAATAGAAAACTACTACAGCCATATTTGCTTTTAAAATTGTCGAAAAGGGGAAAAAAAAAAAAGAAACTAAATTCATATCTCGTAAATTGTCATCTATGAAAACTATGTGAGAATTAATTTATACCATATTTATTTTTGAAGTTTTTCAAGCAATTTTATTTCATATTTTAGACCATGAGTTGCTAATGCAAGCAACATGTTACATGATGAGGTAGTTAAGCATATGTTAACATTGTTATGGCTTAATGTGCTTTATTGTATTCACATGCTTTGCAGGTTTTATTTGGCAATTTTAAATGACAATCTTTTTACTTAATTATCATTGTATAATAATTCTTTGGATTAAGAAAATGAATATGAAAAGCTCAAAAATAAAATCCATAAGTTCAAACATGTAGATACAATAAAACAAGCTGAAGCTGTTGGAGCTTAGTGGGATGAATATTGATTTTCCATAAGTTCTACTTTTTCCCAAAGATGTAACATGTATTAAAAAGAAAAATCAAATAAACAATCTAATCCACTAAAATAAGAATATAGTTTTTTTTAACTAGAATTTTGAAAACATAGATAATTTAATTTATTTCTAAAAAAAGAAAACATTTACATGTTGTGTTTTTGTAATTTTAAAAAGGAAAAAAACAACATTATGAGAGGACAAAGGTAAATAACCAAAATAAAATAGGGTAAATTATACAAAAAAAACTATAAGCATTTGGAGGGTAACTTTATATAAGATATCAACGTTTCAGGTTGTTAAAAAAAAAGAATCAATGCTTCGTAAAACAAGTCGAATGAGATATCAATATTTTGCAAAGTTCACTAAAAGTATCAATGTTTAGATTAGTTCTCAATTAAGTGTCCTTAATTTTCACCAATAGCCAAATATTAATACATTATTTGACTTACTTGACAAAATGTTGATACTTCTTTTTAACTACTTGGAACGTTGATACTTTAAGTGAATTTATCTCCAAACATCAATTCCACTTATTAGCTTTTTCAAATGTTTTACTTTAAAAGAAAATATCTCCAATACCTTTCTAATAATATCTCCAAATTAAATATAAGAAAAAAAATATTAAAGTGATAATAATAATTTTGTATATGTATGCTTTCTTTATTAATCTCTTATGAAGAAAGCCTGAGTATAGTCTTCTTCAAACCCAAATTTATCAATCAATTTATTACATAATTTATACACGAAATGAAATCTAAACCAATAATATAGGAAAAATAGGTAGAAAATATAAGTTTGCTCCTATATTCTTTGAATTTAAAATGTCCAATCAAAATGGTTCCTAATTATGAAATACGAGTTTGGATCTTTTACATTACACTAACAAATAACAATGAATTAGAACTAAATTTACCTTAACCAAAAATCATTCAATGAATATTTTGTATCTGAAAATAATACATCCAAAGCACAACTGTCAATCAACCAATAATTGTCATATGCACCACATCTTTCCTCCTTACCAGTTACCACCACAAACTTCCATTGCAATGATCTTTTCGAAATACTAAACAATCCTCTTAATATGATTTAATAAAAGCTCCTCATAATATGTTATTCTATCAAATTTATCATTATTATCTCCATCTTGTTCCTATATCACATGGTTTAATTGTACTTTTTTAAAGTCATCAATCTAGTGACTTAAGCAATAATGGTAGCAAGTTCTCTCATGTACTATGTTGGACTTAGAACAAAGTCATGTTTTTGGTATGACTCGAAGATATTATGTATCGTGATTCCAGTTTTAAGGAAAAATTTGATTTTAATTATAAATGATGAAATTACAATTCCATGCCGAACTCTACATGTAACCTTGGTTAAGCCTAAAATCGTTATTTTTGTGTTTATTCTGTTCTTTGCGACGACTATCAAGAAAGGAGATAAATGTCACCAAAGCACGAGCCGACCCACGTTTTACTAACTTTCGTAAAGTAATAATTATTGGTTAGTAAGTGGCAAAAGTAGACCTTATTTTCATCGTTTGTTTTCCTCGGCAATAATGCAATTACGCAGACGAAGCATCTTTCATAATAATGGTTATGGGGCATGTCATGCGACGAAAGGGGAAAGGGAAAAGGGAAAAGAGTAACAATATATAATTCAGCGGTTAATAGGGCCTGGTCCCAAGGAAAAAAATAATTATTATAATATATTTTAAAAAAATATTATATTTTATCTTTTAATAAAAAATCTAATTTAACTTTTCAATCGTATGGTTCTGCGTCCTGATATATATTGTTTTATATCTTCTTCCGTAATTGTTGTTCTGCTCTCAACATAATATATATATATATATATATATATATCATGTGAACTCTCGACAAAAAGAATGCCATTTGAGCTTTGATCCCCGCTAATCAGATGATAACTTTATTATTATTATTATATTAGCAGCGGATCACTTCACTGGCTCCTATCTTTCGACTGAGACTGGGACCGGCAAACTACTGATTACTTCAGACTTTTTAATTTCCCATCCTGCATCGCTTCTATTCCTAAGGCAGTTCATTTGGGCAAGTCCCAAGACAGAGATTCCTTTATGCCAAAGCTGACTCTGATTCCCTACTTGAATGAATAGCTTAGGAAGTACAGATTGACTTTACTGAATTCCGCCTTGACTTTATGCCTCTTCAGTCGGCTGAATAAGGATCGCTGTATTGCGATCTACTTATTCGTTTTCGTTCAGTGGGTCATTCGTATGAGGAGAAATGGGGAATTACGTCGCTCTTTGATCTGCGCCTACGAGCTCTCTGTTTTAGTTTTATGGCAGAGCCACACCAAGGAACAATATCACAATGGATCGAAGCCCTCCTTTTTCTTCCAATTAGTGAAGCGGGAGTCGGGTCTTGTCTGATGAATAACAAGCGCTATAAGGTCATTTTTATTTATTTATTCTTTTTTCCTGCATTTTTTATCGATGAGTGTTCGGTTCGTACGAGTTACATATCAGTTCAGAATACTATAGTTCACGTTACAACTTCTCAGAATACTATAGTTCACGTTACAACTTCACTGATTAGACATCATACTTTAATAAGAACACCTCTCTCATCTCTGCCTTTACAAAGACCCAGCAACAGAGGCCTGCCTTTCACAAGGCTCTCAAAAAGCCAGAGTAGAATGTGCTAGGGATAATATCATAAATAATATGTAAATTTTGATAAAGTATATAATTAGATACTTAAACTTTAAAATTAATCGATTTAGTATCTTAATTTTGACGAGATACTATTGGTGTGTATGAAAAGGTCTTTCAGATATTAAATTAATCAATTTCAAAATTCATGTATTGTATAATTTCTCAAAGTTCAGATATTATTATTATTATTATTATTATTATTATTATTATTAGGGTTGATTACAAAAAAGTTACTTGTGTTTTTTCATGCTTTTACAAAAACATGACTCGTGAATTTTTTTTTGATAATTAACCGATCTGTAATTTTCTCTGTTTTGTTCCATCCAAATTTCTATTAAATCAATCATGTGTCAAGTACATGTAAAGCAAAAAAGAAAAAAAATGTGAATAGAATCACCAAGAGAGTTTGCAAAATAAAAAAAAAAAAGAGAAAATGTAAACTCTTAGATTTTATGCTAAATTTTATGTTTAAACCCTAGAACCAGAAGTTAGTCGAAACTCTAAAGTCAACTAGGGCTACGAAAAACCCTAAAGAATTTAGATCCGGCAATCCTGTGCTAGAAATCCTAAAACAATAAAAATGAGATAATTTTACATTATAGTCTGAAATAATGTGTTACAATTTAAAAGATTAGATCCGTTGAAAATTCATTCCTCTTGGATGCTAATAGGATCAATTTTCGAAAATAGGATCCCGGCACATAGTATGATGAAAATAACCCAATAGAATATTTAGACTCGTAATAAGATGAGGATTCATAAAATATCAGTTTCAAAATTTTTCGGCATCTAAAAATATAAGATATAGCCTTTTTACGTGTATTTCCTTTACTACCGGTATTATTTTATTTTGTTTACCATTCAAGTTACTATTTATTACTATTTCACTATTTCTACTTTTTCTTACTACCTACTTTTACAATCTTGCACACTTATTTCTTATAATTTTCATTTTCAATAGTACTTTATACTTATCATAATTACACAATATTTACTTTCATTACAAAAATACAAATTTGATCAATTTTTCTTCCCCTTTACCCCATGGCCAGTGCCCCCCTCTTCTCTCTCTATCTAATTTAATTTTTTTCAATTAATTTTATTCACACAAATTTCCACTCCAAACTCTATAAATACTCTATTCCCCTTACATTCTTTATACATACTTTCCAAATCATAACAAAACTCTACCAAATTCACTCCACAAATCCTCTCTCTTTCCCTCTTGTGCCATTACACTCCTCCCCCATTCTTAAATAATTTTTACAAATTTTCTTCTTTCATTCATCTTGTACACACGATCACCACCTTAGGTAAATATCTGAACCTCCCTCTTTTTTTCATGTTAATATAACATGAACACCTTGTTGTTTTGCTTTCTAAAACCCCATGAGCTTTATACTAGAGAAGAAATCATAAAAATAACAACTTGTTCATATCTTGTTCAACACCATGTGTATTTATAAATGTTGTTATATTTTTGCTCCTAACCTAACTTCTATATATTACTAAGTATAAATATATATATATATATATATATATTCTTAGAGCCTAAAGCTCATTAATCTAACTTTTTATTTATACTTTTATTTACTTGAATAATTATTTATTTCATGCTAAATAATCAAGACTAGTCATTTTAGTCTTAGACTTATCCTCATCAAGTCAAAACGTTTTCATATTTGTTCATAATCTAAGTCCCAGAAAGCTTTGACATGAATCTAAGACTCCCATGTTTTTCTTTTTATTTTTTCGCTTTTTCTTATGAGAGGTTTTTATCCCTAGCTCACGTAACGAAAATTATTGAGTTAGAAGATTGATGTAGCAAGTTTCATTTGGCAATTTTACATGACAATCTTTTTATTTAATTATCATTGTATAATAATTCTTTGGACTAAGAATATGAATATGAAAAGCTGTAAAATAAAATCCATATGTTCAAACATGTAGATACGATAAAACAAGCTAAAGCTATTGGAGCTTAGTGGGATGAATATTGATTTTCCAATAAGATAGACTAAGTTTGACTCCTACTTTTCCCAAAGTTGTAACATGTATTTAAAAAAAAAAAAAAATCAAACAATTTAATCCACTAAAATAAGAATATATGTTGTGTTTTTCTACTTTTGTAATTAAAGAAAAAACAACATTTACATAGGACAAAGGTAAATAACTAAAACATGTTGGTCCCAAAAATATAAACTAAGAGGGGGGTTAATTGGTTTTCCAAGTTAAAATTTAATCCTTTGAAAATTCTTACCAAATTCACAAACTAGGTTAATCAATAAAAAATGGCTTCTTAACTTTACTTGAAAACAACAAACTTAATAAACAATATCCTTAATTGAAATTCGGATGAAAACAGATTCGAAAATATCACAATACATTAAGCTTAAAACAAAAATAAACTTCCAGACTTTAGTCTCTGATTTAGTTTCTGATTAGTAAAAGTGCTTTCAGTCACTTTCTGAAATAGTTTCTGAATACGAATTGTAGCTCAAATAAACAAATAATTATGCACGAAAATTAAAGAAATAGAGTTTAGAAGAGTGCAAAGCGAGTTATAGAGATTCCGTCTTGAGCATCAACCTCTCTTCCAGCACCAAGCCAATGATCCGGTTGTCTTTACCAGTATGTTCCACCATCCGAAAATAAATCAAGTTACAAGTTGTCTTTTGCCAATGCACTTGGCTACAATATGCACTTAGCTTGATCCTCCTAGCTTCCACAAGCTACAATCAATCTACTGAGCCTACTTGTAACTCTCAATCTCACAAGAAGTAATCACAAATCAATTTGAGGAAATAAGTATAATGTATCGTCTAATTTCAGTACAATGAAAATATAAATAACAATATTTGTTTGAGGAATATTTGAGAGCTTTGATTGCTTGTATTCTTTTTTCACGTTTCAGATTGATATCTTTTTCTTTTGAATTTTTCCATATTTATCCTTCTTTCTTCAACGGTTGGAAAAAGATTTGTTCAAGATATTTTGCAATTAATTCGGATAGGCTACTGTTTGTCCTTCTATTTCAATAGCTTTGGATAAACATGAGTTCCTTTTATCTTGCTGGTTCTGATCTTTGGCTTATAATCCGGATATGAGTTTTCTTCAAACGTTACAATTTGAATCAGCTTTGTAGATAAACCTTAAAAACAATCTGATCACAACGTTCTTGATTAGAAGAATATAACCCACGGAAATAGTAGCTTTATCACTACAAAAGTAGCAGCTTTTAAAATTCTGATTTTGACTCATTAAAATTTGAATTCTTTTGATCTTTGATAAGCTTGTCCTTGATGATTATCTCCATCAGATGCTTCTTGTAATATCACGAGAAAATAGCCATGTCAAAAATCGAATATGAATTTTGCTGTCGTGAAGCTTCAAATGCTATTGATTCGTTAATTTAAATTAATCAAACTTTAAATTCGAATGACTTGAATCCCCTTTGGGTAATTGGACCAACTTTGTGAAACATAATTGAATGTATTACCCAAATACATTACTTTGGTACTGGGTCTTCAAAAAATACGAATTGATTAGGAAAACATCCGTTCTTCACAGTCTTGGTCGTGATTCTTGCATATTTCAAGTCTTTGTATATTAGTTTCTAAAATGCCTTCTGATTGATATACAAACCTTTATAATGCACTGATTTTCCTTCTGAATAAGTTTCTGAATATTCAAAAGCTCTTGAAAACCTTTCCTAAACATCTTCTGAAATACTTCCTGAATTGTATTCTTTTGCAAAAGTATTTTCATAAAACTTAATTATTGCATGCTTAAAGAACTTTGTTAATAAACACTTAACTCTTTTTGTTATTATCAAAATCCATATTGAGAGAAACCAACAAAATAAAATAGGGTAAATTACACCAAAAAGTATAAGCATTTAGAGAATAACTTCATATAATGTATCAACATTTCAAGTGGTTAAAAAAAAGAATTAATATTTCGCAAAGGAAGTCAAATGGTATATCAATATTTTATAAAGTTCACTAAAGGTATCATTGTTTGGATTAATTTTTAATTGAGTTTCCTTAATTTTCATCAATAGTCAAATATTAATACCTTATTTAACTTACTTTACAAAACGTTGATACTTCTTTTCAACCATATAAAATGTTGATACTTTAAGTGAATTTATCTCCAAATATTAATTCCATTTATTAGCTACTTGAAATATTGAAACTTTAAAGGAAAATATCTCGAATAACTTTCTAATAATTTACCCAAATTAATGCTTTTTTATATGTATGCTTTCTTTATTAATCTCTTATGAAGAAAGCCGGAGTAGTCTTCTTCAAAAACAATTTTATCAATTAATCTCTTACATAATTTATACATGAATTGAAATCTAAACCAATAATGTAAGAAAAATAGGTAGAAAATATAACTTTGCTCCTATGTTCTTTGAATTTAAAATGTCCAATCAAAATGGTTCCTAATTATGAAATACGAATTTGGATTTTTTACATTATATTACCGAGTAACAATGAATGCGAACAAAATTTACCTTTGCCAAAAATAATTTACTGAATAATTTGTATCTGAAAATAATACATCGAAAGCAACATAATCAACCAATAATAGTCATATGCACCACATCTTTTCTCCCTACCAGTTACCTCCACAAACTTCCAATGCAATGATCATTTCGAAATACTAAATAATCCTCTTAATATAATTCAATAAAAGCTCCTCATAATATGTTATTCATCGTGTCATTCCTAAACTCCATTCAATCTGTTGCACAAATAAAAAAAAAAGAAAAAGAAAAGAAAATTCTATCTAATTTATCGTTTATGATCTCCATCTGGTTCCCATATCATATGATTTAACGGTCCTTTTAAAGAGTCATCAATGTAGTGACTTAATCAATAATAATAGTATAATAGTAGCAAGTTCTCTTATGTTATGTTGGACTTTGAACAAAATTATGTTTTTGGTATGATTTGAAGATATTATGAATCGCAATTAATTCCAGTTTTAAGGAAAATTTTAAGTTAATTTTAGAAGATGAAATTACAATTCCAATGTAACCTTGGTTAAGCCTAAATCGTTATTTTTTTTTTTTTGTTTATTCCGTTCTTTGCGACGACTACCAAGAAAGCAGATAAATATTACCAAAGCACGAGCTGACCCACGTTTTACTAACTTTCGTAAAGTAATAATTATTGGTTAGTAAGTGGCAAAAGTAGACCTTATTTTCCTCGGCAACAATGCAATTATGCAGACGAAGCATCTTTCATAATAATGGTCATGGGGCATATCATGCGATGAAAGGGAAAAGGGAGAAGAATAACAATATATAAGGGATGGTCCGAGGGAACCGATAGTGGTCCGACTTTAAGCTCGAAAAAAATAAATAATAATTATTATATATTTAAATAAAAAAGATTATCTTCTATCTTCTAATAAAAAAAACTAATTTGGTCCCAAGTCATATAATTTTGTGTCCGTTTCTGATATACATTGTTTCCAATCTTCTTCCGTAATCGTTGTTATGCTCTCAACATAATATATATATATATATACACACATATAAAATATTACGTGAACTCTCGACAAAAGGAATGCCGTTTGAACTTCGATCCCTGCTAATCAGATCATAACTTTATTATTATTATTATTATTAGCAGCTAAGGATAATGTCATAAATAATAGATGAACTTTGATAAAATATATAGTTAGATATTTGAACGCTAAAATTGATTGATTCAGTACTTCAATTTTGAAATTGATCAATTTAATATTTTAAAGAATTTGATGAGATACTATTGATGTGTACTAAAAGTTCTTTCAAATATTAAATTAATCAATTTCAAAGTTTAGGTATCTAATTACATATTTTATTAAAATTTAAGTACCATTTATGGCATCATCATCATCATTATTAATTACAAATAAAATGACCTGTGTTTTCTTGTTTTTTCAAAAACATGATTTGTGAAATTTTTTTTTTGACAATCAACTGATCTGTAACTGTCTATGTTTTGTTCCCTACATGTGTCAAGTATGTGTAAAGCTACAAGAAAAAAAAAAAGCATGAACAGAATTATCGAGGGAGTTTGGAAAAAAAAAGAGGAAGAGTTCGAATTTTTTTTCTTTTAAAGAGGACGAAACAAAGTTCTATCCAATTGGGTCCACAATCTCTTGCACTTTTTGCTCTCATTCTTCCCATTTCTTAAGTCATTAATTTTTGGACAAAACTCTAATTTTGACCCTACAAGAAAACTCTTTTTTATTTTTTTTAAAGTTTTCTTATTTACTTTTTAATTTGTAGTAAAAATTTGATCTCGTGTAGTACCCATGTATGGTTCTGTGTTTGAATTCGTGAGACATTGCTAAATTTGGAGAAAAGGTATGTCCTTGGCTTTTGCTATGCTTAATCTTTAAGTTTGAGCATTAAATCGGAAAGGACATCATCATCTTCCTCGTGTCCTTCTCTCTCTAACTCCTCTCTCTCTCTCTCTCTCTCAAGCTTTATGGAACCATCCCACAATACTTGTTTGGCTCAAATGGGCCACGCACAGTGCTTGTTTCTGTTTGAGTTTGGTAGCAGACCGTAGTTTGGTGGCTAGGTGGAGGTAAAAGTCCGATGTGGGTATTTGAGGTTTGGTGGGGTGGAGATGGAGTTTGGTTTCTGGTGACTGGGTTTCTTGGGAGTTCTAAGAATTGCAAGAGGTGATTTGTTGGTGAGTGGACTTAGTAGGAGTTGACTCGGCAAAGATGAGTCTAGGGAGCAAAAGGCATGCATGCCAAGCTTAGTGATGGATTTTTTGAGGAAGAGAAAGACCCCCTTGTGCTGATTTCTTTAGAAAGATAGTATGGTTCAAGGTGTTTTTCCTTAAGAAAGATAGTATAATTAGTGATTTTGGCATAATGGTTGATGAAGCTATCTTGAAGGTCCATGATTGATGAAAAAATCCATCTTCATTAGTTAGGGTTTCTTCTCTCAATGCAGCAGGCTAATTTGTTGTGTATTTTAAAGTAAAATCTAAGCACATGTGCTATGCACATGCCGAAATTAACAAACATTTTGACAGAACAAAACGGAGACAACTACCTAGGGATGCAACCGGGGCGAGTTCGGGACGGGTTTTTTGAAACTCGAACCCTACCCGAGTCTTTAATGGGTGTCCCAAAACCCGAGAAAAACCCTACCGGGTTTTTTTGTCATTCCCAAAACCCGTCCGGCTAGGATTTAAGGAATTCATAACCCAACCTTACCCGACCCGATTATAAGATTTTTAATTTTTTTTCTTTAAAAAAAAAAAAAAGAAAGAATTTTTTTTAAGTTATTAATGATACAAACATTTTAATTGAAAGAATGAATTTTAGATAATAATATCATATAAAATGATGCAAACACTTCATTTCCACTTACTTTCACATACATATAATATAAATGGGATCCTTGCTTTAATAACATAAATATTTTTAATTTTTTAATATTTTGAATTTATGTTGGGTCGGGTTTTCCCAACGGGTTACATAATAAACCCAAAACCCGACCCAATAACTTATCGGTTTTTTTTTTTAATCCCAAAACCTTATAGGGGTTGATCCTATAGGGTTTTTAGTTGGTTGGGCGATCGGGTACCCTATAACGACCTGCCCCGCTTGCATCCCTACAACTACCGATCAGCTAAGTGTTAAAAAAAATTTCACAAATCATATTTTTGTAAAAACATGAAAACATGGGTCATTTAATGATACTCGATCTCTTTTATATTAGATATATGCATTGAAATGCATGTCCATGTCTCTTTTATATCTAATTATATTTGCATGTGCATATGAACATAAGAACACACTCATACTTTATATATAAGACAATGGGAACTTTTATGGTCTTGTCACAGAACCATACTATCAGTATTATAAAAATTAAATTAATTATCAAAAAATCAATTTAAAAAAAATTGAAGGAGTTCGACTATAGTTGGAAAAGATTTGGACCATTTATTGATGTGATGGGACTCGACCCGTTGTAACCACCATAGGACCGTAGAATTTTCCATAAAACAGTATATATGGTGTACTATATTACATAACTATCATATGTTATGATATATTACATATTATATATTATATAAGTTATGTACTTAGTCAAATTTTTGTGGTTATTTAACATAGCAATTCAATTTGGTACCTAAAGTGGCAGTTTAATATTTAATTAAAATTTTGTGGTTAGTTTTACAACCACAGTTAATGTAATTTCTTCCGTTTCTTGACATAAAAGAGACAACATATTAGTGTTATACAATGTGAGGGGAAATAGTAATAATTCAATGATAGATTGCCTTTTCCATTAGTAAATAGAGCAAACTGTCTTAGGAAAGTAGTAAAAGTAGCCATGGAAAGTTTGATTGAGTATTAAATTAACCATTTTAAAGTGCATGCACTTTTTCATACAAAATTCATGTTTCAATTTTAACATTTACCCTATTATATATCTATTGTATTTTATACATGATTATTTTACACTAGTTTTAATAGTCATTATATAATTTGTATTCACACATCATCTATTACTAAGATGTAAGCTATAACGTATTATATATAATGTATATTTATTTTCTCTATAAATTAAGAGCATTTTTAACAATTATGACTATAAACATAGCCTATTCCATTTTGACAGCCAAACAGAATATTGAAATGGAATTAATGAAGTTAAAACATTTCCAAAACATAGGGAAAGATTGGGCTCTTCTATTCTTGATTCCATTCCATTCCATTTCAAATTAATATGAAATGTGATATAAGTCTTCTTTGCCATTGCTTTGTATAATTTGATGACCAAGACCTAAACATAGCACTTTAGGAGATAATTACAACGAGTCTATAAAGATTTTGTAGAATCTACTTCCTTTCAACTCACCATATCAGTAGCATTCACGAAAAGCCACAACTAATCACCTCAACTTTGCAGCTTTATTTTATTTTTATTTTTTTCGGTGGAATAAAGATTTCATTTCAATGGAGAAACGGTCTCACATACTGGACCAAACACAAAATATTAAATGAAGTCCAAAAAAACATAAAACACAGACCAAAGTCTAGTGGACAAAAACAAAAGGAGGCTAGGGGTTTGTTACCTAGCATCCTAATTGTTTAAATCATAGTGCTGGTCACATCTATCCGATCTAAAGAAGGATGGGTTTGCAGCAGGTGCCTGCAGATTCAACAAGAAATGATCTCTTCCTAGGAGGTTTCGGGAGAATACTTTTTAAGTCTAGTGGTGCAATACTTAGATACATCATTCACAAAAGAGTTCTTTGAACAGAAACAAAAAGTATTAGTTTGTCTGGCTTAAGCTAATTCATGTGCAGCCCAGTTTGATTTCCTTTTAGTCCACATCAGAGTGCTCACTTTCTTGGTGTCTTTTAGCTTCATCATCATGTGCCTGCAATCAATGATAATGTTAGGAGCATGTGCGACATCAGTATCAATGTTTTTGACTAGTCAACTACTTCCATTGAGTCAGATTCAATAATGACATTGGAAAGATTATTCTGTTCAATCCATCTGAGGCTCTGGTACATCGCCCATATTTCTGCTAAAAGAGAGGAAGTAGTAATAGCTCTCTTAATGAAGCTACCTTTGCTAATACCGTTCGAATTTCGATAGATATCAGCAATGGTGGTTGTTCTATTCATCTCTTTAAAGGCAGCGTCACAGTTTAACTTGAAGGAGTTCTCTTTGGGTGGGGGAGGCCCGGAGGGTATCCAGTCCATATTGGGGAGTTTGTCCTCTTGTTTTGACGCTTTGATTTTTTATTCTCTGAACTCATTAGCTGCTGCTCTCGCTTTGGTAAACCAGTTGTGATCACTGGCAATAAACATTATCTCTTTACCTTTATCATTCCTGGAATAATTCAAGAAGCTGATCAGATGGAGTCCTCCCACAATAGTATTAACCACCCCTGATTTGCCTCATTGTCACCCCCTTGATTTTGATCAACATCTTGTTTGCTATATTAGCCTTTCAATTCTATTGGAAGAGTTATTGGTCATGTAGTGCTACTGCATACAAACATTGGTGACAGTAAGCTACTTGGAAATTGGCATGATGTTGTTACATCGATGATAGGCAAATAATCATATACAACTCCTAGTAATTTTATATGCATTAATTTAAATGCCTTTTTCTATTATAAGAAATATGATGTATCAAAATGCAGTAGGTATTATTAGCAAACTTCAAGTTGTCATATTAAGCAAATTATTTCTTTTAAATATTAAACTTATAATGTCATTGATTTATTACTATTTCCATCTATCTTATAATATATTATTTTGTCAACAATCAAGAAAATATATTTTCTATTAAAATTTAAATATATTATTTATAGTAGATGAGTTTTTTTAATTAATGGGTTAATGTCACAAATGACACCTGAATTTTGACAAAACATATAATTATATATGAATTTTCAAATTGATTAATTTGGTACTTAAACTTTAAAATTGAACAATTTAGTATCTAAAATTACTTTTAGTGTACGCCAATTGTGCTTTCATCAAGTTCTTTTAGGTACTAAATTGAGAAATTTAAAAAATTTGCAAGTGTTAAGTTGATTAACTTCAAAGTTTAGATACTAAACTAATCAATTTCAAAGTTTAAGTACCTAATTGTATATTTTGTTAAAGTTCATGTATCACTTGTAACATTATCTCTTAATTAATTTGTGCATTTCGGTTTTCCTTTTTTTTTTTATTAATATATCAAATAGCATTTTATATTTGAATTTATTCATACTAAGTTTAAAAGTATAACTTAGCATATTCAAATAGCATCTTCTCCTATTACTTTTCTTTTTATCATGTAACTTATTATTGTTGTACCAATATAAATATCATTAAAAATACCAAAATGATAAATATTTTATAACTTATATATTCAAACATGAAATATCATCGACTTACATAAAATAGCATAAAGATATTAATATCATTTATATTTAATATAATTTAGTATACCTATTATATTATAATTCACAAATAGAGTTTTATAAATATTGTAAAAATTATATTGCATAAAAATAAATAAATTTGTGATATATACATCATTCATTATCTTATTGATGACATATACTACATGTTATACGTTGTATTAGGTATTATGATTAAGCAATTATTAAATAAAAATGTCATGCGACTTTAATATATTTGTCTAATTTAGTGTATATATATTATAACTTGCTGCATTGTTTTCACTTATAGCTTTTTTATTCATTTATCAAAGAAAAAAAATTAATAATAGAAAAGAGTTATGAGAAAATTGATCACAATTTATTAAATGAATTTTATGATTGAAAATTTACAAGTTTGATTTCATGATTTTCCTTTTAGGAAAATCCAACAATTTAATGTTGTCCTTTTTCTTCGATAAAATAACTGTAGAAGTGATTTTGGTGAAATTGATAAAGAGCTTTTTATCTTATGTCCATCTCTGCTCTAAAGCAAGGTTGTGATATCTTGTTTCTCTTTTTACTAACCTGTATGAAATAAGATTTAAATGACTGAATAATTAAGTCGGATTGCTTAGTGACAGGATAGTCCAATATAAATTTTGGCTGCTTTTAGAGCAATTTTTGGTCTCTCAACTTCGTTTACCCCCCCTACCCCCCCGGCCCCGCGACCCGAACTCTCGATTCCCTTAAGGCTGAAGCAACCGAAATCCAACAACATATTTCTTTTTACTATAAATTCTCGGAATGTTCGTGGGAACACGACGGAAAAAATTTTGAAAATCAGGGTTTAGGTACCCCACCATGTAGGTCCGGCCAGATAGGACTTCTTCTGTTTTTCAGATCATTATGGTTTACTATTAAATATAATGCTCGTAAATTTTAAACTTTAGTACGAATATACTTTTTGACTTTTAAATATTACAACCTACTTCAAAACTTTCATAAATTGATAATATAGAAGGCATGTGCCTTTCAATGGGCAAGCAAAAGCAAAAAAGTGAAAAAAAAAAAAAAACAAAGAGTAAAGAAAAACATTGAGTGTAAAGCTTTAGTGGATGTAACATGTTATGTCTATCAATTTTGAATCTAATTAATGAAATCAAGATTGTTCAGATTCAATTATAAAAATAATGTGAAAAAAAATCTTATGATCCTTAATGTATTTTTCCCTATAACACTCTAACATGTAAATAATAACTACTATCAATTTTATACCTTCATTGGAGCTTCAAGGCATAAATATTAGTCTTTTTAATGGAATATATAGGGTTGATTTTGATTTTCTCTAAGGTTGTTATATGCATCTAGGGAGGAAGAAAGAAAGAAAGGAACTTCTAATTACTTTCTAGTATATGGCAATACAGTGAACAGTTATCAAAATAACTATCATCTACATATTCATGTGTTAGAATATCATTGAAAATTACATACCATCTGTACATTACATGTAACGTGTAACACTTACCGAATTTTTTTTCGAAGGGAGAAGGGCTTTAATAGTTGAATTTCATCTATTTTCAGAATTAATTAACTAAAATTGAAAAGTTTGGTATAGAATTTTACTCTCTCTCTTTCCATCTATTTTCAGAATTAATTAACTAAAATTGAAAAGTTTGATATAAAATTTTACTCCCTCTCCTTTTTTCATTTACTACTTCTACTTTATACATTTTTTATAATTGATTATTAAAAATTTATATAATTTATAATTACTTTTGTGGACCCAGTTAGTCATATATTATAAATGATCTCAAATATTAATAAGTTGTAAACTAACATTTCTATATTTTAAAAAATTAATTAAAAAATAGATAAAATTAATAAACTATATATGACAATTTACCCATACAAATAAATAAGAAATAAAAAGGGTTCAAACGGCCTTTATTTAATAAAGTATCTTGTATCATTAGGATGGGCACCATTACCAGTAATGCTGCTACTATTGTGGGGGACAATATCAAGTGGACGGTGATGCTTTATCTATTTCATTTCTTTTTAACCTAATACAATCACATAATATAGTTATTATTTTTTATATTTATATTATTGCACAGTTGATTGTAACGGGACGAGTCTATTGCTTTTTGTATAAGCAATTATTATTTTCATCACTTTCCCTTGTTCAAACCCTAAAGCACCTTCACATTCAGAACTAGAACGGATCAAATGTTCAACCTCTACGAAGTGTTGATCGCCATAGCAACGGTAGTGGTGGGAGGAGCCACCATAATGGTGTGGATATGGATGCATAAGGACTCTTCAAGCAATAATACTGCAACAGGAGATTGGAATCTTAGTTCAAATCCAAGACCATCATGCATTCCTCCATCAGGACAAGATTACGAAGTGTTCGTGAGCTTTAGAGGTGAAGACACACGTAAAGAATTCACCGATCACCTCTACACCAGACTTGTTGATGCAGGAGTGTGGGTATTCAGAGACAACGAGGGACTCCGTGTCGGTGAAAAAATTGGTCCCGAACTTATGAAAGCAATTAAGGCTTCCAAGATCTCGATCCCAATTATCTCTTCCAATTATGCTTCAAGTAGATGGTGCCTCCAAGAGCTTGCTGAAATTCTCGAATGCAAGAACAATGGTCAAATTATCATGCCTATCTTCTACAAAGTTAGACCTACTGATGTCCGAAACCAAACCGGCCAATTCAAAAAGGCTTTTCACTTGCACCAGAAGAAGTATGACTCTAATGATATTCAACAATGGAAGAATGCGCTCAAGGAAGTTGCATCTTTGAAAGGATTGGAATCAGACAAAATTGCGGATGGTAATTATTTTCATCTCTTAAATGTTATTACTTCGCTTCTTTTTTGAAATCTTAACATGAATTTTGGACATGTAGGCATGAAGGAGAATTGGTGAAGAAAGTACTTAGAAAGGTCTTAAAGAAATTGAAGAAAGTCAATCTAGATGTTGGTGATCGCTTAATTGGTGTACAAGATCATGTAGAGAAAATTAAAAAAATGGTTAATGCCAAACCATCTAATAAGGTTCAGGTTATATTAATCCATGGAATGGGTGGCATCGGCAAAACGACTTTGGCAAAACTTCTTTACAACCAATTTTCTGCTCAGTTTGAACATTGTAGTTTCCTACAAAACGTCCGTGAAAGGTCAAGGGATGATAGAGGTAAGGTTGATTTGCAAAAGCAACTAATCTCAAATATTTTAGGACAGGCATCTGCGGAAGGCATAACTTGTACCGATGAAGGAATTAATATCATTAAAGAAAGATTCAGGGAAAAGAAAGTTCTTATTTTACTTGATGATGTTGATCATAGAGATCAGCTGCAAGCTTTAGTGAGAGAAAGCAATTGGTTAGGACCTAAAAGTATAGTTATTGTCACTTCAAGAAATTCAGAGATTCTAGCAAAGTGGGAAAATAAGTTGAAGTATGAACTCAATGAATTGGATCCTCAACAATCTTTCCAATTGTTTTGCTTGCATGCCTTTGGGAGAAACGCTGCTCGTCAATGTGAACTCGAACCTGTTGCTAAAAAAATCGTATCCATAACTGGAGGACTTCCTCTAGCCATTGAGGTCATTGGTTCTCTACTATTTGACAAGTCCACAGGTAGTTGGATAGATATGCCGAAAATATTAGAAGAGGCACCCGAAGATAAAGTGATGGGAACTCTGAAAATCAGTTATGATTCTCTCAACTATGCAGAGCAACAAATATTTCTTGATGTTGCCTGCTTTTCCTTTGAAGAAAACAGAGACTATGCATATTACATGTGGGATGCTTGTGGCTTTCATCCACGAGAACGAGTGAAAAATCTCATCACTTTATCTTTGATAAAGATTGGAAATGAAGGACAGCTAATCATGCATGACCAACTAAGAGATCTTGGAAAAGAAATTGTCCGTCGGGAAAGTTTTATTGAACCTGGAAGGCGTAGTAGACTATGGAATTCAAAGGAAGCAGAGGATGTCCTAATAGAAAAACAGGTACAAAATTTTACACTTTTTATTTTTAATCCTATATATTTATGAAACTTAAACATTGATATTCTACTTGGCCGAAGTGCACTGATTAGATTAAAATTTTACACTTTTATTTCATCTTGTGACGATGATTCCAACACTCGATTTCGTTACATTGTAAATAAAAAGAGAAGTTCACTTTTTTTTTAACCCTTTATTTTTCTATACCCTTGCATTTTTATAAAGTATATATTCAATATTGGAAATCATGAATTATTTTGAATCATGTTAATAAAGTATATATTTTTCTAATTGATCTTGCAATGTTCTCATGTAAAAGGGAACAAGAGAAATCCAAGGCATGTGCCTCCATCTTTTAAGAGTCTCTGAAATAGGCTTTATAGAAGAAGGAAACTGTTTGACTGGTGAACATTTCGTGGACCTGAGAAATCTGAGGTTTCTTCAAATTGCTTATCCAAATCTGGCTGGAGATTTCAAGGATGTATTTATGAACCTGAGATGGCTCCAATCAACCGGGTTGAGTATGCCAACCAATTTTCATCCCAAAAAGTTGGTGGTTCTTGATTTATCATTTTGCCTAGTCTCAGAGCACTGGAGCGGCTGGAGTCAAATTGAGGTATCACATACTATTCTTTTGAATAAATGAAAACTATCATAGCCAGTGTTAAACAATTTTTTTTTAATCCAATTGTGGTCTGTTTTTATCTCTAATGCAATGTTTATTTTCAAACTATGACCTTATCTCTGGTTTTATAATTTAACGTACAAGATGACTGAATACCTTCCGACAAAGCGGAACTACACGAATGAAAGAATAGTATCAATGTCTTAAAGTATAATTAGTATATACCCACCATATAAGTGAAAAACAATAAAACGTGATACATTAATCTACCAATACTCCTTTTTACATTATTTATGTAATATATATATATATATAATATATATTCTAATGTGATTCGGCATTTCTTTTTTAATTTTTTTCCCCGACTATTCTCTTATAGATGGGTCAAAAGCTAAAAGTCCTGAGTCTCCGATCGTGCCATATCTTAAAAACTACTCCAGATTTTTCAGCATTCAAAGCGTTGGAGATTTTGGATCTTCAAAAGTGTAGAATGTTAGAGACTATCCACCCAAGCATTTGCAGCATCAAAGAAACACTCACAACTCTAAATATCTCGAACTGTGGGCAAATTGAGGAGCTACCAACAGGATTAGGTGAAATGCAAAAGCTAAAGAAGCTTGTTGTGGATTGTACTTCTATAAGAGAAATTCCTATTTCTCAAGGATCAATGACAAAGCTGGAGATTCTTTCTGCAATAGGATGTACGAAGCTTTCAAATCTTCCGGACTCAGTTGGATCACTTGTAAATTTGCATAGCTTATTACTGCCTTTATGTTCTTCGCTGACAAGGCTTCCTGAATCAATTGGAAGGTTAGAATCACTTGCCAAGCTTGATTTGTCATTTACAGGGATTGTAGAATTACCTGAATCAATTGGAAAGCTAAAATCACTTGCCAAGCTTAACTTGTCACGAACACAGATTGTGGAATTACCTGAATCGATTGGAGATCTTCATAACCTGAAAGAGCTTGACATGTCAGCGATCCCCTTAAAAAGCATAACACCTGCAATTGGAAAGTTGAGGAAATTGCAGATATTATTGGCTCAAAATCTTTACGGCCTCATAGTCAGAGAATTTCCTGATATTGGTGAACTATCATGTTTGCAACATCTGTCTTTACTAGGAAGCAGTGTTTCTTGCTTGCCAGCTAGCATTCATAAACTCTCTAGCCTCCAAAAACTTGAGCTAGTTAGATGTCGAGAGCTTATTTCACTACCAGACCTCCCTGGCAGTTTGATGTTCTTAAGTTATTGCACAGATACGCCACCAAACATTTACGATTACAGTAACCAAATCGAAACAACAAACATAGCATTGAAATTTGGCAGCCTAAACAAACTGCAGACGTTGAGAATTGGGAATGTGGCAGATCTCAGGGGTGCTAACTTACGATTGGAGCTTCCCTCAAGTTTAGTGACACTAAGTTTAACATATTGTGGTGCTTTGAGGATGCTTCCAGATCTGTCAAATTTGGAACATTTATCCTGCTTACATCTGCATCAGTGCTCTGAATTGGTGGAAATTAATGGTTTAGAAGGACTGGAATCACTTGAAAAAATGAGTATAAAGGGATGTCGAAAGCTATTAAAACTTAGCGGTGTTTCAGTTTCGTTGATGTATTGTTCTATACATGATTGTGATGCCCTAGAGAACTTGCCACATCTTGCAAGAGCAACAAATTTGAAAACATTAGATATTGAAGGTTGCTCTAGTCTAGTGGAAATCCAAGGACTCGACGGTTTAGAGTACCTTGAAGTGTTGAGGATCAACAGCTGCCCATCCCTTGTAAGAATTAGCGACTTATCCCGCTTGAAGATGTTAAGAGATTTGGAACTTCAAAATGTTAACTTAAGTAATGTTGGTGGAATAGACCAAGTAACATCTTTGGAAAAATTAACTTTCTGGGGATGTCCATGGCTTGAAAGGGTCGGGGATTTATCCCACTTGGAGAAGTTGACACAGCTCAGGTTGTGCAACTGCAAGATGCTGCATGATGTTGAAGGCATAAACAAACTATCGTCCTTACAATCTTTGGTGATTTTTGGCTGCAACCCCTGTTTTAAGTTTCCAGATACTTCCAAGCTCAAGAATCTCAAGCGGAAAACTACCATCCCATGAAGGTAACTCTTATAGACCTAATTGGCTAATTCATGATAATTATTCTATTGCAATCTACCTCTCCTGTTTCCTTGCTTATCGCTCTCTAAAATGTGATTTGATGCAGACAGCTAAAAATGCCAGGTAATTTTTAACATGCTTCATTGTGTCTTTTTTTTTTTTTTTACTTTATTTGGTATGAATACTAGTTTTCAGTAAAGAAACTTCCTACTCTGTAGTAATAATAACTATCATTCCATGTTAATAAAATCTTGTAGGAGTGTATTCATGTATGGTATATTTCTATTGAATTCCACTTTTAAATTAATTTCTACTAATATCTCTTTTAACTTTTCAAAGGAAACCGGATTTTTTGGCATTTTTTTTCCACTTGTATAGGTAACCTTTTTAGTTATATGAACCCTCTTGGTTAAAAAAAAAAAAAAAGTTATATAAACCCTGTTTTCTTTTTCAATCTGCTAATTCACGTAATGATTTTTTTCTGTTATATAATATTGATTCTATCATGAAAAAATTATTTCACCATTTAAAAATAATAGTAATAGGAGTATAAAAGAAAAACATGATCAATCTAACTAAATTTCTATTGGGTCGGCTTTTATATGTATTATATGGCGGGGGGTGGTGTGGATATAAAAACACTAAGTTATGTAACTAAAAAAAAAAGGAAATTGAAATAAGTCAGCAAAATGTAAATGTGCAAAGACACATGTGTATACTTTGTGATTAACAATATATATGTGTACATGTACAGCCGTCTATAATTCATTTTTGAGGCCTTGTTTGGTTCCCATTCTTGGATTCCAATTTAAAGAAATTAATTTCCTTGAATTTGATTAATTAACAATTTTTTGGTTATTCTAGCTATTAAGAGTCTTTTTATAACATACTTGGCTAGAGTGTGACTAGTTAGTCCACATGTAAGTAGATGTCGCCGCCGGTTCGAAACCAGACCAAACCAAACGGGAACCGCCAATTCCAGTTCTAGGAAATGGGGAACTGAAACAGGAACTAGGAATCCCGGTTCTGGTCCGCTTCTGACGAAACTGTTGGTTCTTGGTTCGGTTCCTAAACCGATGAACCGTTTTTTTATTTTGCCCTCTCTCCAAACTCCAACAACCAATCTTAATTAGAAATGAAAAAACTTAAGAGGAAAAAATGGTTCAAATAAAAAGATGAAATCGGAAAAAAAAAAAATAGAGCTTCCAAGTTTATTTATTCTTCTTGGTTTTATCTATTTGGGAACATCCTAAGGAATTGTATTTGGTCCCAACTTTTAAGACTAAAATCAAACATATATATATATTATATATATATATATAATTATGGAAAGATATAAACATCGTTCACATGTATCCATAGGACAAGAACACGTTTGAAAGAGCTTGAGTTTGTACAATACCTGATAATCCTCAGTACCAAATATCATAACTTAATAAAAAACATGGATGACCGATTTCCCTTGCCTTTCCCTCTCACCTTTCTATGGTGGAATTATTGGAAGTTCAGCCGCAACAGCATACGGCTAGGTTTTTTTTTTGGGGAACCAGCTTGGAACCACCGGTTCGGTTCCAGTCTGGTTTCCAATTCTAACCCGAACTGTGCAGACCACTACGTGTAAGTACTTTGACAAAGTGGAAAAGTTGGAAAAGTGGTTGTTGTGATATAATAAATATTACAATACAAAGTATATCTATAAATTTAAGTTTTTAAATAAAATAGTTATAGTAGTAACTTTAACATGATATTAGAATAAAAAGTTATGAGTTTGAATCCTTTATAAACATATTTCAACTGAAGCTTTTAGCTTGGAACAAGGATAGATAGAGTTTAAATATTGAAAATTTTCACCCCAACTTAACCTTCTCGGTCTGAGTTTCATGGAATGCTTACCCAACTCATTCATAAATATTTTGCTTAATGATGGCCTTTCCAATCTTATATGTACTTTGATCGATGGAAATTTTTTAAGTCTCATGAAACAAACACCTCTTTCGAACCAGCAGCTTCCAAACATAAAGATTGTGATAAAGAGTGAGTGATTCAAATGTTATCTACAGGGAAAGTGACAAAGACACTACCGAACCAAAAAGCCAAAGTTCCCACTAATAGGCAGTCAAATTAAGATTATTTTCCCAAAAAAAAAAAAAAAATTCTAATTGAATAGTTGAAATATTATTTGATTATAATATGACTAAGACATAATCGATTTATTCAAATGGATGACAATGATAAATGCAGCATGTATATACTATATGTAGTACTAACAGTTATATAGGTCTGTTTGTTTTGACTTTTTTCTGGTAGATACAGATACTTTTTCAAACTTTTTTCTAACAAATTATTTATCAAGAAATAGATATAGATAAAAAAAGTTGACAGTTCTCATCAAAAGATCAAATAGAACAAATATAGATAAAATTTAGATGCAAATCGGATATATTTTGTATATATCATTTTAAAAAAGATACAGATACAGATGAAAAACAGACAATCCAAACAGACCCTAGTCAATTTAATTGCAAACTGCAATTAACAAGCAAAAGAAGACTATTAAAAATAATAAATAAAAAGTAATAAATACTAATTTATTATTTTAGTTGGCATTTATATTCTAAAACTTGTGCAGAAAAAGAAAAGAGAAGATGAATATATGGGAGGAAAAAAAAAAGAATAAATTAGGTTAAAGTTCATGGCAAGGCGGAATGATGATGATACTGATACGATTTAAATTGCAAACTCGTCCGCAAAATTTTATTGAAAAATACTACAAAAAATGCTGCTTATGCACGAACGCTTTACACTGCCAAATAATAATAATATGAGAACGAACAAACTTGTGGTACTAGTCCACGATTTATGGGATTCACTTCTTAAAGCATGCCATATTCATGCGAGGTCATCTTTTCACTTTTCTTCACGATGTCATCACGTCACGACACAGCACTTCTCCCCGTCTTCCGCACTTCTATGCAATAGACTACGGCATTCCTTTGGGATAAGAAAATAATAATATTTTAATAAAACTTTACAAAAAATACTATTGAGGCAAAAATATTCCTCAAAAATAAGCCAGAGACGAGATTAGTCTAATTATAATAAACTCGTCTCTTTCTAAAACGAATTTAAAATTGAGATAATTATAAAAATATGACCTATGTTATGAATCATTTGCAAAGAGGTGACCTGAATTTTTTTTTTGATAATCACAAGATCTTATTTTAATAATTTTGCGTTAAATACTGTGTGGGTATGAATCCGGATGCAACGATCACGTGCGTGTCGCGTGACTATCGCGCTACGCATGACCCAGGGAAACAACACGTGATAGGATGATCAAGAGAGAATCGTGCAGGGAGGAGGAGGAGGAGTATGCAATCTCAATAGGCTCTAACACACGTGTGACAGGTAAGGGAGCTAAATAGCATCAACCTCACTGAGTACTATGTGTGGGTATGTTCTTGAGTAAATTAAGTGTTTGATTCACCAAGACGGAAATTCGGCAGCACGATGGCGTTCGTCGAATATTTCGCCACCTCCAAATGAGGTAAGGACTAAGGTATTTATAGAGAATCCAGCTGTTGATATCGTCCGTCGGATGCGACAGACGACCAACGGCTAGAATGAGTCTCTCTCATTATGGATATGGTTGTGGGCTCCCTTATGGACCCAGGCCCATTGAGGCATTCATAGCAATGTGTGTGAGCCAATTTGAGAAAGGTTGGAATTGGGCAGGCCAATTCCAACGGGCCCTACTTCAAGCCTACTATGCTAATTCTCTCATGATCATCCCAAATGAATTGGGCCTAACTCTTTAAGCCCTGTCACATTAGCCCAAAGAGTTAAATCCAAATAAGAATTAGGCTCAAGGCCTTTGTAATCAAATTTGTACATCTATATTTTGCCCCCTGACCAAAGTCTTTCGAGCCATATCGAAAGGATTTGGGCATTAATCAAGCCCTTTCAAATGACTTGCAATGTAGGAATCTGGTGCAACATTGTCAAATAAATCTCCTTCTCTAGGAACAAAGCCTGAGATACTCGACGAGCTGCAGCCTGTAATAAAGGGTCTTTGTCGTTTTCGAACCAACTTTCCAGTAATTGTTTGCATTTGAGAACTCTGTTGCACCCTATAGGAGTAGAATCTTGATAGAAGCTTAAGACCATCTGGCCATGGCTTTCACGCCCTTGTTATTCACTGCATTGTTTTCGTTCGTTTGAGTGATCCTGTTCCTTTACTCCCAAAATAGTATGTTATGCCTGTGACATAAATCTTCCTCGCTTACTTTGCATGAATAGTTTATACTATCATAAATTGAGCCCGATTGAGCCTGTATCGATTTTTTAAATCTTCTTGCTCTTCTAATAAAGATTTTGCTTGAGTTGGGTCTTATGAAGCCCTCTACCATATCATCATTCATACTTGTCTCAATCGAATCAAAGTGAAGAGCAATATATATATCATTCCTATAAGGTAGGGTATCGGAGCACTTCGAGCTTCTTCCAGAAAAATGATGTTGAACATTGATCTTCCATAGGTCCCATAATATGTAAATTATAACTTCCACCGTTGATGTTCGTTGGAGAAGATTATAGAACCTTCCCGTAAAACCCTAGAATGTATAATATGCCTTTTTTTACCAAAAAAGGAAACCTATCTAAATAATACCTAGAGCAAAAATAGATGAGCGGACGAGATTAATGCCACAGACGGCATATAAAAAAGATTATCCTATGAAAAGATCTGACATGAAGAAAAGTTACTAAAAATAGTAAAAACGCGGTTTTGAAGACCTAAACGAAGGAATTTGACCGAAAACCGGCTTGGGTCATGAGCAAAGCTCATGAGTATTGCTCGTTGGGCCGTTTCCCTTCAGAATATGGTCTCGCTCGGTAAAAATTCAAAACTCCCCAAAATTACGAAACTGTCATCCCAAAATTACAAAACTGCCATCGACACTAGTCCGACCCTTCTGTAATTTGCAATAGGGCAACACAAATATTCTGCTGTCGTATAATTACTTTTCAGAAATTGTCCCGTCTTGTACATGTGTCACTCTACTATAGCTTAGTACAACATGGTACAATGCAACATTCCTAAAATGGTAGCACATGCAGAAAACACATTTTAAAGGCTTTTGCACTATTTTCCTTCTCTGTTCTGCTAACGTTTTTTTATCTCCATCTTCTTGCAAGACACCATTGAAGGACAAACAAAAAACAAAATCAGAGGAATCCCACCTTCTCTGCTAACGTTTTTTTTTTTTTTTTTTTTTTTTTTTTTTTTTTTTATCTCCATCTTCTTGCAAGACACCATTGAAGGACAAACAAAAAACAAAATCAGAGGAATCCCACCTCTGAAATCTCACATTTCTTCGGATTTATGGCTTAGTTCATGGCGATTATACTCGTAGAATGGTTGCTTCCAAGCTCCATCTAGCCGGAGTCAGCCATTGAATAGCTTTGTTCGTTGTGATGTCGGGTTTCTAGCTGGTTGGGATTTCTTACACTAATTTTCTCATTGCTTGCACTGCACTTGTGAAATCAACAAGTTTCTTGCCGAAGCTTGGAGTGATCCATCCCATTTGGAGCTCTTCCCTGATGAAAATGAATGTCTACTTCAATGCACCTGGTTTGCTCACGGAATACAATAGTTGAGGCATACTACAAAGGTATCAACAGTTGTGTTTTTCTTACTAAGTTTCACTCTTTTCTTTTCTTTTCTTTTTTTTTTGATCCTGTTTCTTGTAAATTCCTTGCAGCTCAAAAACCAAAGAAGGTTCCCGTCTCATCTGCGACTGTTTCTTCCCATCCAGCAGATTCATACTGGTCTTTCACATCTTTGCTGCAATCTTGCAAGTCTATGGGTTACATTAGAAAGTAACGCACCGATTCTTCACCTTCTACTCAGAATATTATGTTACAGATTTGTATTCTTTGGCAATCATTCTCGTTTTCCCTCAACTATCATTTTCATCAATGCATTGAATAATCATATGGTTCGGGTTCACTTTAGAAGTTCATAAATCTTTGCAACTGAAGTAACAAAATTTCATAAAAACTCATGCCTTTGTTTCTAGTTATCTACTACTGTGTGAAAGTGATTGCACTGATATTACTTTAAAACATCCAACCTAGCAGAAAGATTTTGAGCGTTGGCATGCCAATCTGCAGGATTGAAGTTGTAGTTCTTTTAGAGTTATTGCCTCATTTAGTTTTGTGGAAAGCTCATCCAGTAGTTCGATCCGACTTCTTGCCTTCTCAAGTACTTGCATTATCTTCTTCCTCTGATAAATTAGTTCCCTTTGCATCATTTTCTTTCCCTATCCGAACATTAACAACTGCCTGCCGCTGAAGGTTCTCTGTCCGAACATTATCGCAAGAGTCGTAGTCTCGCATTGTTTGCTTTAGTTCTAGTAGTTTCGGCCTCAGCGCGAAGTTGATCAAGAGTCGTAGTCCGAACATTATTGCAACGAACTTGCAACTGTAACTGCAGGGAACAACCATTGCTCTTTGTAATGTGTCTTTACAACAATTACAGATTACAATACTTTCCAATTTCACCCAGTCTTCTTGTAGATACATAATGTGTCTTAAGATAGAATTAGCAAGCTGGGAGACAAATTACAAAGTTTCATCTTGTTTGACAACCCTCCAAGGTAACTCGGTCTTCTAGAAAGCTTGAGAGGACACTTCTCATATTGTCAATCGAAACTGGTTTTAAGATAACACTATCCATGCTCGCCCTCATGCAATTTTCTTTCGTCACCTTATCAGTGCTTCCAGTGATTGCCACTATAAGTGGCTTGTCATTACGTTTCGCAAACCTCTCGTGCATATGGACAGCAATTTTATAACTGTCTATACTAGGCATGCAGGCATCCATAACTAGAACTTCGAGACCTGGGAAATTTGCCTGACCATGATTTATTGGCAGTTTATGCATCAAGGCAAATTTAGATTCGATTTGATCCGCAATTCCAAGTTTTACAACAAAATTAGCAATACATCCCTTGCCAAGACCTTCACTTTCTATCCACATATGTCCATCTACGAGATTTACAAACCTCTTACAGATAGCAAGTCCAAGACCACCGCTACCAGAATTTCTAGCCAACAATGTCTGTTTTGGAAAATTTTGTAAATAATTTGGGAATATCTTGTGAGTTGATCCCTGATCCTGAATCTTTTATCTGTATGCGTACATAAAAATGGCTATCACTTGGCATGGATAAAACTCCGAAACTCAGCATCATATCCTCATTTTTCTCGTTCTATGCTTATTTTGTCTTGTCTTGTCTTGCCTTTGTAAAATCATCATAAGCGAGCTTGATACTCGTCAAGAATATGTGTACTTTTAATGTATATGTTTTCATGATGATAAAATGCTGCATGAGTGAATATCTCTTGTTTGTGAAACTAACATATCTTATCTTCTTACTATGCAGGATATATTTGATCTCACTCCTATCACATTTCTCTCCTCTACTTTTGAAGTGGTGGCACACCAATACTCTTTACATCGCTTGCATTGTTTTCTTTGGAAATGAAGGTGAGTAAAAGGATGAAGAAGAACAAGCTGAATAATGCGAGGAGAAGTGAATATTAAGCAATCAGATGGTAGTGTGCCACAAGTTCCATCACCACAAGATGAATGGGTTGACGCAACAATTTCAAAAGACTTCTTTTGGGTAGACATACGAAAACGGGACTTATTTCCACGTCAACCTGTGGATGGTGAGTTGCGCTTCATAAGTCAAGAATCTCGTGCAGGAAGTAGAGCGCTCATAGATGCATCTTCCATATTGCGATTCAGAAATGAAAGGAAAGAGCTGCCTCTCTCGGAATGCCAATTTCATTGTCCTAAACAATTTGTACAAGTATGGGGTCCTTGGGTAGGACATATTATTAAGAGATATGGAAGCATCCTACAACAAGCGGGGGTGTATGATTCAATATGGATTAGCTCAAAGTTAAGCTTTGCTCGCACCGCTGACACAGATATGTGGCGAGCCATCCTTTGTCGATGGAGTATTCAAACACACAGTTTTATCACATCTTGGGGTGAAGTTACTCCTACTTTGGAGGATGTATGTATGCTACTAGGCTTGCACGATGTAGGACTAACGGATATCACTACCGCTGAGATTTCTGAGGAGGACAGTAGCTTGATAGACTTGTTAGAGACTCATATGGGAGTAGCTGTAGATAGTCGTAGACAGCTTACATTCTCCTCATGGCTTAAATATTCTTTGGGCAAGAGAAGGGAGGTGAGTTTACCCACGGGCCTGGCTACAATAGCAAGTAAGTATCCTCGTATCATTTCATTAGCATATACTATTCTTTTTCCAATCATGGCTTAACTCATCTATGTTTTTTTTTTTTATTGTCCTAGGGAGGAGTTAATAGCCTTTCTATCATTGTGGCTTTCCTTGTTTGTATTCCCTGGCGGTCCTGAAGGCAGTATTAGTCCTCGCTTCTTCCACTTAGCGATCCGTATCTCACGTGGAGAGCGTTTCGCATTGAGCCTCTTCTATTTGGGGTCTTTGTATCGACGATTAGATCTTTACCATGAGTCCTCGATACGATCCAAGGGACGGTACATGGTGGTATGTTATGTAGACATGACATTCTTGCAATTATTTTTTGCTGAGCGTTACAAGAAATACTATGATCCACCACTTGAAAAACCTGATATAGTTGAACCACGAGCTTGGGCATGGGTGAACAGAAAGCCTTTGGGATTGCTAATTGATGTGATAGATAATGTTCAGGAATATAATTTCCGCCCTTATACTAAGGAAGTGGCTGGTTACGAATGGTACCCAGAATTTTATCCTCGAGGTTCTGAAGACTTGGTTAACTTGGTAGAGAACAGAGACAATTTGTCTACTGCTGAGGTGGGTTTTATCATTTGGTGCACACCTGGAAGTCTCCCTTCACTTCATGACTGGTGTGACTCTTCTGAAGAATTTCTTGAGTGTAGTGTTGTGGCATATCTACCCCATCGAGTTGCTCGTCAGTTTGGATTTGATCAGGGTGTTCCTCGTAGTATTGAGATTACTGGAGATTTCAATGAATGTTGTAAGGAACTTCATCCAGAAAATTGGAAATGTATTTATCCAAACCTCAGACAGATCTTCTTCCCATCTAGTGATCGTATTGGCGTCATCTCCAATGGGTGGATGACTTACTGGACACGTTGTCTGGAAGAGTTTAAAAATTATATTAATTCAGAGATTGAAGTAGCACTTCCTGAGCCTTCTATACACAAATTTGAGTTTTACTTTCAGCTTTCAAACAAAAAGGCTTTCAATCAAGTCCAGAATCAAAGAACACGGTCTCCTATCAAGGTCATCAGGCACGTCAAACGTTCACGTGTTCATGAGGTACTAACACTAACTGACTGTATCATTGATTCCTTATATGCTTTTGATATATCATTGACCCTCTTTTTTTTTAGGATGAGCTGAGGACAAGCCAATCCAATATCACGAGCCAAAGTGAGGTGAATAGGGATGTTTCTAGTGATAGGAACATCGGCACTTCCGAAATATTTGTTTCATCAAAATCTTCTTCACCAAACATTTGCCCTTATCCTAATCGTTATGGTGTTGGGAAAGTACTGCAAACAAGGGGTGATGGTGTAGTGACTGATGAAGATGATGAAGACGTGGTTGGTGAAGAGGAAGCTTCTGACGGCTCTG
The DNA here is from genome assembly GCA_024138025.1 of Combretum micranthum. NCBI lineage: Eukaryota > Viridiplantae > Streptophyta > Magnoliopsida > Myrtales > Combretaceae > Combretum > Combretum micranthum. The sequence goes on from JAMXBD010000827.1 coordinate 401,370, forward strand.
GAAGTGATAGAAGCGATCATGCGGATGAGAGCATACAAGAGGAAGACATTGATGCATATGCAGATGCATTAGCTGCGGAGATTTGTGGTGAGGGAATTGATGATGTCCCTTGTAATAATGCCTCCGAACCCCTGGCACATCAGGATACTACTCTTGCTCTTCCAAATAATGAAATACCAGAGCAAGTTGGAGGGAGAACACGCACCCGCACATGATAACTTCAGGGGAGAGCGTTTCCTTTTATGAATTCCTGGTCCCCCCTATTTACTTGGAGTCATTAAAGAGGTTGCATGCACGTGATGGGGATTTTTGGGCAGGATCAATTTGTCCTGGTTCTGAAGTCACAAATGCTATGGTTGTGATGTTAGGTCGGGCTTGTATGCTGCTAGGTAGACCATGGAATTCATTTTCTTCAGCTGACTTGGAGTTATTGGTACAAGCTTTTAATAGTGCTCGTGCCTTGGGGTTTAAAATTGATAGCTTGGAGAGTGTTGCTAGCAAGGCACAAAAGATATTGCACCATCGACCATTAATCCAACGTTACGAGAGGCTCAAAGCTGAACTTGAGGCGACACAACTCGAATTGGAGAATTCTCTTGAGGGTCTTGATACTGCTTCTATAGCAGAATAGATTATTACATTGGTCATGATACTTTTTTTTTTTTCAAGGATTGCGTTAAGTTATGTAACTTCATGAACTTTGTCTTTGTTTTGTTTCATGTTTCATGCACAATATTTCACATGATGCTACTTTCTCTTAGTTTTGTTCCCTTCACTTGGTATCGTATCATAGTACGATGAACTCGTGCGCTTTACAGAATGTAAGATTCATGTAGCGGCACATTATATGTTATGACTTTGCGCGTTTAAATTATTATTTCTTTCGCGAGCAAAGACTTCTTGATTTCACAAGAATTGTCAAGGGGGTATTACCCACTACTTGACCATTCCATCAAATGTGATGGTTAACATAACATACTTAGGAAAAAATTCATATGCATGTATTATGCCACGCGCTTAGTAAATTTTAACAATTACAAGCTGCATGTAACATAAAAAATGTCGCGCGCATAGGAGACAAGTCTCTTACTAAGCAGCAGCAACATACAAATATAATCTATAACCAAATGATTGATCAAATAATCATGTGAAAGCAAGCTCATATTATTCAAGCTATCATCATCACTGATCATGCTATTACATATGAAACTTCTTTACATATTGAAAATTTATAGGAGCTGTAATAGCATCAGTCTTTGGATTGAGGAGCTTGCAATACCCCTATCATGGACTTCATGTATAATGAAGGGACCTTCCCATTTTGGCGTGAACTTTGGTGCAGGTATACTTCGGCGCACATGCTCGGCTGCACGAAGTACAACATCACCCACTTGAAAGGACCTTTTCCTCACCAACCGTCGTCAGGCCAGACCAAGCTTGTGTTGGTAGTTGATCAAGTTGTTTTTGGCTATATCTCGTCTTTCATCTAAGGCTTCCAGATCTATTGTGCGTAAAGCATCTGGCTCAAGCTCAGCATTGATCGCCAGTCGTGCTGAAGGGATCAGAACCTCTATGGGCACAATTGCTTCGGCACCATACACTAGCGAAAAAGGTGTTGCTTGTGTTGGTCGCCGCTTCGAAGTCCTATAGCCCAAAGTGCTAAAGATAGCTTATCATGCCATTCTTTATGGTTGTCATGTACCATACGACTGAGAACTTTCAAAAGAGTCTTGTTTGTAGCTTCCGCTTGGCCGTTGCCCTTAGGGTAATAAGGGGTCGACTTCACATGATCAATACTATATGATTCCAACAGTTGTCGAACATGCGAATTGATGAAAGGAGTGCCATTATCTGAAAGAATGCGCTTCGGAATCCCGAATCTGCATATAATGTTCTCCTTAATGAAGCTTGCAACTGTCCCGTCGCCTTCTTTAAAGGAATGCTTCTACCCACTTAGTAAAACATTCAGTTCCAGCTAGGATCCAAATACAACCTAGATGGCGGGTGAATAGGACCGATTAGATCAAATGCGCCAAGTGTGAAAGGCCATGGTGTTGTTAACTGTGAAGTGCAACTGCAGGAGCATGAATCACATCTCCATGTTCTTGGCAAGGAACGCATCGCTTAACAAAATTGGAACATCTGATTCCATGGTTGGCCAATAGTACCCCATGTCTAAGTTGATAATACAACTTCCTTGCGCCTTGGTGCTCACCACATTCTCCAGCATGTACCTCGTTAATATCTTTCTGTTTCAGGAGATGTAATGCATCTGAGAGGCTTTCCCATGAATGAGACTCTATACAACTCATCCTCATGCATTAGGTACTTGCGTGCCTTCCTTTTTACTAATTTGGCATCCGTACTATTAGTCGGTAGCACGTTATTCTTCAAATAGTCAATTACGGACGACGCCAATCTCCAGCACTTGCGACAAAATTACATTCTTTTGCATCTGGTAACTCAGAGCACTTAGGACAATGCTTTGTACCTGAGATGCATCCTTAGCCATTGAGGGCCAGTAATACCCTGCACGTTGAATGCGACGATACAAAGGAGGTCCTTCTTCCCCACACCAGATCTTATGATACTTGTCTAATTTTAATGAGCCTGTTTCGCGCAAATGCATCGCGATAGAACGCCCTCCGGTCCTTTAAAGTACAAAGCACCATTGATGCGAATAAAATTCTTCAAGGTTACGATGGAGGCTGCATTGGGTTGTAATTGATTCTTGATACCAACACGCCAATCATCTCCTGTTTCATCGTCTTCCTCCAACAATTGCAAGGTTGTGCAAGGAATAGTTTTCTTGATAACTTTGACATCTAGGCTTTCATCTGAAGCATGCATTGGAATCTTAGATGCCAATGTTGCCAATGCATCTGCGTAACGGTTCGTAGATCGTTTGGTATGTTCATACCTTACGACTTCAAACTTCCCAATTAAAGCTTGCACTGCAGCCCTATAAGGCGCAAGTGATGGCTCCTTGAGGGCATATTCACCATTGGTCTGCTTAATGATCAAATTTGAATCCCACGAATACACAGTGGTTTGCTCCAGCTTCCAAGGCAAAGACGATCCCGAGTAACAATGCCTCATACTCGCTTCATTATTAGTGCAATGAAAGTCAAGCTTAAATGCCAAAGGTATTTCTTGGCCATTAGGTGATGTTAATACAACTCCTGCTCCCCACCTTGACTTCCTGATGAACCATCAAATTGAAGTGACCATTCTCCTTCTGTTTCTCATGAGTGAGTCCTCGTGAAATTCTGCTGGTATAGTATCTGTGATCACATCTTCACTTTCGTTCGGAAAATGAGCCAAAGATCAGCTAAGGCCTGTGACTTAACAGCTTTAGGAGTCTGTATTGTAATGTCGAACTCTCCAAGAAGCAACAACCATTTTGCAATACGCCCAGACAACGCTGGTCGTGACAATAAATACTTGATAGGATCTGACCGTGTGACAAGGTTAACCTTATGTGCCAGAAAGTAGTGACGTAATTTTTGAGTTGCAAACACCAGCGCGAGACAATGCTTCTCGCAAGCTGGGTATTTACCTCACTTCCTTGAAGTGAGCGACTCAAATAATAGACGGGCGTTCTTGGCCGTCTATTTCTTGTGCAAGTAAAGCTCCGATTGATCTGCTGGTAGAAGTGAGATATAATATCATCGGTACTTGCTTCACAGGCATAGTCATGGTATGAGAAATTCCTTTCTTCATAAGTTGATGTAAGGGATGCGAAATCTCTGCAAGTGCAGGCATGAATCTCCTAATATATGAAACTTTCCCCATGAAAGTTTTCAACTCTTTCAAAGTAGTTGGCGAGGGCATAGACAATATAGCTTGTATTTTTGCAGGATCAACATCAATTCCCTTCCTATGGACCACGAATCCAAGGAATTTTCCCGAAGCAACTCCAAAGACACATTTCAAAGGATTCATGCGAAGCTTATACAATCGACATCGTTCAAAAACCTTCCGAAGATGGACCAAGTGGTCTGGTGCATGTTTTGATTTCACGACTATGTCGTCCACGTAATCCTCCATGAAATCATGCATCATATCGTGAAAAATGGCTGTCATTGCCCTTTGATAAGTAGCACCAGCATTCTTGAGTCCAAAGGGCATGACAGTATAATAGAAATTCCCAACAGGCGTTCGAAAGGCAGTACGCTCAGCGTCTCCAATTGCCATCTTGATTTGATTATACCCGCTGAAACCATCCATGAATGAAAATAATTCATGTCCTGCCGTGACATCCACTAAGGTGTCTATATTTGGTAAAGGGAAATCATCTTTAGGACAAGCCTTGTTCAAATCTCGAAAATCTACGCAAACCCTTATTTGGCCATTCTTTTTTCTAACAGGTACGACATTTGCGAGCCAAGTAGGGTGCTCGATTGGTTTGATAAAGCCCGCATGAAGCAACTTCTCAATTTCGTGTTTGATTTGAACCTCAACCTCAGGACGGAAAACTCGTTGTCCTTGCTTAATAGGAGTCGTGCCTGGGGCGATATTTAGTCTGTGCACTACAAGACTAGGATCTAAACCTGGCATCTCATCATATGCCCAAGCAAACACGTCCCTATATTCTCTCAACAAATCAATGAGAGACTTTTAACATCTTGTAACAAGCCTTTGCTGACAAAAATTGGCCGCGACTCCCTGGACGCGCTAGATCCAATTCCTCAATTTCTTCATTCTGTGGCTTTATTTGATCTTGCATTTGTTGAGGGGCGGGTTGAATTTCTTGAATTGGTACAGGGTCTGAAGAAGAACAAACTTCCTTAGACCCTGGAAACCGTCATAAGAGATATACTCTTCGCCCATCTTCTCTAACATAACTTTCAACAGCGTCAGCTTGCTTGTTCTTCTTTTTACCTCCTCGACAACCACGCATTTTTCTCTTCTTTTGTTGGCCCTCTTGAATTTCTTCCCAAGTGGGTAATGGTACACCTGAAGCTCTAGCAATAGCTGTCTCACCTTCATCAGAGTACTCATTGAAGAAGGTAGATTCAATGAAATTTGCCTCATCGTGCTCGAAAGGATTCTTTGTAGCAGGAATAAATATATCCTTCCCTTTCCAATGTCCTTTGATACATTGATGCATCGTTGATGGCACTAAATTGTGATCGTGCAGCCATTTCCTACCTATCAAGAGGTGGTAGGACACAGGCGCATCAATCACGTGAAAAGTAACACTACCGGATAGGTCCAATCTTAAGATCAACATTAACTCTTCCAATGGTCTTTGTTGTAGTATGACTAAAGCCATTACTGAAATGGGTTGCTTCACCAAACGACGATAGTCAATACCAGCAGCTTCAAATGTAGTCTTAGGCATGATGTTGAGAGAAGAACCAGCGTCAATGAATGTCTCTTAACTGGATAGCCATTAAGTGTGCCCTCCACATATAATGGTCGATTGTGATTTGGACCGTCTACACACATATCTGCATCAGTGAACAAGATTGCATTTTCATGTGCTCGAGCCATTCTTTTGACTGGCTGCGCTGCACTACACTCGGCATATTGTCCCTCGGAAATTTGCGCGAGCATAGTTGCTGCTGCAAGCCTTGCCTTCTCATCAAAGCCAAGTAGATCAAAGAAATTTCTAAAATTTGAAGTCTTCAAAAGCGCCGCAGCAATGGGTGCACAATCATTTTCCTCAATTACATGTTGTTTTCCTTTTGTGTTACTTGCCTCAGTAAGTGGTGTATCACTGGCCTCGACCATGGCAGGATCATGAATAACGACGTTGACAGCACCACGCTGATTGTTATGGGTTGGAAGTGGATTGTTCCTAACATCGTTATTTTCAATAACAAGCTCTCCATCTGCACTCTTTCATTGAAAATTCTCTTCAAAGTAAAACAATCCCTAGTAGGATGCCCTACAATCCTGTGGAACCTACAAAACTTGGGATCATTCTTCTCCTCTTGAGTTGGTAAACGCTCTACCCTCGGGAGCTTAAGATTTCCATCTCTCAACCATTGATCGAGCATAGCATGCACTTTTCCCATTGAACAAGGATATGTTGGCACTTCCTTTGTTCTCTCACGTCCAGACTTTTCAACTCTTCGTTTCTTCTCATCTTTGGGATCCTCACTTTGAGTTGCATTCACAGACGGTCCTCTTTTGTTAAAATTCACGCTTCCTCCTCTCTGTCGCGCGACAGAATTATTAGTCCTTCGCGCGTTTTCAACCAGAGTGGAGAATGAAGCTAAAGAAAGATTTTCTAGATGCACCGCGTACTCAGTAAACATGCCTTGGATACAAATTTTCACCAGCTCTCTTTCATCACATATGTCTTGGATGTCTAGTGAACGCTCTCTGAAGCGCTCAATGTAATCCATCAAGTCTTCCTTGGGCTTTTGACGGATTCGTCCCATATCAGTCAAGGTCACTCGTTCTTGTGTGGAGAAGAATTTCTCTAGGAACATTTTGCACATGGTTGCCCATGAATCTACAGATCCAGGGGGAAGATTCACGTACCAAGTGTACGCTTTCTCTGTGAGGGACTTAGAAAATTCCTTCAACTTTAAATCATCATCAAATCCATAAACCTCTAGTGTTTCAATGAACTTCAACAAATGTTCCTTGGCACTTCCCTTTTTACCATTGAATAGCATGAATTTTGGACTCACGTAGTCCTGAGGATATGGCTTAGCAGCAATACGTTGATTGTATGGGAGCTTGAGATCCAATACTCCCACATCTGACTTAGCTTGTATTTCCCTTAGGTACATGTCCAGATCTTCCTTCGTGACGAAAGTACCTTTAGGGGTTGAAGTAGTAACTTCAACTGGTGTAGCTGGAGTGGCCGTTTGGAGTAAAGTTACATTGGGTTGAACAGTAGGTCCACCAATGACAATTGGTGGTGTAGCCTGTGAGGATGAAGATCCTCCGAGTTGAGCATGTAATGCAGGCTGGAAGTTGATGGTGTTCCAATCTGAATTCCAGTGTTCATTACCTGAGGTGCAAGCGGTTGTGATTACAGGCTCTAATGGAGGGATTTGCTCTCCAACTCTGGTAGGATCTTGTTCAGGAATAGAAGTAGGATTAGCAGGTGGAGCAACTTGAGGTGCCTGAGAAGCGCGTTGTTGCGCAACAACAACAGGGTCGACGAAGTCGCACCTTGTTGCGTGGCAGCAATAGCAGCTATTCCAGGCAGGTACTGAGCAAATATTGTCATGAATTGTTGGAATTGTTTTGCAGACTCTTGCATTGATTGATTGACTTGTTGGTATTTTCTTGCACAGCACGCAAGATCGCAGCATTGTCGATTTGAGCACTAGTAGGTTGGTTCACATCCTCAAGTGCTGGCATGTCATGTTCAGTAGCCTCGGGATCAACATTAAGTTCTTGAGTCGTACCCTCAGTGGGATCGGTAGGTCTCTTCCTTGGAGGTGCCATCACACAAGTGTTGATTTCCCTATCCCCAGTGGAGTCGCCAAAAATGTGTGGGTATGAATCCGGATGCAACGATCACGTGCGTGTCGCGTGACTATCGCGCTACGCGTGACCTAGGGAAACAACACGTGATAGGATGATCAAGAGAGAATCGTAGGGAGGAGGAGTAGGCAATCTCAATAGGCTCTAACACACGTGTGACAGGTAAGGGAGCTAAATAGCATCAACCTCACTGAGTACTATGTGTGTATGTTCTTGAGTAAATTAAGTGTTTGATTCACCAAGACGGAAATCCGGCAGCACGACGGCGTTCGTCCAAGATTTCACCTTCCAAATGAGGTAAGGACTAAGGTATTTATAGAGAATCCAGCTGTCGATGTCGTCCGTCGATGAGACAGACGACCAACGGCTAGGATGAGTCCCTCTCATTATGGATATGGTTGTGGGCTCCCTTATGGACCCAGGCCCATTGAGGCCTTCATAGCAATGTGTGTGAGCCAATTCCAACAACGGCCCTACTCCAAGCCTACCATGCCAAAACTCCCATGATCATCCCAATTGGATTGGGCCTAACTCTTTAAGCCCTGTCACATTAGCCCAAAGAGTTAAATCCAAATAAGAATTAGGCTCAAGGCCTTTGTAATCAAATTTGTACATCTACAAATACAAATAGAGGACACGTGGCAAATTTTTTACTAGTTCATCTTATTATTTATAACTTAACTAATAAAATAAATAAATAAATAAATTTTAAAAATTGCTAGAAAATTGGAATAAAAAGAAAAACAAACAGAAAGTTAAAAAGAAACTATTGGAGAAGAAGATTGTTTATTTGATTAAAAATCATTCATCCTGAGCTTGTAAACTCATAACATCAAGCATCACTAGAGAATAAAGTTGACTAGAAAAAAATTAAAAAATTATATTTTTATGGGAAACCTAATAAAGGCTTTTGTTCTTCTCCAACATTCCAAAGTTCTGTTCATCTTCTACACTCCAATACCTAGAAAGCTTTAACCTTTGATGGACATCCATAGACATACCTAACCATCATTGCTAGCCATCAACATTTACTACACGCAGCCAAATCAACACCTATTTGACACTCACCAGAGTCCAAATCGTCACTAATTGATACCCATTAATGGAAACACATCAACCATCAACGAACTAGTTGTAAAAAGCTTGAGACAGCCTAACCACCCAAATGCCTTTCACCATCGTCAAAACTCTAGTCAAATTCCGATCAATCCACTCCCTCTCATAATATATCTCATGCAATCTCATCATGTTTTGACATCAATGTTGAAGAGAGGAGCTGCTGTGGTCTTTGTTTTCGTATTCCTGATCTATGTTTTGTTTGTCAGTGAAGCCAATTTATTTTTGCTTCAATGGATTTTGGTTTTTGAAACCTTCTTTCCTCTCTCTCTCTCTCTATTTTTTTTTTCTTTTCATCTTTGCAAATTCTGATCTTATTCTCTAGTGAGCGATTTTTTTTTGTCAAAATTCTCTAGTGAGAGATGATGTTGTTGGTTTATAAGCAAATGGTGCTTTTAATTTTTTTCTAGTGTTAAATCTTAGTCTGCTTTTTTTATATTTTCTATTTTCTTTTTAATTTCTGTTCGTTTTTCTTTTTTATTCCAATTTTCCAGCAATTTTTAAAATTATTTATTTATTTTATTAGTTAAGTTAATAAATAATAAGATGAACCAGTGAAAATTTGCCACGTGTCCCCTATTTGTAATTAATACAAAATTATTAAAACCAGGTCATGTCATGTGTATGTCAAAAAATAAAACTCAGGTCATCTCTTTACAATGACTCATAACACGTCATGTTTTTATAATTATCCTTTCAAAACAACTTCAATAAATTTGTCTCTTCAACATATGATTAATATCACCTAAACTACTCTTTTAAAGAGGCGAGCTTAAATTGCTTAATTTTAGAATTATTTTTTATTTGACACCATTTTCATAATTTTTTTTAATAATTTTTTTTCCTCTTCCCACTTCCCTCCCATGTTGAATTTATTTCCTATATATCTTGCTTCAACACGCACGCACACAAACCACAACTTCTTCCTCTCCCTTTCTTTCATGTTGACCTTACTTTATGTCCCCTTTCATTTTCCTTGATTGTCCAGTAGTGTCGGTACTCGTTTTTGGACACCACCATTTTGCCGAAGCTAACTCGCCTACTTGCTGCCGTGCTTGCTCCATCGAATTTCTTACGCATAACCATGCCAATATACTTAATATGGATAGCAAAAACATTCGTTTCGGTTTGTGCCTTGTGAACCGCTGCCTTCTATATATTCTCGACACCGTCTACACCAAGCTGTTCAACCCCAAACATCAAGGGTTAAAGCAACAGTAAAATGTTGGCCTTCTTGTTGGGACAGTCTGCTTTTCTAACAAATCTAAAAGCTCCATTCCTTTTTCATATTATAACCATCAAGAATGAACATTGCCTTAAGTAAATATGAGACAATTTAGCATGGTGTGATCAAAATAAAAATTAACAATGACACTGGGAATCGGGTTGGTAAATTAGGACAAGCCAAAAAGTGAGATTAGTTCATAATTATATAAGACACTTAGGTAGTGTTTGGTTATATAATTTTTCATGGTACTAGACTGGTATAAGTCACTTTATCATGTTTGGTTTACAAAATGTATTTAGGACTGGATAAAACTCTCTCTAGGAGACCGGACGAAACTTAAAATTTTTCTCTTATATTCATGGTACAAAATATTGGAACAAGAAAAAAATAAAATCTCTTAATAAAAATTATGTCCAATATTATCTTGTATCATGCATGCCAAATGTGGTACAAGAGAATTGTATTATTTAGTACTTCTTGTATTGTGTTATCCAGTCCTTCTAATCCTATTCAGTTCTTACAACCAAACGCTATCTTTGTGACTTCTTCTTACTCTTGATGCCTATAGGTTTCTCTAAAGATTCCGGAGCTACCAAATCTACCACTAGACTATGTCGATTGAAGATGGCTCAACCAAGGTGAGTGGGTTCCATCATCACTATTTATTGTGTATGCTCTCTCTCTCTCTCTATCTATATATATATATAGTACTTAAAAAGAATTTGATGAAGATACTGTTAGCGTGCATGAAAATTTCTTTCAAGTACTTGAAAGAAATTTCATGCACTAAATTGATCAACTTCAAAGTTTAAATATTAAATTGATTAATTTCAAAGTTAGGTGCTTAAGTGCATGTTTTGTCAAAGTTCAAGTACTATTCGTAACATTAACCTAAATTTGCTATTAAGTACCTAAACTTTAAAATTGATCAATTTAGTACTTAAAATACTTTAAAATTGATTAATTTAGTATCTAAAAAAACTTGACGAAGGTACCATTGGTGTGAATGAAAATTTCTTTCAAATACTAAATTGATATATTTGAAAGTTAAGTATAAATTGATCAATTTAAATGTTCAGGTACTTAATTGCATAGTTTGCCAAAGTTAGGTATCATTTGTGACATTAACCCAAGAAAATTTTTAGTTGTTATTTTCGATTTCCATGCTCATATATAGATATCGTTATTAATTTTTGTTACAATCTAACCATATTAGTGATTATATGCTTTTTAAATTCAATTTTTTTTCATTATTCTATCATTGGCAATGCGCTCCTTAACAACTCGAACTAGTTAATTGATGATTTTCAATTAAAAAAGGCACTCAAAGTTTAAGCTTGAAGTGTAAGATCTAACTGAAAAAAATATAATTATTAAAAAGAAGATAAAAATATGAGTATCATATTTTAAATCTATCTTATAAATTGAACAAAGGATCTCAAATGTTTCCTTTATGTGTTTCACTATTATGTGGAATGATGATGCTTACATGTAACAACGAGGATATAGTTTATTGAATATGGTTGATTGAGAACATCATTTAGGAAAAAGAAATTGACTTGACAAGTTATTTGAATGATGTGGATGAACCTACAAGGTATGCAACTTGTATTTTTGTTATCACTAATTCTAAAATGGTGCTTATGTGATAATAAAAATCTTAGTTCCAATGTACATTAGGGCCTATTTTGGATAGTCGGTCTGATATAATTTTGGTATCGTTTTGAAAGTGAATCGATATTGATATGATACCAATGAAAAATTAATAATTTTACTCATAAACTAACCAAACTAAACTAATACTGAATCGATACTAATTTGAAATAGATAAGTTACTGATACATATAAAAGTCTAGCAATCCAAATTGCTAAATGGGTTCATAAGCTCAATGATGGGATTTTAGTAGATGCAGCTTTGTTTTGCTTGCAGCTGAAGCTTCTCTATGTCTCATCAAAAGGGATGCATGAAACTGATAAGTTATTGCTCTTGGAATGGTGCTTACAAACTTGGATTTATTAGAAGTTCCTCTTAACAAGCAATATGTCAGTCAGGCAATCTGTAGAATGCCACTTTCCTTGATGTGGTCTTATTGACCTTTGCATGTAAGCATTAAGTTTTTATGATTGACATTATCTCCATGCTATAAACTATAGTATAGTAGCACCATTTTACCATCGTAGTTTCTATATAAGAATCCATAAATTTGAATATATTGTGGTTCCTCTTATACATAGGTCATTTTTGGATAAACTGCTAGATGCAAAATTTGGTATGCTCATCTTGAAGGAATATTAAGGAAATATGAGCAACTAAAAGTACCAACTCATATAGATGAATGAAAGATTGTCACGAATGTATCATATGACTTCAATGTTGCTGATGTTGTTATCGTTGTTGTATCTAGATGGTGAAATTTATTGTAGGTACAAAACAACTAAGAATATGATTCAGGTGTAATCTTTTTTGTGTTGTGTCGAGCCTAGATTTTTTTTTCAAATTTTAGCTCTATTTCTTTTAATTCGATTTGTATCAAACTTTAACCCATTTGATACAAACCCTCGACTAAGGATTAAATAAAATATACATTTTTTAGAACTTTTAGGAGTGACCACCCAACTATAGTTAGGAAAAATTGTTATGGATCAGTTGATCTTATCTTAGCTATTGATCTATAAAAATTAATTTTTAAAAAGAAATAGATTGTTATAGGTTTGAGAATTATCCTATTAAAATCTTAACGGTTATCACATTGGTTGTATAATCAAACTATAATTCCTTTAATATTCTATTAAAAAAAATTGACATTCAAACTATTTACAAAATAATAAATTTCAATTATTGTAGTATTGACAAGACAAAACGAAGCAATCAATTTACATTACAAAACTGTATTATATAAATGCTAATTATTATTTACAAGACAACATATATATGTTACGAACATCTATTTTATCTTATAAAACTATGTCATTTAATTTCAATTAATATTTATAAGTTAAGTAAAAGGATTTTTTTTTTTTCCTTTTTTAAATCATTCCGAAGGTGCCTTATCTTCAAACAATCTTTTATTTCTTTCTAGCCATAAGTTCCGCATCAGGAAGACTTTTAATACCTGGTTTAGACATGTTTTTTGTTCCATTCCAATCTCTGTTTCAACCAAGTATCTCTGGTAACCATGTTTGATGAATTTATCTTCAAGGCTCGTAGACCTCTTTTGAACTCTGGGCATTCACAAAAAAGGTCTTCGATTGATTCACATCCTTCACAAAAAATGCATTTCAATTGGTTAGAGATTTTTCTCTTATTTAGATTTTTCCTAGTTGGCATCCCCTTTCATCTTGTTACTATTCTATAATAAAAACAAAAGAGAAGCTAAACCTTGAGTTGTCATATTCAAAAATGCATTACTGAAAAAAAAAAAGGAATTGAATTCATAAAAGAAAGTACTTGCTATCAACTATCAATTGTAATCATGCTTGTAACGGTTTCATGCTTAACTAATTAGTTGTAGATAATCAACCCTAAGAAAACCAAGACATTAAAAAATAAATAGTAATCTTATTAAAAAAGCTATGATAAATTATAAAGCATAAGTTTTAGTAAGAAAATTTCTCATTTGTTCTAACAATATATGTCAATAAAAAAATTATCAAAAAGAATATATATATTGTAATATAAAGCTAAATATTTTATAATAAAAGGTAAAAGTGTCATTTGATTAAAAATAAGAGAGTTTTATGGTCCACCCTAATATGTAATCAGATGTTTTGTCAAATGACAGAGACGTGATGGAAGATAAATGGATGCAGCTGTAAGGTGGCCACTCAAGCCACTAGCCTTTAATTTTACGCCACCGTCCTTCACCCTGTACACTGCCAGTGTTGGGCCAGCCTCCATGATCACAAAATCATATCCGAAAGTTGTAGGCCGCTAGCTTTTATACATAGGCCACCAGCCTTCTTCCTTAAGCTACCAGCCTTTCTTATACAGAAGTTGAAAAGTTTTTACAAGTTTTCTTTATAACTTAGCTTTCCTTCTTATCCAAAATCATTCTTTAATTAACCCATTTGGCTTGGGAGAAAAAGGAATAGAAGGATAAATCTAACTCTTTTACCACACCATCATCCACATCATATTCATCCTCATCAATCATCAATTCAAAACCTGGAAAAAGAACAACAATAATAATAATGAGTCGAAGCTCAGTACACAGCAACACAAGCATGCACGGAATGACACATAAGCTTAGCTAAATGCAATGCATAAACAATAAGTTAATTATCTTTAGTTAAAAGTAAACAAATCAACGCTGGAGCACTTACACTCCAAGACAAGCCAATGAGAATCTGGGGGTCCTGAGTAACAGCAGCTGCTCAAGGGGTTGATGTTGGAAGTCTGGATACTTATATCTCCTATATCTAATCGAAAAATAAAAAAGCCTCATGTAGGGTTCACAGTTTTCATCACACCACTTTCCCAGTCCATAACATCAGTTAATTCAACCAGTTCCATAAACGTGAACTAAAACATGTTACTTCATTCCAAGCCTAAGTAAATGTTGCGCCGCACCATTTGTCCCACCAACTACCCGCTAAGTCACATATAAAATCACCATTGCATCATGGTGCATCATTGCATCATGACATCTCAGCGCTTAACTATTATGCCATTGCATCATGACAAGGTTGTTGCTCTCCGGACCAGATTCAACAGCACAAGCACAACCATCACTCATCATTTATTAACTGAGTTTAAGTTTCAAATTCGTTTTAGGATGCCTATTCTAACAATCATCATGCAAGTTACTGCGTACTTTTCAAATGAAATCTAAATAAAGGCTCAAATGCCATTTCAAAAGAAAATCTAAAAGATTCAGAAGTCAAACTTAAACATCTGTTCAAGAATTTAAACTATATAAGCAATCAAATAGATTATTCATCATATCAAACTTATTTTATTATCTTATTTGATGAGACACTAATTTAGAACCTCGCTATGGCTTTGAGTATTGCCCTACCAAAATATGGATAATTCTTCTTTATTTGTCAAAGTATTTCTTTTCGCTTTATTATGGTTTCTTATTATAAAAACATCATCAAAGCATTCATATACCAAAACCTTCATATTCAAATCAAACATATATTTGAAACAACATATTCATTATGTTGAACTAAGATTATCCTAATTCATTAATTAAAGCTAATCATTATTTATTGAGTATATATTACCTTAACTTAGCCAAATTGATTAGAATTAACCATTTAATTTAATTGCTCAGTCAAAGTGACTAAACTTAAGTAATCTAATTCATTTTAACTCATTTAATATCATTTAGGTCAAGTTGAACTTAAGTTAATCAACTAAGTTCATTTTACATATAATTCCTATAGTTAATCATATTATTTATTAAATCCATAAATTATATAAATTCATGTTTAATTTTATCATTTAACTAACACATCACATTAACTATCATCCATTTACTTTATTTTTTTTCTTTCTTTCTTCTTCTTTCTTTTTCTTATCTTCTGTCTTTTTTTTTTCTTTCTTCTTTATGAATAGCTCAAGGGGACAGATCACGCCCGTGATGGAGGCCGTGATCATCATCACCGTCTTCATCATGCCTGTAATAGGGTATATGATCTCCATTGTTTACCTCATTATAGTAGTGATAGCGGCCATAATGGTCAATACGGTCCTTGTCACACCCGTGATCAAGGAGAAAAATGTGATAACAGGAGATCACGCTCCTCATTACGGCCGTGATCAACCAGTTGCCTTTAAAAATATTTTGCTCCAAAGAGCTTATGAGTCATGTTATGGCCGTGATGAATAAGGGATTCCTTGTTATGTTTTCCTTTGTTTGTTCTTCACATTTTAACTACTTCAATTCAATATGCATCATCAATAACATCATATTATCAACCATCCAATGCATAATCTTAATTCATAATTACTTTTAATTACATCTCTATATCATATTACAATAAAGTATTTAAACAAACACTTAATCTACTCAAACAAGCACATATATAGTCTTAAATATGTTCATAGCTCTTTGATTTGTCACTATCATCACATGTGTTACATAATTTTAGTCCTCATAAAACATTTACATGCATATACAAGAATTAAAGCAAAAAAAAAAAACAAATAACAACACTTATTTTTTAAGCAAAACCTAACTTCTTGATTCTTCTACTCCTACTTCTCCTAGCTTTTGGAATTATATCTAGCATGATCTTCATCCTCTATCTTGTTTTTTATCTTTGATTTCCTTTATAAACTCGTTGAATTTGAGATTTGGAACTTGGTTTTGAGAAATTGGACAAAGGGAGAGAGGGAGAAAGAGAAATGAAGGAAAGGAGGCAAAAGGGAGAGAGAGAGAGAGAGAGAGAGAGAGAGAAGGTAGCTAAATGAAAGAAAAGGAAAAGAAGTAAAGGTTATATATATTTATAAAGAATTAGGAGATATTTTAGGATAAACGTAACAGGTTCAGAACTTTTAGATCAATATATCTAATTCTGAAAGTATTTAAGAAATAATATGAGAATCAATAAATTAGAAACAAAGAGTTCAAGATAGAAAATTGATTTAGGAGATTGGTTTTTATCAAATTGATATTTAACTTGAATTTAGGCTCAAATCTTATATTTTTAAGAAAGCAGGTAACTCCAAAATTTGTGAGGATTAAGAATATTTGATGTTGGGCTAAAGTTTAGCGATTTAAGAGTCTACTAAACATTTCAACAATATGTTTGTGTCACACCCCAAAGGGTACCCTATACGCGATAGTCCGCCACACTCGATATTTAAACTCAAGTATGACAACCTCAGTCATTCCATGAGTTTAGACATCGGGGTGTAAGGCTTACGTTCACCATCTAAGGGACCTCACTTTGAATTGAAATAGCTTAAGAAGACATACATAGTGATAAGAATATAAATCATAACAGTTATAACCAAGATTAATTTATTACAAAGATCTAAGGGGCATACCTCTGTCAAAATATTAAGAGTCCTTAGGTCCATAAAAGTCTCTTATAACAACATATATATATATATATATAAGATTAAGAAGATTTAACTAGAAGTCTATGCCTAACATCTAGGTCTCGACTTCTTCAAAAAGCTCCTTAAATTCCAAAAGTTGTACCTAAGGAAAGTGGCATCTCTGGGATAGCCATAAATAATTTTATTGTAACAGGAAACTATAGGGGTATAAGCTTACGAGCTTAGTGAGTTTCACTTCCAAATTAAATACTTCATCAATAATAGGGCAAGCAAGTTATATTAGACAATCATATGAAATGCACAAACACGTGAGCATACAACACATAAGACTTTTCGA
Organism: Combretum micranthum; assembly: GCA_024138025.1. NCBI lineage: Eukaryota > Viridiplantae > Streptophyta > Magnoliopsida > Myrtales > Combretaceae > Combretum > Combretum micranthum. The sequence goes on from JAMXBD010000827.1 coordinate 418,524, forward strand.
GAGTCCTATGTTGAATGGATTTACACCGTCCATTTGAGGTTAAGTGTTTCAGGCCCATATGACCATAGATTTCAATTTTTCTTATTTATATAGCGGTTGATTCAGGTGCCCACCCACTCACTAGTTTTGTAGTTGATTCAAGTGCATACTCCACTTCTATTTTAATTCAAGGCCCATACAACCCATTGTTTGTAATTTTTGCAAGACTCTGATCTTCATTGAAATATTCTTTGATTAATTCCATTTTATTTCTTCAGAATTCGTGCTTAATGTTTATACTCATGGAGAAATAATCTCCTACAGCTTAGAGTTTGTGAATCCAAATATTGATTCATGTGATTTCAAATGTGCTTTCAAGTAAACATTGACTGGGTATTTGTAATTAGTAGCTTGAACTTATTTTCATAGGTCTAATTGCATGGTGTACCTTTTAGATTCATGTTTAATTTCAACTGAGTAGGCTGAGAGGTCATTCTTTTGAATAGATCTATGGCTACTAATGGAGTTAGTCATAATCGCCTTGAGAGAGGGGTGGTGAGAATTTTTGTTACTTGTTTTTAAAATTCATTGAGTTGGTTTTGAAACAAAGGATTCTTATACTTTATGCAGGTCTTGATCGTTGATAGCCTAAGAAGAAATTCTGGTGGTCTGGTATGAATCCAGAGTTATTGACCTTGAGAGAGGCTTTAATTTAGCTTAGTGAATCCGACAATGCAAATACACTAGCGTACAACTCTCTCTCAGAGTTTTGTCAAGAAATCACATGATAAGGAAGTGGTGAAGCAAACCTTGGGCTCTCATCTTGCAACTTTTACAAACCTATCTTTAAATTTTGCCCTGAGAACATCTATAAATACCCATTAACATAGCATGGCTTCTATTTTCATTATAATCTTTTGATTTTTTTTGGCTAGATAATAGATGAAATATGAGTAATATAGATACCAACGATCCATTGGAATATGGCCAAATACTTTTTATGCTACTTCAATATGTGCGATTGCCTAATATCGCTAGTTGCTACCCAAAGTTGAATAGAAGTTATTAGTTTTATAAATTTTGAAAACATCAACTTTGTTTTCTTTAAAAGTGGCTTTAACATACAACAAAACTGGCTAAATTTTTTGGCGCCGTTACCAGGGAATTGGTATTGGATTCATACAATTGAAGCCTAATGGGGCAATATCCGCAAGCATTTCATTTATTATTCTAGTCGCTAATTTTGGTGAATAATGTATATAGCTTTTGTTTTTTTTAACGTATATATGCTTTTTTCTATATCTTTCTTTTGTAAATAGTTTGTTTGTTTATGTAAATAATCCTAACTCCTTATTCCTTCCTTTTGTATATATGTATATAATGTATATGTATATTCTGTTTTATTTCGTTTTTGTATAGTTGCTAATATCTATGAATAATGTAAATAGCTTTTGTTTCTTTTTTTTTATGTATGTATGTATGCTTTTGTCTATATCTTTCTTTTTGTAAATATTTTGTTCATTTTGTAAATAATCCTAACTCCTTGTTCTTTCGTTCTGTATATATGTATACAATGTATATATTTGTTCTGTTTTATTTCCTTTTTGTATATAGTGTTCTTTCTATTTGTAAATGTTCCCTTACATATCTATTTTCATTTTTATACAGCTCTCTAAATTTTTTAATTCGTTCATTTATTCATTATTTTATTCTTTTAGTTTAGTATGATGTTTTAGTTGCTTTTCTTTGTCTGATTTTCTTTTAAAATAAAATGTAGGATTACTACTAAGAGTTAATCTCATCATTTATTTTCATTTATTTTTAAAGCTCCACAGAATAGGAAGAATTTCTCGAAGAGTGGCTAGGGAGGAACAATGAATTTTTATAGAAGAGATGGCTGCTAGAGCTAATCTAGAACATGAGAATGGAGGAGAAATCTAAGAGGACATAGAACCTGTTAGAGTAACCTAACCAAGAACAATGCTTGGATTTTGTAGACCAAATTTACAAGGGGCCAACACGAGCGCAGCAAGGCCAAGAGTTGCTACGAATAATTTTGGGATAAAACTAAATATTATATAGATAGTGTAGTAGTATGTGTAGTTTGATGGACTACAAGATGAAGATCCCAATTCCCATCTGTAGCAATTCTTAGAAATTTGTGACATGTTTAAAATCAATGGCGCTTCTGATGATGCCATAAGGTTCAAGTTATTTCCGCTTTCCTTAAGAGGGAATGCAAAGAAGTAGAGCTGGGCAAGTGGGTTAAATGGGTCAACCCGGCCTGGCCCATGCGGGCTGGTGGGTTAAACGGGCCAACAAATTTTAATCCACTTTAATAAACGGGTCAAAATTTATAACCCTAACCCAACCCACACAGGCTGGTGGATTAAATGGGCCAGCCCACTAACTTGACTCATTTAAAATTTAACAAAAGAACAATATTATACTAATAGTCTTATAATTTAACGTCATCTCTCATGATTTTTCAAGTGAAAAATACTAATATTGGATACCCCATTCCAAAGAAAAAATATATATTACATTTGCTTGGGTTGAAGACTTGTTCACTAGACCATGAGAACTTGCTTGGAAATTTGACTTACTACTACCAATTTTGCCCTTGAGTCTTTCAAGGCTAAATCCACGTCCTATCATATAAAAGAGGAATTGCAATATTTGTACATCGATTAGCACACAAAAAATAGATATAATATGATTTGGAATTCACACTTACATGTCATTATAATATGGACAAGCTGTTAAAATGTGTGATTTCTTGTCTTTTTGTTAATAATTTTTTATATATTATTATTTTTAAAAACTTATATTCATTGTATTTTAACATACATGTTCCTTGAAATACATAGTTAATTAATATATTTTATTTTTATTTTCTAATATTGTACTTGAGGAGATTGGAAAGGTAGTGTTCTGGGAAGTACACCTCTCCAGTCATACACATTCTCCCCCGGATTCGTGAAATACTTATCCACAAATGGAGTTGTATCCACAAATATAAATTCCGCAATTTCTGTGGAAATTAAAACCACATTCCAATTTAAGAAAGATATGAAATAATTACTTTGAATTAGATTATATTTATACATTATATATATACATATGGAGAATAAAAGGAAAAAAAAAACCAGATGGCCTGGTAGTGTTATTCTTAAACTCTTATATGACAAATATATTAAGTTTAAATGTCTCTATGCTATTACTTTATACGATAAATACATATCAGGTTTGAATGTTTCTACTCTATTGTTATATCAAAAGGAAAAAGAAAGATTCATGAAGGGAAATGAAGTCATGAAAAATACCAAATAATACCATCACCACTAAATTTACCTATTTTAATCTTAAAAAAAAATAGTGAGCCAACCGGGCCCGTTGCGGGTTAACCATCTTTAACCCGTGGGTTAAACGGGCTGGGTTTTTTTTAGCCCACTTTTAAACGGGTTGAAAAAAATTAATCCTAACCTGTTTTAAAAGTGAGTTAAACGGGCCAACCCACAGATTATGGTCCATTTGTCCAGCTCTACAAAGAAGTGGCTAAACAGTCTGCTTAGGAATTCTATTACCACATGGTAACCTGTGATTGAGAATTTCATGAGGAATACTTTCCCCCATCCAGAATAGCCAAATTGAGAGCTGACATGGCCTCCTTCCACCAATTAGATTTTGAAACCCTATATGAATCCTTTGAGAGGTGGAAAGAACTGTTAGGTCATTACCCCCATCACAAATTACCAGAGTGAACTCAAGTCCAGACCTTTTATAATGGGTTAAACTATGAAACTAGGTAGTTGATAGACGCAACAGTAGGAGGAAGTTTGAACAATAAGTCTCCTGAAGAATGTTTGAATTTATTGAAGACATATCTAATAATCATTATCAATGGTCTTCTACTAGACCTAAGAAAGAGAGATCTAGAGGAGTTTTGAGCTAGATGTAGTGACCAATCTAACCTCTAAAATAGAGGCCTTGGGTAGGAAGGTAGAGGGCATGACTGTTGAAAATGGTCAAGTGAATATAATTGATAGTGGATACAGTCAGAATGCTGAGGGAAAGATTTCTGAAAGTGTGGAATATGTGAACAACTTTAATGGCCAGAAAAATGACCCTTATAGTAACACCTATAACTCTGATTAGAGGAACTATCACAATTTTAGGTGGACCAATAACAACTTTCAATAATGTGCTTTAAACCCATTGAACTACCAAAAGCCACAAAGTTAAGGGTTAGGTGTTGCCTAAGTGAACAAAAGTTCTTTGGAGGAGTTAATCCCTCAATTTACTAAGGCAACAGAGATCAGGCATGCGTCTATTGACGCAACTTTAAGGAATCATATAGCTGCCATACACAACTTAGAGAAATAGTTAGGTCGGGTTTCTAAGCTCCTATCAAAGAGACCCACATGATCTTTATCATCAAACACTGAAGCTAATCCTAGAGAGCAGCCCAAGCCGTGAAAAGAAAGACTCCTAGAATGATCATCCTACTTTTCTTCTCTTTTGATAGTTTGTTTTTATGAGAGATGAAAATATTGATGTTTTTTTGTTTCTTTTTAAAGACTTTTGAGAAATTTTGTTGAGGAATTTTGACAGGACGATTATTGTCCTTTTGTGGAATTTGCTTGTTTGATGATGGTTTGTAAGACTTAAATTAGGTTTTTAAACATGTTCCTATTTTGAATTATTTTTTAATGATGCTTAAAGTCTATGAATATGTTTTTCATGAAATTTTGTGTTTTAATGAATTAATGACAGGGAAATGAATGAATTTATGGATTAATCCACATTTTGGGGGTGTTTGTAAGTGTTTTTACAGGAGATCTATTTGAGGAATTTAGCCTCAAGCCAAGAAAATAATATGAGAAATTCATTGAAAGTTTATTGATTAGCTGGGTCCTCATCTTAGGCCGTGACATCGCTAATTCTTTATTCTTTTTGCAAGTTTTAAATAAAGGCCTAGATTTAGGCCTCGATGTGTTTATTCTTTATTTCTTTTAATAAAGCAATGACTTGCATTTAAGTCTCGATTATGTAATTCTTTTGTTAATAAATTAGCCACAACCTAGAAGTCAAGCCTAAAATTTAACCCTTGACAAGTTTTTATATAAAAAGCTGAAAACTATTAATTCCCTCTTTTTCTTTATTACATTCAAAAGTTTATGAACCCGATAGAGTAAATGCGTACCATTGACTTTCTTGCACCGTTAAAACTCACTAAAAATCAATTCTTTTCCTTATATCAAGCATCAAGTTACTAAGGTAAGCTCTTTTCTTTACTTCTTCTTTATTTTTACTATTTTATTTAAGCATGAAAAGATTAGGTTAATCCGTGCATTTTAGGGTTTCAATGTACACATGATTGCTGGCATCTGTTATGTTTGATAAAAAGAAATTTGCTTGATGATAAGAATAAGTTTATGCACATTCATAGGCTTGAATTTTTTGTAATCCATTACAAACTTAGTTGTAATCCTTTAAGCTTCATTGAAGTTTTGTAAAACTTAGTTTGTTTCAAATTACTTGAAAAAGATAATTTTGATAGTAAAGACAGTAAAATGAAATTAGGTACAGCTATGTGATTGATATTCATGCAAAATGTTGTTGAAAAAAATTGTGAAATGTTGATGCTCTAAGATTGTTTCTCGAAAAGATGATTTTCAAAATTAGGGCAAAAAATTTATTTAATTTCAAATGTTTAAATATTTATCTTATGTTGTTGATTTTGCTTTTGCTAAAAATAGCACCCAAAAGAAAACAACCATAACACCAAAAACAAACAAAAAGGACTAGAGTTGAGTCTAGGCCCCCTACTTAAGTAAGTTTATCTACTGAGGATAAAGAGAAGTGTAGTTTGTATTTAGTAAGGAAGAAGATAGTTGAAAATGTTGTTTTGAATTGGGATTTGCTAAGAAGTTATGGAATGGAGGAAGATTTTAGAAGATATTTTGCAGACTCGGCATGGCAAAGAGTTTTTGAGATTAGAGAAGAAGCCTATGGTGAAGTGACAACGTCCTTCATGGCCAGCTTTTGAACTGGATATAGTGAGCCATGAATGGGAGATGTGGTCAACTTTTTCGCCTTTGGAGAGTATAAAGAGGTATCATTGAGGCAGTTTATTGCTGCCATGAAGTTGTATGATGATGAGGGGATTTTGAATGAAGCAGAATTTAAGAAGTTACCTATTGAAGTATTAGAGGTAGAATGGAAGCAATTTGTTGAAGAAGAGATTCAAGGCACATTTAGGCCTTGTAAAACAACTGCAAAGAATTTCAAAAGCTCTAGTGACAGAATGTTACATTATTTGATCATTAGGAGCATTTTCTCTAAAGCAGAGGGTGCCTCAACAATTACAAAGGCAAAGTTATACCCTCTAATTAGTATGATGAGAGGAGTATGGATGAATGTTGGATTGATTGTCGCCTAGAAAATAAAAACATAAGCCAGCTTACAAGGGAAAGGAATATTTTTAGGAGGCTTAATAACTACAGTTTTGAAGAACTTAGAGTTATGGTTAGAACATAGGCACACAGATGTAGTATGCAAATGCAAAGAGTTAAATAAGAGGTCCTTCAGGGACTAGAGGTTGATTGAAGTGGAAGCCCCATCAGTTGCTGCACTAGCAACAAGAGAAGAGCCACCAGTAGAGCAGCAAGAAGTGTAGCTACAAGCTGCAGTTGAGCCATCTATATAGGAGGCACAAACACAAATTTTAGTAACTAGCTTCAATAGACTCAAAGCTGAAATGAGACAAATGAAAAGACAACCAGCTAAATTTGAGAAGAAAACTAGGGAGGGCATGGATGATTTGAAGAATTCCATGAACCAAATCCTAGATTTGTGTGCCCATGGTCCCCTTAAACCTAGAAAATCCAAATCACCATCACCTGAACCACTCCTGGCTGAGTCAAATCAACGGTGTAATGATATCCTAAGACAAACGTTGGCTTTAATACCAACTGATGCAACGAAAGAAAAGAAGGATAAGTGTCACAATTCATTGCTTCTGCAAATACCTGAAAAGTGACGAGTGATATAAAATTGAAACCTATGGTATCACACATGATTGCTGGAAGACAATTTTCTATATATCTATTGATTCTAAGAATACTCGGATAAATAGGCATCAAAATTGGAAAACTTAATAAGAGTGTAAATTTTGGAAAAAGGATAAACATTGTTATCTGTCGATTCACGCATGAATACCAAAAACCAATCTTCCGTCAACTTGTTGATTCCATAGAATACCAGGAGAGATAGGAGAGACAAAACAATGTTTTTTATTCCATAATAAATCTCTGTCTCAATTATTACAAGTCTAGTATATTTATAGGATTAAGAAAAATCTAACTAAAAAGGACTTACATATATAGAAAGATATTAAATCTATTGAAAAAGATACTACTGCTATTAAAATAATATTAATTCTATTAAATCTAGAAAGAGAAATTGTAATCTTTCTAAGATAATCATATGTCCTTTTTTTTTCGCTTGCACCAATAATTTGATCTTGTAACATGCCTCACATCTTTCTCCTCAGGTTAGACAAAATTCACCCTCAAATTTTTATCATCTTACACAGGAACCAATTGGAATAAATTAGACAAGCTTCAAATAAATTGATCCAACCTTGATATTTTCTTTGTCCTGGCCATTTTCTTCCTCAAATCTCGCTAATGACAACAAACTAGAAGTGACGGCAAGGTTCTCATTAAGCACCAATACAATCTTCTCCAGGATGGTATAGTTAGATTGAAAAAATAGTATTCATCAACCAATCATCTTCAATAACCCGTGGAGTTGTATAAGACCTTTTAACGATAAAATTCTCTCTACCACTCTAATTACATACTCTTGTTTCACATAATCAATATAAATTTTTTTTATCATCATCAACAACATCAAAAACATCCTCCTCTTCCTTTTCATCAGCATAACTATCAAAGATTGGGTCACATCAGCCTCAAAATATCCTTGTCTACATTCTCTTCAACTTTTTGTATAACATCAACCTTGAATTTCTCATCCAGCCAATTCTTCACTTAACCCTTTAACAATTCCATCTCATGTTCCACATATTCCTTTGCCATGGGTATCAAGAGGAATTTCCTTCCCATAGTAAAGCGATAATAATTATTAATAGGATCGGGACTCACATCACGATAGTATATCCATGGTTGGCCTAAGTGTATGTAACAATCAGCCATGTGTGTGATATCACATAAAATTGAATCTTTATAATTTATTTCCAAAGAAAAAGATACATGTGCTTTTTTTGTCACCCAAATTAGTTGATTATTACGAATCACGTTATATGGACACAGATGGTCTACCATGGTTTAACCCAATTTCTCAACAACATATTTAGAAATCATATTACAAGAGAAATTATCAATGGTCACAAGACAACCATACGTTTTAATTGTTACATTAGTATAAAATTTGTTCTCCATCTCCAACGGACGAACATGTCCTTCAAGGCTCTGATGTGAATTATCATGTTCATAGATATTGTCCACATGTCATTGATTGGCTTGTCTACGAAACACCATGATAATCCTAGAATGAGCACAACTCTGATACCAATTGACATGGTGGAAGAAAATAGAGATAAGTATCATGACCCATTGATTCTCCGAATAGCTAAAAAGTGACAAATGATATAAAATTGAAACCCATTGAATCGCACACAATTGTCGAAAGACGGTCTTTTATATATTTGTATAGGCACTAAAACTCAAAAACTCACTAAGAGTGCGGATTTTGGAAAAGAGATAAACATTGCAATATGTTAATTCGCGCACGAATACCAAAAAGCAATCTTCTATCAATCTATTGATTCTATAGGATACTACGAGAGATAGGAAGGACAATATAATATTTTTTATTACATTATAGATCTCTGTCTTAACTATTACAAGTCTAGTCTATTTATAAGATTGAAAAAAAAAATCTAACCAAAAATGACTTACATATATAGAAAGTGTTAAGTCTCCTAATTGGTTTTGATGATAACAAAACATGTATGAGTGTTTACTAACAAATTCATTAAGTATGCAGTGCTTAAGCATGATAAAAGGTTTATGAAAATCTTTTTAAAAATAGATTCAATTCGGAAAGTATTTCAGATAGTATTTCAGAAAGTGTCTGGAAAGTTTTTTAAGAATAATTGAATAGTCATAAGGTAACTTCAAAGGTAAATCGCTGGTTTACAAGACACTTAATAATGGTCAGAAGGTAAATCAAAGAGTAGACCTGCAACTTGCAAAAAAGCTGTAAAACACGAACAAAAAGTTACAGATAAGATTTTCTTTAATTGTTTTGTTGTTTTGAAGATCCGGCTCCAAAGTTGAATGTATTTGGGTAATACATTCAATTATGTTACACATAGTTGGTTTAAATATCCATGAGAATTCAAGTTTTACTGGATTAAGGATTTATTGTTAAAAAATTAAGGTTTTCATAGCAAATTAAAGTTCATGACAACTTATTCAAGTTCAGACAGTGAAGATTAATTTTGAAATTAGTTCAAGACTATCGTATTGAAGATCTTTGTATTTTAGGTGTGTTTTTTAACAAGTCAATGAATCCAAAATCACAAAGATTAAGGACATTAAGAAGAATTTAAAATCAAGAGAATTACAAACAGCTAAAGTACTTGAGGATCGCTAGATTTATGGCTACAATGGTATGCAAATTTGTTTTTCAAATTTAACCATATCAGCGGATGTTTATCCTTAAGTAGTTGAAATTTATGGGATCTTTATCAACAATCAAGTTTATCTTTACAAGTTAAAATTTTTTGAATTTAAAGAAGAAGATGAACAGTGATATTCTGTCCTATATTTAAGGGATTCTAGTACATTATTTTTATAGGATAATTTGAATTGATAAAGCTCAAATTTTCAAGACCTATTCACAACAAGATTAATATCTCCAACAGGCGCACAAAAATAGAAACAAGATCATCTTCAACATTCAATTTGTCATCTTATCCAAAGGAAACAAACGTTATGTAATATACAGAAAAATATTTTATAAAGAAGGGCAAATGAATGTCATTTGTTAATTAAGGAGAGGGAAATTTTGGTCATTCCTAATAAATGAGATATATAATAATCATCCTTTACATTGATGATGGTCAACAAGTTTTAAAAAATAGTAATCTTCAATAAATTATGATAAAGGGGAAAAGTTGTCATATGTTGAAAAATAAGAGGGTTTTATAGTCCATCCTTATAAGTTTTATTTATGTGTATTATATGGAAGGCATATAATACATGAGGTGTCTTTTCGTTTCCTATGCTGTTACAAGAATTGAAGGGTTTCGTGTCTTTTCGTTTCTTGTGCTATTACAAGGATTGAAGGATTTCTTGTCTTTTTGTTTCCAAAGTACTGTTATGGAAATGAAAGGGTCACAAAAGTTTTTTTTTTTTTTTTTTTACTTATTCCTCTTCTTTATAAACCTAGAAACCTCTCTAAAAAGATCTATTATGAGTTTTTCATCAAGAGGAGATCAAGATTTTGGTTCAAGTAAGAAGACTTAATCATGATTTTTTAAGGATTTAAGAAATCTACATCTTTCTTAGGATTTTGCTTGTGATTTTTGAAGGAGCTTTCGAGGAAGAACCTTATTTTGATTCGAGATCTGGTTTTTTTTTTAGATCTAATAGAATCTAGGATCAATTAAAGGTTATGTTCAAGCGAGATCTGCACGTCTAGGAATTGTGGAGATAACTAAGAATTTTGGTGAAAGATGTGTTTGAAGGTTTTACTGAATTGTGAACAAAAAGAACAGAAAAAGAACAGGAATTCTTGTAAGATTAGGAATTCTTTTCTGATAGAAGTTTTGTTGGTGAGATTGGAGTTAAAGCGAATCCAGGTTCGACCAATCCTTGCTTGCTATTTTTGCCTGTAAGTTTAGTATTGATTGAATGCATATAGGAACATAATTTCTTAATAAACTTAATCTTTATTCAGTTTAATAATTGTATGTTTTGGTTGTGCTTGGCTTTGACCAGTAAAAACCTAGTAGACAGTGATACTGGTGAGGCACCCTGATGATCTTGGTGTGAGGTTGTCTCTAGTGGACTCGTGCCTTGATATGATTCCGATAGAATTAGGTGTTCTGGATTCAGGATGTTTGGGGAGTACCCACTCATCCATATATGTATATGATTATTATTTTCAAAGAGTTGTATGATTTTCAATAGGGTCTGAGTAACTCCGAGTTCAAGATTAGAGTATACCTGTAAACCCCGGTATTCTTAGTAGTTAAGTACACCCCGGGAGTTGAAAAGCGAAACCTTAATCCAGTTCAGTTTAAGTCTAGTGAAAGAAGCTTAGGAACCCTAAATCCGGCTTTCCTTCGGTTTCATAATAAAAGAAGTTTTATAAAATAAATGAATATGAATTATTGTTTTAAAGTATATTTTAAACCTTAGAAAGTTTTAAATTCGGGAATTTTTCAATTCGGGGCCTTTCCGAGCTCAATTACGGAAAAACGTGCTCCAGGACCACAAACTCAGAAAAATATTCCGAAATATTTATTAGAACCGAAATTTTATAAGGATTTCAAAAATATCAATTTTATAATTTTTCGGGCTATAAAAATTACAGTTATAGCTTTTTTCCCTTATTTTCGTTACAACCGGTAAAGTAGATATTTTGTCTACTATTCACAAGTACAACCTACACTATACACTATCCAGACCCTATTCTTACATTCTTACAACTACTCATTTCAATTTTCTTTTCCAAGAAATTTTGTTTCCTAAATAATTATTATATTTATTACATTTTATTACATAAATTACAAATTTTATCAAAATTTCAAATTTCTCTCTCCCTCCCCTACTCAAGGCCGGCACACCCCCTCCCATTTCCCCTCTCATTTTGCTTTATTTTACTTCTTTTTATTCAATTGAAACCCTAATGCATGTAATATATAAGCTCCTTTTCTCTCTCTCTTCTCATTTTTCACTCTTTCAATTTTTACAAAAGAAGAAAACCCTCTCTTTTCCCTCTTGTGTGCCGTGACCCACTCCCCCGCTCCACCCCCCCACCCACCCGTCTCTCCCTCACACACACACAAACTCATTTTCTCTTCTTTTCATCTCCACATCTCCATTTAGGTGATGATTCTATGCCTTATACCTACATTATCTTGTAATGGCAAGATCATTCTTGAGTGTTTTCTACTTTTAATCCCAATGAGCATATGCTAGGGACATGAAAACACTAATACAAGAATATCAAGCCATCACAAGAAGTAGATCTTGTGTTTAAATGAGTTTTTGTTGAGATATTACCTTGTTCATGGATGCAAAGTAGAGATCTCGTATAGAAATTTATGTTCATGCCATAAAACTCATGATTCATGCACTATATATGGTAGATCTAGTGTTTAGACATTCATACCTTCATCTACATTCATGTTCATATGGTTATTTTGAACTTTCATGCATTAATGATTATATAAGCTTTGCCTTGCATGTATATAGATCTGTTAGATGATAGATCTTCATATGTAGGAGGCAAGAAACTTGAAAAAGAAAAGATTTTGGTTAGAAATGTCTTATGGAAATTCGGATGATTTTGGAGCCCTATTTTAAAAACCACCAAAACCACTTTAAAACTCATATTTTTTATGAAAAATGGAAGGTATATGTAATAGGTATCCTTAAGGAATAATTTTTATAAGTTTAAATGAGTTTAGGCATGAGTAATATCTAAAACAAGTAGTGAAGTTAGAATGGAAAATTTTGAGATAGTGATTAAATTGCTAAATTCGTATTTTGGAGTAATGCCTACATAAACACTTAGTGTCCAAGCTCAAATTGCATGTTTTATGAGTTAAATGAAGTCTTTAGGCAATAGATATAATAAAACTTCAATTTTTGATGCATTAAACAAGTTTTCTCATAGGAAAAATGCAAGAAAAGAAAAATTTCAAAATTCGGATTTTTGTGGAAAAGCTTGTTTAAAAACTATTTACCAAGTGAAAAATGTGAATTTCTATGCATAAATGAAGGTCATGGATATATAGATGTTAAGAACTCATTTTTATTTAGATAACAAGTAAATTCCAATAAAATCCTAAAAACCCTAGGAATGTAAAGTTGGAAAGAATAGCTTTTTAGAAGTAACCATTATGGAGTTCATAATAATTAGGAGTTCATAAGAGTTCATCATCAAAAATCATCAAGACCATGCATATATTGAGCTCATTACATGTCATTCATACTAGGAATTCATTCATATACCATCTATACATGAATCATCAACTAGGAACATTTTTACCAATTGCAAAACAATTTTTTGGAAAGAGGAAAGTTACAGAACAGATCTGAACCCACTGTTCTGTGACCTTAATGTTTTCAAAACTTGAAAATAATATTAGAAATGGATAGATCTTTCGAAGTAGATAGAAATTGATATAAAATTTGCGAAATTCCGAGTTAAAATGACCAAGTTATGGCCGTTTTAAGTTGGAACTTCCGCAAATAGCGAGAATTCCGATTTTGTGTAGTTTAGATGCATAGCTTGAATTAGTTTAGTGATGAGATTCTTATTAGGTTGTTCTTATTTGGTAGGTGATCCCGAGCAAGACGATACCCTACCACCCGACTACTACTATTAAGAGACCGGCGTACCATGACCGAGTGAGTATTACTTCCGCTCTCAATTATTGCTTGTGATTATATTGATAGTGGCATTAGTTGTTTAGGCAAAGATAAAAATGATTATGCATGATGGGGTATATGGGAATTATATATTTGTCTGCTATTGATTTATGAAGTTGAACTTAGGAATATTGAAACCGGTGTTAAATTACAGCTTGTTTAGCGAGAATTTATATTGATTGTCTGCGAATAATTGTTGGTCACCTAAAAGAATTGGATTAATCTATATTGGACCTCAATTATAATTGGACTCATTCATTTCACGACGGGGATGAGCATTAGCATTTGTTTTTTCGTGACCCATAAAACGAATATGTTGGTTAATCGTGATCCATAAAACGAAATTGTTGGTTAATCGTGATCCATAAAACAAATTATTGTTCAGTTGACCGTGAGCTTAAATGGCGTCTTACCGCAGGATTCGTTAATCTGCTAACCCGGGATGGAGGGTACAAGTCCATCCACATATGACTTCCGATTGGTCATATGTTTGCTGAACTCATTTGCTTGCTGAACTCATTTGCTTGATGCACATCATTTGTTTGAGTAACCACTTGTTTGAATGATTTGTCTTAATTGTGATATGGAAGTTTTCACTCACTAAGCTAGTTAGCTTACACCCCTATAGTTTCTACTTGTTGCAGCATGAATTCATTTGGCTTAGGCCAAGGCAGGATACAGCTCAGGTACCGGAGCTAGGAGTTTCCCTTAGAAGTTTATTTCGATTTTGTTTAGACTTCCGTTGGAAACTAAAGGACTCTGGATTACTGTATCGGACTTAATATTATTTTGCAGGGGAATGCCCCTTAGACTTTGTAAAGTATATATGTGTTTTGGTTTATTATCAATGGCTAATGAATGTCACATTAAACTTCTTAACTCCATTGACCGAGTATTCTATTGTCGTAAAGGGACGCTTTACATCTATACAAGACTCTCGAAGGGTTCAGATAGAATTTCGAGAGTCTTATATGGTATATGGCGGGCTGTTACGTTTAGGATACCCTATGGGGCGTGGCAATACCTAATACTGAACTGTGTTGTTTTGTTGCCTTTTATATGTGCATATTCATTTGTTTTTGGATTGGAGTTATCGTAATAGGCGTCGCCGCTCATTCTTTTAAATTTCAGGTACAGGAAGAAGATATAGTGTATGATCTTTCCGGATATGATTTATTCTTTGATAGCGAGGATGGTGAGAGTGGACCTAACTACCTAGCCGAGAGTTAGGCTTCATGTACCAAATTTCTAAGAGAAGACATGATTGATCATTTAGAATTGTAGTTGGATGCTTTTGTTAGTTTCACTTGAAAAGATTTTTAATGTAAACAGTATTTAGCTTCTATTGAATTTTGTTGACTATGATGTCAACTTGAATTTTTATGCTTGAACAAGAAGTTTATGTTTTATGAAGTATGAGTTTATAGTTTTAACAGGTTTCGTATCCTATGAGATACCCTATGAGTATTTACAGGTGAAGTTTGCAAAATTGTGGATAATAGAGCATTTGCGTATCTTATATAAGAGGGGATACGTGGTGGGTTGTATTGCCTTATTTTAGGGTGTTGCATGTTATGAAGGATGTTGGTCCCGTTAAAATAATTAGGAGGGGGGTGAATTGATTATTATATGAAAATTTTCGTCTCTTTTAAAAAAATATTGTTGAAAATCGTGAGAACAACTAAATAAATAAAATGCAATAATTAAAAGATCAGAGTTAGAAGATCATGCAGCAAAATATAGTGGTTCCGCCTTGTGCGTCAGTCCACTCTTCCAGCTCCACGCTAGGGTCCCGGTTGTCTTTACCGATGGTGTTTCACTATATCAAAATTCAAATGAGAGTACAATCAAGCCACCGTCTTGGTAAAGTCTCACTATTGAGTCTCCCTGGCTTAAACTCTAAGCTAATACTTAACTATAGTGATAAATAACTCTTACACACTTCTCAAGAAATAACAAATCTTTAAGGATTTAAAAATATATATTTCCTCTACAAATTAAGCTCAAAAAATATAAGAGCAAGCTGCTCTTTGCGAAAGAAGAAATTCTTCTTTTTATGCGAATCCGAATGCTTGTTTTTTTTTTTTCTTCTATTTTTGCTTCTAATTTCTTAAATATATCTCTTAATCACCAATGGCTGTTTCCAGCAAATTTCGAAAGACTTCTTATGTTTTGAAAATTTGGATAAATATGACGCGATCTTCTCTTCCGAATCTGTTGTTCTTTGAATTTGACTTTTAAATGATATATAAGATGTTAGTTGTACCCAGATCTTCTCTTGAAATCCTAACTTTGGATAAACTTGAAGAAATCTTATTATAATCACCAGAATCTTCTCTTCAGACTTGAAATTGAATGTTACCGTTCTTCACGGAATTTTCTAAAAATGGAAGAAACAGAAACTAACAATATCTTTCTTGATATAGTTTTGCCGAGACGTAATCTTTCTGGTGAATTTGTAAGAATCAAATCTTCCTTATATGATGTATGACGTGATAAGCTTCAGTGGTTACAAAGATATTCTTGTCACAAACTTCTTGATAGATTTGAATAAACAAACCTGATATTGTAACCTTTATCCAAAAGTTAGATTTGATGTCCCTTAAAAATATGAAGACATATTCTCTTGTAACAAACTTTATCCTTAATATCTTTACTTGTATAAAAAATCTTATCATAGAAAAACATCATGATAATTTTTTCGTAAAAAATAATTCATGCATTTTGGTAAAAATAATTTGAAAAAATCAAATTATTTTATCTATATAGAAAAACTTGAAAACATCTTGATGTGATTTGATCCCATGATATTAAATTCATCTTAGTATAATACATCAAGTATATTACCCAAATATACTTTGACAAATAAATCTGGGTCTTGACAAATATTAAAACAAAGTTTTAATCACCTTAAAAAAAAAATCGTATTCAGCTTTAAAGGTTCTGAAACAGCTTTTGTTAACTTTATCTTTCTATTGAAGAAGGTTCTGAAATTGCCTCTGACTAGCTTGATAAGCATATTTGCCTACTAATGTAAATTCTGAAAATGCTTATGACTAGCATATATGAGTTTTACTGAAAAATCTAAAAATGCTTCTGAAAGACTTTCTTTAGATACCAAAGCTTAAACGAACCTTTTGAAATAACTTCTTATTCATTTATATAACTATCAAAGGTTCTGAATAAGCTTCTGTTCAATCATACTTAGAAATAATAAATCCTCCTTTTGTTATCATCAAAATATTATTAGAGAACTTAACAAAGGAGAAATATCAGGAACAAAGTTTATCTTTTCCTAGCCATTGGGAATGAAGAATATATATAACAAACAGAGATTCAAATAAAAAATAAGTGAAAAAGAACAAGCATAGAAAGCTACAAATTTCATTGTGCCAAATATTGTTATTCTATATTGTCTTCAGTGTACTAAACCGAGAGGAAATCTTTATTTCTTTATTCCTCAATACTTTAGTTTTCTTGTGAGAGGTTGTAAAAGAAGTGAGAGTGACTTTCTTTCTCTGTAGATCAGTAAATAGCTTGAGTGAAGCTAGATACGTTGAGCAGAGTGACTGAAGTTCATTGTATTTGAACAAGCTTGCACTCTCATTTCTTGATTGGATAGTAGAATATATCGGTGTGGAATACCAGGTCCTCGGCTTGGAGGTGGAAGAGAGGACTGACGCTCAAGGCGGAACCTCTATAAATCGATTTTGCACTCTCTTCTCTCTTATCTCTCTTTATTTCGTGCATGTTTAATAGTTTTGCTCAGCATTTTTATGCTCAAAAACTAAATCAGAGAGTAACTGGAACATCTTTTTCTAAGCAGAAAGTAAAATTGGAAGTTTAACTTTGAACTTGTTGCTTGATCTTTTGTGGATTTTGTTTGATCCGAATTGTGCCTAAAGTTATTGGTTATTAAGTTTATTGTTTTCAAGTAAGTTTTAAAGCTACTAAAGTTTGAGTAACTAAGTGGTGTGAAATTGTTTGAAATTTTGAAAAGTAAAATTTTTATTAATAACCAATTAAAACCCCCCCTTCCCCCTCTCCTCTTAGTTATTCTTTGGGACCAACAGAAAGATATTAATTCTATTAAAAAAATATTGTTGTTATTAAAATAACATTAATTCTATTAAATATACAAAGAGAAATTATAATCTTTCAAAACTAATGATATGTCTTTTTTTTTTCTTATACCAATAATTTAATCTTGCCATGCACCCCGCATCAATAACTAAATAATAAAGGATTAATTTTAGGCTTAATGTGATATGGATTTTGATCATGGACCCAATTAAATGGACCACAATACCATGGTCTATTTGATTGAGCCTATATGCCAAGTCTTATAGATAAATTGTGTGCATGACAAATCAAGGCACAAGCCAATAGGTTGAATGGATAAGTCATAACCTTGAATGTGGGAGACCCAGGTTTGAGCTTGTCTAGAGGTGAAAATGCCTTTTGTTTTTTCTCAGCCGAACTGCTATGTAGCATTATGTGACTAGTTCATGCCCTTTATTTT
The DNA here is from genome assembly GCA_024138025.1 of Combretum micranthum. NCBI lineage: Eukaryota > Viridiplantae > Streptophyta > Magnoliopsida > Myrtales > Combretaceae > Combretum > Combretum micranthum. The sequence continues at coordinate 436,728 of JAMXBD010000827.1, forward strand.
TCCTCAACCTAGATTGCCACATGGCACTATGTGATTGGGAGGATCCACTGGTTGGTGTATGGGTTTTGCATTTCAAAAACACAAACACAAAGCTAAAGTTTTCCAAAAATTTATAAAAATACTAATAAGTTTTGTTCAATTTCGGTTGCAATCGCCAACATGGGCAAGTGTAAATGCCAAAATAGCATAGAAAGTATTAGGTCGTATTCCTTGGTGATCATTACTATCTTTTATACTCACTCTTTATCTATTATCTAGCCAAAAAAAAAGATTTAGAACATCTCAAAGAGCCAAAAGCTAAGTTAAGATGAAAACTAATTATATACATGTTTTCAAGGTAAATTAAGGATATAAATTTATTATTGCAAGACAAAGCTTAGGATTTACTTCACTAAGTCTTTATCATATGATTTCTTAACAAACTCAAAGACTTGTTTACTTGGTATACTTATATTTTCGGATTCATTAAGGTAAGCTAAAGCTTCTTTTAAGGTTAGAAACTCTAGATTTAGATCAAACCACTAGAATCTCTTCATAAGCTATTAGTAATCTGGATTTGTATAAAGATTAAAAATCCTTTGATTAAAACCCATTTTAATGAATTTAAAACCAAGTAACAAAAAGTTTCACCATTCCTATCTCTAGATGATTACAGATAACTTCATTAGCAGCTTAGATCTATTTAAAAGAATGATTTCTCAATTTGTTCAATTAAAATCAAACATGAATATAAAAGGTTCACTGCACAATTAGACCCACAAAAATAAGTTTGAGCTACTAAATACAAGTATCCAATCAATATTCAATTAAAATGTGTTTGAAATCAAATGAATCAGATCTTAGATTCACAAATCCTAAATTAAGATAATTATTTCTCCATAAACATAAACATTAATAACATATTCAAGAGAAATAATATAAAATTAAAGATAAATATTACATATTAAGCATAAAAATCTTATAAGAGCACATATTGGGTTAAATATGAATTTACCCAGAAAACTTGAATTTCTTACAAAAGAAAGAGTTTTTCTCAGTAGAAATCCTCACACTGCTCTATTTTATGTTAGGAATTTGTTACATATGGTATATTATGATATTACACGTCCGTGCATGTGTAAACCCCTAAAATTTTCGGTCAATTTTAAGTTTGACCTTAGAAATAAAAGTCAACCGAAACCCTAAAGGTCAATAAAAGTCTAGTACAAACCCTAGATTTTAGATCCGGCATTCCGTTTTCTTTAACTCTAGAAAACGAAGTTAGAATAATTAGTAATAATAATTCGTAATAGCTTTAGGTCACATAAAAATATCAGATTTACGAAATCCGAGTGTCCTACGGACTCAATAAAAATCAGTTCTTGAAAATCGTGTCCCAGAGCCCGGAATAATAAAAATATTCTGATAACACCAACAGGACCGATTTAATATAAGGATTTCAAAAATATTAGTTTTGTAATTTTTCAGTAATTAAAAATATTAGATAACGCAATTATACGCGTATTTTCTTACTACTGGTACTTAAATTGTCATGTCTACTTTACATCACACTATTTATTAGTATTCTACATTATTTATCTATCTCTACTTTTTCTTACAACCTACTCTTACAAACTATATCCCTATTTTCTTATAATTTTCATTTTGTAATACAAATTCACATATTTCATATCTTACTTTTCATTAACAAAAATACAAAAAAATAAATTTTTCTTCCCCCTCCCCTACTAAAGTTGCGTCGGCCCCTCTCTTTCTCTCCTCTATTTATTTTATTTTTATTTATTTAATTAACACAATTTTCCTCCCCATTTTCCTATAAATACCCCCTCTTCCTTCCACTTCTTTCACACTTTCTATACACTAAAAATACTCTCTCAAATTCTCTACAGAATTCTCTCTCAAGTTCTCTCAAGTTTAGTTTCATAGGTAATATATCTTCAAGTTTTCTTTATGTTCATTTACTTAGTATGAGCTTAGTGTGTGTTTTCTAAACCATGAAGGTTAAAGAAAGCAACAATAAGTTCATACTTTGTTTTTGCTCATGAATCAAATTTCTTTTATATTACTTTCATATAATATATATATATTTATCTAAATATATATGTAGTTATATATATCTTTTAGAGCATATAAGCTCATTTGTTTTGCAATTTATTTACTTTCATGTTTGTTTTAAGACTAGTCTTTCTAGTCTTAGACTTGTCCTCATCAAGTCAAAACGTTTTTTTTCTTTATGGGACTAGTCTATTCTTAGTCTCGGGATACCTTGATGAAGCTAAGGTTCCAATACTTGATTTATTTCTTTACTAGCTTATTTCTTTAATTATTATGTTTTCCTATGTTTTCATAATTTATGATCATGCATGAACATAGCGATTTTGTCTCAAAAGATAAAGAAGAAAAGTTTTCTTAAAATAAAGTTCTTCTCCAAAAATAAATGTTGTCATAAAAGAAACAACTTTTCTATGAAAACTTAAGAAACCAACTTAGTATATCTTTTCTAAGCAATTAGTGGAGCCCATAATAGAAGTTAGAAAATAAAGAAAAGAGGAATTCTTAGAAAATACACATTTATTGGAAAAAGTATTCTTTAAAGATTAAGAAATTTTAAATTCTTGCTTTACTAAAACATCACTATTCATCATTCAAAAAGACTAGTTTGACAAACATTAAGAAATTTCCTTTCATAAAAATAGAATTAATAAACAACATAATAAACCACTTCTTCAAAATATAGAATTATTAGTTTCAAAAGAATTATAAACTAAGCTATATTGAATTTAGAAAGAGGATGTCATCCTTTCAAGATTTAAAGAAATAGAATTAAGAAAATACCCCTTTCAAAATGACTTGAGAAAGTTCTAGCAAACTAAGAGGAAAATTTCAAAAGTTTTAGAAAATTTACTTTCACCAAAAATTTACAGTTGAGACAACTTCATTGATTTCATGCATTTAACATGAGTAAACAAATTGTAGACACCCGATTTTTGCCCAATTAATTAAGGCTTAAATTCATAAAGTTAATTAAACAAAATCTTCATTTTGTTTAATTAAACTCATTTTTCCAAAAGCCTTAATTAAGTAATGAGTTGGCTAAGTGATCAAGGCACAGGCCAAATGGCCTGTTGGTTAAATACATTGCCCAAATACACACCCAAGCTCAAGGACCCAAGTTTAAACCCTAGCAAAGGCAAATTTTTGCCTTTTTATCATCTAATTTTTTTTGCCTTCTCAAAGTGACTTTTTGCCTTACTTTGCATCAATTTTTAACTGACAAAACATCATTAAATGTTGAAATTGATGATGCAATTGCAAAGTAGACATGGAATATGAAAGATCAATACACAATTCATGTGTAAAAATAACCCAAAAGTCACAAAATTCGTGCTAGAAAAATTGGGAAAAAATACAATTTATAAAGCATTCAATTGCACATAAATGAGGATTTGCAAGAATTGATAAAATTGGATGATTCATCTACCCACATTGAATGATTTGATGAAGAATATGAAAGATTAATCATCAATTCATTAGTTTGAAACAAATTAAACACGAATCATTGAATTAAATTAGTGCAAATGAAGAGGCAAAAATCGATTCGTTTCTAAAACAATACGAAACGTAAAATTGAGCTTGCAACCTATAAATAGAGGGTACTAGGATCAAAAGGCACAAGTCAATTTGAAGAAAACAGAATTAGAATGAATGAATTCGAAAATTTCGAAAATTAGGGTTCTTATGAAGAAAATTTCAAATTCGAAAATTTCGAATCATTTTTTATCCAACTTGAGTGTTTGAGGAGCTTTAGGAACAAGTTTAAAGTGATCAAGTGTGCTTAGATTTGATCAATTTGTTCGAATTGAGTTCTGCAAATTTTTTTTTAAAATTTTCGAATTTGAACTGCCGGCAACCACCACTTCGAACCGTCGTCCACGGTGGTTCTGGGCGCGAACCACCACCACCAGCGGACGCGCAACCACCAAAAGAGTCGGGCCGACAAGCTTGTGGAGGCCAACAAGCACCAGGGTTGGCCGAGGAAGGCTCGAAAGGCCGCGTAATCGTCTTCTTCGCCCGATCGGGTCGGATTCGACCCGAAAATCCGAAGTCCAACCCTCCCCCTTGTCAACGGTCAACGATCAAGCAGATCAGATGCCCCAGATTCGATCAAGCAGATCAGACGGCTCAGATTCGATCAAGCAGATCAGACGGCCCAGATTCGATCAAGCAGATCAGACGGCCCAGATTCGATCAAGCAGATCAGACGGCCCAGATTCGATCAAGCAGATCAGACGGCTCAGACTCGATCAAGCAGATCAGACGGCCCAGATTCGATTAAGCAGATCAGACGGCCCAGATTCAATCAAGCAGATCAGATGGTCCAGATTTGATCAAGCAGATCAGATGGCCCAGATTTAATCAAGCAGATCAACGGTCCAGATTCAATCAAGCAAATCAACGGTCCAGATTCAATCAAGCAGATCAGACGGCCCAGATTTGATCAAGGTGATTAATGCCCCAGATCGAGTCAACGAGATCAGATGGTTAGGATTGGTCTTCAGATCAGACGATCCAGATCGCGTCGCTTCATCCAACGGCCCAGGTCAATCCGCATTATTTTATTTATTTTATTATATAATTAATTTCAGAAAATAGTAAAAAACTCATAAAAACTCATAAAAAATTCAGAAAAATCCAGAAAATCAAAATAATTATTTTTCATATAAATTTATTTTTTTGATATTTTTGAATATTTTTAATATGTATTTATACATAAATTGCTTTTAGAAATGCATATTTAATGCATGAAAAATAATTTTAATATATTGTAAAATATTTTGAATATGTTGTGAATTTATATGATAATTAATTAAAAAAATAATAATAATAATGATAAAAATAAATAAAAATGACAAAATTGGATTTTCCAAAACCAAAATTTTTGATAAAAAAAATGATTTTTGGACTTAGAAAAATATATGTTCATAAAAGAAAAAAATCAATTGATTAGATCATAGGATCATCAAAAATGATTTTCATAAAAACTCAAAATTTAATGAACTTAAAGTGAGAATAGTTCAAAAATATAAAATTGATCAACAAATTAAAGTTCTTTTTAAAAGAACTACGTTTTGTCTAATCTCGATTAACGAGTACGTAGGCACCTACAGGGCGACATTAAAAAATGAAAAAAAGTTTTTGTTTTTTTTTAATAATATTGTGAATAAATATTTTGTAAATATAAGATGTTGTTGATATTCATATTCTAAAAAAAAAAAAAAAAAATGTGACTTGTAAATATTTTATTTGAATTTTTGAGCATATAAAGGATAATTATAAGTTTAAAATTCCAAAAGTGGTAACCATTTGGTTTTAATAGGTTAGCCCCGAATCCATGATATCTGGTTTTAAAAGTTTGGTTTTTAAATCAAATTTTCGCAGACGTAGCTAAGTTAGGATCAACCGACCCATTGATCCTAGCTTTTTATTTTTTCCGATTTATATCGGGTGGCGACTCTAAAAGTTTTCAAAAATTAAAATTTCTTTTAACCCCTAGTCGAGGATTCATGTTAAATGGGTTCGGGTTTAATGTGAATCGGGTTAGGAGAAATGAACCAGATAGTGGGAAAATCCAGGCTCGACAGCTTGGCGACTCCACTGGGGATTGCTAATTTTTTTTAAAAAAAAGGGCTAGCCACTTAGGAATTTTAAATTTTGAATTTATCCTTGCTCAATTTTGTGAATAAGTGATTCTTTGTATATTTATTGAATAATTGTTTTGTAAATATACTAACCTTGAGGTATGTAGAAAAGGAAAGCAATGGCTTGTTTGTTTATTTATTTGTGCATTAGCATTTGCATATTAGCATAAATGTGTGCTAGATATGGTCGAACCCAGGCCGTCTTAAGAGCCTAAGCGAGGAGGACGAAGTAAGGTCCGGGGGCTGTGGCTTTCCACCCTCTAGATCAAGAAATGTCCTCCCACTCCGGTTTAGTACCACTAAATCGGGGGACCTATAGAACCCTACCAAATCATGCATTCATCAACATGGGATATGACCAAATTTTTTCAAAAAAAAAAATGGAGTTGTATCATTTTTTTTCCAAATAAAAATTTATTAAAAAAAAAAAGGGGTTTCAAAAAGAAAATTTAAAAAATCAAAATTCAAAAAAAAAAAAAAAATCAAATAAAACAAAAGTTTTTTAACCAATTCCAACAAAGTCTAAAAAATGTGGAGTAATATTTTTTAGTATTAGTTGGCCCTATAAGATAAATAAATAAAAATGATTTGATAAAGGTTTTTGAAACTATTGTTTTTAATACAACTCCTGTAAATATTTTTCAAAATTCTATTGGTCATTATCCCCATTTGCATCCGTGTGCTAGCATATGTGCATATTTGCATCCTTGCATTTGTATATATTTTCTTAAAAAATGTGTAGTAGACTTGTATATCCATAGAATATATATAGTTATAGGGTCTTTCCAACCAAAGTTGGACTTGTATGCATCCATAGAATGTATATTATCCACCTATAGTTATAGATTCTTTCTAACCAAAGTTAGACTTGTATATATCCATAGAGTATATATTGTCCACCTATAGATATAGGTTCTTTCCAACCACAGTTACTTTTGTCATAGGTATTCCACTTCGTTGTCATCAAGTCTATCGTTTTTGTAAAATATTAGCCCCTATTCGAAATTTTTGAGAGAGTCATTGTTTTTTACCATTATTCAAGAAAAATAGTTTTTGTTTTAAAATACTTTTTCCACTTTAGGTTTTAAATAATCATTTGTAAATTTTTTGTGAATATCCATTATTCTTTCAAACAATTAATTCTTTGATAAATTTGAAAAATAAAAAAAAAAGAATAAAAGTTGTAAATAAAAATGTTCCAAACTTTCTTTTACAAAAAAAAAAAGAAAAAAAAATGAAAAAACAAACAATAAAAAAATAATAAAAAAAGAAAAAATAAATAGGAGATATTTTGCTAGCAAGAACATAATAAGATTTTAAAATTGCTTTTGAGCAGGTTCAGCTAATCCCTTACACACTAAGTCAAGATGGCTAACAACAACAATACTCCCAATCAGACTACTGAACAGAGACCCAACACCATGGAACAAACCCTGTTTAGAATTGCTGAACAAATGCAGACTTTAACACAAAGTCTTGCTCAGCTTAAGACCCCTACAACATCTGAAGGATCCTTAGGGGCACAGAAAGGGAAAGGAATTGAGGGGCAACTCATTGATCAGGATGACATACAAAATGAGTTTAATGTAGCTGAGCTAAAGAAAGAACTAGAAGCTCAAGCTAGGGAGATAGAGAAAAAATTGGTTGAAAAAATGAAGACATTTGATGGCTTTGACCAATCTGCAATCTTAAGCCTACCACAGTGTGAGGAAGGTGACTTTCCTGGAAAATTTAGGCACCTGAATTTGAGAAATACAATGGAAGGTTGTCCCAATATGCATACAAGACTGTACATACGACGTATGGGGCAATATGCCAAATTTGACAAACTGATGGTACAAACTTTTCAAGATAGTCTTACTGGTCCAGCCTTAGCCTGGTATGCCCAATTAGATCACCAAGAAGTTGATACTTGGGATAAGTTAGCCAGAGCATTTTTCAACCAATATAAGTTCAACATGAAATGGTACCCTCAGTTTGGGACCTGAACAATATGAAAAAGAAGACAGAAGAAACATTCAAGGAGTATGCCCAACGATGGAGAGCTTTTAGCTGCAAGAATCACCACCCCGATGCCTGAAAAGGATCTGACAATCACTTTCATCAATGCTCTGGATGAACCTTTCTTTTCACATCTTGTGGGACATGCATCAGCAAGTTTCTCAAAAGTAGTAGTGGCAGGGTGCAGAGTTGAAAATGCCCTCAATTCTGGTAAATTGCAAAGCAATGAAGAACCAGAAGCAGAAGAGGACACAGCCAATGTAGTGAGTTACAACAATCCTACACAGAAATCTAGGAGGAAATTCACTCAAATCCCAGTCCCTCTATCTCAAATTTACCAGAAGCTGAAAGAGGATCATTTATTATACCCTAGTGAGCCAGTACCAGGGTATAAACCACGAAAATATGACCCTAATGCACATTGTGAATACCATATGGGTCAACAGGGGCATGCTACTGATGTTTGTTGGGAATTAAAGAATAAAATTCAGGATTTGATTGACTCAGAAATGGTCCAATTGCAATTTGTTGATGAGCTAGTGGCTAATGATGAAGAACCCACAATTAACATGCTCCATCAAAGAGGTAATTCACAAGAGAAAGATCAAAAAGAGCATGGAAATCTTGAGCAAAGACTTGCAGCAATGACAGAAAGGATTGAAACCCTAGAGCAGGTTATGAAGCACGTGCTAGATAAACTCCAACATTTAGGCCTTGATGCTAACAAGGTGCCATCTTGTGAGACTCAAGAAGGATCATCAAGCTGAGCCAAAGAATATGAGGCAAGAAAAGAAGCCTTTGAATTCAAAAGCATGGGGCAAAAGAAACAGATTGTTTGACACAGCAAAGGCGTCTCACACAATTTGAGATTCCGATGATTCAAGTTCTTAACCGGTTGAGAGAACAGAATCTGATAACATTTGAAATCCCAAAGGAAGGGTACAAGCCGAGGAAATATGATCCTAATGTCCAATGTGAGTACCACATGGGTCAAACGGGCCATTCTACGAGAATTGTTGGAGATTAAAGCACAAAATCCAAGATTTGATCGATGCTAAGCTTATCCAACCCGAGCTCCTGAAATCTATGAAGCCAATTGATGATAATGATCCTATCCCAACTCCGACAGGGTTTCCAAGCGTCACTTCATCAAGAATTGAGAGTTTGTTGTTACCATCTGATAAAGTAGCCTATCATATGCAAAAGTTGAATGTGCCGGTCAACACCAATAGGGGCAGGTAGATCGACATTGATGCCTATCTTTGTAATAAGAATGATAATGAAATCTTCTATTGATATTTGGGGCAATTTGAATGGATGTTTGTCTATGGATATTTTATTGCTTGAAAATGTTTTGACAAAAAAGAGGCAACCAAATACCAAACACTAACCACTAAACACTTGAGAGTTGAGTGATTGTGAGGAAATTTATAAGGCTCATTCCTTAAAAGAAGTCTTTGCACTTGATACATAGGTTAAGATGATACCAGGCATTCATTTCAATAACCAAAATATATCCCTTGTTAACCCCGTTGGGCCTAAAAAGAAGGAATTCTTAAAAATAAACCCTGTCAAGAACCACCCCGCATTGGGGCACCCCACAATGGGGCAATTTGGAGGTTAGGGTCATTAATAAGGAGAAAAGGAATAACTTATATGCACTTGACCTAGTCGCATCAATTCAAGAGTAGTCAATTGACACAAATAAATCATTTCCTATGAAAGGAAAAAGAGTCTTCATTTCAAACCATACACAGCACATACACTTTGAGCTATAAAAGAACAAATCACCTTGAATTCGTCTCCCAAAAGGGCAAAAAAAAAAAAAAAAAAAAAAAGAGAAAAAAAAAAGAAGAAAAAAAAGAGAAAAAAAAAAGAAAAAAAAAAGAGAACAAGAAAAAGATATTAGGCAAACAAGGTGATAAAAATCAATGATTTGAAAATACATAGCTCAAGATCATTAAAATTCAAAATTCATCAAGTCCCACCCACAAATTCCACCCTTTGGAGACTCTTTGGATCAAAGGAGTTGATTTATTAATACCCTTGAAACTAGGAACAAGTGCATTATCAAGTTTTCCTTAAGGGTTCTTGACTTGTAAACCGGGATGTATTGAAATTTTTTTTCAAAAATAAAAAGCCTTTATGAAATATCCTTTTGATTAAAGCCAATGACCAAAAGCTCAAATTTTTTTACCCAAGAAAAGTCCTGATAGATTAACCAAAATGTATCATTTACAAAACGGACTGTAATTTTTGGAATTCGAGTCATGTGTGAAAATAAGCCAAAGAGTGTGGGAGGAAGTCCTCTTTAACTTAGTATTTCAAGCATAAGATAACCAATCCAAGTTCATGGGAATGACAAGAAAAAATGAGAATTAGTTTGCCCCAAAGGCAAGAAAGTCAAATTGGAGATTGTTGCCCCTTAATCAAGGAGAGAAAAGAAGGCTACCAAGGATTGACCTTCAAAGAAAATAAGTAAGGGAGAAGTTGTCGCTCATTAGCAATTTTGAAATCAATAAAATTCTTTGCTTGTTAGCAAAATTGAAAAATGATGAAATAAAAAAAAAAAAGAGAGAAGTTTTTCTCAAAAGTTTGTTTTTCAAAAAGAAAAAGAACAAGAAAGAATAAAGGAATCTCTAAATTTTTAAAGAGATATAATTTTGAGAAAAAAAGAGAGAAGAGTTTTAAACTCAAAAGTTTTAAAAAAGGCATTTGGCCTTAACAAAAATGAAAAAGAAGAAGTCTTGACTCAAGAAAAGTTTTCAAGTTACACAGTTTTCAAAAATAGTTTCAAAGTTTGTTCTTCTAATATCTAGGATCACTTGCTCAAAGGAGCGTCGTCCTATTGTTTGAAAAAATTAGGGTCACTTGCTCAAAGAGCGTCATCCTGCCTTTAAGAATTATAGTTACCAGTCCAGCCAAGAATCAGTTCAAGTAGCACCAATTCAAACCAAAAACCAAAGCCCATAGGTCCGGCAAATGACCAAATTAAAGCCCATAGGTCCGACAGATGGCCTATCAGTTTTCTAAGTCTAGACCCGACAGACGGTCTATCAGTCTTTTTAGTCTAGGCCCGATAGATGGCCTATCATTTTTCTAAATCTAGACCCGACAGACGGTCTATCAGTCTTTTTAGTCTAGGCCCGACAGATGGCCTATCATTTTTCTAAATCTAGACCCGATAGATGGTCTATCAGTTTTTTAGTCTAGGCCCGACAGATGACTTATCATTTTCTAGACCCGACAGGTGGTCTATCAGTTTTTTAGTTTAGGCCCGACAGATGGCCTATCATTTTCTAGACCCGACAGATGGTCTATCGGTTTTTTAATCTAGGCCCGATAGATGGCCTATCATTTTCTAGACCCGACAAATGGTCTATCAGTTTTTTAGTCTAGGCCCGACAGATGGCCTATCGTTTTTCAAAATCTAGACCCGACAGATGGTCTATCAGTTTTCTAAGTCTAGGTCCGACAGTTGACCTAGCGAATCTCAAAGTCTAAACTCGACAGATGGTTTAGCACAAGATAAAAATCTCTTTGTAAAATTTGGGAGGAAAAGCTAAGCAAAAATTGGTTATCTTTTTGTCTTTGTGGCAAAAGTTTTGTTCAAACTTTACCACAAAGAGGGGCAGCTGTAGACACCCAATTTTTGCCCAATTAATTAAGGCTTAAATTCATAAAGTTAATTAAACAAAATCTTCATTTTGTTTAATTAAACTCATTTTTCCAAAAGCCTTAATTAAGTAATGAGTTGGCTAAGTGATCAAGGCACAGGCCAAATGGCCTGTTGGTTAAATACATTGCCCAAATACACACCCAAGCTCAAGGACCCAAGTTCAAACCCTAGCAAAGGCAAATTTTTGCCCTTTTATCATCTAATTTTTTTTGCCTTCTCAAAGTGATTTTTGCCTTACTTTGCATCAATTTTTAACTGACAAAACATCATTAAATGTTGAAATTGATGATGCAATTGCAAAGTAGACATGGAATATGAAAGATCAATACACAATTCATGTGTAAAAATAACCCAAAAGTCACAAAATTCGTGCTAGAAAAATTGGGAAAAAATACAATTTATAAAGCATTCAATTGCACATAAATGAGGATTTGCAAGAATTGATAAAATTGGATGATTCATCTACCCACATTGAATGATTTGATGAAGAATATGAAAGATTAATCATCAATTCATCAGTTTGAAACAAATTAAACACGAATCATTGAATTAAATTAGTGCAAATGAAGAGGTAAAAATCGATTCGTTTCTAAAACAATACGAAACGTAAAATTGAGCTTGCAACCTATAAATAGAGGGTACTAGGATCAAAAGGCACAAGTCAATTTGAAGAAAACAGAATTAGAATGAATGAATTCGAAAATTTTGAAAATTAGGGTTCTTATGAAGAAAATTTCAAATTCGAAAATTTCGAATCATTTTTTATCCAACTTGAGTGTTTGAGGAGCTTTAGGAACAAGTTTAAAGTGATCAAGTGTGCTTAGATTTGATCAATTTGTTCGAATTGAGTTCTGCAAATTTTTTTTAAAATTTTCGAATTTGAACCGCCGGCAACCACGACTTCGAACCGCCGTCCACGGTGGTTCTGGGCACTAACCACCACCACCAGTGGATGCGCAACCACCAAAGGAGTCGGGCCGACAAGCTTGTGGAGGCCAACAAGCACCAGGGACGGCCGAGGAAGGCTTGAAAGGCCACGTAATCGTCTTCTTTGCCAGATCGGGTCGGATTCGACCCGAAAATCCGAAGTCCAACCCGCCCCCTGGTCAACGGTCAACGGTCAACGATCAAGCAGATCAGACGGCCCAGATTCGATCAAGCAGATCAGACGGCTCAGATTCGATCAAGCAGATCAGACAGCCCAGATTCGATCAAGCAGATCAGACGGCTCATATTCGATCAAGCAGATCAGACGGCTCAGATTCGATCAAGCAGATCAGACGGCTCAAATTCGATCAAGCAGATCAGACGGCCCAAATTCGATCAAGCAGATCAGACGGTCCAGATTCGATCAAGCAGATCAGACGGCCCAGATTGGATCAAGCAGATCAGACGGCCCAGATTGGATCAAGCAGATCAGACGGCCCAGATTTAATCAAGCAGATCAACGGTCCAGATTCAATCAAGCAGATCAACGGTCCAGATTTAATCAAGCAGATCAGACGGCCCAGATTTGATCAAGGTGATTAACGCCCCAGATCGAGTCAACGAGATCAGACGGTTAGGATTGGTCTTCAGATCAGACGATCCAGATCGCGTCCGCTATCCAATGGCCCAGGTCAATCCGCATATTTTATTATATTTTATTATATAATTAATTTCAGAAAATAGTAAAAAATTCATAAAAACTCATAAAAATTTCAGAAAAATTCAGAAAAATCCAGAAAAATCAAATAATTATTTCTCATATAAATTTTTTTTTTATATTTGAATATTTTTGAATATTTTTAATATGTATTTATGCATAAATTGCTTTTAGAAATGCATATTTAATGCATGAAAATAATTTTAATATATTGTAAAATATTTGAATATGTTGTGAATTTATATGATAATTAAATAATAATAATAATAATAATATAATAATAATAATAATAATAATAATAATAAATAAAAATGACAAATTGGATTTTCCAAAACCAAAATTTTGATAAAAAAAATGATTTTTGGACTTAGAAAAATATATGTTCATAAAATAAAAAACAATTGATTAGATCATAGGATCATCAAAAATGATTTTTTAAAACTCAAAATTTAATGAACTTAAAGAGAGAATAGTTGAAAAATATAAAATTGATCAACAAATTAAAGTTCTTTTTAAAAGAACTACGTTTTGTCTGATCTCGATTAACGAGTACGTAGGCACCTACGGGGCGACATTAAAAAAATGAAAAAACGTTTTTGTTTTTTTTTAATAATATTGTGAATAAATATTTTGTAAATATAAGATGTTGTGTTGATATTCATATTCTAAAAAAAAAACAAAAAATGTGACTTGTAAATATTTTTATTTGAATTTTTTAGCATATAAAGGATAAATTATAAGTTTAAAATTCCAAAAGTGGTAACCATTTGGTTTTAATAGGTTAGCCCCCGAATCCATGATATCTGGTTTTAAAAGTTTGGTTTTTAAATCAAATTTTCGCAGACTAGTAGCTAAGTTAGGATCAACCGACCCATTGATCCTAGCTTTTTATTTTTTCCCGATTTATATCGGGTGGCGACTCTAAAAGGTTTTCAAAAATTAAAATTTCTTTTAACCCCTAGTCGAGGATTCATGTTAAATGGGTTAGAGTTTAATGTGAATCGGGTTAGGAGAAATGAACCAGATAGTGGGAAAATCCAGGCTCGACACAAATATTTATGTTTTTCAAAGGTTTTACAAATATTATAATATCTATCTTTTTTATTCAAGTTTTTTATAAAAATTCGTAGTGAATTAGATCACCACTGTTTTGGAGTTCAAACAACTTAGTTTGATGAAAATAATTTTAGGATTGGATAGATCTTTTCGAATAGGTAAAAAGGGTATATTATATGCACAATTTCAAGTTAAAATGACCAAATTATGGCCATTTTAAGATAGAATTTCTCTCCATACGAATTTTAACGATCTTATAACATAGTTCCTTATTAGTACCATAGAATAAAAAAGAAATACTCATTTTGGGTATTCTTCTTGATTAGGTAATCTCGAGAAGGATTGTTCATATCCCCAAGATTACTACGATTAGTGGAAATCTCGAACGACTCATCCATTTCAAGAAAAGTGTCATCATGGCTGAGTGAGTTTACTCCCCGTTATTTTTCATACTTATGATTGTGCTTGTAAATTTAGTTGCATTGGAATTTAGGCAAAATCAAATGGAAGTTGTATGATAATATGTTGAAAGAATATTAAGTATATCGAAACATGATTTGTTTGTAATAAAGTTGCACGTACATTAATATCTTGAAGTGTTTGAAAATTGGTTGCTCACTTTAAAGAAGTTAAATATAACTAACTAGACTTTAATTAAGAAATTATGCATGCACTTCATATGTTGAGTCATATTTCATTCACTACTATACAATTGGTGGGATAAGTGTATAATGGTGGTGGTAGACATAACCGGTATATCATGTAGGTGGCGAGTAGAAGCCGGTAAAACTACATAAATTGGTAACTAGTAGGAGCCTGTAATAACTACAAGTTTTTGATGGCGTATAGGAGCCGGTAAGATCTAAAAGTATTTTAAAAGTCGTGGCTGTAATTAGCCTGAATGCCTAACCCCGAATGAAGGGCGTAATTCATTCAACATGTGATTCCCGGAAAGTCATATGTCTTGTATGCTCATGTGATTGTTGCATTCTATTTGCTTAACTAATAAACTTGGTTGATATTTTACTTTGAGTATGAATTTTTGGGATTTACTCACTAAGCCCGCAAGCTTACGCCCTTATAGGTATTTGCATTCTCAGAAACACCTATTTTTGTACCCGAAGTCTCCTCATATCCGCGTAAGTATTCTTTTGAAGCTTTTGATGGAAATCTACTTGAAGATTTAGATTAGAATTCCTTTGAAATCTTTAAGGTAGTATTTAAATATTATAAAGACTATTTCGATCTTTAGGATTAGTGTAAACCCTAAATTTTCGAGATCGGTTTAGCACAAAACCCTAACCGGAAGTCAAACGAAACCCTGAAGGTTAACAAAACCCTAGTTTACCGTATCCATCTAAATCCGGCATTGCCGTTTTCTTTGGCCCTAGAAAACGAAGTTAGGATAATTAGCTAGAATAGCTCGTAATAACCATAGGTTTTATAAAAGTTTCAGTTTCGCGAAATTCGGTGTCCTTCGAACCCGATCGGACACAGTTCTCGAAAAACGTGTCCGGAAGCCCGGAATAGTAAAAATATTCGAATACACCGTTAGACTCGTAAAAATATAAGTTTTCCAAAAATATCAGTTTCGTAATTTTTCGGTAAGTAAAAATAACAGATATAGCTATTATACGCGTATTTTCTTACTACCGGTACTTTAATTGTCATATCTACTTTACATTACACTATTCATTACTATTCTACACTATTCTTTATCTCTACTTTTTCTTACACCTATTCTTACACTCTACATAACCTATAATCTTAACTTTTTACCTTTCCCATAACTTTATATCACATCTATCTTACATATTACATCTTTTATTTATCAAAAAGTCAAAAAAATAAATCACACTCCCTCCCCATGCATGGCCGGCGCCACCCCCTCTCTCTTCTCCCTCAATTTGTTTTAATTTATTTATTTTAATCACACAAAAATCACTCCTCAATCCTATAAATACCCCCTCCTCTTTCACTTCTTTCACACATTCACTACCCACAAATTCTTACCAAAACTCTCTCAATTTTTCCTCTCAAAGCTCTCTCAAATTACTATCTCAAAACTCTCTCAAAATAATTCCACAACAACTTCACCAACAACAAAAACCCATAACCACATAACCATATCAAAGTCTTCTTTAGGTAACCCTTTATAATTCTTTCTTCTTCTTCATGTCATGTAACTTTACATGACCATAGTGTGAGTTTCCAAAGACTACAAGTTATGGAAACTACATTATGTTCATGTATTGTTCTTGTTCATGCCAATCCATTTATGTTTATGTTGTTTTATTATTGTTATATATCTATACATATATATACATATTCTTTAGAGCATATAAGCTCACTTGCAATTTATTTATTTCATGCAAAGCAATTTATTTACTTTTCCATTGCAATTTATTTATTTATTCCTTTTGTAAGACTAGTCTCTAGTCTTAGACTTGTCCTCATCAAGTCAAAACAAGCTTTTCTTTCTTTCATTTTATTTCATTATGGGACTAGTTTATTTCTTAGTCCCGGGAGCCTTGAAAAAGCTAAGACTCCAATACTTGACTTTATTATTTATGCTTTATGTTATTATTATTCTCATAATCATGTTCATTTAGATTGTTGTCCAAAAGTTTTATTTCTAAAGATAATTAAAATAAAAGAAGGCTTTTTGTCACTTAGAAATAAGTTTATGTAAATATAAAAATACACAAAATAAACTCATTCCTTTTCATGTTACAAAAAGAACTCACTATAATTTTATAAACTACTTTTACTTTAAAAAGATACTAAATCTTTATTATTCCACCTTGTTTTTCAAAAGAATATTTTTGTTAAAATGGTTCTTTTCATAAGAAAGAAAATAAGATGGATGACTAAGGAAATTTTTAAGTAAAGACCTTTGCAAACAAATAGGCAAAGAAAATTTATGGTTTGAAAATAATAAAGTTATTTCTTTTCAAGTTACAAGAGAAGTTAATAAGATTATAGAAATTAGTTTTTCTACAAAAAGTCCTTAATTGTTCCACATTGTTTTTATGAAGAAAACAAATTTTCACATGGATGATTATTTTTGAAAAATATGAGACATGAGAAAAAGAATGAGAAATATCAAGTAAGATTTTTGCAAAACAAGTAAACAAAGGAATTTACACAAGAAAAATGAAGAATAGCATATTTCCTAGAAAACTTCAAATATAGTATTAATGTAACTTAGAAAGAGAAATTTTATTTTCAAAGGTCACTTAGAAAAGATAAATGAAACCAACATAAAACGTTTTTAGAAAATAAAGAAAACAAGGTATTCATTTCAAAGAAATTACAAAAACAATTTCCGAAAAGCTTCAACCGACATTGTTTTACCTAAGAAAAATAATTTGGACAACAAGACACTTGAGCATGCTTAAATATGAGTTATATAGTTATAAAAAGAGAATTTTTCAACTATATAGATAACTAAGTATTTATCAAACAAATTTTGATTTCTTGAACCAAAGTTGTTTTTACTTGAAAATCCGTGGTGAATTTTGTCGCCACTTTTTCGGAGCCTATATGGCTTTGTTTGTGGGAAATAATTTTAGAAATGGGTAGATCTTTTCGAGTAGATAGAAATCGGTATATTATATGCGCGATTCCGAGTTAAAATGACCAAGTTATGGCCATTTTAAGTTGGAACATTCTTCTATACGAACTTTAACGTTCTTTGACATTGTTTTGTCAAAATTCAAGAAAATCTTCAAAAAAACTCATTGTGGGTATTTTCTTTGGTTAGGTGACCCCGAGGAAGGATTCCTTACCCCGAGAACTATTACGATTAAGTGGAGTGTGTGAACGACTCATCCGCTTAGAGGAATAGACGACAATGGCATCGTGAGTTTATTTCCATTAAATGCTACACTTGTTGTGCTTGTAAATTAGTTGCACTAGAGTTAGGAAAAGATAAACCGATATGCATGTAAAATAATTCCTTGAAAGAATTCTAAGAATATCGAAGCCCGAATTGTTCTAAGTGATTGTTTTAGTTTAATATTGATTTGTGTGAAATTCCTTGATCCCTTAAAGTTGAAAATAATTATGTTATGACTTTATAAATTAATGAACTCATGCATACCACGAAGTGAGTCACATTGCATGGTTGGGTTATTATCCTTGGGTGAGAAGGATAGTAGGCTCATGTCGAAAGCAACACTTGGCGGAAGATCCGAAAGCGATTGCTTGGCGGCTTAATGGAATATGCTTGGCGGTTGATCCGAAAGCAAGGTCAAATCAAGTAGATTCGGAATACTTGGCGATGAGTGCTCGCAAGTTTAAAAGTTTTTAATGAATGCTTGGCGATGAGTGCTCGCAAGCTTAAATTTTCTATTATTAAAACTACTTGTTTTGAGTATCACCAAACCCCGAATGGAGGGCGTAAATCCATTCAACATATAGTTCCCGGAAAGCTATATGATTGTTTGCCCACGTGTTTGATGCATTACATATGTGTGATTAACCAACTTGTTTGAATCTTGTTACAAGAAGTTATTTATGGAAATAGTTCTCACTAAGCCTATTAGCTTATACCCCGATAGCTATCTTTTGCAGTTCCGTACTTATGGTTAAGGCCACGTGGACCATGCGGGCAGGTAATCCCTTTTGAACATTAGAAATCTGGATAAAGTACAGCAGATATTAGCATGCAAATAGTTATATAATAGATTAGTAATTTAGGGAAGTTGTCCTTAAGTTTGTAAAGTCTTTGCCATGAACAAATAATTATTGTGAATCCTCTTTTCTTAATATGTTTTTATATCTCCTTAAACTTCATTATTCCAATATGGTCCTCTAAAATTGTGAAAGTAAGCCTTACACTTAATATAAAAGCTTTTGGAAATGACTAAGGTTGTCATACTTAAGCTTTAATATTGAGTGTGGCGGGCTGTCACGTTTAGGGTACCCATTGGGGCGTGACAATTAGCAGGGGTATGCCCCTAAGAAATTATGTAATAAACCTTTGGTTATTAATGCTATAATAAATTTTATTTATGGATTATTGTATGTTCATCTTTACTTGGTTAGACTATGCTTCCCAAAAGCGTCTCCTATTACCGTGCTAGACGCTTTACATGTAATACTAAGGATTTCACGTGACTAAGGCGGTCATTCTTGAATTTTGATATTATATGTGGCGAGCTGCCATGTTTAGGGTACCCTTCAAGGCGTAACAGCATACTTATTTATATGTGTGAAATCGTGAAAATTTTATTTGCTGACGTGGAAAATTTTTTATAATGGATTTTGTCCTTATCTTCACATTCTTTAATATACGACAACGTATCTGTGATAGCAAAGACAGTGTCACTTATCTCAGCTTAAATTGTAGGCTAGAAGGTTGGCTGCAATATAAGCTATGCCTTTTCATTGGAAGTGCAATTTAGGTTCAGTTTGAATCATTGGTAGAATCACAAGCATAATTGTAAACCCCCAAAGTTTTATGTTATCTCTAACCCAAAACTAGAAGTCAACCGGAAACCCTAGGGATAATAAAACCCTTATAGAACCTAACAGTTTAAGTTCGGCAATCCCGCGCTCCTAACTTGTGTAGAGTGGATGCAAGCTAAGTGTACAAAATAGTTCGTAATTATATAAGGATATTTAAAAATATTAGATTGGTTAGAATTTGATTTGTCTCGAAACCGAACGGATATTGTTTTGAAAAACATGTCCTGGGGTCTGGAATATTAAAAATATTCTGTTGACACCATTAGACTCGTGAAAATATAAGGTTTTCAAAAATATCAGTTTCATAATTTTTCGGTAACTAAAAATATCAGATATCACACTTTTACATGTATTTTCCTTACTACTGGTATATTTATGTCTTGTACACTATTCATTGTACAATTCTACACTATTCATAATATCTTTACTTTTGTCACTATTCACTCTTACATATTATCATACTATATCACTATTTTTTTTCATTTCCAATACACTTTATCACATCTATCTTACACATTATTAATTTTAATACACAAAATTACAAAAATAAAATCTCTCCCTCTCTCCTTTCCTCTTGGCCTATGCCCCCAATCCCTTCGCTTTCTCTATTTTATCTCAATTTTTAATTTAATTAAATCACTCAAAATCCTCTCCTCATTTTCTTATAAATGCCCCCTCCTTTTTCACTTCATTCACACATTCACTACCCACAAATTTACTATAAAAAACTCTCTCAAATTCTCCTCCCAAATACTCTTCCCATTGCTCTCCCAAAACACTCTCAAGCTCCCTTCTTCTTCATACACAAAACTCATCTATATATACTACTCTCATCTTATCTTTAGGTAAAATTCTTTTCATATTTTTACTACCATGTCATGTAACTTAACATGACCATAAAGTGTGTTTTCTAAACTATATGTTGTGGAAGCAACTCTATGTTCATGTTTTGTTCTTGTTCATGAATCCATATTCTTTTATGTTGTTATTTTGTTCATATTAATGTTGTTATTATGCTTTCATATTTATATCAAACTGAATATATCTATGTAGCTATATATATCTTTTAGAGCATGTAAGCTCATTTGTTATTTGCAATTTCTTTACTTTCAAGTTTTAAGATTAATCTTTCTAGTCTTAGACTTGTCTTCATCAAGTCAAAAACAACTTTTTCTTTTTTTCATTTCTTTTATATTGGGATGGAATTTATTATTTGTCCAGGAGCCTTGATGAAGTTAAAACTCCCAATACTTGAACTTATATTATGTTGCTTTTTTTTTTTCAATTTTTTCTTTCTGTAAATATCATCATACTCATGCACATATTCATGATTGTTATTTAAAACACAAAGATAGAAACTAACCTTTTCCAAAATAAATTTATGTTATAAGAATTTCCAAATGAAGCTTAGGATTTTGTTTCAACAAACTTTACTTTCCAAAAAATCAAAGAGAACTTACCATGATTTAGCAAAAACTATTATTTTGAAAGGTCTTTTCAAAACCATAAGAAGACTTGTTTTTGCTAAATTTATTTTAAATGTTGATAATTCTTTATATACAAATTTTTCTATAAAAACTAAATTTAAAAGAAACTCCCTAACAAATAAATAAACAAGCTTGAGTCAAATTAGAAGATCAAAATAATTATCAAAACAATACTTGAGAAATTATAGTACAAACAACACTAGTGAAAGATTTTTCTAAAGAAAAATTTAAAAGTTTATTTTTATGAAAACCACCCAAGAAACTACTAAATAGAACACAAAAATACTCATTTTAAATAAACTAAAAAGTTATGATTTTATCTCAATGATTTACAAAAGGAAAATTTTTAACTTTTGATTTTTTACACTTTCAAAGGACATTGTTTTTCATAAAGTCATAGTTTGGATAATAAGACTTGAATCATGCATGAGATATGAGTTTGTATGTGTATAAAAAGGGTTTTTCAATCTATATTGATAACTAAGTAATTATCAAAGGATTTTTGAATGAGTTAAGGTTTGAAATGATTGTTTTTTGGGCTAGGATTTTCATGGATAATCTGGTTACCCATGTTTTTCAACCTAAAAATCCTTGTTTGATAGAAATAACCTTAGAAATTGATAGATCTTTTTTATTAGGTAGAAAACGGATATAATATGTGCAATTTTGAGTTAAAATGAGCAAGTTATGGCCATTTTAAATTGAAATTGTCTTTCATACGAATTTTGACGAACTTAATGACATAGTTTTGTCAAATTTCAATAGAACTATCAAGAAATACTCATTGTGGGTATTTTCTTATTTAGGTGATTGTGAGGGGGATCTTCTCTATCCAGAAGACTACTTTGATTGAAGACCAATGAACCCATGGCCAAGTAAGTTTTATTTCCATAACTTATCTTACTTGATTGTGCTTGTAGTCTAGAAGCACTAGATTTAAGGAAAAGATTGAATGGTATGCATGTAATATTGTTTGAATGAATGATAAGAATATCTAGACGAGAATTGATTATAATCAATACTTAATTTAGTTTAGAACTTGATTTGTCTGAAATCTTATGATCACCTTAAATTGTTAATAATTATGCTCTAAGCCTTTAATTAAACTAAAATCATGCATATCACTTGTGAGTCACATTGCATGGGATCACTACCCTTGTGGGGGAAAGGGGTAGTGGTATGATCATTGGATCTTAATTAAAGCTTCGGGACGTTTGGTTAGAAGTACATTAACTAAAGCTTCGGGATGTTTGGTTAAAAGCATATAAATTACCGCCCCTAACCCCAAATGGAGGGCGTAAATCCATTCAACATATAATTATCGAAAATCATATGTCTTGTATGCTTATATGGTTGTTGCATTTCACTTGGTTTATTAAATAACTTGTTTGATTATTGCTATTCAAGTATACTTATCTGTGGAAATAATTATCATTAAGCTAGTAGCTTATACCCTTATAGCTATTTGCTGCAATATCCCTACCTTTGGCTGAAGCAACGTGGGCCATGCACCCAGGTACCCCCTTTTGTTTAAGATGTTTTTGGATGATGTCCACACTAGTGTAGGTGTAGACTTCTAGGGAAAACTTCTTGTATACGATATAGTTTTGTTGTTGCACTTTTGGTAGGGGAATACCCCCAAGATCCTTGTAAGACTTTATATTTATGAATTAATATTATGATTGCCATTTCTTATTTGTTATTGTATCTCTTAAGTTACATATTTCAAAGTGTGGTCCACTAAAATTGTAAGAGCACGCCTTACATTTAATATATAAGCTTTTAGGAATGACTAAAGTTGTCATACTTTAACTTAATATTGAATATAGCGGATTGTTGCGTTTAGGGTACCCTTTGGGGTGTGACAGTAATGAGTGCGATTGGTGTTATATCATATAAAAATAATAAGAAAACCAACCAAAATTAGCCAAATAGATAAGTTCATTTAATGCAACGAAGTTATGCAAACAAGTTACAATTCGGTGGAGATCCTTGGCTAAAATTATGTTGGCTGCTGCTTCCTTCTTCCTCAATATGTATATATAAACACATCTCCCTAATGAGCAATAAACAAAAACCTTTAATTTACACCAAAACATTAGCCATCAAACCACCCAAACAATAGCAAAATTTGTCCCCATTGAATCACCAAAACATAACTTCATAAACAAGTGCCATTATAACAACAAAACAAGCTTAGGAAGATAATAACAAAGGTAAGTGGAAATTTGTTTTAGTTTGTTTAAGTGGTAAACATTATCTTAAACAATGTTTCTCATTAACATAGGTTCGTATCAAGCTCTGAGGGAGAGTTTAACACCTTCATATTAGCCTAAACAAGGTGATATGTAATCTTAAAACTCGATTTATGCATCATGTATATGTAGCTAGAAAATATATAGTATAATGATTGTAGGATGTTATATGTATTACTATGTCATGAAAAATACTTGTGGAGCATGTAAAAACACTTATAAGTAGTTTAAGTACAAGTAAAATATACATATGGCATAAGGAAAATAAGTTATAGATGAAAAAAAATGAGGAATACGATAAACAATGACAACACCTACGTCAACAATGTAAGTACCCAACACCAGTGGCATACGGTGATAGGCTAGCGGCCTTCAGGTCGGCGTGCACTGGAAACAGAAACTATGTAAATTTTTCTTACGTAACTTCAACGGCGTCGGTGGCATATAACCCCTACACGACAGCATACAAGTCTATGCAGACGGCTTTCAAGGCTGGCTCACACTGAAACTTGGAACGTTAAAATTTACACAAACATCGGCAATTCAAGAATCAATTCCGACGGCATTGGATGCGACATACATGAAAAATATTCCTGGAATGAAATCTATTCATGAATAAAGATTTATATATATATATATATATATATATATAGAACAGAACATTAAACACAATAAATAAATAAATATTAGTATGTTTAATACTTGATTAAGAGACAAACCTTAGTGACTATTGCAAATAAAATACTTGTGTATAATAAAAGATTAAAATTACGATAATTGTATTATATAGGTATACATATATATATATATATATAAATGGAAGTCATAAATAAGCTATAAATCAATATAATATGATACTCGTAAATAACAGTTGATAACATGAACAAAGATCAAGAGAAACACGACGAAACTATAATGACAGAAAATAAATATCAGTTACCATAAAATGGTCGAACTAATAAACAATATAAAAATAATAAATAATAAAGTATTAGTTTATTAAATATAAACTCTATAACTACTCGATAAAAATGAAATATTCTTAATATAAAGATAAGCAAAATAAAAATAAAGATTAGATAATAAGAATCTGGTATTATAGGATCCTTACCCTAAAAAGACCAATATAAGTAATAAAAATTAATTCCAATACCAATATAGGACACTTAGACACTCTTAGGAGTTTAGATATATAATCTTATGTTATATTGATTAATAATTTATTCATCTCAATAGGTGATCTTGATATCTGTTGAGAATTTTCCAATAGACTATTACAACTAGCCATCATGAGCAAGCGAGTAACTTAGATCTATTACATTGTTTGTGTTTGTAAATAGTTGCATATATAATGCAAAGATAATAATAAGGTTGTTATGGAAATATATTAAGTATGTGTTGTATGTTTGGTTGACAAATAAAGATAATTAAAGTGATAGTACAAATTGTCTAATGATTTAAGGAAAGCATGTTGTATGTTGTGTGTATAATGTATGATCACCATAAGCTTAACTAAAAATTATTGGATTTATAATTAAATTTGACATGCACCACACGAACCGCATTATTGCATTTTCAAAAAGAGTGACAGCCTGCTACGTATTTCGGTTTTCTATTAATGCTTGGTTTTTCTAAAAAATAAGTTCTTTCAAGATTTTATTTGTTCCATTGGTTCTATGGGAACTAAGTGGTAATGAAGGACACCGCTCATAGTATCACTTTGAAATTACTAATACTTAGGGAGTTTCTAAGGGATGATGTAGGAAATGATCAGTTAAATGTCCAAAATTAAAGTGATAACCCTAAGATGAGAAATCATTGATTTTCTTGTGTACTTAGTCTCTCCTAGGTAAGTAGGTCATTAAGTAATTGTTCTTCAACCCTAAAAAGAGGGGGTAAATTTTTTTCCTATTTGAACTCTAGATCATCCAAACTTATATATATGCATATGCATATGATTTGTTAATAAACTTACTTGATGTGTAATATGTCTGGCTATTCACTAAGCCTGTGGTTTTGCTCACACTCATAAAGACTTTTCAAGTTGACTCTACGACCATAGCTTGTATCTTCTAAAAGCATGGCTCCGATAAGAACTTAAAGGCTAGAAGAATATGGGATCTTCATGTTATGTTATTTGTTTTTATTTCTAGTTATAAGATAGTTAGTACTTGTACTATCAGTTTATGTATTTGAAGTCGTATAGAATAGAATTATGGTCTGTAATACTATTATGTTATTCACTACTTGTGATGGCAGATATTTACTAATTTATGGCTTATATGTATTTGTCCTTTCTTATCGATACAATTAAAAGGTCTTACTGATTGAAAATATGTCATTCTCTAAAGGTTAACTAGTAATAGTGTGCAAATGTGGCTTGTGTACTACTACTAGGGTACCCTCGGGGCGTGACAACGATCTCATGATGTAGCCGAGCCAAGCCGAACGAACCTAATTGATCGCTTTTGGTAAGAAAACCTGAGAACCAGTATATGGTTAGTTGGATTCCCAAGACGCGTGGTGCAAATTTTAGTAAGTTTGTGGACCTATTTGTCATTAGACCCATTTAAAATTTTCAAGAAGGTTGTTAGACCCATTCAAATCATTTCTTAATCCCAAATGGAAAGCGCAAGTCCATTCTACTATGTATCCAGATAGTCGTATGTATTTGTTTAATCCTATGGATATTACATTGCATATGCTTGCTAATGGAGTTATTTGATTGTTTTGTTGTGGGTATGTTTACGTAAGGAACTATCTCACTAAGCTAGTTATGCTTACCCCTCAATAATTTGTTTTTACAGGAATCTCATAAAGTCGGGATTAGAATAGGAACTGAGTGCAGAGCGTATCAAAGATTAAGTCAAAGATTAGAATGTTGATGGATTAAAATTAGATGAGAGAGAATATTTTAAACTTGATTTATTCCTTTTTTTTAATCTCCTTTGATTGTGACAGTTAACATAAGTTTTATTTACCCTATTTCATTTTCGGTAGGGTATCCGATTCTCTGCGGTTTGTGATTTGTGGAAATATCGGTATTCAAAACTATTTTTTCTAAATATATATACATGTACAATATATTGAGAGAATAAGTAATTAGAGTCTTGTAAAGTCTGACTTACAAGGCGGTCCTCATATTATGGGTGCACACGTAATATAATGACTCTAAGATAATCCTCCTAAGCCCCTATTTAGGGTCATGAAAATAACTCCACCTTATTCCATAATCTAATGGAGTAGCTGAAAGAAAAAAATAAGACATTACAAGAAATGATGAATTGTATGCTTGTAAGTTCTAACGCACCTAAAAATCTATAGGGTAAATCCATATTAACTGCATGTCACTTGCAAAATAGGATACCTTATGAGAAAATAGGAAAAACACCTTATGAACTTTGGAAAGATTATTCTCCTAATTTGAAATATTTGAAAATGTGGGGCTGTCTTGCTAAAGTTATGCTTCCTAATCTTAAGAAAAGAAAATTCGGTTTTAAAACTTCAAATTGCATGTTTATTGGTTATGCTGAACATAGTGATGCATATAGATTTCTTATATTAAAAAAGCGATGTGTTGGATTGCAATACAATTGTTGAGACAAAGAATACAGAGTTTTTTTAATATGTTTTTCCTTTAAAATCTAAAATTATTCCAAATACACCATTTTTTGAAAATGTTTATGAAAATGCTTCTAAAAATGTTTCTAGAAATGAATATTTAAGAAGAAGTAAAAGACAAAGGAAATAATATTCTTTTGGAAATTATTTTTATACTTATCTTGTTGAAAATGAACGATTAACCTTTTCATAAGTAATTTCCACATATGATGTACAGTATTGGAAAGAAGCTATTAAAATTGAAATTGATTCAATTTTACAAAATAAAAGATAGGAATTGGTAGATTTACGTCTTAGAGTTAAACCTATTGGTTGTAAATCGATTTTTAAAAGGAAATTAAATCCTAATGGTTCAGTTGATAAGTTCAAAACTAGATTAATTGCAAAAGGTTTTACTCAAAAGCAAAATGTTGACTATTTTGATACTTTTGCCCTTGTAACTAGAATTTCTTTTATTCAAGTTTTGATTGCCTTGGCTTCAGTTTATAGACTTATTATTCATCAAATGGATGTAAAAACAACATTTCTAAATATTGATTTAGAAGAAAAAATTTATATGGGACAACTTGACAAGAAAAGAAAGTTTGTAAATTTGATAAATCGTTACATGGTTTAAAACAAGCTTCTAAAAATGGTATGAGAAATTTGACTAAATTTTATTAGAAGATGGTTTCTCTACTGTTGAAGTTAATAAATGTGTTTATAGAAAAATTGTTGATAATGATTGTGTTATTATATGCATATATGTAGATGATATGCTTATTTGGTATTAGTCTTGATGTAGTGCATAAAACTAAGTCTTTTCTTGCTTCTAATTTTATATGAAAGACATGGGTGAAGCAAATGTTATTCTAAGTGTTAAAATCATAAGGAAGAATGATAGTATCATGCTATCTCAAGAACATTATGTTGAGAAACTTCTTAAGAAGTTTGGACACCCTTATGATACTAATACTTAATTAAAGAAAAATAGAGGTGATACCGTTGCTCAATCTAAGTATACAAAGATAACTAGAAGTCCAATGCATTTAATGACTTTTTCAAGACCTAACATAGCATATGTTGTGTGTAGATTGAGCAAATATACACACAATCCTAGTTGTAATCATTGGACTGCATTGGTTAGACTGATGAAATATTTGAGAGGTACCATGAACTATGGTATTCTATATAGTGGATTTCTCGATGTACTAGAAGGATACAGTGATGTCAATTGGATCTCCAATTCAAATGAAACAAAATCCAATGGTGGTTATATATTTACCCTTGGAGGTGGTGCAATTTCATGGAAATCAGCCAAACAGACTATCATAGCTAAGTCTACTATGGAGTCGAGTTTATTGCTCTAGAATTGGCTAGTAATGAGGCTAAGTGTTAAGAAACTTCTTGGCAAATATTCCATTAGGTTTAAATCCTATACTATCTGTGTCTATACATTGTGATTGTCAAGCGGCAATATCTATGGCCAAGGATAAGACTTTCAATGGAAAGAATATACATATTCGATTAAGACATGATGTAGAGAAGTAGCTACTAAAAGATGGAATTATCTCAATAGATTATGTGAATTCAAAAGTGAATTTGGCCAATCCTCTGACTAAACCTTTAAGGAGAAAATTAATAGTGAGACATCAAGGGGAATGGGACTAAAGCCATGTTGAGGTATCAACAATAATGGTAACCCAACCAATGTGATTAGAGATCCCATGAAATAGGTTCATATGGGAAATAACAAGTTATTAGTTAATTTGTGTAGCACTATTCCCTCCTATGGTGTGTGTAGTGCTAAACTGCAAAGAAAGTGAGATTGAAGAAAGCTCTTAATCAAATTCCATATCCTTTAAATGTAGTGTATTCTGCAATATACACTTGATGGAATAACCTATATGAGTGCGGATTGGGGCGCTCCTATGAGATTTAAGGCAAAGTCTCTAGAGCATTCATGAATAACTAGGCATGTGCATAGCCTATTAGCGCAAAACCACAATGAATAGCATAAATCTATGGAGTATATGTGATGAATGAGCATTTTAGCATACAATAAAAATTCGTAGTTCATATAAGCATTAAGTTTCACCATTTATTTTATAAGTTATATCTCATTATTCTAAGTCTGGTCTATAGTCTTAAAGACACCAGATTTGAGGCATAATACTCATTTGAGAAAACTTAACATTTCTTTTTATATATGTATTTTATCTTTTTGAAATATGTGCAGGATGATTGTATATTGTATGGTATTTTAAAAAGAATAAGTCCCACATTTCTTAGACCGTCATAGGTCTTGGCTCAGTTCATGGGAATATTTTTATTTCCGTATGCTTATTTATTTTAATAAAATTTAGGTATTATTAATTTGTTTTATCTTATCCCAAAACAAGACCATTTCATTAATACACCATTTCTAAACTATCTTATCTATTTGTTATCATCTATATTTAATTATCTTTAATACACCGTCTTTATTAGCCTTTATCATCTATATTTAATTGTCTTTACCATACCCTTTTTTTTTGTATTTATTAGCCTCTTCCTCTCTCTCTCTGAATTTTTGCATCCTTCAACTTTACTCTAATTGCCAAGTTTCTCTTTTCATTTTTCCTTCTGCTATTTCCTGCTACCTAGCTTATCTTTGCTAGAAGGCTTGTTGAATCCTAGGAGATATGTCTGTGTTTGGCAAATTATTCTTAACAATAGTGCTTAGCACACCTCAAGCATACTTTTAATTTTACAGCATTCGAATTTTACAATATCTAATTCTTATAGTGTTATGTAGGTTTTAACCTCTGATAATGATATATTGATGGCTTATCATAGAAGAGCAAGGTACTTAAAATTATCGAATATGCTTTCTAAGCTACATCTTGTACTTAAACTCTATATTTTCTTAGAACTAAAACTCATTTGTTTGTGAAAAAAAATTATGTAAGTACAAATACTTTGGGATTTAAAATTGTCTGTAGGGAAGCAAAAGAGAGTAAGAAGAAGAATGAGAGGTATAATTGAGAAATGTGTTTGTTAAATAACTAGTTATTGTAATTTTATAGGATTTAGCTGTGTAATAGATATTATGGGATATTTTGTGGTACGAAATATGTTTATGTTAAGTAAAGGTCCTTTTTATAAAATAGACAAAAGAAAAGGGTTGGTGCCAAATTATTATCTTAGCTTTTCTCAATTATACTATTTATTAGCTACCTAAACTTTAAAAGTGTCCAATTTACTACTCAATAACTTTTTGTGTACATTAATACTATCTCAACTTTCTCCATTGACCTTCATTAGTTGATTCAAACAAATGCACCAACCATATGAAGACACATGTCATTAGATGTTTAATAACCAATTTAAAAGTGTAGATAAGCATCTAACATCATTTAACATTAGTGTTGCATTTGGTTTATTAGCATAAAATTTTCATTCTATATTTATTATTATGGAATAATTATTCTTTATTTTGTATGGAAAAAATTATACTATCAAAATTTATATTCCCTATAATATGGGATAGATAAGGAATTCTCATTCTTTCATTTAGCCATTCTTATTCTTCTCATAATGCAACTTTTTTTCCAAAAATACCCTAATAAAAAAGTAAAAGAATACCAAAAAAATTATTATTGATTTCTAGGTTTATTATGTTCTGGTAAATCAAATATAATGTGAAAAAGAAAAATACACATAAACACACTGGACTTGTGATTGACCATAAGTAAACCCAACCCTAACCCCTAGTCAACTAAATTAAACAAAAGGAAAAGACCCCTCTAGTACTCAAAAAATGAAACCTTAATTCATCTGCATAAGCAATGGAAATTGAATGAGTAATAACACTCGAAAGGGAAAGAGTAGAATGAGGAAGAAACCTAAAACCATAATTTGCAAAAGAGAGGAGCGAAGCTTGAAACCTTAACTTTAAGGTTTAAAAAAATTTTGTCGTACCTATAGTTCAAGGCCCACAATCATCGTCTTCTTACTGGAAATCTTAATATTTGTTTAACAAAACAACATGGTATTTAGTGTATATTTTCTTTAGTTTTCTCCTATTGCAATTTTGAGTGATTTGTTAATCTTTCAATTTGATCTATACCCGATTAATGGTCTAACCTGTAATTTGGTATGTGGCGATGTAGTGAGTGGAGGTATTGTGATGGCCTATTTAGATTGTCTTTCTTTTTTTTTTCTTATTTGTTTTTTATTTGTATTCGTTTTGTGTATGATTTACATATATTTGAAGTTTGCATTTAGAAAGCTATTTTATTTATATTTTATCCATTTCTATTTCATAATTATAATGGGGAGTAAGAATTACAATGCAAAAATTCATGTACTTTTAAGAGAAAACATTTATTAAATATATTTATACATTGAAAAAATATGATTTTAATTATAATTTTTGTAAAAAATGAATATTGTAAAAGATAAATAAATCAAACTTCATAAGGATTTATTGCATATTTAATTTTAAAAATGGGAATATACGCTTTTATCTTTATCTTTTTAACATCTACTTTTTCCATGAATATATTCACTTGAATGAATGACATAAAGATATCAAATAAAGAAAAATAAGATTAACCAAGTAGACCCTATAAAGCCATTAACTTTTGTTAATATCAAATCTTATATTTCCTGTGACAATCGAATAATAATTATATAATGTAATGTAAAGCTTATGATGACAATCTTATTATTATCATTATTATCAAGTTATCATTAATAAAATTAATATAATGTAAAGCTTAAATGCCCTCAAGCAAAAATCTATTAACAATTAAGTATTGTTTTAAGCAAAATAATTTATTATTTTTATTAAGGTAAAATAAAAAACCTAACCTATGTTGTCGCGCTTTTATAAATAAGTGATTTCTATGATTCTTTTAACAAACAACTTACTTGAGATATATTCCATTATGTTCCATTAGAAATAGTCGTTATGTTTATATTTGACACGTCACTAGATTTAAAGAAAAGAAGAAGAAGAGGAAGAAGAAGAAAGAAAACACAACATTTCTTCATTCCCAACCCTCAATTGAACAAAATGAAGACTAGCACATTCCTCTAAATAAGCTTAAGTCCTAAATTATCACCTCTCAAGAGTAGGACTTTTAAATGTTAGCATCATAACTAAAATCCTGCCATTTTCCACAAAATCTAGAAATATATATATATATATATATATATAAAGCCTAAAATTAGAATAAGCCTTATGGAAAAGGAAATAGGAAAATCTTTTCTTTCTTCATCTGCATACTTCTGATCCTTTAATTTCTCTATCCATTGCAGTGATTGAGATTGAAGAAAAAAGGAAAACCCATCATCTCATCTCTCTCATTCTCATAAGGTATGAGCTACTTTTATATCATCATCTCATCATCATTCTCATTAGGGCTGCAAACAGATCGAGCTCAGCTAAGTCGAGTTGAGCTGAGCTGAGCTAAGCTTTTAAAGGCTTGGGCTCGGCTCGTTTAAAACTTAACAAGCTCAAGCTCAAGCTCAAGCTCAAGCTGAGCTTTTTATTGAGTCTAAAATTGAGGCTCGAGTTTGGTTCGTTTCATTAAAAGAGTCTAAGTTTAAGATTGAGCTCATCTCGTTTATGAAACGAGCTTGAGTTAAGGCGAGCTTTTTATTGAGTCTAAAATTGAGGCTCGAGTTTGGTTCGTTTCATTAAAAGAGTCTAAGTTTGAGATTGAGCCCATCTCGTTTATGAAACGAGCTTGAGTTAAGCCGAACTTTTTATCGAGCTTGTGTGTGTGTGTGTGCGCGTTGCTATAGTATATATACATATATAATTATTAAATAAAAATTAGTTTTTTATTTTTATTATGTAGTTATAGATATATTGTAACGCCCTAACCTGTTGGTGTTACAACCCGCCACGTGTCCTCTCTTAATAGGACACGCTAAGGCTTTAATTTCCACAAATAACATGAAGAACTCCTATATAACTCACAAAGTATAAAAGAATATATGTGGTCCTCATAAATAATTTATCTGATATGACTATAATCTCCTTGAATCAGAAAAACTAGACATTTGTTGACATAATTGCAGGTCAACAAGTCGAACCATGCCCTAAAACTATTACCATATATAAAACTCTAAATACAACTTAAAATTTCAATGAACAAAACATGAATCTAACACTGAATAACAACTAGACATAAAAAAAAAAATCTTCTTTGATCCATCCTATGTCATCTATGACTATACAACTAGTCATCAGCAGGGTAGTCAGGACCGCTAATGCCATCCCCATCCTCATAGACGATATCAAAACCCGATAGATCATATATCACACTATCATCACCTGCACCTGAAATATAACAGAATGAGCGGCGAAGCCCAGTACGATAATATCCAATCCAGTTCAAGCAAGGTTATGCACATACAGCATGTATAAATAAATGCAACTGAACTAAATGCATATAACAGATTATTATCTATTTTAGTCCAACAAAACAACACATTTCAGAATCCAATATACATAAATCCTGAACTTAGAGTAACTCAGACTCTAGTTTAAAAACAACCAACTGATTTTGAAAATAAGTAATTATATACATATATGGATGAGTGGGTACTCCCCAAACATCCCACTTCCTGAACACCTAAATTCTACCGGAATCATATGTTAGCACGAGTCCACTCGGGACACCCTCACACTAAGATCATCAGGGTGCCTCACCAGTATCACTGTCTACCAGGTCTCTACTGGTCAAAGCCAACCACAACCAGGCAGACAATTATTAGGCCGAATATTTATTAAGTTCATTATACAATTATGTTCCTACATCCATTCACAAATTCTAATCTACAAGCACATACATCAAACAATGGATTGGCCGTACCTTTTATATTCAGGAGATAACTTGAACTATTCAAAGACAACCGTCAACAACTACTAGAAAACCAAATCACAACACTACCAGCCACTACCACCAAACTCTCAATCTCCCAAACCCGATATCAAACAACAACGCCAATCTCAACCTGTAACATATCAACATATATCAAATCACCTACATTCATAGATAAATCAAGCTTAACATAAAACAACCTATCTACACTAACCTGAAAAGAAATCTTCGTTATCTGTACCGTCTATTCCGATCAAACTCCACAAACACCAATTATTTCACCCAAAACCCTAATATGCACAATAATAAGAATGTATGAGGATTGTTTAATTCCATATTTTATTTGAATCCATCATAGAGGAGATAAACTTATTATTTTGAATTACTGAAACCCGTCTTACATTCACCAATTCACAGATCTCATACGTGCTAGGTTTTTCTCCAAAAACCTTTATGCAAAAATTCAACCAAACCCTAAGAAACTTGTATAAATTTGTATATAATCCAAATGAGAAGGTTAAGATCACTTACTTTGGATCAAAAACACCTTCCCGATGATTCTCCAAGCATGAATCTCTAAAAACACTCCAAAACTCTCTTATACGAAGGAGAAAAATGATATAAAGAAAATGTCGAAAATGTTTTTCGCGTCTCGTATTTATAGAAATTTGGTCATACGCCGACCCTACGCCGGCGGCGTACTTGTAGATCTTGCCGGCGTACACCATACGCTGGTAAAATTTACACGAACGCCGGCAGCATTCATCAGGGCTTTGATTTCCAGAATTTAAATTCTTTCTTCATACGCCGGCAAAAATCCTTGCCCTACGCTGGTGGCTTTCATGCCAATGTTGAGAAAAAATCCTAGTGAACGCCGGCAGCGTTCCTCTCAGCATTAAGAAAAACGCTACTGTTCCCATCCTACTCCGTCTCTATGCCAACGGCGTAGATTCTCCAGGAGGCGGCGTACAATCTGTCAAAAATTGCAGAAATCCAAACTTTAATATTTGTCCTACAACCAAACTTAATCTTTTACAATTTACTTGTTTTGACCTTAAACTCATCCTATATCATCTCATGATTCATAATTCATTATATTTCCGTCTTTATTTCTGTATTTTACATATATCATGCATTAAAAAATCATAAATCTATTGACGAGTTTATTAATGAGCTTGTTAATGAGCCTAGTCGCGATCCTATTTATGAGATGGCTTGCAAGCCTGAATCAAAGCTCAAGCTTAGCTTGTTTAGATAAAGGTGCTTTACTTTAGGCTCAAGCTTTGCTCGTTTACTAATCGAGCTTGAACCAAGCCGAGCTTGAACCAAGCCAAGCTTGAAGAGAGCTAAGCTTGTATAGCTTACAAATAGCTTAGCTCATTTGCAGCCCTAATTCTCACAATAGACTCTGATTGCCTTTATTAACAGAGATGGAAGAAGGGGACTTAGGTATAGAAAAGATAACAACTTGGACTCCGATTTTGCGTTACTTGTGGGTACAATGCTATGATAGTGAATGAAGGTTAGGATTTTGTTGAGAGAGGAAAATGAGACTTTGGTACCAAGGTGTTAGATGGTCTTCCATGGTGAAATTGTATAGTAAAACCAAATTTTAAAGAGGTTATAACTTGGGGCTTAAGCTTTTATTTTTTTTTTTTCCCAAAGGAAAATGATGGTCTTCATTTGGTTCCATAATGGGTTAAGAAGGAAGAAAGGTTGCATTTTTTTTTTTCCATTTGGCCATGTGTCAATTACACATAGTACTTGGTGTATATTTCTAATGAAACATAATGCGACATTGCTTGGTAAGATGTTTGTTAAAAAAAATTTTACAAGTCAATTGTTTGCAAAGGTCCAATAACATAAGTTAGATTTTTGTGTTTTACCCTTTTTATTATCATAATCATAATCATTATAATTATTATTACAGTTGTTGTCATCATTGTTGTTGATGGTGATAATGATGGTTAAATATGGATTACGGACCTCCCAAGCTCAATTTGACTTATTGCTTACCCAAGCCAACTTATCAAGCCTAAGCTTGGCTTATTCCAACTCACCTAAGAGCCTTGTAAGAATATTAACTCCCTTAAGTTAGGAACCTGACCCATTGAATACTAAGACTAGATGATTCTCAATCTAGAGCCACTCGATGCATCCCTTTCAACCATCTGAGGGGGATGGTCGAAAATGGATTAATGAATCTATTCCATGTCGTTGATAATCATTATCAACCACCCACTATCCTATGATCCCACTACGTGCATAACCATCAGGGATCAACCTACTATAAATATCTCATCCGGTACCATTAGAGAGGTAATGTCATTTGGAAACCCATACATATCATCTTGACTTATATGTCATTGTGATACAAACTAACTTAAGTATTAGAGTGATCATGTTGGACAACTCCCCAGGGTACTAGTAACTGTATTATTATTTTTTTTTTTTGTAGGTCCAATATACAAGCCCAAGTCTAGTGACTATAATCATCTCTACCAAGTTTAAACTAACGACATTTGGCGCCATATGTAGGAAACTTACTCTTTGAATCATTTCCTCTTTTACACACCTTTTTTGGAAAATACGACCTTAAATTGGTAAAACCCTCTATTAACCATGCTCCATGCTCCATGCTCTAAGGGAAAGAAAATACCCCAATACCCTTGTCTTTAGGAATAATTCAAACTCTATTTTGAATCCTCTTAATCCACAAGTGCTTGAAGACTCTCAAGTAAGTCCTAATACATTTCTTGTTTCTAACTCCTTGTAAGACTAAGAGTGATTGAGTAACTTAGAAATCATGTTGTAATAGATCGTTGAGCGAAACATCAAAATGATAAACCATAACAATCAGGTAAAACAACACTCAAAGAGCATAAGTTAGGGGTCAATGCTCCCCTATGCCAAGGAAGTACCATAAAGTCTAACCATCTCAGTTTCAAGCAACGACATCCTAGTTGCCACTAGAAAGGGCATTGCCAAAATGGCCCTTACAAGTCTAAGTGCTAACTTGAGTGCATGCCAAACTAGAAGACCTCTCATATATATAGATCCCTCAAGGTGAAAATTCCCCCCCGTGGCACTCACTACCCCTCAAACTCATATTAATGATGTGTCTCCTATCAATTTGCACATGTATTAGGATGAGCATTTTGCGGAATTAAATAGAAGAAATATGAATCATTGAGGGACTACGTAACCTATTTCAATCAAGCTATGATAGAGTTGGATGGCTTTGACATAAGCTTTATAATTTAAGCAGAAATTCAAGTAGTCTATCGAAAAGTTTTTTCACTATCTCACCAAGGACAAGCCAAAAACTGCGGAGGAATTCCAAAAACAAGATAGGAAGTATATATGGTGAGAAGATTTTATGCTCGCCCAGAGTGAGATAGAGATTGAACAAGGAGTGGTAGAAAGATAAGAAAGAAAAAGTGTCAATTAAGGAATGCATAGGACCACTTATAGATCAAGAGGTTCATCAAAGCGGAACATGAGAGAATAGGGAAAAAGAAGATTCTTCAACTCCAGCTTTATCCTACTCGGTTGCCTTCAAGAAGAGATTTTCCTTGAAATTAAAAATCTATGGATCCTACTCCAACCTAATTGAATCCGCAGGAACCTTACTTGAAGGGGTGGCAGTAAATATTGTGATTACCACCAAGATGGAGGCCATTACACGAATGAATACATCTAATTTTAGGTTGCCCTACAAGAAGCCAAAAATAAAAAAAGTTTCTAAGATAATACATTGCTTATTTAGCCAATAGGGTGGAAAGACCAACTTAGCATAAATAGTCGAATTGCACCCATGAAGGCACCAACAAGGCTGGCCACATCGTGGAGGACGATGTCCGTGGTGTGTGTAACACCATTGTTGGAGGCCCTCACCCAACTTTCCTTTCCAACTATTCAAGGAATGATAAGTGGAAAGAGGTTATGACCCTTGCAAAAAGGGGAAAATTAGACCTTTCCCTTGAGTTTATGGATGCTAACCTAGATGATGTCAAAGTCTCCCACCCAGATGCCCTTATGATTAAAGCCTGAGTGACGGGCTTTGATGTGATGAAAGTTTTAGTTGACACCAAAAGTAGTGCAAATATTATCTTTGGTTATGCTTTCAATCGATTACTTGATGAGAACATTTTTAACATTTTGACACGTAGCCATATGTAACCATTCCCAACAAGATTTGAAAGGTCATAGCTTCTTCAACACGTTTTAACATAATGGATGTCATTCCAATCAGCACAAGAGATAATGCTTCGTATTCTTCAAGACAATGCACATACATGCTCAATCCATAAATATAACATTTAACTTGGGATAACTCACCACTCTAACAGAATCAAATGTATTATTATTGTAGGATGAAATTGCTCTCTAAAAGCCGATAGTTGGAAACATCCCACTTGACCACTTTAAGCATAAAACAATAATGAAACTTCCAGATCGAAATTGCATACAAATTCCAACTAGCGACTCGGATTCCTCGTGGTCAACACGTCCACTTAATTTACTCCCCTTTGCCAATTCCTGGACAATAGGAGAAGGAGAAGGAGAAGGGAGGAAGTGTTGATAGTCAAATATGGATCACAAGTCTCCCACACCCAATCCAACTTATTACTTACACAGGTTAGCTTGTCAAGCCCAAGCATAGCTCATTTCAACCTACCTTAGAGCCTTGCAAGAATACTAACTCCCTTAGCTCAAGAACCTAACCTAATGCTACAACTAGACGAGTCCCAACCTAGGGGCACTTTATACATTCATCTCGATCACCTTAGGAGACAATATCAAGCGTGAATTATCGGATTTTTCCCATCAGTAACCGTCATCAATCGTCCACTGTCTAATGAACCTTCTACGCACATAACCGCAAGGGATCAACCTATTATATCTCCTTCAGCTCCATTGGAGAGGTAATATCATATTAATACCTTTACGTATCATCTTAACTTATACATCATTTTAGGATGTAAACTAACTTAAACGTTAAAGTGACCATGTCAGACAACCCTTTGGTGTACTTCTACCTGTGTTGTATTTTACAAGCCCAAGTCCAATGACTATAATCATTTCTACCATATTTGAACTAACAACAACAGCAGCAACAAGAATTATTATTATTATTATTCACTAAAATCGAGAAAAAATCTTACTTAACAAAAAGATGATAAAGTTATTGTTAATGATTAATTATTACTAATTAATTACAATTGATAAAAAGCATTTTCTCTAAAGCCAAACCCAAAACATATGCATATATATATAATGTTAAATCTTTTGTTAATAAAACATATAGAATCTTACATTTCATGTGACAATTATATTATTATATAATATAATGTAAAGCTCATAAGATGATATAGTTATTGTTAATGATTAATTATCACTTCTCAAAGGCCTAACAAAGAAACAAACACGTCTGTGAAGTTTTTGTTAATAAAACATATAGTCTTGTATTTCATGTGACAATCAAATTATTATATAATGTAATGTAAAACTTATATTGGCAATCTTGTTATTCTTGTTATTATCAAATTGTTAATAAAATTAATATAATGTAAAGCTTATATGCGCTCGTGAAAAGTCTAAACAATTATCCATTGTTATAAACAAAATGATTAATATTCTTGTTGGTTGTTATGCAGTAAAAATAACAGGAAAATAAAAATTTATTAACAAAAAAAATGGCAAAGTTGTCGTAAACAGTTAATTGTTATTAATTAATGACATTGATAAGAAGCTTTTTCCCTAAGGCTGAGGGATAAAAAAAAAAAACAAACAAACCACCACCACCACCGTTACGTGCAATTTTTTTACTACCGCAAATACGGTAGTTTTTAAAAAGCTAAAGCCTAAGACTAGCTTGTACGAAGAACACTTGTTTACATACTCAAATTCTTACGATACCTATGAAGCATCCTGAGTTAGCAGTAGGCTAACCTGGATTCCTATATTGAAAGTTCGATTAATACATAAAGATACATGTAATGTCATTCGGAAGTGAAAAAAGAAAAATAAATAAATAATAACAAAGCAAAATAACCTGATATTACATAAACTTTAATATGCTCCCATTATCTTAGAGATTTGGGGCGAAATCTTTGTACTCCGCAGTCATTTTCTCAATTTTTGCTTTTAGATCACTGTAAGAAGATGCTCTTGATCTCTGTTTATCAGAAATAAAACCTCTGAACTCTTTTATCTCTTCTTCAATGCTTTTCCTTCTTTGCACCTCAGCATTCAAATCCTTCAATGCATTTTCTTTCTGATCAGTAGCAACTGAGACTTTTTTAGTAGACTCTGAGACTCTCTGTAGCAAGGAATTTCTTTCTTCTTTCAAAGCCACAAAGTCTCGTTCTAATGTAAAACATCTCTCTTTGGAAATAGCATGAAGTCTGTTGCTTTCATCCAGTTCTTTCTGCAGACAGTGGAATCTTTCTTTGATGGCACTGAACACAGCAGTCAGATCTCCCTTGCAACCGGCCAGTTCCTCTTGTAAAGCACAGTCCTTTATGAAATACAAAAGCTAAATCTTGTAACAAGATGAAAACAAACCAACCAGTTTGCTCATACATCTACAAAAGCCCTAAAAATCTTTTTTGGCCCCTTTTCCTTCCCATTGGAATAGTTCCAGTCTATCTATGTTCTATTCATGAGATATAATTGTATAGTCCATCGTATCCACATCCATGACATAAAATTCAATCTATATTTATAAAAATGAGGAAATTAGACATGAATGTATGATTCTCAATCTGAAAAAGAGCAAAAAGGTCATTACAAACTAATCCTTGTAAAAGAAACCATGTAACCTAATGTCAGAATAGATAGTAAAACAAAAAGCAGAGAGCGGCATCTGAAAAATGGTGATACAGTAACTACCTTGTTAGTACAGTCGCATAGAAACCTTTGTGCCTGTTCATTTCCCAAGGACGCAGGTGGCTTTGATACTAGCGACTTGACATCATTATATAATCTATCTCGAAGTAAACCATAATGCTTATTAAGTATCAAACCATTCTCACCAAACCCCCTGTGGTCTTCCGTCAATAGTGACAAATGTTCTTCCAATGTGGAAAAGAGAATGCTGCTGATTTCTCGTGTTGTTGAAAGTAGGTTCACTTTCAATGCTTCCCCATCAACAGATCTCTGCATAGACAACATTTGTTGACAACAAACACTATTAAAACACACAGTAGCCCACGGAAAATGAAAACTATATCAAGCTCAGACCACTCATTAGAGTGGAATTTTGAAAATATAAGAACTCTGATAAATCAGTTGAGTAGCCTATCTCGCACATTGTTAATTTGTCTACTTCACCAAATTAAACACAAAGATATACTAATATAGAAAGAGGAACAATGGACAAGTAATCTCACCTGCATGGATGAAAGTATGTCTTCATATAAATCTTTGCAATTTACCAAAGACTGGCATAGTCTTTTTGGAATTTCTTGAATTGCTTGAGCTTCTTTTCGCAGTTCAGTTACCTCCTGCATTATCTTCTGGTTTAACTGCACTTGTTCTGTGTGTTTTATCTGGATTCAAATGGATAGTGAAATCATTGATTTACCCAAAAGAAAATAGATGAGGAAATTTTACCATTAAAAACTTTTTTGTACAGAGCATTCCCTTCGGTATCACTTTTTCCTTAGTAATAGCAAATTAAGTTCAGCAAAAATGGAATATTAAACACAAATGAAAAACTTCCTAGGGTAGATCTGCTCCTTTAACAAAGCCGCAAGAAAAATTTCCATGTAAGGAAAATTTTACGGCAAAAACGATACTTGAACAAGTGAGGAAAACTCTATAGTCTCAAATGCTAAACAGAAGTGTTTTGCGATGGTATGATTCATCCATCAACTGGTTCAAAAGTAACCTTCATCACATTAAGAATGATAAAGCAGAACTCACAAAAGATAGTAAAAAAACTAGAAAAGGGATAATTTCTCACAAACCTCAAGCTCATTTTTCTCTTGCATAGCAAGTTGAAGTTGTCTTTTAATCTGGTGGAGCTCATTTTTGTCAACATCATCTAGAATTACCTGAAATTATAAAGATGGCAAGGAGATATGGTTACATCATGAATTTGATGAAATTGTAGTAATATAGTAGCCACTCACAGCAGGACAATTTATCAAATGCAAAGCTGTCTGATTGACAACTAGATCGAGGTAGAACAGAACTTGTCATTCTTTAAACTGGGAGCCAGAAAATC
The DNA here is from genome assembly GCA_024138025.1 of Combretum micranthum. NCBI lineage: Eukaryota > Viridiplantae > Streptophyta > Magnoliopsida > Myrtales > Combretaceae > Combretum > Combretum micranthum. Next base: position 478,742 of record JAMXBD010000827.1, read on the forward strand.
TCAATCCACAAAATTTTACTAAAACTAAAACAAATGTGAACTAGTTATGTTGTTTTTCCCCTTCTTTCTATCCATACACTTCAAATTTCTTCAATTATAATGAGTTAATGACAGAAAAACATGATCGGCCAAATAAAAAAATGACAGACAAACATGGAAAAAGCATATATTTGTACGATAAAAATGCTAAAAATCACAGGTAATTATCAGTATGACTCACAGGAGCAGTCTCACTTGGAGGGAAGGACTGAATTCTTCTTGTGGGAGTCATTCCAATGGAATCAAGGTCAGCTACATAACCTTTATTCATTTCTAACCATGTTTCCTCATCTGCTACATTGCTTACAGTATCTGGAGGAGGACTAAAATCAACCTGCCTTGCATAATTGGATCGCTTGACAACAAAGCTATTGGGACCTGCCCTGTCACATGGAGTTCCAAACAGGTCACTTTGTCTTATGCAGTTGCTGCTGCTGAATTCCTCCTTAACATTTTCTTTTGCAGAACCCTGTCTCCAGCATTAGAACTTTTATCATAATCAAGAATTATAATAACACAGGCTAGTGGATGGCTCTTAGAACAACAAGCAATCTCCAGATAACATTCTCCTGTTTCAACGAAGTAAATACCTGGGTTGAACTCCTATCAGTGTCAGAGAAAGAGACAAGACTACTTAGGGTATCAATTTTCAACTGTTGCTCCCTGATCCATTGATCGCGTTCTTTGTGTGTCTTCCTCTCTTCTTCCAGTTCCATTTCAAGCTTCTCGCGTTCAAGTTCATACTGGAGATTCAATTGACATAGGATATTAGAAATGTGACTTGTCCAGTACTTTAAGACAGAATCCAAATTCATGAAGAGAAATCAGATGATACCTTAAGCATTTCATTCCTTAATTTTAAAATTTCTTGTTCTAGTACCTCAGCATGAGATCCCTGCACAAATGCCCTCCTATGTCAATCTGAGACAGATAAGAATAGATCGAAACAAATGGAACAATGCTTCTAACCTGGAGCTTCCCGCGGAGCTCCTCTATCTCCAGTTTTTGTCGCTTTAGTAATGCTGCATCTGTTAAAATCTATATCCGACAACCAAAATAATCAACTTAAACATTTAGCAGGAAATTAACATAACAAAAGACTTAAACTTCATGAGATGCCGAAAGATCCTGCATTGGAATCAGGTTCTACTACAGTAGCAAGTTGCTTTTACGCAGAGTTAACAACTCCATTTTTAGCCAGGATCCCATAACAGATAAGAAATTTCTCTAAACTCAATTTTAGGTACAAAGAAGGTGCAGACCAATATACAACTTTTCCAGTAAGTTTGATTTTCCAAGCTTACATTTGAATCTTTTTGAGATCAACTTTGTCAAAATGAAATGGTAGTGTTAACAAACTCTAAATGACACAATCATTATTAAATAATGCATCAGTTCACTGAAGTTGAGACTTCAAACACACGAAGTGGAGATTATGCCAACCCTGCATATTCCATTCGCTAGGTGATTATCCGTTACAAATTAATAAAAGCTCCTCAAATAAACTGCACATCTGAAAACAATGATATTCCTCAAGATGCATCAACTGTATTCAAAATCTTGGACTACACTACAAATTATAATCTCATTTTTAGTCTTGCCCGTCTTCAACAGTCTCTAATCCTTCATTTGCTGGTTATCTCGAAAACTAATTCGAGTTATGACAAACTTTCTCTCTAAATGGAAAGCACAGGGAAGCAAAGAGAAAGAAGCACATGAAGTTACCATGAACAGTATTTAAGGCCATACAGATTTTAAGATGCTACAACAAATATAATCTGACCCTATCTTTAAAATACAAAAAATGCTTTTTGCACCATATATGTCTTAATAAGTCCCAAGTTTCAATCCAGAACCAGAAACTGGCAACCCTACTATTGACAATCACCCTTAGAACTACCGTGTACTTGTGTCTGGTAAGTGATTAGTTTAAACATGAAGAAACAGAGGCAAGAAAGTTGGTTTTCACAGAAAGATAATAGAACTGACCTCATTTACTTGAGCACAGTTGGTAATGCTCTTGGCTCTACTAGCGAATTGGAGTGTTCCTTTTGTTTCTTCAATGTGTACCTGAGCATGTCAAGTCATGCACTTCAGAACAATTAAACCTACTTGTTTAGCAAACCAGCAAAACTTTCAATAAAGAAGAAGAATGAACTGTCCTAGCTATACCTCTTCTGGTGCTATTGTGCAAATAATTGAAGTTTTAGCATTGCCACCAAGAGCAGGTTGAAGAATGCGGGTAAGCTTACTATCACGATAAGGAATATGTCCCCTGCACCATGTAATCACCACATCAAGCGACGGAATATAAATATAACTGTCAAGTGAACCAGGAATGGGCCAACTACCTCTGCTTTGCACCTTCACTTAGTTTGTTGATAACATTGCCAAGAACCATTAAGCTCTTGTTGATATACTTTCCTTCTTTCAAGCGCACTCCATCAGCACCAGTTTTAGCAATACGTTCCGAACCAGCCAAATCTACCAAGTTCTGGCTCCAGTATGATGTTAAACATTGTGAGATTTTACTTAGAGGATTAGCATTTGGTAGAAAAAGGATAATTTAGCTAAAGCTTTCCACTATTGCATCTTCTTCACAAGAATACATTAGCAACCGAATTAAGAAGCTCTAAGTAAAGCAGGTTCCTTGATTTTTTTTTTTTTTTTCCTACAAGTTAAACAGTGAAAGACAACCATGTATTTCTCCTACCATGTAAAGGGTGCTCATCTTATTGAATTACTGTATCACCACACTAGCAAATCCCCTTCCAATGATAGGTATCACCATAAAATGCCAAAAAAAGGATAAAGAAAGAAAAAGAAGCTTTTTCTACAGAAGGCAGAGTATGGTGAGGAAAGAGACATACCAAGACAGAGACACGAATAGCATCGGTGTTTGCAACACCACTAGTATCTTTCCCTCGGCTTTCAATAACCTGACAGTCACACGTAATCGTAACTTGAAAAATCAATAACGTTCAACTGATTCTCATTCAACCGACAGGAAAAGAAGATTACCATTCTAAATATTGTATGGGATCTGCTACTTCGGGCATTCATGTTTGTCTCACCAAAGTGCCTATTAACTGTAAAAGAAATGAGAAGTCTGCTTTCATCAGTATGTAACAGAGAAAGCTGACAATAAACGAAGAAGAAACATATGATTCGTCATAAAATTTTAAAGGCGGACCTTCTCCTGATTCTATAAGCTTAAGCACCTGCTCAGCATCGCTTACAATTTCTTCCCTAAGTCCGGCAACAAAAATGCCTCGCTAAAAACAGAAAGATGAAGAAAAATTATTCATAATTATCAAAATTGACATGCATATAATACCATAGACTTAATCAAAAATCCCCACCTCTAAGCTTTCATGAATTTGAAGTTTCTGATTCTCTACAGCAAAAAGGTCATTAATTTCCTCATTGTATATCTCCATATACGAAACCCGAACTAAGAATTCTCGATCTGAGATCTAATAACAACAAAGCAAAGAAACCAAATTACTAACCCTACTAAGGAAAACATCTTTAAGCTCAACATGATTTGTTACCCCAAAAATGAGAGAAGAAGAAGGGACAATAATAATAATATTTATTTATAGGTAAAATATATAAAGAAAAACCTGCACTTGCCATGTGAATTTGGTCAAACACATCCCGAACAGCTAATCGAATAATTCCTGGATCAGTATCCGATCCATTCATAGTAAAAGTCTTCCCACTACTCGTCTGCCCATAAGCAAACGCCGTCCCTAAGAAAGACGAAATTTCAATCAATTCAATTCTATTCTTCTTCACACAAAATCGAAAAAAAAAAAAGAAAAGAAGTCAAAAAATGTTAGGAATAAGCATAAAATGTACCGTTAAAACCCTCGACAGCTGCACGGATAATGTCCTTGGTAAGCAGTTCGTAAACCGTAGCATTAGAGCAACTTTCGTCGAACACATGGTCTGAGGAACCGAAAACCAGATGGAATTAAAAACAAATTACTGGCTAGGTTAAAATAGGTAAAAAGAGACGAATGATGGGGTACCGAAGTTATACGAGACTCCTGAAACCGGAGTACCGTGGATTCGGTGTAGCGAGATCCGATTGTCGCCGATGTTCCAGAATGCTGCTACATTAGATGATTCGTTTGATACCGGCCTCACTCTCACTGCTACACATATTTTTTCCATCTCTCCCTATCTCTCTGTCTCTCTTTGCACGAATCTGAAAAAAGAAGCCGTTGGGATTTTTGAATTGTGTTGAGGCGGGATTATGGGAGGCAATCTTTGTGTTTTTCCTATTTTGATAATTGGAAAGAACCGCAAGGATCCATTTTATTAATGGGCCGATGGAGATACGGGCTCTTCACGTACTACTCAAAAGGGGGAAAAAATTTGGTTTTGAAATACATGGCTTTATATGGTGCGTTTCAATGGTAGGATCCTTTCTCTTCTATTATCATCTATCATATATTTACGGCATGGTTAGTTTATTGGGTTGGTGTTAATTTAAAATCTATTTTATATCCATTTCAATAAATATTTTTTAAAAATACATAGAGATAAAAAATAAATAAACATTTTTACTTATAAGTAGACCTTACAAATCAGATACAAATATAGATTAGATATAGATAAAATACAAATAAAAAAGAGACTATCCAAAGCGAGTTTCATTTTCATTCATCTTCAAATTAGGTAACCATTTTTTTTAGTGGTAAGTACCTTTTTTTTTTTCTTTTTTTCTTTAATGGTAACTGCCTTCTTAATTTTTTATCTACTCCTACCCTCTTTCTCTATAATGACACGTTTTCCTCTCTCTCTTAGGGATACAACTCGGGCAAGTTTTAGAAGAGTCATATGTATCTCAAACCAACTTGCTGTCCTACAAGGTTTACCAAAACCAAACCCTATAACTCTATAAGGTTTCACACTATACAAAACTCGCCTAAGGTTTGCTTGGATCAATCCGCCTATTACATTTTTTTTTTCTTTCTTTTGTTCCAACTTGTTTTCAAATCATCTTCACATTTTCAACTCTCTTCTTTTGAAAACCTAAGTAACACCTTTCTTTATAAAATCTCCCTAACTACTTGTATTTATAACTTCCATAAAAATATGTCTATTGTCCTTTTTTTCACTCTTTTTCGTGTTGCAATAAATGCTCTAATGGTTAGTTGAAAAATATAAAAAGCCCGAACTTTTTCAACTAGTTTAGACTACTTAAAGTGCTCTACATCAAGCAAATATTCAATGCTCCAAAAGGTCTAGACTCCTTGCAATTGATCCAAACCACTAAGAACATCAAGATTCTGGAAGCATCAAGATTCTGGAAGCATTAAACTAAGCTACTTGGCACATGGCTGGCACATTTCTTGCTAACTAGTCGAGACTCTTTCTAACTTGTCCGGACCTATTATGAAGACCAACAAAAAAGAAAGGGGAGGCTTTGCATAAGTTCGAATCATTTCAACTTGATTCAGAACATTATGCAAAAACACCCATCTCACATTAGACATAAAGTTTATTAATTGAGTGTAACTTAACCCAAACAAGTGAGTAATTGTACTATGTATTTCTTCATTGAAATTCACATTGAACCTACCTATTCAACAATCTCCTCCTTTTTTTTTTTTAAATAAGGACAACTATTGCATAATAAATTTTCCCTAATATTCCCCCTCAGTTAAGCATCTAAGTTTAAGTAAAATATTTAGCAAATGAGTTTAAAAACCACATACACAATATACATATATGCTAATTGTGCATTCAACATTTCTCTTCCTATGGACTCATAAAAAACGCAAACACACTCCATGCCATATGAAGGGAAAAGACAAAAACATGCATGAACTAACCACAACATGAACAAACTTGATTTCAAATGTACACAAACTCAAGTTTCAAAGTAAAAGCAAATTTATATTGTTATTCCAAACATTTAAGATCATGCCAAGGACATATATTTTATCATATAGCATATTTGAGCAACATATGATTAATCAAAGCTTAAAAAATCTAAGATGCATAAAATTGCTTCAAAGCGCTAACATGCCATTCCGTCTTTTCATACTTTCTAATATACTTGCCTAAGCATGAAAAGGATTGGTTTTGACATATTATTCAAGAGAATTCAATTTTGGTATCCAAGACTCAAAATTAACAAGAATTAGCTCAAACCAAGCACAAAGATCATTAAAAGCATCAAAATTTTTCATTTTAAGGCATATTAACACAAAATTATATCAGTTCAAAGATATAAAGCACAGGACATGAGCAAGTTAGAGTAATACCATTATTGATGCCCTTGAAGTACATACAAAAAACAAAAATCATTTATATGGTATCCATTTTTGCTTTGAAAAACAAACTTGCCTTTATAAAGTAAGTGCATGTTTTTGCTTATTGCATAATTGTGTATAATATAACAAAAATTTCACAATAATTATAAGTTTCATATGTAGTTCTCACAAATTGAGTAGTATGGTATTTGCAATGATTGTTTCTATCATAGCCAATTTCATATTTGTTTGAATCACTCTTTTGTCTCCTAAGAAAGTGTGCTCAAATTCTTTTCACCTTCAGTGAACTTGGCTATGATTGTATTTAATTCGTTTAAGTTAACTTTCAATACTTTATTTTCTTCTCTAAGCTCAACTAGCTCTTTGAAGCAAACATTTTTACAATCATCACTTAATAAATTTTTATTTTCAATTTCAAATAAGTCTAATTCAATTTTCGATTTTTCATTAATTTTTCACAAATCATCATTTCTATTATTCAGCATATTATTGTCCAGTTCCAAATATTCAATTTCTTCACATAGTTTCTCATTTTCAATTTTCAGCGCATCATACTTGTAATATACAGATAAATTAATTAATAGCAAAGGATAGAATTGCAATAAAGTGTTGTTAAAAGGGGTATTTTTGCCTTTGAACAGACTGTTTTGGACATGGAGAAGTCACACGACAAAGGTTGGATGAATACAATCAAAGCCAGCCTTAAAGCTGCCAGCTTTTAATCAAGGATATTAACCTAAACATGTACAACGTCGGCCTAAACAACGGCTTTGGAGTTTTAGGAAAATTCGAACATTTTGGTTAAAAGCCAACCAAAGGTTGCCGGCATTGGGAGAAAGGCCGCCGGTGTAAGTGGCCAGCTTTCTTTTCCAAAATGCTTTTTATAAATAGAGTTCTAGGGTTCGAGTTTCATATGTTATTTCTTTCTTTTTCATCTAGAGACTGTTTGTTAGGGTTTTGAGAGTGCTTGAGAGCGAAATCTAAAAAAAAAAACAACATCTTTGATCCAGGTAAATCAATATAATCAAGATTCATGCATAATTATATGGAAACAATGTCTTTCTCATAGATTTTCGTGTTTTTAAAGGAGTTTTTTGGAGAAACCCTAGTTTTCAATCAGGATATGTTCTTCAGGGATTCGATTAAGGAGTAAGATTTGAATCACATAAGTCACATCTTCTTTATCGTATATTTGAAATGAAAGGATTAATTTCGACAAATCATGTCTGTTCTTATTGATTTTCCAAATCTAGGGTTTTGAAGAAAGTTGTTCCTTTTGGAGTTTTTGTCTTATAATAATTGGAGAAATCTAGGATCTGGATTTAGAATACTATCCAAGTAAGTTTTTATCCTACTAAACATAGATTCTATAAAAGTTTGATTTTCTTTATGATGATTTGTCTGTAATTGCTGGATTTTACAAATTACGGTTTGGTGGAAAAGAGTTGTTCTTGTGAGAATTATATGGAATTTGATTAAAGAAGAAAATGCGATTGAGGATATCTTGAAAGGTTAGGGTTTTGGAGAATTTTGGGGTGTTAGGGTTTGTTTATAAGGATGATGTTTATTTTGTTTCTATTATATTTTATCAATCAGGAGATTTGGAGAAATTTGCATTCTAAGGTTTTATGGTTTAGTGATCCTAGAAGACAGATGTGTAGATCTAATTTTATAAATCTTATGTTTAAGATTGTGGATCTAGGGTTAGGTTTTAGTTATGAATGTGGAATTGGATTTTGATTTGATGTATGTTGTTATTCAGGTTTTGGTGAATTAGGGTTATATCAATTGTAAAGGATTTGTGATATTGAAGTGGTGAAAGAGCTGAAAAAGGTACGACCCTGCCTTGCTTGCTATTTGTGCATGTAGAATTAGAGAAATAAATTAACTTAATTCTATCCGGATTATAATTGAAAAGTGTGCTGCTTGTGCTTGGCTGGGGTTAGTAAAGACCACACAGAGTGTAATACTAACGCTGACAACCTAATGATCCTTATGTGACGTTATCCCGATTGGAGTTGCACCTAGATTTGATTCTGGTAGATTGGGAGTCGTGCCAGCTTAATTGTGGTACGCAATGGTAAGTGGATCACATCCAACACTAATATATGTATATAAAGGTATTTTGGTATAAAACTTGTTTTATGGAATCATGAGTTACTTCGGGTTTAAGACTAGTTGCAAATGGTTCAAAACTGTGTTGGTTGCTAGGCTAAATTAAAGATAACAAATTGTGATTGTTACATTAGTTTTAGGGTTGTATGTGATTTATGTATATTGTATGATCATGCGTATTTGTTTGTAGTTTGGCGTATTGAGCGTTTTCGCTCACTCTTTATTATTTTTCAGGTATAGGTGATGATGATGATGTAGTATATGATCTGTCTAGCTATGATATATTCATGGATCATGGCGACAACGATAGTGGATTAGACTATCCAGCTGATGATCAGTAGATTTTTGGATATGGAAGTAAGCAAGAATAGTTATTGAGAACATCTTGAGATTTAACGTTTTAAAACTTTATAAAAGTTGTTATTAGGTTTCTTTTGATTTAGATGATATGAAGTTCTGGATTGTATAGTTTATGAGATTTTGATATGAGATTTTAAAGTATCCATTTATGAGAGTTTTGATGATTTGAATTGACAACTGATGGATTTAGTGTATTATAGCCTTAGTGTGTTCTTAACAAGAGAATGACACGTGACGTGTTATAATGCCTTCAAGTTATGGCGTTACAGCTTATTTGGTATCAGCTATACGTTTTGAATCTTATTAGATCTAGGATATGAACTTCTTAGGACGGTGAGCATTGATGAGTAGGGTAGCAATAATAGGTGTTGTTCTTCTAGCTTAGTTTGGTTTTACCTAGTAAGTATATAAGAGTTTTGATCTTTAAGTTGAATTTAGCTTTATCTTTTGTGGTGTGTTGATCTATGTTAGAATGCCACCTAGAAGGAGAATACCTTATGTTGGTTCCTTTATAAATGGTTAAGAGGAAGTTAATAGAGGACAATCACGTGAGAAACCAGCTACCCCAGAACCCGTTACCACATGAGTTACCATCACCAGCCCCACCTGTAGGTTAATAGGTGCCAGTGAATGCTGCTCAGCTCATGTAGGTGGTGAATACTCTTTTGGGAGTAGTTTCCTAATAGTAATAGAATATGAGATAAGAGACTCAAAGAAACAATGGTAATGGTGGATATGGACCTAAGCGTGCTGATGTCCAAGTTTAAACAAGTTTGTGGATATAATCTATAAGTTTGAACCAATGCTTGGGAGGCCACTTGAGGCACAGCTATAGATGGAAGGGGTAAAGAAGATCTTTGCTACCTTAAAATTTCTAAATATAAGAAGGTGGAATATGTTTCCTATTTTATCTCTTTAGGAGATCAAATAATTGGTAGATGAACACCAAGAAACATATGGTTAAAGTGATCACCTGAGACAATGCCATTAAGGGAGATGGAATTTTAGAGATTTAATTTTCAAATATAGTAAGAAGTGTAGTACACATGATACAAAGACAATGAAGGAAAATGAAGTTAGTTTAGATTTTGAATGGAGAGTTTTGACTTGAGATAAAAGATGGATATTTGGAGTGGAATAGAAGGATTTAGTGACATAATTAAGATGCATGAGAATTTGGATACAGGATGGTAATGTAAAATGTGATTGGTGGCCCAATGGATATAAATCTGTGGACAGTAAAATGAAAAGAATCATTATTGAAGAACAGATGAAAAGAATTTGAGAATGACTAATATAGATAAGAGAATCATTAAATCTTATGAAAGGTATGAAGGTTCATATGGAATAATAATTATAAGGAAACGATGTGAACTTCGTGAGCAGGCTTATTATAGTGTTAAAACATGAGATTCAACATCATGTGAATTTGATGGATTTGACCAATTATTCAGTTGTGGTCATTAGGGCAAAGACCTTGAGTGATATTTGAATAAGATAAAAGATCGTGAGACATAGAAAAGTCAAGTCTTTTATGTAAGCGCCAGTATTAAGGTGAGACACGGATAACCAATGGATTAATATAATCAAGTATTGGTGCATGGATCATTGTACCTACATGTTGTGAGTATGTTGAATGTATGCTGGAATAGTTGTTTATAAACATATTTTTGGGAATTGGTGTTTAATCTACAAATGGGATTAGTTTTATATAAGTTTGAAGTGCATAGTGGTAACTGCCAAAGAAAGTGGAGGAGAATCCGATTACTAACATGAAAATTTGAGTAGGAGTGGAGAAAATTCTTATATAGTGATTAAAGATGTATTTAATTATAGTAAAATTTGAGGTAGCATATATCAGTAAGAGAAAGAATGGTCAGAAAGGTAAAGAATATGACTAGTGAAAAGAAAGAAAAGTAAATGATATTATTCAGATAAGATGACAATATTGAACGCACTGAACATGCAAAGGTTTTAAGGTAAAAAGATGAATGACTGGAGTTGACCAGAAGGAGCTAGTGGTGTAATTAAAAAGCAGGAAATCCTCATAGATGATTAAAAAAATGGATTGTTAGCTGGGCAATATAGTATGTAGACATGAAACTAAATGAGAAAGGTCATGTTGAAGAATAGAGGAAAACTATTGAGATAACTAGCATAAATTAGAGAATAGTTAGATCTTATAAAGATATGAATATACAGGTGGAACAATAATTACTAGAAGGAAATATGATCTTAGTGAGTTATAAGATGTGGGAAATCTATAAAGGTGAACAATGATGACATCTACACTAATCTATAATGATGAATTTTGGCATGATTCTTAAAGAAAATCTATATAAAGATATAAATTGTTACCTAAAAAGTAATACGAGTTTTGGAAGACAATTGGAATAGTACGATGAATAAATAAAAGTTGTGGATTATCTACGGTGTCTAACAGGGGTAATAAAACTAACTAGCAGATATGTAAATGTTAATGTCACATGAAATAACAAAGCAATGTGAGGATTGATTTTTAGAATTAGGAATGAAAAATATTAAGTTTCATGATTTAAGTTTTCTTATTGTTATTTGAAGCATTTTAGAAGGAATATGTCCTAGGTAAGTTTTAATGGAAATGGTGGTAATTAGAGGTAAAGTATAATGGTCAAATAGTGTTAATGAGTTGGATTAATATTTCTAAAGTACATCCATATAGTTGTTTGGAGAATGTAATGATTGATTTATGAACTAAGCGATAAAAGTATATACTCAAAGAAGATCTTTTGATGGGAAGTAAACTTGATAGTAGAGAAGGATACTAAATTCAAGTGAAGAACAATCACTTAATATTCGGGCAAAGAATGGATTTGTATGGTGAAATTTTGGAGACAAAGTGTATTAGTAATCTAGATATTAAGATATATTGGAACGTTAGGAGTATTGACATCAAAGGATGATTTAGAAGTTATTTGGTGATTATGAATGTTTGCCTAAGGACATAAGTGTTAATTTTTAAGCTTAATGTATATATTGATGGAAAATATGAAAATAATATATTGGAGATTGAGAAAATATGTTGGAAGTAATATGGTTAGTTAATGAATATTTTGAGATTAGATGAATGATATGCAAGTGATGTGAATTGTTTTTTATATAGGACAATAAGGATAAAAACTAAGTTAAATCAATAGAAGTACGAGTAACATAGTGACATTTGGAGCTCTAGGTTAATGTAAGTTTGACCTTTAAAATTTAAATTGGAAACCATAGTTAGTAGGTTTTCAGCTTTCTAAACATCGCTTGAGGAAATCGAATTGAAGATCTAATACAACGAGGTCGAGGTAAGATTTCTTGATGAATATTGTTAATAAGTTTAAGTTATATTCAAGAGGTGTCGTGAAGTAGTGGGAGAAGTGAATGTAAATTGAGTGGTGAAAGTTAAGAATTAAAGAGACGTCGATGGACGTAAATTCTAGCTAGAAGATATAAGCATGAAGATGGGTCAATATGGTGTGAAGAATCAGAAACAAGAAGACAATGAGTGACAGAGACATGGATAAAAAGGAGATAATGATTCGGGTAACTTTCGAGGATGAAAGTTCTTTTTAGGAGGAGAAAAATGTAATATACAGATAAAGTAATTCATAGCGAAGGAAAGAATTGCAATAAAGTGTTGTTAAAAGGGGTTTTTTTGTCTTTGAACAAATGGTTTTGGATATGAGGAAGTCATACGACAAAGGCTGGATGAATACAATCAAAGCCGGCCTTAAAGCTGCCAGCTTTTAATTAAGGATGTCAGCCTAAACATGTACGACGTCGGCCTAAACAACGACTTTGGAGTTTTGGGAAAATTTGAAGATTTTGGCTAAAGCTGGCCAAAGGCCACCAGCTTAAGCATAAAGCTGTCGGCGTTGGGAGAATGGGAGAAAGGCCGCCGGTGTAAGTGGCCAGCTTTCTTTTCCAAAATGCTTTTTATAAATAGAGTTCTAGGGTTCGAGTTTAATATGTTATTTCTTTCTTTTTTGTCTAGAGAGTGTTTGTTAGGGTTTTGAGAGTGCTTGAGAGGGAAATCTAAAGAAAAACAAGATCTTTTATCTAGGTAAGTTGATATAATCAAGATTCATGCATAATTATATGGAAACAATGTCTTTCTCATAGATTTTCATGTTTTTGAAGGAGTTCTTTGGAGAAATCCAAGTTTTCAATCAGGATTTGTTCTTCGAGGATTCAATTAAGGAGTAAGATTTGAATCACGTAAGTTACATCTTCTTTATCATAGATTTGAAATGAAAGGATTAATTTCGACAAATCGTGTATGTTCTTATTGATTTCGCAAATATGAGGTTTTGAAGGAAGTTGCTCTTTTTGGAGTTTTTGTCTGATTATAATTGGAGAAATCTAGGATCTAGATTCAAAAGATTATCCAAGTAAGTTTTTATCCTACTAAACATAGATTCTATAAAAGTTTGATTTTCTTTATGATGATTTGTCTGTAATTGCTGGATTTTATAAATTACGGTTTGGTGGAAAAGAGTTGTTCTTGTGAGAATTTTGTGGAATTTGATTAAAGAAGAAGGTGCAGTTGAGGATTTCTTGAAAAGTTAAGGTTTTGGAGAATTTTGGGGTGTTAGGGTTTGTTTATAAGGATGATGTTTATATTGTTTCTATTATATTTTGTCAATCAAGAGATATGGAGAAATTTATGTTCTAGGGTTTCGTGGTTTGGTGATCCTAAAAGACAGTTATGTAGATCTAATTTTATAAATCTTATGTTTAAGATTGTGGATTTAAGGTTAAGGTTTATTTATGAATATGGAATTGGATTTTGATTTGATGTATGTTGTTATTCAGGTTTTGGTGAATTAGATTTATATCAATTGTAAAGGATTTGTGATATTGAAGTGGTGAAAGAACTGAAAAAGGTACGACCTTACCTTGCTTATTGTTTGTGCGTGTAGGGTTAGAGAAATAAATTGACTTAATTCTATCCAGATTATAATTGAAAAGTGTGTTGTTTGTGCTTGGTTGCGGTTAGTAAAGACCACACAAAGTGTGATACTTACGCTGGCAACCTGATGATCCTTGTGTGACGTTGTCCCGAGTGGAGTTGCATCTAGATATGATTCCGATAGATTAGGAGTCGTGCTAGATTAATTATGGTACACAACAATGGGTGGATCACATCCAACACCAATATATGTATATAAAAGTATTTTGGTATAAAACTTGTTTTATGGAATCATGAGTTACTTCGGGTTTAGGACTAGTTGCAAATGATTCTAAACTATAGTGGTTGCTTAGCTAAATTAAAGATAACAAATTGTGGTTGTTGTATTAGTTTTAGGGTTGTATGTGATTTGTGTATATTGTATGATCATGCATATTTGTTTGTGGTTTGCTTTACAGATGATGATGATGATGGAGTATATGATCTGTCTAGCTATGATATATTCATGGATCATGGGGATGGCGATGGCGATGGCGATAGTGGATTAGATTATCCAGCTGATGATCGGTAGATTTTTGGATATGGAAGTAGGCAAAAATAGTTATTGAGAACATATTGAGATTTAATGTTTTAAAACTTTATAAAAGTTGTTATTAGGTTTCTTTTGATTTAGATGATATGAAGTTTTGGATTGTATAGCTTATGAGATTTTAAAGTATCCATTTATCAGAGTTTTGATGTTTTGAATTGACAAATGGTGGATTTAGTGTACTACAGCCTTAGCATGTTCTTAACAAGAGAAGGACACATAGCGGGTTGTAATACCTTCAGGTTAGGACGTTACAATACTTATTTCTAAAATCATAAAGTTCACCTCCTACTTTCTTCATTATTAATTTTTGCATGCTATTCTTCTTCTTCATTTTAATCATTTTAGTACAAAGCTTTTCATGCATGTCACTCAATTTATTAAATCAAATATTGGAGGACGCTGAGCATACTTCAATATCAATGGCCATTAAGCACAAGACTTCATCCCCATCACTAGAATCCCCATCACACCAAGTGGCAACCTTGGCTTCCTTCTTTAACATTTTATCACCTTTCTTGAGTTTTGCATAATATTGCTGAATGTGTTTAAGCTTGATGCACTTGAAGCATGCAATTACTTTCTTCTTCTCTTTCTTTGAATTTGATGTGCACCCTTCTTACTCCTACTTCAAGTATTTGTTGAACTTCAAGAATTTTGCAAACATCATTAGCATTATATCAAATTCTTCATCATCAGCTTCCTCACTTCCATCTTCCTTACTTGAGTAGGAGCAAGATGCTTTGAGAACCATTTGCTTTCTTTGTGATTCCTTCCCTTACCTTTTGATAATCTTATATGCTTTGAGTGTTCCAAGGAGTTGCTACTTTGAGAGTTCAACAAATTATGAGTTTCTTCAATGGCGATCCTCTTGACTTCCTCTTCTCTTGGAATGACCCAAGAATGTTGGAATTTATCTTAACGTTAGTAAAGTTTTTGCCAAGAACAGTCAATTGGTTCAAAATATTTATGAATCTGCCATGTATTTCATCAATCGACTCATTAAGTTTCATTTGAAAGTGTTCAAATTCACCACATGAAAAACTTATTTTAGTATCCTTAATTATAAAAGAACCTTCATATGTGTTTTCTAAATTGTCTTATATTTCTTTAGCCAATTTACATATACATATCCTACTAAAATCATTTTCATTTAATCCATAATATAAAATATTCATAGTGTATCATTTAATTGCACTTTTTTTGTCTCGATTTTAGTACAATTATTTTCATCTTACCCTTATATTATCATGGGATCATTTTCAACTATACTCTATAGATTCAAATTTAAAGCTTTTGAGAAAACTTTCATCCGACACTTCTAATATGTATAATTACTATCTATTAAGACTAGTGACATATTTATTCCTTGATCTTCTAAGAATCCAAGTGTGTTATAAGTCATGATCTTTTTTTCTAGATGTGATTAAACACTTTAAGCTAGAGCCTCGCTCTGGTACCAATTTCAAAACCTAAGTACCGCTTAGGATAAAACACAAGAGAGAGTGAATTGTGTTTTATAACTAATTTATCCCTTTTTGCAAAACTAATGCCTATAATGGAAATTAACAAATTATACAAAGTATGAACAATGTAAAGGGAATAACAATAATTGAAGAGATAAGAGATGGAGAAGATAACATTTAATTTTAACATGGAGTTCAGTTCGTACCTTAGTCTCCACGATCTACGTAAATACTTTCCTTAATGGAGGACTTTACATACTTTATTTCTGCAAGAAAAATAATGCTCCCAAGGAGCTATAACATAATCATACAAGAGTTGTGCCTTTACAAATATCACACTTACACTAGGCACAACTCAAACCACTTACATATAATTACTTAACACAATCCTAGAGTAATGCTTTAGAAAGATTGTAAAATAGCTGTCAAATGGCACTACTAACTATCTCTCGCATAAATAAGCAAATAAAACTTTAAGTGGATTTAGTGATTTAGCACAAGTGTTTATAAGCAACTAATGAATACTTCTTTATGAAATCTCCCTAAGCACTTTTATTTATAGCCTTCATAAAAATGTGGTCATTGGACCTTTTTCCTACTTTCTTTCATGTTGCAATAAATGTTCTAATGGCTAGTTGAAAAATATAAAGAGTCCAGACTACTTGGAATACTTTGCATCAAGCAATCATTATGTGCTTTAAAAAGGTCTAGACTCCTTGCAAATAATCCAGACCACTAAGAGCATCGAGGTTTTAGAAGCATGAAAGATTCCTGACTCTTTTTAATTGGATAGGATTACTTGGCAAAAGGCTTCATTTCATGCCAATTGGTCTAGACTCTTTCCAACTGATTTAGACTACTTGGCACAAGGCTTCATTCAAGTCAATTGGTCTACACTGTTTCCAACTAATCTAGACTGCTTAACACGAGGCTGATTCATTTATTGCCAACTAATTAAGACTCTTTCCAACTAATCCAAACCTATTATGAAGACCTACTAAAAAGTACTAAATCACAGTGTCCAAGATCTATTCTAAGCTAATTGAATTCTTGAATTTTAAAGTTTTAATCTGCTTGAAGTTATAATTATCACTATAACTATCACTAAACTAACTACTAGAAACTACTCTAAACACTAAATTAATTTAAGAAATGCTTCCAATGCACAAGTACGATTATGTGATAATATAGTTTAGATTTTCATTCATTGCCTTGTATTTACATTTAGGTTTGTTGAATTGGATTTTGATTAAACACACTATAATTCACTTATCTCTTGAGTTGCAAAATTACACGTTCTTCTCACAAGCCATGTTACTTTAATTGAATTTGTGGTTCAAGCATGAGTTCATGGCCTAAAACACAATTCAATCAAATTAAGAGCATGAGTTCTAAGATTTAAACCAAAATGGTACATGTTCTTATCAATTTTGATATCTTATTTTCTATTTAAATTGTATTCTTAAATCTCTTTCAAGTATCCCAAAATCCTAATTTATAAGAGATTCATAAACAAATTTGTCTTATGAACATTGAAATAGAAATAATCAAAATAATTCAACTAAACCTGTTATAAAAACAATTCAATTACTTAGGAAACCCACCAACCAATCACATAATCCAGCTCAAACAATCAAAATCGTACTTTTAAACATGATTTGATTAATGGAAATGAAGAACTCAATACAATCCCTTGTTTAAAAATGTAAAACAAGGAGGAGATTACACCTAAACTAGCTACATTGTCTTTTTGAAAGTTTAGGGTCCAACTCTACTAAGGAATTAGTAATAAAATACCCTGGGTAGTATAGATATGGATGAGGAGATTAATGTATGTGGATCTATGGAATATGGTCGGTGGAATAAGGTATGAATTGGGAATGGTGATATGTTGATCGTTTGTTGTGAATGAAAAAAAAATGGTTGAATGATGTCAAAATAGGTTTGGTCTAAAAAAAAATGTAGAGTGAGGAGTGTGTAATAATGATATGTATTCAATGGAATGATGTGCATAGTCAAGTATATTCTATTAGGTACCATTTTAAAAAATGACGATGGATTCTTTAATAATGGGTTTGTGTGTGCAAGTAAAATAATGGGTTATGTGTTGTGGGTGTGTGGTATGGTGCAGGGTAAGATGGAGTGGACCTTCTTTATAATAAAATAATATAAAACTTAAATTCTACTAAAGTTTATAAAAGGGTAAATTATGTTGGAAGATCACAACATTTAAAGGTGAGTTCATTTTAGGTTACAATATTTTGAATGGTTAAAAAGAGGTCACGACATTTAGAAAAGTGCGTCAATTGAGATTACCATTGATATATATCAATAATAAAAATATTTAAAATTAAAACTTAGAAGTTTAGCATGTTATGACACGTGTCAATGGTAATCTTAAGCGACCCACTTCTTTAAATGTCGTGATCTAAAATGAATTTACTCCCTATACATTGTCACCTTTTTTTAACCACTTGAAACATGTGATCTTGAATGAACTTATCCCTAAACGTTGTGACCTTCCAGTGCAATTTCCCTTTTATAAAAGTGGGCTCTAATAAGGCTTAACCTAAAACAAAAAATACAAAAGAGAGTGAAATAAAATTAAGTTGCTAAAGTTAGACTTAGTAGACTACCTTGGCATCTTTTATTCCAAATTAGCTAGATTAGTCTGTCTTCAAATGGATGAAACTTAGATTGAATATTCGTACTGCTATGAAAAGATTAGTTGTCACTTACTTTATTCGAGAGTTGGGCACTTGAGGCAATTGTTGTGTCTTGGTTCAACTACTTAAGCTCAAATTTAGTCTACATTCTGGTCATGTTTTGGTCTGCATTAGCTCATGCCAAGTTGCGATTCAACTCCAAAGGAGCTCAGATTGTGTTTAGTCTAGTTAAAATACAAGCACAGTCGATGTGCTCTACTCGACTAGAACTTTTTTAGCTGTTGTTGAGGACCACATTGTTGGACTTCAACCTTAACTATTCATGTAGTATCTCAAAAATTTCATCACCGTACCTTGTACTTTTAAACTTAATAAAACTAATATGAGTGGATAATGATTCATAAAATCATGGTTTTGACTTTGCATTGTGGACACAATTCATATGATATGTATTCAACCTATAAAAGTGAATAATCAATGTGCAACAACTCACAGATCGTGTTAGAGCTTGTGGACTTGGATAACTAACTACTCATTACAGTTGTTGCTATTTAGCAGAAGGATGCCCCTTTTAACCTCATTTGGGTGCTTGGTTGAAGACCTCAAGGCACTTCATCTACATGTTGTTGAGCACTTAGATTAATTAATAATGAGCACTATAACATATGGACATAAGCACTTTGTGGGAAGCTTAAGGTGCATCTAATGGCAACTCGAGTGATTTTGTGTGGATGCTCAATTTTGGCATGCTATGGCCCTCGATTGAAGACCTTGAGTGCTCAAAAACTAGACTTGGGTGCACAGTTGCAAGGTCTAGTTGTTATTAAAGGTTAACTCAGCTTGTCATTTTGTCTACTTTACAAGTTTGATTACTTATGATTCAAACTTGCACAAAAGAGACCAAATTACTTATGATTCTTTAATTAAGATTCAATGCACTAATCAAAGTGGTGACTCATATTTAGATGAATTACAAAGCTAAAGTGGTTTGTGCGTGCAATTGTTTTAAAAGTGGTCCTGACTTTAGTTTAGTCAAGGAAGTGCTATCGCTAAGATATAATCTTGGTCGGTCTGCTCCTATCAATTTAGAGCTTGGCACGGTTTCCAATTGCAATAGATTAGAAGTGAAGCTTACGTTAGCAACAATTGTTTAGAGGAGCTTGGTTTGGCTCTAGCCTACTCTTTTATTACAAAAGCTCGTTCGACATATCAGCTTAGGCGCTCCTAGCCTATATGTGTATGCTTAAGATAAACACTTAAGAATTCAAATTGTGCTCTATAGAGATGAGCGCTCCCTTGGACATGGCATAGATTCTCCTTATGATGGTATTAAGCGCTCGGTGTTGCACTTCAAGCAATTCATCTCAATTCTGTGAGCACCCATCTCTATGTTGTACAAGGGAGTGCATGAGCTTGCTATTGAGTAGTCTTTTTTCAATTCAGGGGCTCTTCATTTCTTATCTAAGAGGGCTCAAAGTGTGCCACATTGGTGCTTTCATAATAGACTAGGGGCGCTTGCTTGTTGATATGTAGGCACTACAATTTGCATCATGCAAGGCGATCAATTGTAATGAAAGATCTATGAAGCTGAGTTTATGGTGAACTGGTCGACACTTAGCAGCAGCTACTCAAACTTGAATTAGGTGATCCAATATGCTTTTGATCTATGGTTACTACATTTCTTTATCGAAATGTAGCTGTAGATACTCTTGGAATTATGCTGCATTTTTTGTTTGGAACATTATTGTAAATTTGCATGATCTTAATGTTATAAGTCTACTCACTTTGTTACTAGTTGTCAAATGAGCTTGGCACTTCATTGTCCAAGTATGGCTACTACAATTGCTTAGAACCAACCCTATTTCTACTTATCTTTCTAATCTGTAAAGAAGAATTAACACTTACTTATTACTATTAATCTTAAATTGTAAAATAATTCTCAATTAGATTTTGTCGAAGAATTTGATTTTAGCTAATGGCATCTACTTCTGCTCCAATTTCCTTTTAGCTTCTTGATTAAGATTGATTGTAGATGAATAGCAACGAGGAGCTTAAATTGAATATGAAGTGCTAAATAAGGGAGACATGCATGCTCCTTATTCTCTATTGGATGCTCTGAAGGTATACATGGGCATTCTCCTATGTTAGTTACACTAGATCTTGGGCACTCTTTTGCTTTAATGCCGTTGTTCATTGGCTCTTGATATAAATGGCGGGTTTTGATTTGTCTTAGCTGAACTACACTTAGGAACTACATGGAGCTTGGTCTATTGCTATCTATTGAAAGACTAAGTTTTGGCATTTAACTACATGGAGCTTGGTCATCACTTGAAAACTATAGTAAAAGCTTAGCTTAAAATCAAGTACTTGCACATCACATGAATAAAGATTTTTTATAGCATGGAAGTGATGTACACTTAGATTATCATCTTTGGCTTCTAAATAAGTCATTTACACTACATTCTTGACTATTTTCTAAATTTATATACTAATGACCCTATATATATGAATTTCATTAATTTATGAACAAAATTCATGTCACACCTCAAACGGTGCCCTAAACGTGGCAGTCCGCCACATACAGTATTAAAACTTAAGGGTGACTTCCTGAAGTCTTGCGAAAGTTTTCAATACCATATGTAAGGCGTCTATCACAACAATAGGAGACACTGGTGGAATGTATAGTTCGAGATAGTAAATACATCATACAAGAATCTAAATAATTATCCAATTTATCATTAAAAGAATATAATCCTTACATCATCTTAGGGGTTTTTCCCCTATAATTTTCCAAACAATCATAATATTAACTTAACCTTTCTCACAACAAAACAATACTAACACCAAAAGATATTAAAAGATAATTAACCTAAGATCTTCAAAAGATTTCCAGAAGCTCCTCAAACATAATCCCACCGGGTATATGAAGTCTTCGGGCATAAAAGATATAGTCCTGTTACAACAAAGGTCTATCGGAGTATAAGCATAACTAGCTTAGTGAGAATATTCCTAAATCAACGTACTTGAATAAATAATTTCAAACAAGTTATTAAACAAGCATATGAATGTATCAAGCAAGTGATCAAGCAATACATATAATCTACCGGAAATCATATGTTTGAATGGATTTACCCCTCCATTCAGGGTTAGGTATTTTAGGCTCTTTAAAACACATCTTTAAAATCCAACTCATATAGTTTATTTCAAGCGCCTACTCGCCCATCTTAAAATAGTTCATTCAGGCTCCTAATTGCCCATCTCATAGATTTATGGCTCTTGCAAACCCGGCTACTATACTCTTGTCCCATTGAGTATAGCAGCTCATGCAATTAAACTAACTATGTGATATGCATGAATCAATTAATATAACTCATAGTATATGATTAGAGTAATTTAAAGGTGATCACAAAATTTGCATACACTCCAACATAATAATAGTAAAACACAAGTTAATTAACAACGATTCATGTCTCGGTATGCTTAGCATTCTTTCAACTAGTATTATCATATATAATTCACTTTCATCTTTTCCTACTTCTAGTGCCTCTAGCTACAAGCACAACCAAGTACGTAAAAGGTGGGAAATAAACTCAATCGGCCATGAGAGCCTTCTTTCTTATGGAGGAGTTGATCGGAAATTCCACTAATCGAAATAATCCTCTGGATATGAATACTCCTCCTTGGGATCACCTAATCAAGAAGAATACCCATAATGAGTATTTCTTATTGATTCTATGGTACTTATAAAAAACTATGTCATAAAAATCGTTAAAATTCGTATAGAAGATAATTCCAACTTAAAATGGTCATAACTTGGTCATTTTAACTCGGAATTGCGTATATAATATACCGTTTTCTGCTTACTCGAAAAGATCTATTCATTTCTATGGTTATTTTTGTCATAAAAAGCCATTTAGGTTGGAAAATACTATGGTACAGAATAGTTACGAATTTATAGTTTACAAAATATGAATTTTTTTTTTCCGAACTCCACTTTAATAAAAAAAATCCTTAAGCAAAATATATGGATATATATATAGTTAAAAAATCCTTTGAACATATATTTATACCCATATTGTATACATGATTTTTGTAGTGTTGTCTCCATATTGATATTTCTTAAACAATTTGTCTTTAAGGGTTTTAGAAATAAAACTTTTGAAAATTTCTCCTTTTTGAATTGTTAGAAGGAAAACAAAAATATATTTGAGTTGTTATGAGTGAGTGCTTTTCCTATTATAATTCCATTTCCTATCTTTTCAAAAGTAAATTATTTTTTTCAAAAAATTTGATTCTTTAAGTTATCTACTAACTTTATTTCTAGTGATTAAAAAATAAGCTTTTCAAAATATTCATTAAGTTTTTGGTGTGGTCAAATATTTTAAAGTTGTGTTAAACGTTTGTTTTCCTCTTATTTTTATATCCTTTCTCTTCTTTAGGAAATAAGTTTACCTTTAAACTTTACTTACTTTACAAATTTTATTTTTCTAAGTTGGTTTCTAAAATAGTGAGTTGATTTTATCTTGTTTTGAAAAACTTGTTTTATTCCTAATATTTGTTAAATGGTAGAATAATTCCCTTAGACAAGTTTATAAGAAAAGATTTTTTAATAAAGAATTGTTATCATTAGAACTTAGCAAAAATTTCATTTTAATTTTGAAAAGAGAATAACAATATAAAATTTAAGTTTTAAAGAAACTTTCTTAGTATGTGATTTTCAAAGTCTATAGTGAACCTATTTAAGTTTTATAAAAGGTATGGTTGAGTTAAAATCTTTTAATGCTAAAAGTTCTTCCTTTATGGAGTATTTATAAAAAAAAAAATTCCTTTTATTATTTTGAAGAAATCTACATTACTACTTCTTCTAGAATTTATGATTAGCTTATCCTTTGAAAAGAGTTTATTAAAAAAACAACTTAGATCTTTTTGTTGAAAATTCCTTTTGTTAAGAAATCTAGTTTACTTTTCTTTATTTAAGAAAGAACCCATTTTTTATTTTTATTTAAGACAGCAACATTTTAATCATGCATGAATATGATTATGTAGCAATGTAAAAGTAAAGATAATACATAATAAGATAGAAAGAAATACTTATAAGTAAATAAACATAATAAAATAATCAAGCATTGGGAATCTTAGCTTCATCAAGGTATCCCGATCATATATTGGGAGCCTTAGCTTCATCAAGGCAACCTTGGACTAAAAATAGACTGGTCCCAAAAGAAAAGAAAAGAAAAAAAAAATTGTTTTGACTTGATATAGACAAGTCTAAGACTAAAAAGACTAGTCTTAATAAATTGCATAAAACAAGTAAATAAATAAATTGCAAGACATGAAAATAAATAAATAGGAAATGAGCTTATATGCTCTAAATGAATATATATACATAGTATACATAATACTATATAGAAGTTAGATTAGAGCAAAAATAATAATAACAATAATAACAACAACATAATAACATAATGTAAAATAGGAATATGAACAAAAACAAAACATGAACATATTGTTGATTCTTTAACTCATATGAGCCTAAGAAATATACACTAAGCTTATGCTAAGTTGCATGAACATGATAAAGAAATATAAGTGAGATTTTACCTAAGGTTTAATGGAGGATTTGAAAAGGGATGAATGGGTAGTGTGTTTTTGTTACTTTTCTTGAAGAGTAGAAATTGGTAGAGAGTGTTTTGAGAGAGATTTGTTGGAGAGAGGTTTTGAGAGGAAATTTTGGTAGAGTTTTGTTATGTAAAATGGATGTGTGAAAGAATGAAGGAAGAAGGGGTATTTATAGAATTTTTAGAGTGAAAATTAGATGTAATGAAATAATTGAAAAAGAAAAATAAATGAGAGGAAGAGAAGGAATAGCGCTGGCCATAGGAGGAAGAAGAGAGAGAGAGAGAGTTGATTTTTGTTTGTATTTTGTAAAAAAAGAAATGATTAATATATAAGATATGATTTGATATAAGATGTATTGGAAATGTAAAAGTGTAAGAAAATAGGTATGTAGGTAGTAAGAAATAGGTGTAAGAAAAAGTAGAGATAGTGAAATAGTAATGAATAGTAGGAATAGTACTATGAATAGTAGACTAGACATATAAAATACCGGTAGTAATAAAAAATACGGTAAACGAGCTATATCTGTTATTTTTAGTTACCGAAAAATTCTAAAATTGATATTTTTGAAATCCTTATTTAATTACGAGTCTTTTGGTTTTGGAATATTTTTATTACTTCAAGCTCTAGGACACGCTTTTTGAGAATTGATTCCGTTTGAGTCCGAAGAACACTTCGGAATTCGCGAATATGATATTTTTGTATTACCCTATATTATTACGAACTATTATAAGCCATTAACTTAATTTCGTCTTTTAGGGTTTGAGAACGCGGGATTGTCAGAGTTGAAATTGTTTGATTGTCTTGGTCTTTGTTGACTTTTGATACTCCGGTTTAACTAGGGTTAGGTTTAATCCAACTTTATCCTAAAAATTGAGGGTTTATATCAGGGATCGAATAGGTGGTCCATTTCATGTTCGGGTTGATTATTGAACTTTCTATTTTGTTTTTGAAGATTCTCATATGAAATCCCGTAATCGAAATTGATTAAGGTTCGGTTTCAACTTGCGTCAAACTTTAGGGTTTCGATTCGATATTCCAAAACCATTCTCGAAAAATTCAGGAGCTTACAATTCACCTTAATAGTGCCTAATTCATGTATGGATATGTTCCAAAAGGCAAATGTTTAAAAGTAAATATTTATCACTAAACAAATTCTCAATCGATTTGGGCCTTCAACTTAAATTTGAGTTTGACTTAAGTCAAGGTTTAATAGGTTCTTCAAAATCTTAAATTGTAATTTTTTTATAAATGATTTTTTGATGGTCTAAATCAGAATCTAGGCCACCCCAAGTCAAGCCCAAGACATTAAGGAGTTAAGCCTCTTTGTTAGGCCTAGACCTTAACGACAAACCCCATGGTATATGAAATAACCTAAATTAAACCTACTAAATTAATTTATATATATATTTGATTGATGATTTTGTGATTTAAATTGTTATAGTTAAGTTATAATAATTTGATTTGATGATATGATAAATTATTAGTGTAAGAATATCTTATAATTGAATTATATATGTGTTGGTGAAGCTAAGTGATTGTAGTAATATATATGGAATTGTATTGGAAATAAAATGACATGTTTTATTTTGTGATAATTGGGAAACTTCTTAACTAGAAAAATTTTTAGTAAAAGCCCCAAAGCCCATCTTCTTTTCAAATCAAACACAAGCCCACACACACACAACCAAAGCGCAAGCCCATGCATCTTCTATAAGCTTCTAGACATGCCTAAAAGTCAAAAAGGCAACAAAAATATCAATTTAAGATAGACCCCAAAACTATCGTCTCTCTCTCTCCATCTTCTTCATCCTTCTAAATACAAACAAGCCTTAAATTAAGTAGGAGTAAGAATTTAAGTTAAGAAAAAAACAAGAGAGGTTTAATTGATTCTAGTATTCATAAAATAAGTAAAGTGATTTCCTGCAAATTATGTTAAATTATAGTTTCTAGTTGATGTTAATTGTTGAATATGAGTAGAAATTTAATATTTTAGATAAGTAGATGGTTTAATAACATGTAAATCAGAATAGATATGCAAATAGGCATACGCACTTTAGGTGTTTGAAGAAACGAATTTTGAGTTTATGATGAGTTGATGCATGTATTGATGTTGTTAGTAATAAATCAGTAGAACTTGAATGATTAGAGTAATAATAGAGTTCTACAAGCATGAATAATGGATTTATGTTTTAGGTTAGGATTATTGTGCATATACACGTGAAATGAGGAAATGAGTGCAACAGAAATTGATGATATTTGGTAATGTGATTATAGCTTAGCTTTGATATGTTTTTATAAACAAATAAGGTCTTAAAAAAGAGTTAGAGGATATAGAACTTCGAAATTTTGAAAGAAGTATCAAAGGACCATTATCTTGTTCAAATGGGCAAGTTAGGCCATTTTCTCCTCGAAAGTATGTTTCCTTATGGTTATGGCCGTTATTAGGCCCGTGATCTTCTCGATATATTATTAAAACATGAAACAGCCTTGATCACGGCCGTTACGAAGGCCGTTATCTCCACTGTGAGATATTTAAAGCTTGATCATGATCGTTACCAAGCCAGGGATCTCCTTTTACCTCTTTTTCTTAAAGGACACGGCCTAGATTACGGCCATTACAAAGGCCGTTATCTCCTTGGATGATTTTTGAACAAATTTAAACAAAGCTATTATGGGCATATTCATCATCATGTCCCACATCATGGCCGTTATGGTGGGCGTGTCTCCTAATACGGGTGTGACAAGGCAGTGAGATACACCATGGTCCAAGATCATCGTCGTGATGGTGCCCATGATAGACATCACGGCCGTGATGGTGCCCATGATAGACATCACGGCCTTTGTTATCACGGCCTTTGTTATGGGCGTGACAGACCCTTTGATACTGTTCATATAAAAAAATAAAATAATAATAAATGAATGAATAATAAAATGAGATATGTAAGGATAGATACATGTGTAAATGTGAAGTTATGATGGTTTGATATTTTATTTGAGTTTGATGAAGGCAAAATGATTTAATGTTTAATTATGAATTAATGATGTTTTATATGAAATGGTTCTTTGATAGATTGTCATATTCAGTCGAGTTTGAATATCGGACATTTACCCAATAGTTCTGATTATTCAGGTATATAGTAACTTGTTTGTTGAGTGTTAGGTTAGACATTATCAAACCAAATTTAATTAAAGATTGGCTTAAAACTTGTTTGAATTGTTTGTGCGTATGTCGTTGAATCCGATCTAGGGAGAGGCAACCCTATTAACGAGGTTGACATGGTAGATTAGGTGGTTAGGCAACCCCTATCATGATGCAATGACTTTCACAAGTGGCTCAGTCGGTAATTGATAGGGGGAATGGTATCGATGTAACATTTTCTTATTCTTAAGAAGAAATAATAGGATTTAGTTCACGTTTATAGAGACGACTGAATGAGATGATATTATGGATTAAGTTAAGTAAAGTCAAGTAATGCTTGTAAATCCTAAATGAAATTATTAATTATAAAGTTATATAGGAGATATAAGTGTTCAGCTGTTTATATCAACCCCTTGAGCAGTGGCTGTTACTCAGGACCCTCAGATTCGCAAGGATTGAAATCATAGTTTGAATACTCCCGTGTTGAAATGTGTTACTTAAATAAGGATAAATAATTTATTATTTTTTCCATTGTATTAGTTAGGATTGTGTGCCATCTGGTATTTGTTTGTATTGCTATGTATAGGGCCTCTTGCTCACTTTTTCCTCTATAGGTATCAACGATAATGGATACTATGATGATATGGGTTAGGGTACTAATTGGGAAGCATTCTTGAATGAGTGGGACAACTAGGGTGATAGACTAGTCGGCACCGATAGCTCGATCAGACCAAACACCTAGTAGTGTAGTACTAGGCCCACCCATGTCCCCCATGACTATCACTAACCACCTACTACCCATAATATCAACAATCACCGAATTGATCACCTATAAATACTTTCCTACCTCATAGGAGAACGACAATGTCATGCTTAACTAATCATCTACGTTCAATCTACAAGCTTATCATGGCAATCTCTATCTTAAGCATCGGAGTGGCCAATGCTAGGCTCATGATTAGTGTACCACTAATCAAGATTCTATCTTGTAGGCTTTACTCTCTTCACACTAATCTAAGCCCAAAACTCCTTGATCTAACATTTGCTAGATTCAAGCAAGTGATAGACTTTATTTGATTAAGGCCCAATAGGCCTAACACTAACAAAATGGCCCAAAAATAAGATTACAGAAGCCTATGAAGCACCGTAGCTATCCCGATTCGTAAGCCTAAACCATTCATCGACTCAGAAGCTGATCTCCTCTTGACTTCTCAAAGGTCAAGGCTAGGATCCTTTTCAACCATGTTACTCTTCTAACAAGAACATATCCCCAATTCACCATATCTTTGTTGAGGCACTCTAGCCTTCCTCAGTTCTCCATGTTTCCTTAGGGGAACTCACAGCACTTTGGTTTGTCACTTTGTCACAAAGGTGCCTTAAACCTCCTCAAGGGTGCTCTAAAGACATAACTCTCCACTCGTCTGGTTGCTTTCCTTGGATAATTACTGCCACTACCTTAGGTCGAGGACAGCTACGAATAAAAGGGTCCCCACTCTCTTGACTTCCTTCTCCTAAGAATGCACAACGTAGATAAGGAATATTAGGTGGATCCCATTCTAATATAACCATTGCCTACAAATAGAAACCAAAGTCACATGGCAAAAGATCATAATTGGAATCTTTTTGATATGTAAGATCACTCACACCACCTTTACCATTATTCACTTTCTCTCTCTCTCAAAGACTCATTACTAACTTAAGCATCAGAGTGATCATGTCGGACCACTCCCTGACATATTACCAACTGTTTCGTTTGGTTGCAAGCCTTTGGAATCACTACCGGCAATTTTCCACTTACAATAGATTCCAATATTTGTATAAGAACAACAACAATAATAATAGATTTTCTCAAACAGTCTAAATTAATTGAATTATAAGCTTAGTCCTTTAAAGGTTCAATATGCACCAAACTTCTCGTGTTAATAATGATTTTAAGTTCATTTGAGTTCCCACTTAAACCACAATTAACTTAATTTGATTATTTTATATGATCATTGTAGGTTCTCAACTTGACTATTTTTTGGTATTTTATGATTTTGATTTTATCTTTGGTTCATTTTCATATTTTTCTAATTTTACATTTTATAACTTTACTTTTTCCTATTTTCTTTTAATTTTTCTAAAATAAAAAAAAATAAAGGTAAAACTAAGTGTGTTCACAGCCCAATTCTTCAAGCCTTGTCACTAGCTTAAACAACCAGACTATGAAATATGTTAAGAAGAAACCTATACCGAATTAGCCTTCTATGGTATGCATTCTATAATTTTAAGAGGATTAAAGAATTATAGTTTAAACAAAGAGCAAAAAAGCACACATTTTTAGAGAAGCAAATACACCTGTAATCCCAATGTTTTTCCTTAAGTTAAGTTTAGAGTTTAGAATTAAAAATCAATATATGTTTAATACAAAAGTTAGAATGAATGGTATAGTTAATAAGTTTATCTATATTTGCAAGTGTATAATGAGTTAAATGAGAAAAAAGATTCAAATGTTTCAATTGATCTATTTTAAAATTGTCTATCTAGTTATCTTACTTTCAAATTTCCTTATGAACTTGCATTTCTAAATCTCAACTCCTAAATTATAAAAAAATTTTACTATAAAGTGTCATAAGAAAAATTTTGTACAAATAAAATTTTCAAATTAAATTGATCAAACTTTGTATTAATTTTAATTTCTTATTTCTAAATTATTTAGGCATTAAGAAGCCCAAATTCATACAAACATAAGCCTATAACCCATTTTCCCCATCACATGTAACATGCACCCACACATACATAATAATTTTTTTTTATGGTGCATAAAATCAAATTTAACTTTACCAAATATTAGAGATAATGATCAAATTAATTTGACAAATTTATCTCCTAAAAACTACCCTAACAGACACCACTTCCCTTACTCCAAAATCACATTTCCTTCATCAATCTGTCTTCTAAAATTTTCCAAAAATTCACTTCAAGCTCCTATCTTCAAGTCAAGACTAAGTTAGGTAAGCTATTACTTACTTTTACTTTGTTGATTTTGTAAGATGGATAAGTTTATTTAGTGTTCATGTTAGCTAATGTTGAATATGGAGTTGTCGACGATATTGATGTTAGATAGGTGAAGATAAGTAATGAAATTGATATTTTAAAACTTAAACCATAAATAAAATAGACTTTGGTTGGTTTGTTAAAGTTGATGTTGTGTACAGTTAGGTATAGTGTAAGTGTATATGTGTAATGTCAATATGTAAATGTAAGGGATGCATATAAACCTCTAATGTGGAAGTGTTTTCAATGGAAATAAGATCATGGTGCTTAGTTGAAAAGTGTAAAATTTTGAAGTTTGAAAATATAATACAGGGTTCGATGAATCATGGGTGTGATATAGGGTGTAGTAGCCTTAAATGTTTAAATTCTACACAATCATGGGTGTAATAAAGGACTTGTTAGCCTTGGATTTTTGAAATTTATTTTATCACGAGCATGATCAAGGACGTAGTAGCTCGAGTGTTTGAGTTTTGGTTGGTCACAAGCGTAAATAATGGTATGGTAGCCTCAGATGTTTAAGTTTTGCTCAATCACGGGGTGTGATTGTGATCACAGTCGTGATCCAATAGTTCCCTGTTTTACCCTGTTTAAGAAAAAGATAAAAAAAAATTAATATAAAATATAATATTTATGTGTATACAAATACTAGTCTAGGATCTTCTATAGAATCTTGCTCAAGTTAGATGATAGAATCATAGAATAAGAATATGTTAAGTTTATAATACTTGAACTTAATTAATTAGTTGAGTTTAAGTAATTAAGTAATACTTATACATAACACTTTATAATCTCTTAAAGGCCAATGACTTAGGAAAATGATAACATGAGTTTATGATACTTAAGCACTAATAGAAATTCTTATTTAGTTATATACTTAACAATATATGTTTGTTATCTTATAGGAACCATAAATCAAGACTGGGACTTCCTGATAGATTATTACGACAACTAAGCCAAGATATACAGGTGAGTAACTCTAATCTTCTCACACTGTTTGTGCATGTAATGTAGTGGCATATGTTCTTACTATAACTAAATTGGTCATATGCATGGGGATTAGGGAAATAATGCATGTTGTGTGATATGAGAATGAATGACAAGTCTTAATGTTAAAAGTGATAACTATTTACTTGATAATGATCATGCAATGTATGATATTGATTGTCTAGGAATTGACTGATCACTAAGTAATCTGACTTAAATCTTAATTGATCATTAAATAAATCAAACATGCATTACACAATAACATAACCTGCATTTGTATGGTGTTCACGTCACGTATTAGCATCTTGGCCCTAGGGTATTACTTTGTTGAGTCCAGTGAATCTGGTTAAGGTTAGCCCTAAGCTATCAATCTTCTAGGAACTAAGTAGGCACTGAAGGATATCGTCTGACGAGAGCTAACATTGAGATATTAATACTTATTGGAGTTTCTAAGTTCTAAGGAGAAGTAGAGGTTATGTTACTTATATGTATATATATATAAATGAAAATGAGTTTGAAAAGAATTTCTCATTCCTTAATTTTTTCTTCTCTCTTAGGCATGAATTACTTGAGTTGGTCCTTCAACCCCCAAGAGAGGGAATAAATCTCCATTGATTTGAATTCCGGTCATTCAAATCATAATTGTTACATTTGGTTGATTGCTTCATTGCATATGCTTGTTAATTAAACGTTAATTGACTTTGATTCAATTGTGTTAAGATTTGGTTATTTACTTAGCTCGTTGTATTCCGCTCCTATAGATTATTTATTTACAGGAAATTAAGGGGAAGGATCAAGTCCAAGGAATGAAAACTAGTATAAGATAGAAAAGAAGTTTGGATGGAAGTTAAAGAAAATGTTTTGTATAGGTAATGAAGTTATTTGGAGACTAATAGTTATAATGTTGTATTAATGAAGTCTTTTAGAGACTAAAGTTTGTCAAGTTATGATGTAATATTTAAGGGCTTTCATATTGTTACTCTTATATGTGACTTATATGTATGCAATATTTTTCTCATTCTAATCAACCCTCCATCCTATCATAATTGTTTACGCCACAGTGTATTCTAGTTGTTCTATGTTCATGTACCTTTTTGAAAGCCTCAGATAGATTAATCAGAATGTCTGTGACTTCAGATTGTTGCGTGTTATATTGATACTATTAGGATACCTATAAGGGTATGACAACACCTACATATAGTTTTGCCATTAAGCTAGAGCTATCAGTTCTAATTAATTAATACCTTTTATTTATATTATTTTTTTCTATTATCATTTAAATTTAGATAAACTTTGTAGGGGGGAGTGGGTTATTATTTTATATTAAAAAAGCAATTTCCTATATCAAAATTTCATGTGACTTACTTTTATCTATAAATGTCAATTACTATTACTAAGAAACAAATGATTAACCATATAGAGAATTTGATAAGAGCACATCAGCCTCTTTTAAGAGTTTCACATATGTTGTAAGTAAGGTTGCCAAATTCGTGATTCTATATATAATCGCTAGAGGGCTTGTAGAATCACTATAGAATCTATAGAATTAGAACATAAAAATTGAAATATAGAAATGTAAGTATCTATAATCTACATAAAATAGCATTGAAAAACTATAAATATGCTTACAAAAGTTGTTATAAACTTGAAATAAATAATGATATAGAAAGATAAAGAAAAAAAAAAGAAATCAAGTTCTCTTTTTCATGATAACTCTTAATCTATGTATAACATACATAAAAGAAGAGCAACCTAGATCATGATTAAGTTCTTTTCTATTATTTTATTTGAAAGAAGTTATCAAATGAAGGATAGGGACCTAACTTTTCAACTTATCTTTTTTTTTTTTAATTATATAAAAAAATAAATAAGTTTTCTCAAAAACTTTATAGCTATAATTCAACTTGAATGAATTATATATATGTGGAATAGGAGAGTGGGGGGAAGGAGGGAAAGAAATATAGAGAGTGTGTGAAAACATAATTGAAATGTGATAAGGAAAATACATGATCTTAATAGTTGATGAGCTTATAAAATACTGTTACAAATATATTTTTATATATTTTAGCCAATTTAACTCAAAAAATTAAAATCGGTAAACTTGGTTAAAAAAGTAAGATTCTATAGAGTTCACATGTAGACTTGGTTGAAATTGTCAATTTCTACCAAAAAAAAAAAATGATTCTATGTATAAGTTAACTTACAAGAGCATCCTAAGATAGTAAACTTGTAGAATCGAATGGGTAAAATCACGATTTTGACAACTATGGTTGTAAGTAAGTTAAGCCTAATATAAGCTACTCAATGTCGATTTGGTGATAGTTAAAGTTCGATTTAACTATGATCAAGTCGAGGTCAAGTCAAGTTCAAATTTAAATACAAGTTTTAAAATATTAAATTTGAGCAACTAGAGAGAAAATTCAAGCTTTGCATATTTTTCATTAAAAAATTATAAAACTAGTGTTTTCCTTTTTTTTTAAACCTATTTCCACACAATAATCCATATTTATTAAGACCAATCAACTAAAAACCCTATTCTTTTCCAAAACCCTACCTTTTTTTTTAATTCAATTGATTATTCAAACTCAATCGAGTTGAACTCAAGCTTATCAGATATTGATTCAAGTCAAGTTTAAATTTAAAAATTAAAACTCGATGGAATTTAAGCTTTAAGTTATTGATTTGAATTGGATTCTAGCTTCGACTCCATCCTGGCTTCCATCTTCAATTGTGCTAAGTTAGTCTCAAATTGGAAAGAAAGCTCTAATCATGGGCTTCTCAACTTAGGTTTTCCTCTACTTGAGGGTTATACAAGGTCAAGACTTTACACTACTCGATTTTATAGAGAATCGGTCCTTTGCCTCATTTATTATTTGATTATTTAAGTTATTTTATATGTGTGAAACGCCCTAAAATAAATAATTTTTAATGATGGTAAAGAAGTATTTTGTATTTCAATTAGTAGGGGAAGAGTTGTCTATTCATTAAGAATTTAAAAAGGAACGTTGGTTACCTAACATATAAAAGTTGCAGAAACATAAGCACCCTTATTTTTTCACATTATTCTTCAACATATGATCCGCTTGAAATGTTTAGTATTTTAAAACCAATTCTCCAGCAAGTGTACTGGGTCAATCAAGTAATAAAGTGATGAATGAGTATCAAACCCACGAGGAAAGTTTAATTACTAAACATTATTAGTTCATTTCAATATTTAGGCCAATAGAAATCAAATTCTTTATATAAATAATTACTATAATATCTACACTATGCAATGTCTAGTATTTACTAATTCTACTCACACAAGTCTTAACAAGTTAGGTTAGTGGGATTTAGATAAAATCCTATTCTCTCCAATCACGTTGAACTCGGGTTATTAAAATTGTTAGAGTTCATGCATATCCATGTGAGTCTACCAAGACTGACAAATACTAAAAATGAATTTGAAAACCTTTTTTCTCCTAAAACACTCAAAAGCTCTCACAACTGAGCATTTTGACAGATTCCATGTGTGCAACTAAGAGTTTCCCAAATCTGAGTTGACTCATTGTCCTAAATCTAAGTATTACAGAATTCCTTCTTTAAAACTTATTTTTAAAACAATGTTTGAGCAATAATGATAGACTCTACTAGGATTAAAAACTCTCTTGCCATCGCATACTTGAATTTTCCACCCAAATATAAATTCAAACAAAATTGAAATCTTTGCCAAGATACCCAATTCCATTCAAACTTAAATTCATCCGAATTTTAAGTCATTAGTTTGAATTTAACAAGGATTTGCATCATTCTTACAACCCAATAACACTAGTTCAACAATCACTTCAGAAAATCAAGGATTTCATCATTTCCTACTGTTCAAATTTAGCTAAATACCATTTCTACTCTATTTAACAAGATACTAATAACAACTATTATAATATTCATCATAAAATGTAAATAACAAAGCAAGTGAAGAAGAAATTACCAGTAATTCGAGAAAACAAACAGTACAAATTGTATTTAAGATCCTTGTTAGCAAATTCTACTCAATCTACGAACAAATAGAACAAATTTGATGAAGATCCAAGTACATCTTGATTTTCTACCCTATCTCTCTCTAAAACTATCGGGAGAAATTGAAATGAAAAACATAACGCAAAATTCCTTTTCTCTCTCCTCAAAGCATGTAAAAATACATGCTTTTCGTGTAACTGTCGTGTAACTTCTGCATCCAACGCCGGCGGTTTCATATCCAACACCGGCAGCGTCCAATCAAGGGTTAAGGATTTGTAAACTGATGGTGTTCAACGCCGCCTTTGAACGCCGGCGGCGTACTCATCAATTTGCCGGCGTTGCATTCAAATTCAAGTACTGTGTCCATCCTCAAACGCCGGCGGTGTTGGATCCAGCGTTAAATACTTAGGCTCTGTGATGTTTCAACGCCGCCTTGTAATGCCGGTGGCGTTGCCTTCTAATTTGCCGGCGTATGCTTTGATTTCTCTCAACGCCGGCTGCGTTTGGCCCAAATTCATCGCTGTTTGTGTGTTTCACTGCCAATTCACACAATTCTTCATGTTTCCTTGTTGCTACTTTCCATTTTCATTCCTGACCTGATTCCGAACAAATGACAGAAACTAAATATTAATTCCTTTGCTTTTATAATGATTAACACAAATAAGTATCAATTCATAGATGAAAATTATATCAATTTTTGAGTTTATCAACATACTTTACAAAAACTCTTCCTTCCTTCCTTTTTAAGACATAGTAATCCTTGAAGATTGCTTGAAGAAAAACTATGCCAATTGAAACCTCTTTCCTCTTTGTATCAATTCGAGACAAAACGAAGGTTTAGAAAAAAAAGTTTGACTCTTTAGCATTGACCTCAGAATGTAATAGAGATAATGATTACTGGAAGAAGTTTTAAGAAATTTCTAAGGAAGAAAGATTTAATAAGTGGAAGCACGAAGGATTTATAGAAATATGACAAGGAAATGTGGTTTCTTGTACAAGTGATGATCTTTTCTTTGCAAGACGGGTTGAAATGAATGAATAAAAATATGTTAGAGAGTTGGGTTTGAAATTAATTATATTTTGATGTTGTAACAGGGAAAAATTGGAACTTTGCAAAATTTGCAAAAAAAAAAAAAAAAAAAAAGAAAGAAAGAAAAGCCCTTATGTTTGTATTCAACACGACCAAGTACATGGGTTACACACTTACCTATGTATAATATCGTAACATGATGATTTGCGTTACTTGGGTTTTGTGCTCAACACGACCAAGTACACAAGTCAAGTTCACACCTATGTAGAACCTTGTGACACATGTTTTCTAAGTAATACAGGGTTCTATGTTTAACATGAGTGAGCATGTGAGCCATATTGAGACTTCTATTGAGCATAGCGACTTGAAGTTCATGAAAATCTTGCTTTTAAGCTCAACATGTGTGAGTATACGAGTTGTGTGCTGACCTATGTAAAAGTACATGATCTCTAACACCAGTTATATTGACACTTATGTACAACACAACTTTTCAAAACTCATTCCTTCCTTAGAAAAGACATTTTAAACTTGCCACCCTTCCATAAAGGTTTAATATTATTTTAAAAATCATGAAACTTGATATTATCAATTTTTTTCATTTCTTTTTCCTAAATTAATCTCTTACCTTTAAACAAATATATATATAGGCATTGTCAATGTTAGAGTGAGAACGGGTGTAAACCCCGAGATTTTTCATACACATAGAAATTGATCAAAATATAAAAATAGAAAATAAAATGATAATATAGGACTCAATCAAGACCTTAGAATTTAAACCACAAGTAGAAATGAGCTTGTATATAATTTCAAAACCCTAAAATAAAGTTATCTATATAGTGTTTAAGATTACTAATAAGATTTCATAGTGGGTATCGAAAACTCTAGATAAAGAAATAACCTAACTAAGATTTCAAATTTATTGAAAAGTAGATATTTGATAATGCTTATAGTTAGAAAACGATAATTTATAAATGAACCATTAGGATTATGAATACATAATGAAAATATAAACTGATGTATAACTAATAATCTAAACTCCAAATAAATATCTGGATCACACTATTGTTCTAGTTAGTAAATTCTTAAGCTATTGGAGCCTAAAACAAAAATTGACCTAATAAGCTTAGGAAACCCTAATCACGGGAGATAAAATTCTAAAAATAATTTATCGCGTAAACTTTAAACCCAAAGTTGAACTTAATAACAAATTACAAAATTTGTAGAACTCTATACAAATTTTTGAAGATAAAACTCTTGAATAATTATTATATTTGTACCTGTTTAACTTATTAAACTATCCTAAAACTAAGATAATTAACTAACTAATAATATTATATAATAATTTAATTCATTTTCGGTGCAAATTGTGGATAATTTCGGCTGAGATCTCCTCAAATCTTGCTCAGCTGAAGCAAATTTAAAAGTAGTCAAATAGGTTAGCAAAAGTCAAGGAAAGAGATGCATCAACCAATGATAACATCCTAACTCGGCCAATGCATTAAATATGGGACAAGCTTTGTAAATTGATAATTTTCAATGGAGAAATTGCTCTTGGAAGACCCCATTTACAACTGCCTTCTCCTTCATCATCTA
The DNA here is from genome assembly GCA_024138025.1 of Combretum micranthum. NCBI lineage: Eukaryota > Viridiplantae > Streptophyta > Magnoliopsida > Myrtales > Combretaceae > Combretum > Combretum micranthum. The sequence continues at coordinate 516,600 of JAMXBD010000827.1, forward strand.
TATATATGTCTCCATAATGAACATAAAAACAAAACTTTAACTTCAACCAAACAACTTCTAGAGCTCTCAATTCGTGCTTCCAAATAGCCCACCAAATACACACAGACCACACATAAACAATACCAAAAACAAAACAACAAAACTCCATCAAAACTCTAGCTCAAGCCCGAATTAAGGAAGAGTAAGGTAAGACAAATCCGTTTTAAGTTGTTTTAAGTATTGGACTCTAATCTAATAAAATTTTCATTAATTTAGGATCGGAACTAACTCTGGAACTAAGCTCAAAACGTTCATATAAGCTCCAAAAAGGTAAAATTCGAAAACCCTAGTTGTACTTTTCTAAATTCAAAAATTTAAGATCAAATACATGTAGATGCGTTATGAGTTGATGTACATATATACATATACCATAGAAACACTTAGGAGAAGCTTTAATACAAGCTTGATATGCTTATGTTAAAGGAAAAGAAAGTTCAAATTTAAGAAAATCGGAGAAGATGATGAATAGTTTCAACACCATCTCTACACCGGCAGTGTAAACGTTGAACGTCGACGGCTTACGAGGTGTTGAGACGGCTTACATTAGAACATAAGCTACATAAAATTTATTTTTACGTAACATAAACGAATGCCAGCTAGCTGGGGTTATACGCTGGCAGCGTATAGTCCAGCGTACGTGGGAAAGTTGGCGGCTTACAAGCCAGTGTAACCTTATACGAAATACAATGTAAAACTTAAGAACGCCGGCATTTGGGTTTCAACACTGACGGCGTAGAAGCCGGCATACAAACTTGTTTTCCTTATGTAAAATCTGTATTTCACAGACGGGATATTTATATAATAATTGTAAACATATTATATATATATGTCAACATAGAATTTATTAAGTAGAAAAATAAATACAAACACTTAGAATAATAGTATGTTTAATATTTGATAGCTTCTAAAACCTCATAATTATAGAGAAATATTAAGTGTTAATAACAACTATAATTATCAAATATTTGTTTTATATAGATAAATAGGTAAGAATGGAAATTGAAATGAACTAAATTTATGAATAATGTGACTTCTAAAAATGACAAAATAATTGTATGAAGTATATAAAAAGAAACACGACGACACTAAGCAATAATGAACGAATATGAGTTACTATAATAAGTCAGGTAGAGAATAACATAAAAATAGTGTTAATAACTACAAAAACTTGATAAATATCAATTTTTTCAATATCAAATTTATGTATATAAATATCAAGTAAGACTAAGGCAAGCTACATGAAAATAAAGATTAATTGATAATTGTTTTCATAGAACCATTAAAGAACCAAAATAAGTAATAGAAACTGAGCCAAATATCAATTTAGGACACTATACACATATAGGAGTTTAGTTATATAATCTATATTACATTGATGAATATTTTATTCATCTCAATATGTGACTTTGATACCATAGAGGACCATCCGACAGATTATTATGACTAAGTCACTATGAGCAGGTGAGTAATTCAGTCATATTATACTGTTTGTGCTTGTAATTAGCTGAATATGTAATGCAAAGATAATAATAGTATGAATGTTTTGATGGAAATGTGTTGTGATCTGATTGTATGATTGTTAATCTACCATTACAAAAGTGATAATACAATGGTATGATGATGTGAAGTAGTATGATGATTATTGTGTGTAATGTATGACCACCATGAAATTGCATAAGAACTATTGACTTATTAAAATAACATGGTCATACATTGCATGTATTGCGTTCTTGCATATACAAACGGGTGACAGCCTACTACGTATTAATATTTCGGTTCTCTGTTAATGCTTGGTTTTTCTAAAGTGTTAGTTCTTCCAAGGTTTTTTTTGTTCTGTTGGTTCTACGGGTACTAAGTGGCAACGAAGAACGCCGCCCGTAGCATCGTTTTGCAATGATTAATACTTAGGGAGTTTCTAAGGATCGATACAGGAAATGGTTAGCTAAAACTGTTATTAAATTTAGAGTGATAACCCTAAGACGAGAAATCGTTGATTTTCCTGTAAACTTAGTCTCTCCTGGGTAGGTGGGTCATAAAGTAAATGTTCTTCAACCCTAAAAAGAGGACGTAAATCTTTTTCCTGTTTGGATTCTAGATAATCCAAGCTTGTATATGAGCATATGTTTGAGTGATTGCATTACATAGGATTTGTTAATAACTTATTTGATGTGTAATATGTTTAGTTATTTACTGAGCCGTGGTTTTGCTCATACTCCAACAGTCTTTTCAGGTTTATACTTCGACCTTGGTTTGTTACTTCCAGAAATATGACTCCGGTAAGGGCTTAAGAGCTGGAAGCCTATGGTTCTATTTGGGATTAACGGTTTATATTTTCCTATAAAGGATTAGCTAGTGTTGCCTTATCAGTTATGTATGTAGAAAATTACAAAAAGACTACATGGTTTGTAATATTCCATGATACTTTGAGATTAAGATGACAATTATTTACTAATTTATTTCTTACATGTATTTATCATTTCTTATCGAAGCAACTAAAAGATCCTGTTATTTTGGAAAATTTGTCACTCTCCGAAGGTAATCTGGCGATAGTATTCAGGTATGACTTGTATACTTCTACTAGGGTACCTTTGGAGCGTGACAGTGGGAGTTATAAGAAATACGTTATATAGATAAATTTTAAAGGAACAGATGATTCTAAATACTTTATTACTCAAGTTTAGTAGGCTCTAAGTTTCACAACGAGTCTACGTTCTAGGTATGTGTATAACTTTCTTATTGTTTGTGTAAGCCCCGAAAAATTTCAGTAAATAATTCCAAAATAAATATCGAAGATAAACTTTAACAACGATTCCAAATTAAAACCAAACTTCGATTAGTCCTAAATCACGAACAAATCTAGAAATTTCTTAATATTGAGAAAATGAGAATCCTTAAAAATAAAATAAAAACTCAACAGTCTTTAAATCCAAAACTACTACGTATGACAAATTCTATACTTAACTCTGACTTGTAAAATCGGGTAATATATAACCCAAAAACAAATTATTAAAAAGTAAATAATGATAAACCTTTGGAAATAAAACCCAATTCAAGAATTTCGAAAATGTTAAGAGATATTAAATACTTACAAAAATAAAATTTAAAATAAATTTCTCAAACTAAATGTGTTGTATAAACAAAACCCTCAGTTTCTAAATTAGCGAAGATCTAAACCGGAAAGTCACTCGGGAACCCTAAGTGGAATATAGTAGTTTAAGTCCGGCAGTCTCGCGCTCTTAGCCCTAGAGGCTGAGGTGTAGTTTAAGTGTGTAGAGTAACTCGTAGTAATATAAGATCGCTTAAAAATACCAGATTGTTAAATTTTTGACCTATTTCGAACTTGTTCAGATACAGACTTTGAAAAGCATGTCATGGGGCTCGAGATATAAAAAATATATCATTAATACCGTTAGACTCGTATTTTCATAAGGATTTCAAAAATATCAGTTTTATAATTTTTCGATAACTAGAAATATCTGATTTTGCGATTATATTCGTATTTCTTTACTACCGGTAATTAACTAGTCCTTTACACTATTCACTACAACTCGTTACATAATTTTACATTACTCTCGTAAACCCTTATATTTTTAGATAAATATTTTACAGATCATAGAAAATTCTGTTTTTCTAAAATTTAGTTTATTTCGGGTTTTTACGAGATTAGTTTCTATTTAAGACTCGATACTAAAAATAAAATAAATTAATTTAATAATTGAAAAATATTTTTATTTTCATAAAATAACCTTTTAGATTTTTTGTGTCATAAAATATTATTTATAGCTCATACTCGCGTATTTCGATCATACTAATAACTTATTTGATAATTCACTAAAATAAATAAATCAATTATCTTATTTTAATTATAAAATTCTGCTACAAAAATTTGGAATGCATTTTTTATATTTTTTTATTTTATTTATAAAAAAGTACTCTTACAACTAATATCTATAGTGCACTATTGAGTATTTACACATCATCTCTTTTTCATTTTACTCTTTCTACACTTCACTTATCACTTCATTGCAGATTTTTTAGCTCTTTTTGTGGCCCTTTTTGTCCTTTGAAACACTCCAATTTGATTAAAATAAACATATTTAATTCTTCTTTAAGAAGTAACACATACACTTGGTTACACATTACAACTTCAAGTCAAAAACCAACTAAATTCCCCTCCTCCCCCCCCTCCCCCCCCCCCCCCCCCCCTTCTAATATTCACCCCAGCCATGGTAGATGTGTAGGCTGCCTTTTCTTTTTTCTTTTTATTTCATTTTGAGTGTCTTTAACTCCTCCCATCTCTCTATATATACCCTCTCTCATTTACACCTTTGACCTTTCACCATTTTTGCAATTTTCCTCTCTATTTCCTCTCTTTCTCTCATCATTTGCTCTTGTTCTTGCAAGAGGAACTTGCTGCCCCTATTCTATATGTGAGCTCCCACACATATTTCTTCAAGATCCTTAGGTAAAACTCTTATTCAAAGCTTCCATAGTTGATGTAGGTGGAGTATAGCGAGAGTTTCATGCATCAAATGACTTTTCATAAGCTTAAAAGCTAAGGATGATGACGACAAAATGAAACACTCATCTTACCCATGATTATTCTCTTGTGATCTTATTATTTTTTTGCTAGAAATGGTTATATTTTGTAGATCTAACTTTTATGTAACTTTAAGTATGTTTATGTTTAGATCTATGAGTTTATAGCTTACTACCATGGATTTCTCTTATATTTATGTTCGTAGTAGGTGTAGGTCTTGATTTTGAACTCAAACAAAAATGGTGATTTTCGTATCTAGGCAAGACCCATATTTGAAAACTCATTTTCAAGTGTCAAAATGGAAGTTTTACTTGAAATAATGAAGGCTTAGTGGGTATATATCATCAAGACTTCATTTTATATGATTCAAAGGTGATTTTCAAAACAAAAATTCTATTTTCGGATCTAGACCAAGGCATAGTTTAAAAACATGTTTTCCAACTCAAAAATGAATATTTTATTCAAGATATGGAAGGCTCTTAAGATAGGATATGTAAGGAATGCATTTTTATAAGTCTAGATGGATTTTATCAAAAGATATGTCCAAAAACAAATTTTGTAAATTCGGATCTAAACCAAGACCAATTTTGAAAACCTATTTTTCAACACCAAAATGAAGGATTTATTTAAAATATGAAAGGCTTATGAAATATGTATCAAAGGAGATGTTTTTGATAAGTAAATGGTAGATCTACTAATAGAGATTCTCAAAATAGGAAGAGATTATAAAATATAAAATTTGAGTTTTATCCTAACTAGAGGTGGGCAAGTGGGTTAAACGGGCCAACCCGGCTCGGCCCGGCCCACTTTGGCCCGTGGGTTAAACGGGCCAAAAAATTTTGGCCCACTTTAAAAACGGGCCAAAATTGCCTGACCCTAACCCAACCCACTTTAGCTCGTGGGTTAAACGAGCCAGCCCACTTTTTGACCCTTTTAACCCACTTACATATTTTGTGAGTTAAATGGGCTAAGTTGACCCAATTAACTTATTTATACTAATTAAATAAGATTTATATAATAAAAAAGAGAGTTTTATAAGGTTATACATTAATGATTAATTTCATTATTATTTCAATTACTTTTTATATAAAAATAAGTTTTCTAAAATAACTTATTAGATAATATATTTCATTTAAAACAATAATAATATATTTTATAAAATTTTATGGTGCATGTGCATCAATTTGTCATTCTTTGTTATAATTAACACATAAATTTAATCTCAAGTATAAAAAATCTCAAGAATAACCTTCATTAATACATATTTACCCTATAATTATTTATTTTATTTTTATAAAAGTGGGTTGGGTAAAATTAACCCACTTTTAAATGGGCTACAAAAAACTGGCTCTAACCTGTTTTTAAAGTGAGTTAAACGGGTTGGCTCACTGGCCATAGCCCATTTGTCCAGCTCTAATCCTAACCTTATGAAATTCGTATCTAGGAAATGATGATATGAAAACCCCTATTTTTCAAACTCAAAATGAAAGTTTTACTAAAGGAATGAAGTCCTTAGTGGCCAGGTATGGTTGAGCCTTAAGTTTCTAAGTATCAAATGAGTTTGCTTAAAGGAATCACCACAAGAGTAATTTTTACAAAATTCAGATTTGGGGATGAACCATATTTAAAAACATGTTTACAAAATGTAAAATGGGAATTTTTATTGAAGAATAAAGACCTTAAGGAATATACATAATGAGGACTTAATTTTAACAAGAATAAATAAATTTTATCAAGGAAATTTTCTAAAAACAAGTGGAAATTATCAAGAATACAAGACTAGCCTTTCTAAGTTGCTTTTTTTCATAAAGTCTTACAAGGAAAAAGTTTTCTAAAAATTTCTTTTATTAAATATCATCGAGAACATGTACATATATATCTCATAACATATCATTTGTGATAGTAACTTATTCATATTGCATGTATACTTGCCATGGATAGTAGAAACTTCATAAAATTTCACAAAATCAGTTTTCTAATTTGGTTTTCCCTACTGATCTGAACTGATAAGATCTTTTCAAAGCTTAAAGTTTTCAAAACTTAAATATGATATTAGAATTAGATAGATCTTTCGAAGTAGATAGAAATCGATATATAATTTGCTAAATTTCGAGTTAAAATTATCAAGTTGTGGCCGTTTTAAGTTAGAATTCCTGCGTAGGACGAGAATTACGAACTTGATAGTTTGTATGATATAGAATGGATTAGTTTTGAGTTGAAATACTCATTTGGGTATTTCTTTAGTTAGGTGGCTTTGCTTTCGAGGATTCATTACCACCGGATTACTATTACTAAGAGACCGGTGACCCATGGCCAAGTGAGTATTTCTTCCCAATTCCATTTATTGTATGTGATTGTAATGATAGTTGCATTAGATTTTAGACAAAGATAAATGGATATGTACGGTGGGGATAAATGGGAATTATGTATGTTTGCTGATGATATGAGAAATTGAAAATAAGAATATCGAGGCCAGGTGATTAACTAGTGGTTGTATAGATGAATTAGGATTGAGTGTCTGCAATTATTGATTGATCACCTAAGGAATTAGCATAATTGACTATTCGGAATTGATAAGTAATATGGACTCATTCATATCGTAAATGGGAATGGAGCATTAGCATTGGTTGGTTGCTCGTGATCCAAAAACGGAGTAAAAGTTGGTTAATCATGATCCATAAACAAAATAATGATTTGGTTAATCATGATCCACAAACGAAATTATAAGTTGGTTAACCGTGATAAAAAAGGCATATTTTAGTAGTATCGCAGTATTCGTTAATATGCCAACTCAGAATGGAGGGCGAAATTCCATTCACATATGATTTCCGGCTAGTCATATGTCTGTTGATTTCCATATGTTTGACGCATATCACTTTCCTGATTAATCACTTGCTTGTGATTTGTTATGAATGTAATCTTCGAAGTTCTCACTCACTAAGCTAGTGTAGCTTATACCCCAAGAGTTGTTTGAATGAACAGGTTGACTTAATAATGCTACCTAGGGATTGAGATGTATGGAGCCGAGAATGACCTCGAGGTTCTGGCAGGATGTAAGAATACTTGATGATATTAGCTAGGTTTTGTGAATTGCTTTATAATAGTTTTATGTAGTGAAATCTTTTGATGAATTGTAATTGAAGTATAGTGAATTGTATTTCCTTTACATTGTTACTCAAGTTGTATCAATATAAAATGTATCACTTTGATCTGCCTCCTCCATGTGTTAGACGCCTTGTACATAGTATGGAAACTTTCGTGTGACTGAGACGGTCATTCCTAGGCTTTAATATTGTGTACGGTGGACTGCCACGTTTAAGGTACCCTTTGGGGAGTGACAGTTTGTGCTTGTTTAAGATAGAAACTTAAATTGACTAATTAACTACCTGGTTTTAATAATGTGGTTATTGCTTGTGCGTAGTTGCTGTGAAATACGCCAAAAAAAAAAAGAATAGAAATAAAATAAAATAAAAGTAGGACACATTATAATAATTCTACCCCTGTGTGCCTCTTCCATATAATAGCTATATTAGACCATCAACCCTACCATTAAATAGATAGTCCTTACACATCTTGTTAGATAGAACAAGAAAATTATTGAGGTAAGTACGCATCACTCTCCTGCTCTATTACTTAATTTATCAATTCAAGTCCTAAAAGATCTCATTGGTCTATGTCTTTGGAATAGGAGATTTGTGAATTGATGATAGTTTTAGGCTAAAAGAACGCATGGAGAATGACTAAATTTTTGTATTGGCAAGTGGCTACTCCTCATACAATATGGTTTAGTGAAAAAAATAAAAAAAAATTAAAGTCCTAATTGGTTTCTATTTTAAAAGGAATTTGATAGGTTTTTGTTGGTCTAAAGGCATTAAGGTTTAAGATGTTTGTGTTGTTACGATGGTGAGATTGAGGTTGTGGTGTATAGGAATTTTGCTTCAAATCTAAGGCAAAAAACAAAAATTATAATATTTAATCATGTATTTTTTATTTGGTAATTATAGAATTTAGGTTATAATCATGTTCTATGATATGGATTAAGTGTTTCAAAAATCAATTTGATCATTATGATTCATCAAGGTATTGAATCATGTTATGGACTTGAATTTAGGTTTTGAATCTAATTCATACATTAATGTCACGTTTGGTATACTGGAATGATTTGGAATGGAATGGGTTTCGGCGTGACAAATTTATTCCTATGTTTGCAAGTGTACATAGAATGGAATGGAATGACTATAGGATGTATTTGCAGGAAAAATCCCTAGCAATAAATGTAAGTTATGAATATGTAATAGGATAAAAAAACGCATGAAGAATGACTAAATTTTTATATTGGTAAGTGGTTACTCCTTTTATATTGTGGTTTAGTGAAAAAAAAAAAAATCAAGTATGAGGTAAAAAAATTATAATCTTTAATCATGTACTTTCAATATGGTGATTATAGATATGGATTAAGTGTTTCAAAAATCAAGTTTGATTATTATGATTCATCAAGATGTTGAATTTTGTTATGTACTTGAATTAAGGCTTTGAATCTAATTCATATCTTTATGTCATGTTTGGTACACTAGAATGATTTGCAATGGAATGGGTTCTAGAATGACAAATCTATTCCTATGTTTGCAAGTATACATGGAATGGAATGGCTATAGAATGTATTTGTTGGAAAAGTCTCTAGCAATAAATGCAATAATAAAGCTGGAATAGAATCGCGATATCACCTTCTCAAAGTGGAATCGAATTCTCTTTCAAAGCCAGAATTATCGATTCCAAGGAATCACAATTCTAGCTTTTGAAGGTGCATCCAAACATTGGAAATAGAATGGAACCCGTAATGGCAATTCTATCCTAGGTCCATTCCTGTGTACTAAACATGACATTAAGGTATTGAGAGTGTGAATCAGTCTAACTATTAAATTTATGGATCATTTATTCCTTTGTTGTTATAAGTTGGAATATATAATTATGATTTCAAGGAGCAAAAATTAGTTGTGATTCAAAAGTCATTGAAACTAGAGGTGGGCAAACAGGCTTGGCGGATCGAGTCGGGCAGGCCTACATTGGCTCGTGGGGTAAACGGGTCGGGCCATTTTGGCCCACTTTTAAATAGATCAAAATTTTTGGCCCTAGCCTACTTTAGTACAAGAGCTGCCGACCAAATGAATTTTTTTTTTATTTATGTTATTTTAGGTAAAACTTAAAATATTTATATATTTCAGGGTTTTATATATATATTAAAGATTAATTTTGTTACTATTTTGATTACTTATAAATAAAAACAAGTTTTTAAAATGATTTATTAGATATCATATTACATTTAAATTGATAAATACATAATTAAAAAAAAATAGTGCATATGATGCATGTATCAATTTATTTTCTTCTATAATATATCATAAATAATCACTAATATGTTATTATATTATTCTTATTCTTAAATTTTTCCTCTCTTCTTTTTTTTCAAACTCTTGGCCCTTGGACTGGCCTGACCCATCATGGGCCAGCCAGTTGGGGCCTGCGAGCTAAATGGGAAAAAAAAAAGTCGCGATCAGCTTTTTTGAGCTAGTAAACAGGTCAGCCTATGAGCCACGACCTATATGCCCATCTCTAATTGAAATGTTGTAAGCATTAAAAATAAAAAAAGCGGAGTTACATCTTAATCATATGTTACAATTTTCAAAAGAAGTTAAGGTTCGTTAAAAAAGGGCATTAAAAATAATAGTAAATAATTAATAGCAATATTAATAATTAATTTTAACTAAAGTAATTCTTGTAGTTGTGTTATAGTAGTTGTATTACACCTATGTTAACTAAAAATGCTAATATAAGTATTGACCATGTTGATATGGTAATATTAAATGGACTATTTTAATATCACTAACTAATTGTGGTAAGCATACGTTTGTCTATAATTTTCATGAAGTAATTAGATATAATTAAAAAGATTACCATATCAGCAATAAATGTAGTATTGAATGCTTATTTAAAAGTGTTAAGAGTGGTGATTGTAACGAATGTTAATTTTATAAAAAAATTATTAAATTGATATTTTCAAATCCATTTAAAAATGAAAACGATTTCAATATGGCTTTTCAATTCTTATGGTTTACCTAAAAGTCTGTGATGAGAGAGGTAGCATTAATAACTTTATAAGAATACAGCTAGTAACAATTAATACATACAGTGGTTGTAGCAAAAAGTAAATATTGCTAATAATAATTGAAATGGCATAGTAACCATAAATACTACTAACGGTCATATATAGATAAACAAATATGCAACAACAGTAATAAAAAATGTATATGTATAACTAAATAAATAATGGATAAATAATATAGATAAGTACTCATATACGTAGTAAGTGCAAGAAGTAAGTAGTTCTAACAATAATACATATATATATGTATATAAAATTATGTTACATATCTTTGAATAGTTCAATAGTATTAGATGAGTAATTAACTTATTTATGTGGTTTAGTTAGTAATTTATATAATAACATATTCAATCTTATTTAATAATAATATTAACTTAGCTTGAGTTCAAAGTACACAATCTTTCCCCTAGATTTTAAACCATAGGTAATAATCAGTGACTATAGTTCTAAATTGAAATCTTAGGATCGCTAAGTGCAAATCATAACATACATGTTATACTTTGTGTCAGGATTTGGTGTTTTGAGATTTAGTAGTTTTGGGAATGTAGGATACAGTACGTAGTGACTTGTTTGTTGTATGTTAGGATAGTCATTAAACCTAACTAATAATTAAAGATGGTTTACCTATGCTTGAGTGTGTGTGGTCGTCTTGAGTTGGAGAGCGATGCCCTTGTTAGAGTTATAAGACTCTAACATGATAGTTAGGTGCTTAAGTTACTGATGGAGATTCGATGGCTAGTTAATGGGGGTACAATATCGGCGTACAGTTAACCCTCTAGAATGATATTGCATCTAGGAGTGGTCCCGAGGAGGGGACTCATTGGACAATACAGTGTTGATTGACTAGACTAGTTAATGTATGAATAACGATTGTTAATCTCCAGTGAGGCTAGTTCCTTCCTGTTGACAAGGCACTAGCTTCTCTTATCAAACCTTTAAGTAGATATGCCTACTTAGGACCTTTTTTGTTCCCTGTCATGTTGTCGGAGTCATAAGTTCTCCATTATTGTTTGTCACATCTTAGTTAAACATATAAAAATTGATGGCTCACTAATTGCTAGATGAGGTTCGTTCGAATGCTTCACATGTGCTTGTGTTGCTGTGTATCGGGCTTCGGCTCATCCCTTTGGGATTTTTTTTTCATGTATAACTGTCGTTTAAATTTATTATTTAAGGCCTTTGGACTTAGGATCAGGTTTGTCACTAGAAGTTTGATAAATTATAAATTATGTTCTTTTAATTAAACTTTATTAGTTTAGTTTGGTTTGGATTGTTTATAATTATGGAGATGTAAAATGTTAACACTAAAAATAATATGTATTATTTCAAATAATTTTGGTTCATTTATTAATTGTGGATTTAGTTGTTCTAAGCCTTAGCACACTCATAATATGGTATGAGTATGCGACGGACTGTTCATGTCATTCGATTTTGGGGCATGAGATGCTGGTAATAGGTAAGAAGTATCTATGCTACTATCGCGACTTCTCGATTATCCATGTGTGATGGTGTTCTAAGTGGAGTCATGCATGGAAATGATCTAGGTGTTTCAATTTCGGAAATATTGAGAAGTACCTAATATTTAGTTTTTAGACTCGTAAATGTTAGGAAGTATCCAATATTATATATATGTATTATTATATCTATGTGTAGCAGGATATTATGTTATCCCTATGTTGTTTGTTTGGCCTTAAATAAAAAAAAAATAAAATAAAATGCTAGGTTTTGCATTATTGATATGTTTGCATGTGAATTTGTGCTTACTTGATGTATGTTTGTGGTATACCATACTGGATTCTGGCTCACTCTTTTCTTTATTTGATATAGGTGATGAATGTATAAACAAATTACATTACTAGTTGCAACCAGCTAGCGGATTTGGGGGATGGTGCTAGTACTGAAGACTTTCCAATTAGGGAGTAGAAGACATGTAATAAGTTATATGTAGTTGGTCTAAGTAGTAAAACATATTATACTTTGTTGGTAACACTTAGTTAATGTGTAATTCTTATAGTATTAGTAGAGTGGCTTTCTCTAAAATCATCTATTAGATTGAAGTATATAGATTAGAAGATAGAATTTATATGACCATTTACGAATCCACGTACGTAGTTTGAAACTATTTGAAATCATCAATGCATGAGTAATTTTTTTAAGTTAACTATGGTGGATGATATAGGCTGTGAACCTTTGAATGCCCATATTGCGGGTTGTAAATAACTTTAAATTTAGGGCATTACGGTATGTGAATATATATATATATATGTTTATATGTATATAACAATTATTCCCAATTACGTAAATATGAGGTAAAGTCAAAAATGTGATTTTAGACCGTCTTTTACTACATCGTCCTTAAAACAAAATAATTAAAATATTGTAACTAAAATTTGCATAAAAATAAAGGTGACATGGTCGCATAGGAATCTTATCTTTTTTCAAAGAGTTTGAGATCTAGCGATTCAATTTCAAAAATAGTAAAATTAACTATAGATAAAACAAATATAAAATGATGCATTTATATTTACTCTTTAGTATAAACTGTATATTAATAAACATGTATGTGCAACGATGCTTATGAAAAAGTTAAATATAGTAGAATAATTAAATTTTAAATATAAAATAATTTTAGGTACATCAATGTTACAAAAATTTGAAACAAGTATAAATTTTATACATGAATTATATGTGAAAATTATTTAAAGCAATAAACATAGATGCTACAATATATGGAATAAATCTATCCATTATATGAAATCATTTTTTAATATAAATTTCAAATTTTATTTAACAATATTTAAAACTTAGTAAACAATACAACATAAAGCGTTTGATGGATCAAATTTGGCTTACCTCCAATATTTGTAAAAATTAGAGACTTTGTTTCAAAATTAGTAAAACCCCACTTGTGGTGATGAAAACTGAGTATATATATTCAAATATAAATTGAAAAGCATGCAAAATTTGAGGGAGGAAATTTTCCAATAATCTAATTTAATATTGAGTAAATTATACCAAAAGATATCAATATTTAGGGGTAAATTTATTTAAAGTATCAATATTTTAAGTGGTTAAAAAGATGTATCAATGTTTTATAAAAGTAAATGAATATTAATATTTTGCAAAGTTCATAAAAGAATCAATATTTCAATTAGTTTTCACTTAAATTTCAAAAACGTTCATTAATGGTTAATTATTAATATCTTATCATATCTTTTTTTATCCATAACATTGATACTTTAAATAGATTTAATTCTAAATATTGATTTTATTTTTAAACCACTTGAAATAGTAATATCTCAAATAATGTTACTATCCAACGTTAATACCTTCCAATGCAATTCACTCATTTAATATGAGCTCAATATTAAAGTACATGATTAAGATCACCAAAGTAATTTACACAATAATAACATGTAAAGTAGGAAAAGTATATATAATCAAACCTAATTCTCACTTTATCGACACGCATTCAAAAGCGAAAGATAAAAGGAGAGCGATAAAACAGTGAATAGAAATTGTTCAATAATAGCAAAACGTTTTAATATCTTTGCTTTTCTATCGTATTTCTCGAAAAACTGCTTTTTTAGTTTTTGATTTACAGCAAAGGAGTGAGAATAATTTAGATTCAATTTGAATCAATTGAAATTTCTCAAAAGTATTGGTGATAATATGATAAAAGAGAATAAGAAAAGTCTATGGTTGCATTAAAAAAATGATAAAATTATAAAATTTTTTATGAATATAAAAATCTTAATTTCTCTATTAAAGCAAACAGAGTGGATAGAATGGTTAAAAAATAATTTACAGTAATAATTGGCTATTCAATCTTTATAAAAATATTAATAAATAGGAAAAGAAAAGGATCAAAATATAAAAATAATAAATTAAAGAAGGATAGGTTTAAATAATATAGATAAGCAATGCGTGTATAATTTTCAATTGGTGCATTGGCAAAAGCTGCTGTTAGCACTGCACGTCAATTTCCGTTCTAGTTACGATATAAAAGTATAAATATCGTATATTATATACCGTCATCCCTGCGATTATACAGCCTTTCCTTTATGGTTGTCCATTATGGATGGTCTATTTTTTTAACTGTGTTTGTATTTTTTTTAAAATAATATGTGTAAATATATTTAGTTTTTATTTATATTTAATCTATTTGATCTTTTGATGAGAACTGTTAATTTTTTTTAACTATATCTATTTCTTAATAAATAATTTGTTAGAAAAAGTTTAAAAAAAGTATATGTATCTATCAGAAAAAGCCAAACAAACGAACCCTATATTTGACATCATCATCTACTTACATTTTATAACCATGCTTTAGTCCTACACCTTGTTATTGGTCCACGACTGTAAAATTAAACAGACCATTCTCTGCCTCCTAAATTTATTTTTTTGTATTTTTTTGGCCTTCTTCTTCGAAGAACCTTGCATATGAAGAAAAGAGACGAAAAGAAGAAAATAATTAAAGAAAAATCCCTCTCGTCTCCACAAAGCACCGTGCGAGTAAGCTTATCATTTGTGGACACGATAACATAATATTTGTATGTTGGAGAAAGGTGAGGTCATGTGTTAAGCCCCTTTTTCTTTCTTTTTATTTTATTTTATTTTATTTTTTATTGTGTATGTGCACATCATCACTTGCTTTTCTTATCTTTTTTACATCTTCTGAAACTAAGAGGAAATTGTGCATTTTGTTTTAATGATGAAATAGAAGCTTCACTTAGTAGCTTTTTGTACAGGGTAAACATTACATTTGTTAACCAAGCTTTATTAAATTTTATAATTAAACTAATAATTTCATCTACTGAAATTGATGTGAATAAATAAAGGTATCAAATGTGATATCTATATATATACATATCATGTAAACTAATAAGTTCACTACTAAAATTGATGTGAATAAATATAGAATAATCAGTATAATACTTACTGAAGTGCTGATTTTAAAAATTTAGAACTGAAAGCTGTCTTCTAAGCTATTGAATCTGCTGCCCAAAGGTGCCTTATCAAAGCTAGTCCACAGTAGTAAAAGTAAGATAGATTCCGGTGATCGAACGAAACAAAACCGCTTCTTGCTTATTTTGCCTATCTGGCTTGACTACTTTGAGATATGTACCCAATTAAAATTTTCATATCAAGAGATCCAACTAAACTTTTGCACTTTATTTTATTCATTTCTTATAATTTTTAGAGTTAATGTCACTTTAATGCCTCAACAGTGTAAATTTGTGAAACAAACTACTTGAAATTTAAAAGTGTCAACTTGCCATCCAAACTTTATCTACTAACGTAATTAGTTACTTGAACTTTGTCTAATATTATAATTAGCTACCTAAGCCTTATTCATTTTTGTAATTAGCTACCACATTTAGGTACTATAAATGAACCTGAAAAGAGTTAATTGCACAAATTAATAGTGTAGATACTGAATATAACATTTACCTTAATTTCTATGGTAGCAATTGAATATTGGGGGCAATATGCTTAAAAAAGATAAACTTTTAAAGCCACATGTCCAATATCACCTAATACTAGTAAATCACAATTCTAATTATAATAATTACAATCATAATAAATTCAATGAAATGAAACATATTTATTCAAAAATATGAATATTATTCACTAAAGTATATTAACATACAAATAAATCAAAAGAAACTAGAACTAATTAAAAAAATAGACACATTTTCTAAACAAAAATGGATTATATTCACTTGGAATAAGTTCTTAAACAACCTCATAATTAAACTAGGGATGCACACTAGGGATGCACACTAGGAATAAGATTTATATAAGGATGATAAACAAAGTAATTAAAGAAAAAAAAGATTTAAAAATAAGAAAGTAAAGCGACTTCCGTTTGTTGATGGATGAATAAATATAAATCTTTATATTTGAATCAAGACTTTCACAATAATTGTATGGTGTAAACACTAGTTTCATTGGTTGAGTTGGGGGTTAGGGGATTATGGAACAACCAAAATATAATAACTATTACCCTTATGTTCTGCTAGAGATTTTTTTAACAAAGAGAGAGAGAGAGAGAGAGAGAGAGAGAGAGAGAGGAGAGGAGAGGAGAGAATATTTTGATTTGTTGAAATACAAATTTGAATATGTTTATTTTAAATATGAAAAGGTCTTACAAAACTGACAAAAACTTGCATTATTAATATTTACTTGAACTTTACTTAAAAGCTCAAAACCTCTAAAAATTTTCCAAAACTTGATTTCCCCTAACCTTCTTCCTGAAATATAAACCTCTGCTTTGCTCTCTTATATCGAACTTCTTTAATCATCTAAAATGAGATTGGGTACTCCATTTTCCACCATCACCTTTTCCTTAGATCTTGTTCTTGCCTTTCCTTATATTTGTGGTGAGAGCAATGAGACTTCATGACAAATCTAACTCTTCAAATTATGCTTTTCCTTTCCTTAAGCAGTCCTTTGTCTTCTTACTTCCATGGGTTTCATTGGGAGTAATGTAATTTTTAAACCATCTTTTCAAAGGATATAAGTGTTTTTAAAGCCATCATATAGTTCTCTCTTTCAATACAACAATAGTAATATAAGAAAATCATCTATAGTGATTCTGAGGACAATAGTACATTCCATTTTATCTCCATAATTGCAAATGTTGAATGGTATTATTATCTTTGTACTGATTTGTATGGCCCTTTTCTTGCCAAACTAATGTGGATTATCAAGCTTTAAAAATGGCATAGCTTTTGATCCTATACTATGTACATTAGTACTAGAAACAAAGTTAGAATAAATACCACCATCAACAATAAAAGAAAAATTCTTTGATGGGTATGAAATAATCCTTATAAAGATAGGATAATTTGGGTTTAACATGATGAATTTGATAAATAATTCTATGAATTGGTTGCTTAATTATTCGAAATTGTGATTTCAAGTCATTTTGGTTTTATTTCAGCTTAAGAGAAGAACACAACCGAAACATGGGCTTGTGGTTAGGTCACGTTGAACTACAAAGATAAGTTGAGGGGAACATTTTTAATTAAAAGAACACAACCCATTAGCATGGTTATGGTGAGATTGTTGAGTAAATCTCAAGTTGTCTTAGTCTTTGGGAATTTATTAGTCCTGGTCTTTAGGAATTTATTAGTCTTGGTCTTTAGGAATTTATTATTCACATAATTTCTTTCCTAATTTTTAGGAACCATTTCTGTTTCTTTTCTTAATCAATTTCTAATTTCTTGTTTTTTTCTGATGTATTTACAGCCTATAAATAGGCTTCTTTGCTGAATGAATCAACCAGGGTTTTTAGTCCAATTCTATTACTCTTTTGTGTCTTACTATATACTGTAACAGTGGTATCAGAGCTATCGAGCCTAGTTATAACAAAAGCAACAGTCTTTTTTCATTTCTATGGCAACAAAAAATTTTGTCCAACCTGCAATTCCTCGCTTTGATGTTCATCATGATCATTGGAGTATGCTAATGGAAAATTTTCTGAGATCAAAAGAATATTGTCAAGTTATCTCCTATGGAGTACTAGAAACAACAATAGCAATGTCAAATGCATAGAAACCAGAAATAGAAGGGATGAAGTTGAAGGATCTTAAGGTAAAAAACTATTTGTTTCAGGTTATTGATCGTTCAATCTTAGAGATGATTCTTTGCAAAGATACCTCCAAGCATATTTGAGACTCCATGAAGAAAAAGGACCATGGATCGACAAAGGCAAAAAGGCAGCAGCTTCAAGTATCTATAGTTTTTTTCCATTTTGATTCTTTGACATCCTCTTCAAAAGTGGTAGAATCATGGTTTTTCTTATGTCCCTTAGAGTTGTGGGACTAGGGGATGTTCCCACGAGATCTTAGCAAATAGGTTAAAGACATTGAGCTAATGACTTTAAACAGAATGCTCCATGGAGATAACCCATGTTTGACTTGACATTAATTAATTTTTGCTAACTTCTAACACTATCCCATGCATCTTATATTTCTCGAAGGATTTTTTAGACTCAATCTAAAGACGGAGAGTATTTTACAAGATGAAGAGTAAGGGACAACAGTTTTGAGCTCAACTAAGCATGCAAAAAGTAGTAAAAATGTTAAGCACAACTATAAGCATGAGCTCATGCACTTTTGAAAACAAGAATTTCAAGTGCACCATGGCTTAAATACTAACTTATTTTCAAGGGTCATGTTGACCAAAAAACCCCAACATAACCCCCAACACGAGTTCATGTTGAGGACATCTTAACCTAGAATTGCTAGACCATCTAACCACAATTGTTTTTAAGGGTCTTTTAACACAAAGCTTGTCAATACGAGCTAATCTTAGGCTTGTTATTGCCTAGGTATGTCAATCATTTCACAAAACATCAACATGACCTAATCAATATTGTATGTAATGGTTATGCGGCTCTCATAGTTGAATGCTGATATTTTCCGATTTTGTTCTTTTATTTTTTCTGAAACTTGAGATATAATTGGTTGCTACTATTCTTTTTGAGATAGACTAAGATGATATTTGGATGGACCATTTTTCTACATAGAATAGACTAATGTTTTTCTTAACTTTTTTTTTGCTCTTTTTTTTCCTTTATTTTTCTTTTTAGATGTGATGCGAATGTAGCAACCTAATGCACAAAAACCCAAGTTTGTACCAAGTTACTTGAATCTTTTATACTTGTCAATAGTTGATTATCAAGTGTCTTTGCCATTATAACTATGTTTAATCCTTTTTTACTTTGTTTATTTTTCACTTTTCTTTTATTTGAACTCATTGAGAGTAATGTTTTATTTTATGTACGGAGGAAGGGATAGAAAGCAATAAGGGTATTATTTGTGCATATGAGTTTAATTTTATGCATGTGAGTTTAATTTTACTCCCACTTAAGTATCTGCATTACTCAACTTATGAAATTGAGAATTACTACTTAAGGAAAACATGGATATTTCACTTAGGACAATATATATATATATATATATATATATATATCTTTGCATTTAAAGGATACGCAACTCAGTAAAAATGGGGATTTTTTTTTTCAATTTTGTGATCAAGATTACTCTCATCTTTATGTTCATTAAACTTTGTAGAATTAAATAGTGAAATCTTGGTGAAGAAAAATTACTTGTTATTTAACCTTGAATTTTAGAGTTGGAATTAAATAAAGGTTGCTAAGAGAGTGACTAATTAGCTATTTTTTAAGTTTACTTTAAATATTCATTCCATAAGAGCTATGAGAGCATTATAATTTCTAGTAAAAGTACAAATGAAGTTTGTTACTTTGTAATCATCCTAGAAAAAAATCCAGTTGCAGGCCTCATAGACTTAAGCGATTAAGCCTATCGATGCCTTGTATAGGGAGTAACACTTTTGAATTGATGATGAGCTCGAGATCATTGATTGAAAACTCACTACAAGGGTCACGAGAAAAGTTTGACAAAATCGAACTTAATTAGCTCAAGTAAAATTGAATTTAGAGTTGTAAATGTTAATTGGAGTCCCTTTAAAACTTGTTAGCCTAAGGTCGTCTGGCTTAGGATGTACTATCTAAGGAAACTACTTTGATTCAAAATAAAAGAACAATGGAAAATCAAGGGGGTAACATCTGTTAACATAAGTGATAAACCCAAGATTATTGATTGAAAGTTTGTTATAGGGGTGAAAAAGCTTGAGTTGAATGAAATTCCCAGCAAAATATGGAAAATAAAAAAGAATAAGGAAGAAAGCCCATGAGTGGATGGATGTAGCATGCTTTCACTCTTAATTATGATGCTTAGAGAAGTGAATGAGAGGAGTGTATACTTTCTAGTAAATGTACAAAGTGAAACTAAGTCTCTTTCTCCTTAGTTGATGTAATATTTGATTTTTTTTTTAAATTTTAGTTTAAATGATGATATTGAATTTTGATTTACTTAGATTAGTTGTTGAATTCTAGTATAGTAGTATATTGAATACATATTTAAGGTAAATATTGAATAGATCATATGGATGTAAGAGTTGTTGAAGTTGAATTGAGTATTTAATTGAATGCAGAGTAACTAATTTGAGCTTAATATGGATCTAAGTGAGTTTGATGGTTGGTTTTCTAGGGTAGTAATATATAGAAAAATTATTTCCTGTCTTTACTGAGTTTATTGTTTGATTTTTTGCTTGAGGAATAGTAAATGCTTAAGTGTAAAGGAATTTGATAAATGTGAAATAATTCTTATTGGGATAGGATAGTTTGGGTTAAAGTGATGAATTTAATGAAAAATTCTTTGGAGCTTAATTAGTTAAAATTGTGATTTTAGGTCATTTTACTATTGTTTAAGCTTAAGAGAAGCATACTGTCAGAACACGAGTTGGTCATTAGGTTATGTTGAACCAAAAAGACAAATTTTTGAGAAAAGTTTTGACGAAAAGAACACAACCTATAAGCACAACCTTGGCGAGACATTGTCGATTTAGATTTGATATAGATCTTCTTTTGTTGATGGAAGATGAACTAAACACAACCATGTTGGGGCCATATAGATTTAAAATCTAAGTTTACATACACTTAAAGCCTAAAGTCATAGTGACTGAGAGAGAGACAAATTTAGGATATTCTTAGAGAGAGAAAGAGACTAAAGCAAGTTAAAGAACAAAAAAAGACATTAGAGATTTCAAGATTAAGAACTTAATGGGGGTTTTACTTATGATTTCTTTGTTTTTTTTTTTTTATAATTTTTATGTTTTGATTGATATTTTAATTAAAAAAGTAGAGTATCAGTCTAGATCCCCGATAAATCCTAGATTGTTCATGTAATCGGATTGCTTTTATTCAATAGATTAGTAATTCTCTTGGGCGTAATTATGTGTTTTAATGGTTTTCTTGGATTAATAGTACCTGTATATCAAACATATTTTATTTTAGTTAATTAAGCAGTTGTGAGGTATAATAAATATGTATAATTAGAAAGATTTACATGGAATCCTAGAAATAAGATGGCATAACTTTATACTAGATTAAGGTCTATGTGTGTTGAAATCTAATAGTGAATTCACAGAGTTTAATGTGATTTTAGATTGCTATCAACTAGGAGAAGCTTCTAGTTTATTAATCTAAGGTTAAGAATTAGTAACCTTGAGAAAGATATTAATTTAAATTAGCAATTCCTTAACTTAACAAATTAATTATCCGATTGGATTATATTTTGAGAAATTACAACGATAAGATCTAGTGGTGGTTCATAATTTAGATAATCTTGTAATTGAATTAATTAAAATTTGATATTGGCTCGTGATTGTAATTAGCAACTGGTAATTATAATTAGTTTAGTAGTAGTAATAGTTAATTAATTAGGATAACTTGATTTCATTAATTAGATAATAGGAATAGGGGTTGTATTAGTAATTGGTGATCCTCGTGAGAATGATACCTAGAATTAATTCCTATATTATAGATTGATAGGTATACTTACCTTTACAGTGATCTTAGAATAGAATTAAGATTAGGATTTTGACTT
The DNA here is from genome assembly GCA_024138025.1 of Combretum micranthum. Lineage (NCBI taxonomy): Eukaryota > Viridiplantae > Streptophyta > Magnoliopsida > Myrtales > Combretaceae > Combretum > Combretum micranthum. Next base: position 538,822 of record JAMXBD010000827.1, read on the forward strand.
GTTAAGAAAATGATAATCAATGTTACCCCCATCATCTCGTAAGCATGAAACAAAAAATTCTTCTTTATTTATTATCTTCTAGAAGATCTATGTTCTACCCTTGTTGAGACATTGTTGTCATAACTTCACCTCTTGCTCCTTGAGTGATATCGTTCACTTTGTCATATTCCTTAAGTACTGCCTTACATCGTTCACGTTCTCCTTTGCCTTTGTACTTCTAAGGTTAGAACTTATCCTTTAAGGACCAACATTCACTTATTTCAACAATTTGAAATTAAATGCTTAAATACCAACCACACAAAGCGCTTAATCTCACATAATTTCCTTTATGGTATTTTTTATTATCTTTTTGTAATAGATAAACAATGATTTTGCGTATGGATCCATTTCTCTTGCTATTACATTCCTTTATTTTAAATTATGAACCTTTTTCTTTTTCCTTCTTTCCATGTCTAGCTTCTACCTACTCTAAGTATCTTAAATACATAATCCAGAGTCTTATATGTCTATAGTTTAATGGCATCTACAGTCTCATTTTTAAGGCTCATAATGAACCTTATTATGGTCTACTCCATTGGCATGTTCACTTTACATCAAATAAAAAGTATCCCATATTCTTGAGTATAATTGTCCATATACTATCCTTCTATTCTTAATGATAACAATCTCATAAGCAATGGCTAAATGTTTTACATTCTACACCCTTGAGTTTTTCCTTAGCTTAAGTTTAGAAATTAGAACGTTAATTCCTTTTCCCATGGAAATAAAAAATACCGAAGATAAGATTATATAACATAGATAAAATTTTACTAACATAGTTATATAATCCTAAAGCATAATGTGAATCATTAAAATCCTTAGTGTATGTTGCATAATTAATGATCATTTAGAAATAAATTACATATATGAAACATCAAATATTAATTTAAAGTTTATTTTTATGAGATTTAAAATCTAAACTCTATCTTTAATTTTTTTTTTTTTAAATAATTAATGATTTGTTGGTATATTAATTAATATTTATCATATATCATAATTATTCGTCTTATATACATTATAGACTTTAATTTTCATCACTTACACTTAAGTTTCTTTCAAAACTGCCCAAAAAGGTATTGGGAAATCTGTTTCGCTCATGAAAACATGGCAAGGGTAAACTTGCTCATTTTTCATAAAGTTTCCTTTATTAAATACTAGAGATGATATTTTTCAAACTAACTTTATCTTACTTTTCTTACTTGCAAAAGAAGTAGCTATGATTTGAAAATTTACACTAGCTAGACATCATTATCACTAGAAGATAAATACAAAAGATTTTAAAAATTTGCTAGACTAAAATAATTCAATATAATTAATACAAAATATCTTTTATCAAATACAAAACTAGATAAACACAAACTTCTTTTACTACCATTTTCCATTTTCACTGTGAAACCCTCTTTTTCATTTTACTTAAATTTACAATCGAGACGCAAACCATTTCTTCGAACCCTCGCTTTCAATGTCAAAAAATCTTTAAGAAATCACATCTTAAATATTATTTCCAATATTTTTGAAGAAGTAGGTAAATCAATCCTACGGAAAACGTTGGGGAAACTAAGGTAAGCTTTATTTTTAAAGTTATAATAAGTCATCTTTGTCAATCACACTAGTATACATACATGTTTTACTGTTTATGAGTAAAACACTAAGTTTAGTAGATATTTAAGTTAATGAACTAAAAAAGAACTTACTAAGAAATAATAGAAACATGCGTAAACTTATTATGTAATTTTAACTATGTCTAAGAGTTATAGTATAACTGCTAGAAAGTTATCAACAAATATAACTTTACTTAACAAACACAAATATGACAGTTTATAAAATAAACTAGAGGAAAAAACTATACTAAACACTCATATTTGACATTTGGTTACATGATAGACTGATAGATTTAAGTTTAATTAGTAAGTTTGCTAGATATAGTTATGTTTGAAATAATTATGTTAAATCGGTCTTTAGTTGTATTTTAACTATAAATCTGTTTGAGAAGGAGTTAGTTTGTTAAGTGAAGTAAAAAAGAGTCGTTGTTTTGACTATGAGACGAATTGCAAACCACAATTTAAACTGAGTTATCGACAGAAAGTTGAAGCTAAGCATAGCTTCAACCATGGTTAAAATCACATTTGTGGTTGCATCCACGATTTAAGTTGTGACTTGTACATAAGACCGTGATTCTTTACCTTACCTAACAATAATCATAAGGACACCTGTGATTGACCCTACAATTCAAAAATGAGACTTTTTCTTAATATTTCTTAAACCTAGATCTTCTTTTTCATTTAGTTTCCGAGGCATTGCCTCTAAAGTCGTGCAAGGGATGCTGTCTCCTTGACCCCTATTCGCCATATTTGTAGCAACTTATAATTTCTTAAGAACAAACAAACTAAGGAAGTTAAGACTAAGTATAAGACACTTAGACATTAATAAGAATTCTTGTTTAGTTATACATTTAGTAATGCATGTTTGTTATTTTATGGAAATTACAGAGTAAGATCAAGATTTTCCTATAGATTATTACGAAGGCTAAGGGAAGAATGCATAGGTTAGTAACTTAGGTCTTTTCACATTGTTTGTGTGTTTAAAATAGTGGCACTAGTTTATATACATATGTAACTAGTTATGTATGAGGATCAAAATAGTGCATGTTATATGGTGATTATATGAATGACAAACTTCACTATTAAGTGATAATCATTTGCTTGTTACCGATTACATAATGTGTGTTATTGATTGTTTGAAAATTGTTTAGTCACTAAATAATCTGGTATAAATTTTGATTGACTATTAAATAAAACAAACATGCATTACATGACTATATAAATTGGATTTACATGGTATTCACGTCATGTGTTAGTATTTCGGTTCTATGGTAATGCTGAGTGTTTTTGGTGAATTGAATAAAATCCTGGTTCTGCGAAAGGATACCACTATGGTGTCAACCTTACAGGAACTAAGCAACACTGAAAGATGTCACCTGTTGTTATTGACATGAGATAGTTAATACTTAGTGCAGTTTCTAAGTTCTAAGGATAAGTAAATTATGATACTTATATGTATTTATCAAATACTAAATAAGTTTGAAAACGATTTCTCCTTCCTTAGTTCTTAGCCTCTCCTAGACGTGAATTACTAGAGTTGATCCTTCAACCCCCAAGAGGGCGTAAATCTTCATTAGTTTGGATCCTGGTTATCAAAACTGCATTTGTCACATATGATTGATTATTGCATTGTATATATTTGTTAATTAAACTTTCTTGACATTGCTGTATTGTGTTAAGATCTCATTATTCACTGAGTTGTTGTTTTCTTACCCTCTTATAGACTTGTGTGGTTATAGGGATCATTAGGATTGATCTATATCCAGAAGTTGGAGTTGATATACATAATAACAAAGGAGGCAAGACTTTGATTGAAGTAATAATTTAGTACTTTGTAGGATTGATCTATACCTAGAAGTTGAAGTTGATATATATATTAACAAAAGAGGCAAGACTTAGAATGAAGTGATAATTTAGTATTTCGTATAAAGAAAAATCTAAGGACAATATTTGTATAGTTTTGATGTAATAGTTAAGAACTGGATATAAGAGTTATGTAATGTTCTTCTTGTATGTGACTTATATGTATGTAATGTATTTCTTATTCTAAATAACCTTTTGATCCTGTTATAACTATTCACACCACAGGGCATTCTCTTTATATAATGCTCATGTGCCTCTCTAAAAGCCTCAGATGATTTAATGCAAATGCCTGTGACTCCAGTTTGTTACATAATGCATGATACTACTAGAGTATCTTGTGGGGATGCAACAATTACATTCTTTAGCCACAAAGATGCACAACAAGTTCCAAAGCATCCATCTTATTTTAGTTTGTTTACCATTAGCATAACCTTTAAACAATGTCTCTTCTTGTTGCACATAATCTAAGTAGTCATGTGGTGTTCTATGTCGATCAAATTAAGGATTCTTAAGTTTGATAGTCTCTATACTATGCATTTGTTGATTCTCTCAACAAAGTGATTAACTCTGAGACTAAAATTATCTCCTCCTCCTTCTACCATGTCATCTCCATTCCTTCTATCCTTAAGTTGTCTTCATTCCCACACACTCCTTCATGATTGCCTTTATTCCAAAATCTACTCCAAAGGCTTTTATTTTGGTATGTTGCACAACTGTCATGGTATGTAACATATATGTGAAATAGCTTATCTTGTTTCGACAACATTTCTTCCTTTTCGTCTCATGACACTATAGCTACCTCTTTCATTAACACACACAATAACACTCTTGTTTGACATCTTATAAATAGGTGATAGCTTTATGAAATCAAGACCAATAACAATGCCATTATTGTCAAACCTTCTTCTTTGATACAAAATGATAATGTGTCAGAAGATCTAGCACAAATTCCTCACATGATCTCAAAATGCATAGCAATTGCTAAATGTAAAATAATAATGTCAATGTGAATATTATGTGCAAATAACTACAAAGATTGATTTTTTCTTTTTTTTTTCTTTTTGCATTTTTAATATGGAAATACAAAATAAATTATTTTAGTGGATTTTAAAAATCTTATGGTGGATTGTGAATGAAAAGGAAATGGACAATGGTTGAAAGTTATTCAAATGTTGAGCTGGTTAGGTATAGTCAAGAGGAAAGAATTAATGTGGTGTTTGGTATATTGAAATGGAATTATCATTATGTCTTTATTTCAATAGAAAATCTATCTCTTAATTGATTTTTTTTAAATACAATTAAGAGTATTATAATATACAAATAAATAAATTATAAAGAAGGGCAAATGTGTCATTTGATTTAAGATAAGATGGTTTTATGATCAATCCTAATAAGTATAAGTATGTTTTATCATGTAGCAAACATGTGATTTGAAGATAAGATTTTGTAGCTAAAGGCCACCGGCCTATCATTCTACATTGCCAACGTATACTCTGAGCCCCACCGGCATTGGAGGCTACTTTAAACAACACAAAATTTTCTCCGATTGTGTTAAGCCACTAGCTTTTGGATTTAGGCCACCAGCATTTATCCTACGCCGCTAGCTTATAGTGCAAACTTATGACATGCATTTTATGTTGTTTTTAGGGTTTTCTCATGCCCTTTAAATAGATCCTTAACCTAGCTCTTTTTCATAACATATCCTAAGCCTTTGGAAACCTTAAGGAGAAACAAGATTCAAGATCTAGGTGAACGGTTACTTCTCAATCCTATAAGAAAATTGTTTTTATGAGTTTGTTGTGTTGGTTTTGTAAGAATCAAATTCTTAGAGGAATTTACGGAGAAACCCTAATTTTGTTAGAGATTTTGTTATCTACAATTACGGAGGATCAAGATCCAAAGTTATAGGTAAATTGAATATGTTTTTTTCTTTTGATGATTTAAAGGTAAAATCTTTTCTAAATCTATTAGTGGTTTTTGAAGGAAGTTATAGTTTTAGGAGGAGTTTTTGGAGAAATCGTGTTCTTTTGGAGATTTTGAATTTGTTTTCGTCAAAGGAGAAACATGTGTAGTTTAGGATTTGTAATTCTTTTCAGTATAAGGTTTGAGATGATGATGGGATTAGGTTTATATTATGAAAACATGTTCTAATTGAGAAATTGGTTATGAACAGCTGTTTTGTGGAGTTAAGGTTTTCTATTCCTAAAGAGATTTCAGGTATGACCTTACTTGCTTGTTGTTTGTGCTTGTAGGCTTATGATTATAAGTTGACCTAACTTTTATGCGGTTTAAAATTGAATTTTTGCTGCTTATACTTGGCTAAGATTAGTAAAGACTATGTAGTACTGTGATACTAACATGGTGGCTTGATGATTTATGCGTGAAGTTGTGTCGAGTGGAATCGTGTATAGAAAGAATTTCGGTAATCTAGGAGTGGTGCGAAAACGGTACCTAGGGTCTATAGGATTTCCCAATGCAAATATATGCATATATTACCTATTTTCAGTATTGATTATTTTTACGAAGTCATGAGTACTTCCAGTTTGAGACGAACTGCAAATAGTTCTTAACTGTACTATTTGCTTAACTAATTAAAGATAATAATCTATACTTGTTACATATGAAAATGCATGTGAAATTGTTTGTTGTATGCTCAAGTGCATATAATTTATGGTATGATGTACTGGGCCTTAGTGCCCATTCTTTTATCTTTTTCAGGAACAGGTGATGATCCAATGGTGTTTGATTTATCAGGATATGATGTTTATATAGATAATGGGGAGGACGATGGTAGACTTGATTATCCTGCTGGCTCTTAGACATGCTATGGATTAAAGATAACTTTTGGAAGACATTATAAAGTTTTATTTTTACCTTTATGGATTTTGAAAATTTTATAAGATGCTGTTGCATATGTTTTTAAGTTTGAAGTATGTTGGCTTTGGTTTATGTCAACTATGTTATTCATAAGTTGTTATGAGATGTTTATTATTATTATTAAACATGTATCTCTTTTATATGAGAGTTTTGATGATATTTCTATGAAGTGGTTTAGTATCATAATAGCCTTAGCATGTCTTTCTTTAGTAGGATACGTGGTAGGTTGTAATGCCTTTAGGTTAGGATATTACAAATATCATTCCTTCACAAGAGGAGTTGTTATTCCTTAAAAATTATTAAAAGTATCAATTGAGTTTAGGGTAAATTACACCATAAGGTATCAACGTTTTAGGATAAGCTCATTTAAGGTATTAAGTTTCGAGTGGTTAAAAAGAGAAATTAATATTATGCAAGATGAATCAAATGACGCATCAACATTTTGCAAATTTTATTTGATATATCAATGTTTGGATTAATTTTTAATTAAGTTTTCTTAATAATTGTCAATAGTTAATTGTTAATATCTTATTTGATTTTATTTTGAAAAATGTTGATTTGTCTTTCTAGCTAATTAAAATGTTGATATCTAAATGAATTTATCCCTAAATGTCGATTTCTTTTGTAAACCACTCTAAACGTTAATAATTTAAATGAACATACCTACAAATATTGATGCTTTTATACGTAGTTTATCCATTGAGTTTATCACCTAATTTAGCTATTTTCATTTCTTTTTATACAATAATCACAAGATAAATAAAAATATTAATGTGCTAAAAATAAAAGATAGGGATATAACAAGCAATCCTGGATTTAAGGTGTGGTTAGGACCACCTTGCTCTCTATGGATGCCGAAGGCCTCCAATTGAGGACTTCACACTACTTCTATTGATCTCAATCAAATACAATCACAATGAGCTACACAAGTTTCACACAATACAATTTCAAAAATCTTTTAAGACTAATGCTCTTTTACAAATTAAAAAATTACTCATAAGAGCACTATTCAATTTTCTCTCTCTATAATTTAGTAAATAATGAACAAGAAACAATAGAAATTAAGAGAATCAATGAGATTTATTTGCTTGCAATTCTAGGCTCTTAAAAGTACTACCATTCTTCTTCTTTGTGAAAAAATATCTTATTTATATGTTACAAGGGGACAAATGCTAGTTTGAAAAAATCTCCCAAAAATGCCTTACATTAAATCATGTAAAAGCTAGTTTTGGTCGTATCGCTGAGTTAATAAGCCAATTATATTTAACCTTGGATGCACTGGTGAGTTGGTGGCGGTCTCTTGTAGAAGCCTAAAAAAATATAGAATGCTCACTTCAATATTTACTTGTGCCAGTGAGCTGGTGTACTCTGGACTTACACAATCACTTAGAAAGAAAACACAAAAGAGAGAAAGCAAATGTTATATTTCCATTATTTTCATTGTTTTTTGTTTAATATAATGATCATATAAACATATTTATTTGATTGATTTATTTAAGATTTGAATTAGGTTGAAATGGGGGTAATTTATAACTTGCAATTCAAGTTGTAAAACTTTGTACTCATCAAAATCTGATTAAAAATTAGTTAGTATTGATTAGATATACGAGCAAACACTTTTAATACATGAAATATTTTCACACAAAGCAATCTAAATAGAGTAACATCATTCAGTAACTCAAAAAAGATTCATTCATTCATAATATGTAGGGTTACGTGCATATATATACAAGAATTACGACAGTTATAAACATAGAATAATCATCAATAATTCTCTTTACCTATCAGATAGATTTGGTATAATATATGGATTCAAATAAGACTTTCCTGCATTAATAACTCATATATAACATTGTTGTCAAAACTTCCCAATGCGCTTGTTAAAGTGTTGCTTCAACATATGTAAGCATCTGTCTAGAACTAGTACTGAGTTCCCATTTGCAATCAGAAACATTCCCTGAACTAGAATAAATTTTGAAACCTTTAAAGATTCTCTTTGGCATTTTATTTAAAAAAATTACCTTCTTTTCTCGACATAGAACCTACTTTTCTCCTTTATCTTCTTCCTACAATCCAAACTTTGTATTCAGATTTCCCTTACTAAGGCATTGGGGCTAATACAAATTGGATCAGAATAATGAATAATAATCACGATACGGAATTTCTATGGTAAATTCACATGGTAGCAATGGTGTATGCTTTTGGAACAAGTTTTTCAGCTGTAACTCTCATCATCACTAACAAAAACACCTGGTGAAGATACAAAATATGAATGGATAGAGATAAAAAACATTACCTAAAGCTTGTATTCAAGCTAAGATTTGTATCAAGAGCTACGTACTACTAATTCTCAATTATGTAAATTTTCATTGCATTTATTATGACTAAAAGTTACAAAAGAAGAAAAAAAAAAAAAAAAGAGCAACCAATTTAGCTAATACTATGCGACTCTTCTTAACCTGAGACAACAAATGAATGAAATGGTTTAGATTGCAAAAAACACCAAGAAGGTAGTGGTCATCTTGATAACCATGGACAGCTTTGCAGCCCTCTCCGACAAGAAGAATGATGATATCAAACACTAAAAAACTACCAAAAAAAAGATAGAACTTCGATCGTTTAATGGAAGATACGGAAACTTGGTTGATTAAGGACAAACATTTCTATTTGAGTAGGGCGCAACTCTCTGGAGTTGTACAGGGTTTGAATTGCAAACTTGATTTCATTCAATAATCCAATTAAAAATTTAAAATTCTTTAGTGATGAAAAGTAATATTTGCAAACTATAACCTAATTTTGTCAATCTTTTTTTCTATTGACCAAACTTGAATATATTAATCGTAGACGTATAGGATATCACGAAATTGTCCAAAACTTACCCTGTCAATAAGTAGCAGAATCTACTTGACCATTTTAATAGGTTTCGATGTTTTTCCTCCAAGATGATAAACACGAAAATTTAAAGATAAAATTTTGATAGTGCTATTAAATATATCAAGAAAAATTCTAGATGCTATATAATATACATTTTATACTAGTCTTGTAAGTTATAAGTTAATGAATGATTCAGATTTATACCTAATTGTGTTTGAATCATCAAAATACCTTGTATATTAACTTTTATAATTAGTTCAACGACTGAGTGATAGGTCAAAAATAGTCCTATGACAAGGCTGTAGAAGTCCTATATATAAAATTATATGTGGTAGTAAAATGCTTGTGTATAGAGTATTTGAAATATATATATATATATATATATATCTATGTATAATGGATTTAAGTAAAAAGGTAATTGTTATAATTGAAACTTAAGTTTTACCCATTTACTATGGTTAACAACCTGAAATTAAAAATGTTAATTTATTATTTACAATTTTAGATGATTTATAGTAACTGGATTACATAGCTAATTGTTTATATTGTTTACTATAAACACAAGTAAAGTTAAGGTAATTCATTGGAAAAATAGAAAAAAAAGGGTACCAAATTAATATTTTAAAATTTAGATAATTCATCGCTCCAAAAATAAATTTCAGATGTGAAATATGACACTAATTCTAAGTAAAATATTATAATTTATAGTATTCTATTTTATTATACTTTTTATGCATAATCTAATTTGCAAACATAACAAACATGTTTTAGTTGATCTAGAACTTTCCTTGAACCAATTCAATGGTGGGGGGAGGAGTCTTTCCTATTCCCTCCCAAAAGAAGAGCGTACGATGATCGATCATATTACCTAGATCCACTAGGTTTTAAGTGCTTTTATGAACTTGAGGTTCCTCAGGACGACACTTGTTATATTACTTTCTATAATTAGATTTATGTTGGAACCTAAAGTAGACTAAAAAAGGAGATGATTTGCGAGGGGTTGAATGGAACCAAGCAAGGATAGCAGTTATAGCTTAATGAGAGACCCTAGACCTAGAATATCTATGGACAGATGTCCTACATACGCTGCCAAGGCCCAATTCCAAGGCCAAGAATCCGCAAGTACGAGATCTCTGTGTCGTTCTTTACTCAGATCACGAAATCTTCACTTTAGATTTCTTCCTGTTCACAAGTCTTGACGACTCGTATATAATGCTGATCTGATGGGGGCTACAAAATCCTAGATTCGTGTGGTTCGTTGCATCTAGTACAAAAGATGGGTTAAAGATTGCAACGACACTTGATATCGTCCATGCATGCTTTCCGAAAACATAAAGATGCTTAGTTAATCCAAAAGATTCATAAAGACTAAAAAGGTGGTGGTGGTCATATTTTAGACATCAATCATGAAGTCTACCAAAACACTATTCTGCTCGTATTTAATCACATTATTTGGACCAAGATATTACAACATGGGAAAAGGAAAGGTGGGAATTATATTCAATGCTGATGACTCACTAAGAAATCACATGTAATGTCACAAACTATATTGGTTGGCTTCTCCTTGTCTTTCTCGGTCAAAACTTTTTAAAGTTATAAAAAAAAAAGGGGCAGACATCTCATTTCTTTGCTTTATTTACCGGGTTATGTCGCTCCATATACATTTATCCACTTATATTTGTGATTAAACTTGTAGATTTCTAAATTATACACAGACACACATATAAGCATTTGGATTGTTGCAACTTTCTCCAATTGATGGTCTATTTTTTTAATTAATCATTTTTTATTATTTAATTTAATCGAAAAATGTGCATAAAGTCTAAAGGCATGTTTTCTAAATATTTAAGAATCTCTATACTCACTTCAACATAGATTGGGATTTATTTGTTTTATCTTTTTCTGATCAGTTTGACATCTTATTTTTGTCATTTTCAAATAGATATTTATCAAGAGATAGATACAGATGAAAAATAGATATTTTTACTTATAAATAGATCAAGTAGATCATATATATATAATATATAAATGTAAATAAGATACTAATAAGATATAGATGAAAATCAGAAAATTCAGACAAACCACTATAAGTTACCTTGATCAAAATTTGTCAACAAGGTAATAGGGTCAAACTGGAATTGCAGTTGGGGTGGTCCATTAGCCTTGGTTAGCGATTCTCTAGTCATCCATTGGGTTACTTAGGGGTCAATGGTGCTCTAACCTACCATAATTTAGAGTATATCATTTTTATTAGGGTTTTTGCCAAAATTTTAGGATTCACCCATCTCCGCTTAAGTTCACTATTTCCAACTTTTAGTTGAATTTCTTATTAAATCTAAATTCAATCCTCCCGATAACTCTATATTCACGAATTGATAATTTAACAATCAATAATAGTATTATGTAAACAAATTCATATTAAGAAAATACTAAGGTTTAGTTACTTGCAATTCGTCATCATTGAAAGCCTTGATATCTTAACAAGATGTATGTTCTATGACACTTGTAACAATTCCTTCACTTAAAGATTGCAATTATGTCAAACTATATGGAACTTATGACAAAGCCTATTCCTGATTACCCTATTGCATGTCTCATTTAGTCTTTGCGATTTCCTAATAATAAGCAGTGCACGATTATTATTGATTCTATTCATAAAATCATAGGAACTATGAGATTTGTGAACATGATTTATTGTGTCATGATGTTCTTCTTAGTCAGGAAGTAATCTTAGGATTTTTAAGAAATGAGAGAGTTGTCCTTCTGAAACATAGATGAAGATAAGAGATTAGAGTTTAAGAAGTTTATAGATAGAAAAGGGGCTTAGAGTCAAATTACCTAGCTACCTCTTATTTTAATTTATTTTTGAGGCTATTTCATATATCCTTTTCTTTTAATTAATAAATTATAAACTGAAGTATCATGTTTAGTTTTCATTTAATAGATGAAATACAAGTGACAATAAATTGTAAAAACCTCAAGCACAAGCCATGTTTGTGTAATTTATTAAAATATTTATTTACAAACTTCTCTTTCATGGAATTATAGGCTTCCAATGTAAGCCCATAAGCAAAACTCAATAAAGTGAGTATTAGCGAAAAACGATTGATGAAATTCATGGGTTTAACTTAAATCAATTGTGAGAATCACCCAAAAATAGCAATAAGGGGAAAAAAAAAGAAGAAAAGAACATTCTTCTTCTTCTTCTTCTAAGTAGTCATGCCGTCGATGCTGACAAATAACGCTACTATTCTAATTATTGTAAAGTGATTTTGCATTACTTTCATTTTCCTATTACATTATCCTTAAACTTCCTTTTTGATTATAATGACTATACTTAGTTTCGCACATTCTCCAATCAAGACAAGAGGAAAAAGCAAAAAAGAAGCATTTTTGAACCGGTGTGACATAAAGGGGTTGATAGACATTTAGATTCATATTCACGTGGAAAACTGGAACATGCCCTTTTTGTAACAAGCAATAAGCAGGGACAAGAGCAACATTTGTGGCCTAGGAAATGTCACCTGTTACGTACGAACATGTCTATAGTAGAGAGCAAGCTGTAAAGCCGTCGTATAAGAACTGTACAGAATCTAAGTAATTCTTAATGTCTACGCCTACCCGCAATCTTTTAAAAAATTTTCTTGACTCATTGGACATGTCTTATGCTATCGAGAAACCCCAACTAGCTCCAAGTTACTTGCGAGTGAACATAATCTAATGCATCCAACAAAGTGACTTTATTTAAGATTCATATTCATGAAACCTTTTTATGTTTCACCACCGCATGGTTGTATTCCCATTGGAACGTGGTCGCGAGCTCTTTCTGGAAGTACATCATTCGGGTCACGATGTTTGCGAGCCGCATGTAGTAGAAGTAGTAGTAGTAAAAGTTACAGTAAAGCTCATCATGAGGCAATGATTTTGATTGTCATCACTGCCCTCAGATGCCACGGTTCATTGCCCGGCTCCCCCACAAAATACCAATGATCGTGACTTGAATTCTTTAGAATTTTTGAAACGTGATTTTTTTTTTTCTTTAAAAAAGATGTTTAGTTTATCCTAATATCGAAAATTATATGGTTCCATTGTTAATTTTAAGGGGACCATCTTATCATTGTCCAATGTCTCATATAAGGATGCAAGCAGGGCAGATCGTTATAGGATACTTGATCTGTCCGACCCGTTAAAAACCTTATAACTTTAATCCTACAGGGTTTCGGGATAGGTTTTGGAATTTAATAAAAAAATACGATTAGTTATCAGGTTGGATTTTGGATTTATATGTAATCCGTTGATAAAACCTGAGCTAACATAAATTTAAAATCTAAAAAAATTAAAATATTAAGTTATTAAGGTAATGATCCCATTTATATTATATATATGTGAAAATAAGTGGAAATGAAGTGTTTGCATCTTTTTATATGATATTAAGTATTTGCATCATTAATAACTTGAAAACAAAATTTATTCTTTTGCTATTTTTTTGAAGAAAAAATTTTAAAAATCTTAAAATCTGGTCGGATCAGGTCAGGTTTTGAGAATGATAAAATAAACCTGATAGGGATTTTATTGGGTTTTGAGACACCCTATTAAGAGTCGGGTCAGGTTCGGGTTTCAAAAGATCCTTCCCGAACCCACACCGGTTGCATCCCTAGGTTCACACAATACCCAACCGTAATCGAATTATAAAAATAGTTAATGTTTCAATTATTATATTTATTTTAACAGTTAGATGATTGATTGGATGGTTTCATCAATGAGACTGTAGAAGCTCCCATCTTAATCGCTTAAAGTTTACAATGGGTATAAATAATCAACCAGGAACTATAATATGGTCCATGATTCCATCGAAAAAAGAAATAGAAAAAAAAAAAAAACATAGCCCAATTTATGATAGTTTACTAAACTTGATCACTGGACTAAAGATAATTTTGTTTGGCTATAGACACCTAGATAACAATCACTCTCTCCTTTCTTAACCAATGTATTTTGGTCAAGTATTGCTATTAGAGATGAGGACAACCAATACATATATGTGAGTTATATATTTGGTTATTATATTTGGACCATCTATTTATTTTATATTAGTTAATTCAAATATAATTTATTATTTCAATTTATTAGTTTTGATAAGATTTAATTAGATTCATTGATGTCTAATTTCTTTTTTTATATTATTTCCCTTTAAGTGGTTAACTTATATTAATTATATTGAATTTATATATCATAAAGCTTAAATTTAACCATTTTTTTCCTCATAGAAAAGTATAAATAGTCTTATGAGGTCTATAAACACTATTCTCTTGATCTCATAATAATGTCATGATTTCCATAATCTTCCCGAAGTTCATGAAGATTTTCCTCCAAATTTTTGCAGTTCTTCAAACCATCTTAAACATAAGTAGGAAGGCATGCTTCATTAAACGTGGCTGGGGGCTTTACATTCCTTATGTGATTCAGTCTTGTCATTGTCATCGACAAATTTTATCACCTTAAAAGGATCATCTGCTCTTGGGGCAAGTATTAGAGATATTCTACATGGAAACCTATCCTTGAGGCTTTACATCCCTCACACGATTCTGTCTTGTCATTGTCATTGACACATTTTATCACCTTAAAAGGACCATATGCTTGTGGGCAAGTTTTAGAGATCTTCTAAAGGGAAACCTATCCTTTGCAAGATGGATCCACATTAAATTAGCTCTTCTCTCCCATTTTTGCTCTTCTCTATTTCAATAAATATTTATGGACTAGTTGATAAAATTGACGCACTTGTTGGATCTATTTTGAGCCACACTTGCTATCCTCTAGAGTAGGATCTTTAAGTAATAATTCCAATGAAGTTGTTAGATTGTACATAAAGACCACTTCAAAAAAGAGTCTTGCTTGTTTGTGTTTTGAATTAGACTTGTTGTAGGTCTCGACTAGGTCAAGAACTAGCCCATACGCACCCTGTATTGACATGGGCCTCGTTTAGACTTGTGGACCTGCCAGGTCTAAGGCGAGTCGAGATGGGTTTGACCCATCTATTTGGAAAAAAGTTTAAGAAATAAACATTCTTAAATTAAAATAAAATCTTAAACTTTGGGTATAAGAATAAACTATTTATGAGCCTATATTCTTTTAGTACTATCATAGATGTGCAAATATTTATACACAAGCACATCCTTATTAAGTTGAGAAATTAGTAATATGGGACTAGAGTGACATTCTAAAAGAGTAGAGTCTACAAAAGAGAAGAAAATCCTACATTATTTAGAAGGGATACTTTTCTCTTAGTAGAACTTTATATAAAGCATAAGATATTATTTTGAATTATATTTATCATATGTGTTACTTTTAACAATGCATTAAATATTATGAATGGATGACTAATAATTTCTGTTCACCTGGGAATTATTAAATGTTATTTACTTTACTTTTCATCTTTTCTATTATTTTTGAATTCAATATTATTTTTATTTCTTATTTTGATAAAAATGCTACATATTTAGTTTGTTTTTTTTTTTTTCTTTTTTTAAATTAGACTTGATTGACCCATTGGGTCTATAGTATGACAGCAAACTTGGCCTAGACCTATAAACCACAGTAGGTCCACTAAGCAAATCTAGAGGAGGACCTAACATGGCTAAGCTGAGTCTCGATTTGGACCAGACCTAAGGAGATGTCTACTTTGAGCTAATATACACAATTAGAAGACAAAGATCTCAATCATTCAAATTACACCTAACAATAGCACAAAAGAAAGAACCAAGTGTCTTGTTAATGGCCTCTATTTGTGGATGACATATGGTTATGAAATCCCATTTTCATCCTCAAACCTTGTTACCTTAGAAAAATCTTAAATAATGAAAAAGAAAGGAAACTTAAAAAAAGGTTAGAAAATGACAAAAAGACTAAAAGAAAATGTTTGAACGTTAGCATGATCAAAAGATTGTTCATATTAGCTGTAGCTAGCGTTTGGATGCTCGAAATTTTTTCACATGATCAAAAAGCTTTTGGTCATGGTGTAGTAGGTTAGTGCCAAGACACTAAGATGTGATATCCGGACACTAGCAAGTCTAAAACCTTCTGTGCTTGTTTTGTAGATGGCATACAGATGGTAACACGTGATGTCTAAATGCTAGTTGATAGGAAAATAGCAATTGAATCATTCAATACAAGGCCGATTTTGTTAGAAAATATCCGAAGGCCATATTATTTGAAAATGTTACAAATGGAGGACTTTGGGAAGGTTTGGTGAGTTAGTTGAGCTATTAAATTGCTTACAAACATATTGTATTTAATTTTGCACAGATTTGTTCATTGTTCTTTATTTTGCTATGTACACTTGTAAAGCTTGAGTAGTGTCTTAAGCTTATTATTGGCATTCTCTTGTAAAACACTAATCTTGCTATTATTGAGTGATCTTGTGAGGACAAAAGTTGTGTTTTGATTGTGATATAGTATTTTGTGTAAAAGGCACGATTTGAGTGATTTATGTTTTGAATTGTGATGTAGTTCCTTTATAACATTTAGTTGTGTTTAATAAAGTGTTTGTGAGTCCTCTGATATGACACATTTGTGGACCTATAGAGAATAATTTATGGATTGAACTCGATATTAAATCCAATGTTATCTTCTCTATCCTTTATCTTTTTATTCATGTATATTATTGTTTTATTATTTAATTTGTTGAAATTGAACAAACTGGATTGAAAATTGTAAAAGAGATAAAAGTTTGGATAATTGAGATTTAAAATCGGAATAGAAACCCCTCTTGAGTTTTAGCCTAGTTGTTAGATTAGTTTTACGTAAAATAATACACAATTTTAGTATATTGTAGCTTCAAGCCATAATTCAATATGTTTTAAAACAACAATTTATAGCTATGTAAAATTATGATATCAAATGGGCACGAGATCCCTAATTTTGTCGTTTGCTTGGATATGTAACTTAGATTTAGTTTATTATAAAAAGGAAAATTCATTTTTCTTTTGGATAAATTATATCGGCGAGTCACAATGTTTGGAAGTAAGTTCATCTTGGGTTATAACGTTTGGAAAAGTGATTCAATTCAAATCTCTAATGACTCATGTCATATTTACCTGTTGACACATGTCACCTCTTGTAGACATGTGACATCTTCTTTTGTTGACATGTGTCTATAAAGACCTGAGTTGAATTATTTTTTCAAACGTTGTGACAAAAAATAAACTTATCTCCAAATGTTGTGATCTCTTTTTTACCACTTTAGACGTTGTAACCCAAAATGAACTTACTTCCAAACTTTGTGACCTACTGGTGTAATTTATTATTATTTTTTTCCTAAAACTTATTTTGCACCATTTTTCTTGTTTGATCTCATTAATGTGGAATTTGTGAATTAAGACTCAAATTCAATCAAAATTCATACAAAAACGCATCCAAAATTGGAGTGAAAAAATTAAAAAAAAATGTATGTTTAATCAAATAGGATCTTCTAGGTGTCAATTAACATGTTTTAAGATGGATTTAGTATAAATGAGAAGTGAGAAACATAATTCAAGCGGTAAGCTGAAAAATTCGATCAAATTAATGGCTAGTTAAATTATTTAAGATAATTATATTGAAATTATGTTCATTAATAAAAAGTGAAATTTTTATGATGAATTTTGACCTTTCCAATTTGGATTGAGTGAAAAAACGGTACAAATAAAGGCCATGAAAACTCGTCCAAACATACACAACATCTCATTTCTCTCAAATCATTCTCTAGTCCACACCTGCTCTCGTATCTTCTCTCTCAATTTTGAGAAACTTCAAATTCTGCCTAAGCTTGTTAGAGGTGCGTTGATCAGCATTATAGGTTAGTCTCTCTTTTCCTTTTTTCGTTCTTTACTTTGCCAAAAAAAAAAAAAACAATTAGTTTAATAAAAAAAAAGAGATTCTTTTTCTTTTCTATAAAAATAATTTCTTTTTAGGAGTCACAAATGAAAGGAGTATTTACTATGTAGACTAAAGAGGTTGTTGTTTACGTACCACTCAATATTGAACTTGAAGTCCTATAATAAATCGTTAAAAAATAAAAAAGAATAAATAATAAGGGAAATTTTTTCAAATAAAGAAAGAGTGTTATCACTTAGAAAAATATATTTTTTATAAAATAATAAATTGAAATTCTTTTTCAAAGCTATGAAAGTGTTAAGATTTTTAGATAAAGGGATAAGTATATTATAAAAAAAGACAAAAATTTGATCACTTAAAGTGAAAAGAGTTTGAAAAATTAATATATATATATATATATATGGATATGCTAAAGTTTTCCAAAATAGGAGCTATGATGGTAATTTGATTCTAGTTAGCAAGTACATAGCCACTTGTGAGATACCTAATAGATGAAATAAATTGCTTTTTCCATTAAATGCTCTCTAAAAAACTTTCCCCAGATAAATATAAAATAATATAAAAATTAAATAAAACCTTTATAAATAGTAAATAAAGTTAGGTCCTATAAGAAAATGTAAAGTTTGGAAAAATAATTTTTAATATGAGAAGTTTGTTTAGTAATTGTTCGGGTTTTAATAGGTTAGATCATAAACCTAAAACATGATTTTCTTTAAAATTATTAACAAAACATTTAATGTAGATCATTAGTTAAGTTAGGATCAACCTAACTTACTAGTTCTTTACTTATTATTTTTTCCTAACTATAGTTGGGTGATAACTTCAAAGCCATCGAAAAGTTTTCGTAATTTAACATGCATCCAATTGATGAAAGATTAGAACTAGAACTAAAAATTCTAGTCCTACAATGACATTAAATCGCAATTTAATATTTAACTTTATTCCACTAAATAATTTTTAAAAATAGTTAAGAAACTTACCATTAATGATTTGAGACTATGCTATGCGGTATGCCATGTAAGCTCACAATATCCTACCTAGTGGTAGGGAATAACGTAAGACATTTTTATAAATTTATCAACCACCATCATAATACAATTTCCCCTCACTTAGTCTTAAGAAGACCCAATAAAAAGTCTATGTTAATGTCATACCATAGATAAATGGAAATTGGAAGTGAAAACTGAAAGTATAAGTCAGCAGGTTCCTTTTGAGACTTAACCTGTTTGTAAACAATACGGTATCTAGTGACAGTATGCACATCATGAACCATGCCTAGCCAATAAATTTGCCCCTATAAAGCTTCTAACATCATCTCATTCCAAAATTCCATAATAGCTTATTTGGTATGTAGGAATAAATCAGAATGGAATTATGATTCCGACTTTCATTCCTTTTCTTATATTTGGAAGCGTTATAAGAATCCGAAATTGGAAGTTCTTGGAATAGATGATTCTGGCTTCGAGATAGAATTCGATTCTACCTTTAAAAAGGCGAAATCGCGATCTTTTTCCATCTTCCATTAAAGATTTTTAATTAAATTACCTTTCTATTCCATATGAATTTATCATCTTATTTTTTGTGAAGGATTTTTTGGTAAATTGCAATATAAACTAATTTCTTTCCATTCCATTTTGTGTCCACATCCTAAGAAAGAATTGGATTTGTCATTCCCTTGTTGATTCCATTCCATCGCATTCCTTTGATTCAAATCCATTCCACTCTATTCCATTCCAAACAATTCATGTGTACCAAACAAGACATAAGAGATCTCCATCATGTGCCTCTCTAACCAACAGCTCACATAACAAGCCACTGTAATACATAACTTGCCATGTCGAAAAAAAAAAAGTCAATAGAAACATGATATCTACAAACTGAAACATCCTCATAGGACTAGTTCCATAGAGGGTAGAAGTTATAATTCCTTCATATTAACCCACAATCATGTCAAACCCCAATGTTTTAATTAAAGCGTACTAATAATTACGTGAGGCCTAGAAAACACATTGACATCTATGTTTGTATTATTTTGCTTGTACCTAATAATATAATATGCAAAGGACTCCACAAATTTAACCCACCTAATATTGATGTTTTAACAACATACTTCGACCTTTTAAATATTTTAGATATTCAAGATTTGAATAAATTATAAATTCTTTTTGCAATTAGTCATGTTGCCATACCTGTAAAGCTTGAACAAAAGCATATAACTCTTTGTCATAAAATGGATGGTTTATAGCAAACTTGCATAATTTTACATAAGAAGGAAACATGTCTTCTCTCGTGCATTATAATTACACATATTCTAATACCCAATTATCATATCCAGGCTTAAGCACCTTATTGAAATCTCAAAGAGTTAACACTAATGATGTAACAAACTTTTATTTGATAATCTTAAAACTCTTTTGAGCCGCTAAACCTTAATGAAATGTGAACTATTAATTAATGCAACTATTGCACTAAAATCTCTAATAAACCTTCTATAGAAAAGGGTTGATCCACAAAAACCTTGCATTTCTAATGCACTAGTAGGAACAAGCCACTGAGTAATATCTTTCCCTTCAAGACCTTAGAACTTAAAATTGGCTTTGATGATAGAGTTGTATGGATTTATAATAAGTTGTTACAACTTATATTGATTTTTATTTGTTTAGTTTACCAAATTGCTTTTGAAGTTATAGACTAATAATATATAACGAAATTAGAATACATTAATGTGAAATTGAACAACTATAAATTGTAATTGATGGATTTTAATTGTTTTGAGTTTGGGTTAATGTCATAGAAGGTACTTGAAATTTGAAAAAATATGCAATTAACTATCTACATTTTTATTCGGTTAATTTGGTACTTACATAAACTTTTCATGCTCATATTTGATGACTCTGTTAACTTATTTAACTCTATTATCCCACTAGCACTTTGGACCTATTAGAATGTGACATGTATAAAAAAAGAACATCAAATTAAAAAAAAAAAAAAAAGAACCTATAACCCAACCCATTTCTTATATGGCTACAAAATTAAATGTAGGTTAGAGTTTGAAACCCTAACCCCCCACCGCCCACCTTTGAACAAACTCACGCTGGAAACCCAAAAATTGCATAATCGAACCAATTGCAGTACAACATGTACGAGCTTTCAAGCACGATGGAAAAAATTAGAGCCCCAACCAGTAGGATGTATAGTGGCCCAAAAAAAAAAAAAACCAGTAGGATGTATGAGTTCCAAGCTTGTTCAAGTTGTTGATGTTGAGTAGCTTCAGTGATCAACTGACTTGGAATACCCACACCACAAAGTGCCGACCATCTTTTCATTTACTTCAGTAACAAAACTTGTGCGCCTTCGACCATCAATAAATTGGAGTGTTCAATCAGTACCACATGTGCTCTTACTTCATCTCAATTATATATATATATATATATATATTTTTCCTTTTGATAAAGATAACACATAATAAAACACTCACCATTTTAGTATAATTAAAATTTCTCTGTTTTGAAGCAAAAAGGGGTTGGCAAAAGCATATATAAATCTCCATATTCTTCCATTTTAGTAATAGTTAAAATTGATTTGTTGCACTTAAGCGTACATATCCTTCTTTTATAAATTTGCTATTATGCTTTTCTGGAATCTAATTTTCTATTTCTACGTCATTCAGGGGTTTGGTGCTAACGATTATTTTTTAATGCTTTTTTTTTTACATGTCATGTTCTAATAGATCCTAAGTGCTAGTAGGAATAACAGAGTTAAGTAAGTTAATAAAGGTAACAAATGCGAGCATGAAAAATTTAAGTATGAATTAAATTGACCGAATTAAAATATAGGAAATTAATTACACATTTTGTAAATGTTCAGATATCTTTTGACATTAACCCTTTTAGTTTTTACATACTTATACACTATGGTATAAATATAAGGTGGATTATGCTTTAGTTTTAGGGCGTGACAAAGTAAACTGAACAAGCATATCTTTAAAAATTTATCAATTAAACATTTCCCTTAAAACTATGTAAGATATGAGCTATGGAAAGAGTTGGGTTGCTCATGGAGAGAGGATTCACCAAATATTGTATACCATATGCATATAAAAATTATGGGTAGATATTAATTATATTTGGACAAGTGATTCTTTGAATTTATTTATAAAAGACTCTCATTATTTTATAAATATTGTTAGATATTGAAATTTTATTAGTTTTTATCTACGACATGTATATATGCGTGACACCTAATTTTCAACACATTTCATTCATCTTATTGTTTTTCAAGTAGGAACACCTTTTTTCCAATTATGGGTATATATATTAAATAACTAACAAAAGATTTGCTAGAAGTAATTCATCCACAACAAAATTAGTTATTAGAATATTCTTTATTTTGCCATCTAGTTATTAGAATTTAGAATATCCAAAACGTGTCTTTTGGAACACGGGATGCCACTCATTTTTTTTTTTTTTTGGCCACATACACGAAATGCTACTCAAAGCTAAAAACTTTGCACATATGCTTTTGCACGGATAAAAAGATACTTTAGTTCCGCCAACATATAACATTGTCTATGTTTTGCTTTTCTGGCCCTACAAAAAAAAGTTGTGTTCAGATGGTCTTTGATTAATTAAATATATGCTGTGAGTTTTATTTGTATTTTATTAGTATTTATTCTATATTTATATTTTATTTATTTTACTTATTTAGGAATAAAAATTTATTTTTTATTTGTATAGTCTGTTGAAACAACAGAAAATAAAACATTAAAATCACTACAAAAAAATTGGGCTTTCTAAACGTAAATTTCCATCGTAAAAATCATCGTCGTAGATTTTATTTATAAAATTATAACTATATTTTCTAATTTTCATCACAAATTTTCTGCTAAGGCCTGTTTTTTTAGTGTAAAACGAATCAAAAAACACTGCGTTCGGCTTTGATTGTAACAATTTTTACTTAATTAGCGAATAATCCACATAAATTACACGGCAAAGAAAGCTAAATAAACAAACGGTGCGATAGAGTATATCCATGTAAAAAAAATGGCTTTATAATAAACCATTATCAAATTCTAAACACAGCCTCTCCCATTCAATTTCTAATACTTTTATAATATATAACACACACACACACACATTTTTTTTCTAAAACCTCAACGTAAATTTCCAATCGTCATGCATTTATATAAAATAAATTCCTTTTACGTGATCATTATTTACTAGAAGATTCTTTACAACACGTGCATGCAAATTATAAGAAGGAAAAAAAAGAAAAGAAAAGAAAAGATAATAATAGGGGAGAGAGAGCGAGAGAGCCCCATTTTTGTACAAAACCCAACAAAAAAGAATGTTGGGGAGAGATTCAAAACCTTTACAACGTAACCAGCTACAAAAACCTCGGATCATGCAACTGAAACATCCTCTTCTTCCCAAAAATTTTTAGAAAGAGTACGTTGGGAGCGGGATGGGGGAGAGAGAGAGGGACGTTATTGCTGATTTACTATTAATATGGATGTGTTCGAAATTTTTTTATTTTAAGGCTACTGCAATTGTTGCGTTGTGCAAAAGACACTGTTTAAATCCGAAAGGATGGCCCATAATGCAGTGCATTCGGATTTTAACTGGTCGTTTTCTCTCTTTACTAGGTTGCACTGGTTCATCACCAGGTATAACTGATTTTTAAGTTCCCGGTTCTCCAAGCTGAACTGGTTCAGCTGTTCCGTGAGTTCCACAAATGCTGCTTCTTACGCCAACGGGACCGACGGGCCGATTCCCGGTTAGATTTCATGCGCTTCCGCTTCCGCTCATCTATTGGAGAGCCGGTCCGGTTAGATGCTTCCGAAGCGGAATTAGAACTCACCGGGTTTTCTGATTGGAGCATTGTTAAGAGCTCTGATCTTAACTCGTCCGCGAACTCGGGTTCGAGAACCGGGATTGAGAACTCAGGCATTTCATCTGAGCAGAACATTATGGCTTTAGAATTGAACTACTGACTAGAAAAGTCTAGAATATTGAACCTGAGAGTGAAAGAAAGGGAAAAGGGAGGTAAGTGGTGTAGGGGGAGGTTATTTATAGCAAGGGGGTGGGCGACACGTGGGGTCCACACGAAGGGTAAATTTGTCCAATTTTATAATGGGGATCTTATCTTTTTAAAATTTTCATATTTTAATATATTAACTTTGGATTTTTTTGGAGGTCGATACCTTTATTTTGCAAGGGTAACATAGTGGAGGGACCTTTTTTAGATAATTTAGGATAAAATTGTGGGTCCAGGATCGGAGTTTAGCTTAATGACGAAGAATAAACCAAAAAACAAAAAAAAAATGACACCAACTAATACGTTTTAATTAAGAGCAATGAGACGCTAAAGTCAGATTAAAACGGATAATTTCATTCCACAAAGTAACTGGGGCCAATTAATGTGGGATACTTGGACTGTGTCATTGCTACTATTGCTTTCCTGTTTTCTTTAAAAATACATCTTTAAAAAAAGTATCAAATGTATAAAATTAATTACAAAATAGGATAGAGTAAGAAACTATAAACATGTTTATGAAGATAAGTATAATTGAAATAGAGACTTTTTTAGGATAGCGGCGATAGATAACAAGGAAAGAGCCAATAGAGTACAACTAATTGTCAATTGTCACATATTTTAGTATTTAATTTTTTGAGACGAATGAAAGTATATTCACGTAATAGTAACTAGAGTATAAGGCACCCGCGTTATGTATGCAAAAATAAACGAAAAAACATTAAAAATGGGAATAGTTTTTATTACAAAAAATTTAAAGGGAGAAAATAGAAAAAGAGAAGAGGGGATGATATTAAAAAAAAAAAAAAAATACCCAATTAAAAGGAAGAAAAGAGATAATGGAGAAGCGAGGGGAGAAAGAGAGAGAGAGAGAAGTAAGGATGAAGGAGAGAGATAATAGAGTAGCCACCTTCTATTATTTTATAGGTATTTTTTTACATGAATTAATACTTTGGCTTAATAATAATTAGAGTTGCGTGTGAAAAAAAAAATGTTGAAGTTTACACATGTAAGAGAGAGGAAGGGAGGGGGAGAGAGAGGAGTATAAGATAAAGAAACTTTCATACTATTTTTTATACTAATGAAGTAATTGAATATTCTAGATCACTTAATATAAGCATGACACGTGTTAGGATAAATTAAAATCAGCAAATTTATACTACATAAGAAGAGAAATTTTTTTATCTGATTTTTTATTACAAATAATCTGGGTTAATTTGTTAATCACTAAAACAAAAGAAAGAAAGTATAATAGTAACTTTTTTCTTTTAAAGACCAAAAAGGATAATATATGTTATGTGACCCCAAGAAAATGTGGCCCTGGATATATTATTTAGGCTACTGTCGAAATCAGAGTTATCTGATTGTTATCTCAAGAAAAGATACATCGAACATTCATGGTGATGTTATATCAATAAAGTAACGAGAGGTTTTTTATTTTCACCTAAACTTTACAAAAGGAATTTGTTAGCTAGCCGAAGATTCCAAAACCCCTTCTATGTCCAGGGAAAAATCTCAGAGACTAATTAATTGGGAGTAATATTTTTGATAACTTATGGTCTCTCCACTTCATTAATGAATAGGTATTATCAGTAATGAATGGAATAAGCAATAAATTTTTTTTTTAATTTTTTATTTAATTGAGGTATTTAAAAAAAATAGTAATTCCAATATTAAACTTCATTTATAGGTTTGCAAAAGGAATAATTATTTATATTTTTTATAACAATGATTCCTTATAAAATTGTAAGAATCGCTATTATAGTTAAGTGAATGATATAATAGCCATTCATAAAAAAAAATACTGTAATGGAATTATAATTATAGTGAAGTGACAAACAGTCAATGATAGATAATTTATAAACAAAGTTAAAAAATTTTCCCCCAATTTTATTGGACGCATGGACAACATTTAGTGTCACAGTTAATATATTTAGTTAACCATAAATAATAACTTCATAATAAAAAATAATAAATGATAATTCATTACTTAAATTTATAAATAAAGTTTAATATTAGAATTATTTTTGTTTCCTTCAAAATAACTCATTAAAACGAAAGTTTACTAATTAAATTTTTTTTCATAACTCATTTCATTCTGAATAATAACAATTATATTACACTCTTCTTCCAATTTGGGGGTAGGGAGAATTGATGTCTTAAGTCGATGTGCAACGTATATAATCTTTATATATTTCGTAGCTTTACATAGCCAATCGATCTTTATCCAGCAATTGTTCGTTGAATTTAGATACGCTTTGCTATTTTGTCGTCTTCTGTATTATTGCTTTCCACGCCCAATAATATTAGTTGAATTCTCCTACTTAGGGACCATGTAAGTACGAATTGCGGGGATAGCTGGTGGGACTAGGGTAGTTTCTTTTAAAATATTACTTTCTCATGAAAAACAAATATTAAAAAAAAAAAAATGAAGTCATCTAATTTTACTTCCATGTAATTAAAGAAAACATTAAATCTAAAAAAGTTATAATCATATCATAAAAGAATTAAATCATTTAACCATTTATCATCTAATACTAAGAGTTTCATATCTTTTATTTTTAGGTGCATATATTATTCAACATAATTATTCTTTAGTGATTAGTATGTATTTATATGTGTTATGTGCAAAACTTAAAAAGAGATATCATTAAAAGAAAAGTCAGATGATGATCAATTTAATAGTTTTCAAACCAATTTAAATATTTGCAGAAATAAAACTTTTGCAATTATCCATTATTATTTTAATATTCTTTAGAGGTTACTTATATGTAACTCCTAATGATAAGTGATGTATATGAGGCCATGGCAGATGTGGACGTACACTAGTGATAGTAAGTAGTAATCATAGAGTATGTTAATAGAAAATAAGAAAAGCCATTTTCTGGTTTTGAAAATAGAAACTTTATTCCTAATTGATGACAGGTTAGGTGGGGTGGCTTTGTTGCACTAACACATGTACAACATACGTATTATGCTATATATGATCTTAGAAGAGTGAAATGAAATCATGTATAAAATTATGTATAAGAAATGATTAAAAGCGAGATGGTTGGAAGACGGAATTACACGTAGAAGTGATGGGTGAAGGAACTAAGTGTCAAACGATGTTTGTTGAATCATAATTAATGGGAAGAGATGAGTCTTCATATTAATAGATCCTTACATAGACTTCCTAGATCATGAAAAACTTTTTAAATTGCAGGAGCTGCTAACTCATAAAAAACCTTATAAGTGATTTTGTCGAATGATCTCTATTCTGAGTTTACAATGTCAAATCTTATTTAGTAATCTTAATTCATGGACTTGAGTTCCTGAACTTGTCGCTTAGCTCAGAGAGACAGACTTAAAAGCATATAATTCTAATTTAGCTCTTTGAGACTGTTAAACGCCAATATCGATTATCGGCCGTTTCCACTACTTCCCACCATAAACCGTTTGATACCATTATTTTAAAATTTGACAAATTCAAGATTTCACTGTAACAAATATTATGAAAACTAAAAAATCATTTTTTTTTCTTTTTTGGAAACAAAATGGTCTAAATTTGAGAACCGTTATGTCATGTTTTTTCTTCATATTTAATGTAACTCTTCTTTAGTTAAGATATGAATTTACAACTGAAGTGAAAACGATAAAAAGCCAAATTTTTTGTTGTTTTTTTCCTATATATAGGTTTTATTAAGGATATTATTTGCATGATTGTTCATAGGAGAGAATAAATTTAATGTGACATTTAGAGGAGAAAGACATCGAATGAAATGCATTTTTGACTAGTATCAGCTTGCGGAAGACGAACTGACTTGGCACAAGTTCATATTTGTTTTTCAAGCAGCCAGTCAGTTCTAGTCGACAAAAAGAATGAGAACAACAACTTCTTTTACCAAAACAGAGAATTTTATTTATTCAACGGAATCTCATCTTTGATTGTAGAGACGGGACTCTGCTGATCATCCAAACAGTCTTTTTTGATGGCTAGCCGGCCATGGCAGCTGACCCATGGATATATATATATATATACACACAATATTTATGTTAGTTTTCATCATTTATATTTGTCAAACGTAGTAAATAAGAATTTGCTAAATGACGTGCCATGTATTAAATTTGTAATGGTTGTGCTATGAGTGTATTGGAAAGGCTTATATGCATGTAAAAAGGGTTGAGCCAAACCCATGTGGGACAATCCTTCACGCCATGCGTAGCAGTGGTCCCCAAAAGGCTGTGCGCGAGAGAGTCTTCCTGGTAAGGACTCCGGGGCCCGCAGATGAGGGCGATACTACTGTGAAGTGGTAACGCTGGGGAAGCCCACATGACTTACACCCAACCCTTTTTATATGCATATAAGCCTCTCCAATACACCCATAACACAACAATTACAAAATTTTTATAGAATAATTAGCAGAGTTAAGAAAAAGATGTCCATTTATTTTTAAATGTTTGTGAACTTAAAATGAAAAAAAATAATAAACGACCACAGTAATTAAAAAAAAAAAAAGACAAACATTAAAGATTGATTTTATGCATATATAATAGGAAATATGTTTGTTGTATTTTTCTTCATGTCAGGTGTCTAATAAATTAAAAAATAATAAAATATCTAAAATAAAAAAAAAACATTTAATACATGTCGGATATTTATATGAGAGGATACAATGAGGACAGCAAGTTCGGGATGATAATATTTTTTTTTTCTATGTATATCCAAAGAAGAAAGAAAGGAAAGGTAGGCAAGCCATATACGCAGGTGATGTTTCATTGGAAAGCTCGCAAAACCTAACCGATTATTGACTTTGCTTTCCTGAAAGGAAAAGAGAGAATTTCATCAATTGGTGCAATATCCTTGTCAATGTTGCCCGTCATTGTAGTGATTTGGTGTCCGATGGGGGGGAAAGAGAGTAATGATGAATAAAAATCTAATGAATCATTTTGGAAAGCATTGAATTTCTACTTTCATTTTTATTCTCTTTGTATTCTTTTATTATTTTTAAATGAATTTGGTAACTTTTTTGAAGGCCTAATCTTTTGAATTTTAATGCTTACTTTATTGCAAGTATTTCTTGTGGAATGACAAATGGATGGTGGTGTTTGCTTCAGATTAGTTCGGAAAAGTATATGCATACGCGATATGCCTTCAATTTGATCCATGAGGTTGAAAGCCTACGCCGAAACTTCAATATACCGATTCTGAGGTATTTATTTTCGATTCATTAAGTGTTGATGTTAGTATCCCAATTTTGATACAGCATAAAATTAGATATCTACATAAATTTGGTATTTAAACTTTATAATTAATTAATTTAGTATTTAAAAATTTTTTTTATTCACACAAGCAATATTTTCATTACATTTTTTAGATACTAAGTTGATCAATTTTAAAAGTTTTTGAATATTAAATTAATTAATTTCAAAATTTAAGTATTTAATTACATATTTTGGTAAAGTTCATGTATCAGTGATAACATTATCCTATTCATTAAAACCTGATTATTGGCAGCTAAATTATATCCCTACTGTAGTGACTAAAATAGGGATGAATGGTTAATTAAGTTGACTCGATTTATCTGATTTCTACCGATTATCAACTTAATTTTTTTAATTTGGGATGATTTATCTAATTGTACTCAAGTTTTAAACTATTAGATTTGCCTATGTTGAAATGGATTTTTAATTATGGAATTTACGATGTAAACTTTATGTTTGGAAAAACTCAATAATTAATTAAGGTGGTATTCGTGTTAAACATGAGTAAAAAGAGAAAGATTTATGAAATTTATAAAAAGAAGTGCGGACTATCTCTTGGAAAAAAGATAATGAAATTAAACTAGAATGCAATAATGCAAGTTGATGTGGACTCTTTATGCTTACAGTGCAAGTTGATTTGACTGGTTGAACCCGATTAATTTTTTGAATGTTAGAACTGAGAGAGTTGCAACTTTTGACCAAATTATTGAAGTAATTCATGTGTTTGCATCACATCCATTCATGATTAATGATCTAAGTTAGTTTGTCTAAGTCAAATCTCATGAATATAATTAATATCCTAAATATTGTGACAGTTGGAAAAAGTCATCATCTTTTAGATTTGTTCCTAAAATATTTGCACAAATTTATTTATTTTTTCTGTGCCTTTTCATCTCACATAAATCCAAAGTGTGGTTTGATATTTGAATTTTTACTATTAAGGTATCAAGAGGTAGTTATATAATGGGGCAATTCTATATTCAAACTCCAATAGCAAACTTAGTGAAGAAGCATAAATTCTCTAAGAAAGTGAGTTGGTTCATGCCTCTAATCCATTATCAAATCTTTTACTTCATCAAACTAAACTTTTTGTTATTAATCGAATTCTTTAGTTTCACTAACCATATTTTCTAACAATCTTGGAGAATTTACTTTTAAAATTAGTGAAAATGAATGGAGCTTTTGAGTTATAATTTAAGATTATCAAAATTGGATGGCTTTGATGAAGTAGATGTCAATCATTTAAGGAAATGGGATAAACAAGAGTGTAATAATTCAAGAAACTGAAGGTAATATAATCTCT
This sequence comes from Combretum micranthum, assembly GCA_024138025.1. Taxonomy (NCBI): domain Eukaryota; kingdom Viridiplantae; phylum Streptophyta; class Magnoliopsida; order Myrtales; family Combretaceae; genus Combretum; species Combretum micranthum. The sequence goes on from JAMXBD010000827.1 coordinate 569,524, forward strand.
TTTTTGTGGAAGTATTGATGTCGACGTGATAACAGATGTTTATTTGAACAAAATAGAGTCATCCAAAAAAGAATGAAGGAAGATGAAAAAACTTGCTGAACAATAGTTGAAGCCTACCGGTGTTGGCAAGTACGCTGGTTGTGTTTCCAAGAAGGCCTGCCTAGATTGCGTCACGGGTAATGTCATGGGTGTGGAAGAAGGCAACGCCGATGTATATCCTAGGTTTGCCGGCGTACAACATAAGCAGCTGAAGACAGCATTCCAACACTGCTAGCTTTGGGCCAGCACTAATTTAGCCGACTTAATTATTGTTATTTCGCTCTAGGTCTTTATATACTCATATATATAGTCTTGTAAACCCTATTTTTGATTTTTTTTTAGACATTATTTTACTCTTTCAAATCCTAATTTAGAAGTTTCTTTCACAAAGTTCGCAATTTTATTGTAGCTCTTGATCTTTATATGCTTTACGCTGCGTCAGGTGGTATTAGAGTGGGATGGCTACTAACGGCGATAGCGGTGCTCTCCGTGATGGTGTTTAGGAGAATGGAGCCCTTCAGGGGGACAAGGTATTGCAATGATTGAAGCGACGTCTAGAACATCGGATGGATCACGTGTTCCGGCATTTCAAGGAACACTTTGAGGAGATTATGGATCGTATGGATGCTTGTGGAGTCGATGCAAATAGGAGATGGAATGATAATAGAAGGTTAGGGGATGATGTAGCTTGTGGTGAACCTATTGACAGACCCATCCTGCACGTAGACAACCAGTCTATGAAGAAGATTCAAAAGAGAGCGATGAGGAACCGCCTTGGTTCGCTCCCAATCAGCCATATGGTGGTCGGAGAAGGAACAAGTTTGAGGATAGAGACGCTGGGAATTTTCGCTATCAGTAGTACGGCGGTTATAAAAGGGATGGATATGATGATAGGGATACTGAAGATTTTCGATTGAAGGTTGATATCCCATATTTTAATGGGAACTTAGGAATTGAAGAATTCTTGGATTGGATTGCAATTGCTGATAGATTCTTCAATTATGCGAAGAGTCCTCTTGAAAGGCAAGTTAAGTTAGTGGCTTGTCGCTTGAAGGGGATGGTGTCAGCATGGTAAAAAAGGATTTAATATAGGAGAAAGCAGGAAGGATAGGGTCCAGTTCGTACTTGGTACCGGATGAAGTATTCGATGAAGATGGAATTTCTACTGTCGGACTACAAACAGATTCTATTCTAGCAACATTAGCGATGCTAGCAAGGAAGCAGATCTGTTCATGAATTTACTGCTGAGTTCATGAGGTTGGCAGAACAGAATAATCTCTTGAAATCCAAAGGCCAACAAGTGGCTCGGTATTTAGAAGGATTAAAGCCAGCGTTGCATGATAGAATCGGGGTACAAGTTATGTGCACTTTGAATGATGCAAAAAATTTGGCATTGAAAGCTGAGTTGATGTAGCAAGAACATGAAATAGAAATTTTGGGGGATATAGATCCACTGCATTGTCAAAGGAGAAAACCAAAGAGGTAGAGGAACAGTTGAATCATGGGTACAGTTCTAAGAATCAACCTTTAGAGGATAAAGCTGCAGAAAAATGTCTTGTGAATGAGGGATGGGACAAAGAGGTTAAGAAAGCCGATAATCCTTATGCAAAGCTGATTGTTGGGAAGTGATTCTGATGTGGTCAACTAAGGCATAGATCTAATGAGTGTCCTAAGAGGAAGACCATTGATATAGTGGAAAGAGAAAAGGATGGTGATGGGATTTGTTGTGGGGCCTATGTAGATGAGGAGGAGGAATATGAAGGGGTTTATGTTGTCTCGAAGTTGAGGATAGTACCTAGCGCCACCAGTTGTTCCAAATCAAATGCACTATTGATGGAAAGGTGTTTGGTGTTATAGTTGATAGTGGTAGTTGTGAATAACATAATAGGAAGAAAGATAGTGCATAAATTGAAATTGCTTGTAGAGAAGTACCAAATCCATATACGTTAGGGTGATCAAATGTACTGGGAAAAATTGAAATGTCGGAACGTCGCAAGGTTCCTTTCTCCATAGGTAAGTATCATAATGTTGTGTATTGCGATGTTGTTGATATGGATGTATGTCACCTCTTGTTTGGTAGACCGTGGTAGTATGATGTAGATGCATAACACTTGGGCAAAGTAATGTGTATAGGTTGGAGAAGGAAGGGGGGAAATATACATTAATGCCTTTAAAGATAAGACCGCTTCACTTGAGAGGAACATGTTTTTATCTATTGTGAAGAACTTTGATGTAGAGATTAAGGAGACCAAGCAAGTGCATGCCTTGATTGTAAAGCACGTCTTGATGAATGTTGTGGATTATAAGTGGAAGCAACCATAATTAGTTTGCCCTTTGTTGCAGGAATTTAAGGAATTGATGACAGATGATATTCCAGTTGGGTTACCAATATTGAGGGACATCCAGCATCAGATAGACCTTATTATTGGAGCTAGCCTCCTTAATCTTCCTCATTACAGGATGAATTCGAAAGAGTGTGAGATTCTCAAGGAGAAGGTTGAGGAGCTATTGAGGAAGGGTTTGATTCAAGAGAGTATGAGCCCATGTGCAGTTCCGACTTTACTGATGCCCAAGAAGGATGGGAGCTCGAGAATGTGTGTTGATAGCAAGGCTATAAATGGATCATTAGAGGATATAAATTTCCTGTACCATGGTTAGATGATATGCTTGATAGGTTACATGGGGCTAAATGGTTTTCTCATATTGGTTTGAAGATTAGATATCATCAATTAGGATCAGACCTGGGCACAAGTGGAAGACTACCTTCAAGACGAAGAAGGATTGTATGAGTAGCTAGTCACGCCATTTGGGCTATCTAATGCCCTAGCATGTCCATGTGATTGATGCACAGGTATTAAAACCATTTATGAGTAAATTTGAGGTGGTATATTTCGACGATATTCTGATCTCTAGTTCTTGTGAAGATGAGCACTCATTGCATTTAAAGAGTGTACTAACAGCCCTGTAGGAAAATAAGTTGTACATTAACCTTAAGAAGTGTAGTTTCATGACGAACAATTTGCTTTTCTTGTTGTTTACTGATGGTATATGGGTTGATAAGGCAAAGGTTCAGGTAATTAGAGATTGGCCTACTCCAAAGAATGTCCTTGAGTTGCGAAGTTTTCATGGATTGGTGACTTTCTATCGCAGGTTTATTAGGAATTTCAGCACCATTACTGCGCCCATGACAGAGTGTTTGAAAAAAGGAAAATTCCTATGGAAAGATGAAGCAACCACTAGTTTTGCAGTCTTGAAGGAGAAATTGAGTACAACACTAATACTTACCCTTCCAGATTTTGAGATGTTATTTGAAGTAGATTGTGATGCCACTGGGGTGGGTACAGGAGCTGTTCTTTCACAAGAGAAGAGGCCAATCATGTTCTTCAATGAGAAGCTCAGTGAAGTTAGGCGAAAGTGGAGCACTTATGATAAGGAGTTTTATTCAGTCGTACGTGATCTTAAAACTTGGGAGCATTATCTGATTGGGAAAGAATTTATGCTTTGCTCGGATCATGAGGCCCTGACGTATTTGAATAGCCAGAAGAGGATTAGTAGTGACATTCATGCAAGATGGTGTCAGTTTCTATAGAAGTATCCTTTCAGATTACAACATAAATAAGGTATATAGAATAAAGTGGCAGATGCTCTGAGTAGGTGAGCTTCCTTGTTACTTATTTTAAGTCAAGAAATGTTAGGTTTTGATAAGCTTAAAGAGGAGTATGAGCATGATGAAGATTTTACTGAGACTTGACATCAGGTATCAAATAATCAACCTATTTTTGGCTTTTATTTTCTGTTGATTATTGAGGCATGACAACAAGCTGTGCTTACCAAGGACATCATTGAGGGAGAAGGTGATCAGTGATCTGCATGGAGGTGGGTTAGTTGGCCATTGGGGCGTGATCAACACTAGCAGCAGTAAAGGAGAATTTTTATTAGCCACAGCTTAGGTAAGATATGAGCAGATTTGTTGAGAAGTGTTTTATGACAGAGATCAAAAGGCAGCCCACGAATATGCACTATACATGCCTTTATCGATTCCAGAAAATATTGAGGATTTTCCATGGATTTTGTGCTGGATTGTCACGTACTCAGAGGAGAGTCAATTCTATTTTTGTGGTTGCCAATAGGTTTCCAAAATGTCATATTTTATTCCTTCCAAGAAAGCTACTGATATGGTTGGTGTGGCTAGGTTATTTTTAAAGGAAGTTGTCCATTTGCATGGAGTTCCCAAAAAAAAAAACACTTCAGGTCGTGATAGCAAATTTCTGAGCTATTTTTGGCGAACATTGTGGAAGCTATTTGATTCTTCTTTGTCGTACAACTCATCTACAAACAGATGGCCAGATGAAAGCTCTTAACCGAACTTTCATAGTCTTTGTGGGGACAGACCAAAGCAATGGGACATTATCCTTCCATAAGCTGAATTTGCTTACAATAGTGTTGTTCAGTGTAACGGGGTGATCTCCTTTTTTAGTTGTTTATACCAAGGTACCACAACACACTCTTGATTTGCTTAAATTATCTAAGAGAGATGGTGTTAGTGTTTTAGCCAAGCATATGGTGGAATAAGTAATTGATGTGCAGAAAGAAGTGAAGCAAAGGCTAGAAGAAGCAAATCAGCGCTACAAGCAAGCTGCTGGTAAACATAGATGACGTGAGGTATTTCAGGTAGGTGATCAAATTATGGTATTTCTGCGTAAGGAAAGATTCCCAATAGGTACCTACAACAAGCTACAACCGAAGAAGTATGGTCCTTATGCGGTGTTGCAACGCATTAATGATAATGCATATGTAGTGGATTTGCCATATAGCTTGGGTATTTCCAAAACATTTAATGTGGCAGACTTATATAAGTTTCAAGATTCGAATGTTTCTCTTTATTCGGACCATTCCAAAAACTCAAAGACGAGTTTTTCTTAAGTGGAGAAGACTGATGTGGACAGGATAGCAGATATTTATCTGAACAAAATAGAGTCATCCAAAAAGATCGTCAGTGTTGGCAAGTACGCCGGCTGTGTTTTCAAGAAGGTTGTCGGCATTAAGTCGGCGTAGAGTTATGATCATTCGCCTAGATTGCATCACTGGTAATGTCAAAGGCAACGCCGGCTATACACCGTCGATGTATGTCAAAGATTTGCCAGTGTACCATGTAAGTTGGTCGAAAACATCGTTCCAACACTGCTAGCTTTAGGCCAGTGCTAATTTAACTTAACTTAATTATTGTTATTTTGTTTTAGGACTTTGTATACTCATATATAGTCTTGTAAACCCTATTTTTATTTTTTTATTTTTTTAGACATTATTTTACCCTTTCAAATCCTAATTGAGTAGTTTTTCTCACAAAGTTTGCATATTTATTGCAACTCTTGATCTTTATATGCTTTACGCTACGTCAAGTATAAATTATATGTGTAAATTTAATGATATTTACATAAACTTGTGTGCTAAAATATAATGAAGATAATAGGAAAAAAAATAAATATGAAATAGTCTGAGAGAAATTGTTGAATTCCAATCCTTTCTTTTATACTTATAAATTTACAAGCACGTTGATGCTTTTGTGCAACATTTTAGTTTGCTATGTGACCTTTTGGGTATATAATTAATTTTATTAGTGAAACATTGGAGAGTAGATATAAAGGTTTGTTGGTCCCACTTTTATAATCAAGAAGGGGGATTGAAAACTATTTGATAATACTTACTAGCAACCAAAGTGAAATCAAATAAATGTTTAAGAATTAACATTGTAACTTCTTGTGGCCTATGTTCATTCAAGAAACTCAAAGTGACATACATTGTTTTATGAATGTATTTTCTCCTATCTTATCAAGTTATTGTGATATAAGAAATTATGAAAAGGAGAAGGTATATTTTTACCTTACTAAATCAAGCCAATTAAATAGTTGATCATATGAATCTTTTGGAAGTGACAAATGGATTGCATGAGAGTGCATATCTTTGAATGTATTACATTATGGTGTTAGCATACATGAAGTTACTACTGAAATCTTCACTGTAACATGTAACAACATATCTATTTTATAATGGAATGTCATTAGGACTATGTATTTAAATTTGTGAATATAATGTTATTTCAAGATGAGGAAATGAGAATAGTTTATTCATATGTTATGTATGAATCATAAGGTAAATTCAGGAGTTATGTGGAGATTATTATATGTTAACCATTGTTTAAAAAAAAATAACACAAACACAATTTATACAAAAATAATTATTGAATTACCATCACTATATTACTTGTTGGATATGTGATATAGAATTTGTATGTGTATTACATGACCAACATGCGATACATATAAGCTATTCAGAAGTGTATTATATGCTGGTCATGTGATACACATATAAAGCTATATTGCGTGGCCAACATGCAATATAGCCCGGCTTAAATTTTCGGTCCAGTACCTTGCTGTATCACATTTTGGTGATGTGATACATGTATAAAAAAATGTATCTCATTTCTAAGATGTGACAAAGCGATGGTAACTTGGTAATTAATATGTAATTTTTTTTGTAGAGATGGTAGACACGTGTTTGACCCAGTTATGCATTTTACGAAATTCCTTATATGATATTAATTAAATTTTTTTATCTTGTGAAAAAGATAAGATTTTTCTTTATGAAATTCTATGAAGGAAAAAAACACATTTGAAGAAATTATTTAAGTGGGGAGGCCGCTTAAGTGTTAATGCTTAAAACGGTAATGAAAATTTGTGATAAATACACCATAAAGCAAAGAAAGAATTGTAATGAGTCAAGGTAAGATATTTAATTTAGTAATAGACTTGATGTCTAAAATTAAATCTAATTTAGCATTCAAAAGCCTTACTAGTCAAATAAAGTTTTTTGGTATTGAACATTAATATAGATTATCTTTGTGATTTCGTAATTGTGAAAACAGGATTAATATATGAAGTGTCAAAAGTTTTTAACTTTCAAAGCTGTTATAAGGCTAAGTTGAATCCTTGGACGTCAATATGAACATTTGGCTTAATTTATGGTGTCCAATATTTTATAGAGAAAATTTGTTTAAGGATTGAATCTTGTTTAAAGAAATTATCCAACTGTCATGTGTCATTGTTAATGATTAATAATGTGTTTGATAAACTCAGATGGTTTTACTTCAAATTCAAGTTAGAGGATTTAAATGAAGAATGATACTAGTTTAGTATTGGAAGTGTAGAGGTGTAATGGGGACTGATAGATCAATAAGATTGATCCACAGTATATACTACACTTAAGTAGATATTAAAATTGTTATGTAAAATTTATTGAATAGGAATTGATAAGAAATTTACTTATGGAAATAAAGTTGTGGTCACACACTTTTTTAGCCATTTCAATTTTGGATATGGCGAAGTAACTAGTTTGAACTTACAGTATTATAATAGAAAGACTAAGGTTGAGATCAAATGAAGATATATGTATTTATGTGTGTGTGTGTGTGTATAAGAGGATTAATAAGGAAAAGGAGTTATAACTACCACTTATGTTAAGACCATGTGATAATTAGGGAACTCTTTAATAAAGGAATTATCTAGAGATACGATTTGAAATAATGTTACTGAGATGGACCTTAAACTCCAATAGTTTGCAGTAATGAAAACTTACCTTACGTTAAGTGTAAAAGACACCAACACACTCGAGTTTTCTATGAAATAAACTACGGCAAATTGATTCTGATTAACAAATACAAAACCTATGGGACAACTTAAAATCTTAAAAAAAAATGTTTTCCCTTAAAGATTTTATAGGAAATTGTCCCCTAATAAAAATAAGAGTAAATGTCATATTTGATACAGAACTTTAACTTTTTGTGAAATTAACTAATTGAAATTTAAAAGTGTCAATTTACTACTTGCAAAAATTTTTGTGGTTATTTATGGTTCCTATATGTGATAATTAATTGCAAAAGAAATGGGTAAAGTTGTTGGATTGGAAAAATTTGGCAAAATTTAAATAGTTAATTGTAGATATGGGTAAAATTTAAGTACCAAATTAAAACTTTTGAATTTCAGCTTATTAATTATGAAAATAGCAATGTTTAGACACCAAACATGATAATTACACTAAAAAAAATATAAAAAATTTTAAATAAAAAATATTTGTAAATAATAAATTTAGGAAATATCACATTTATTTTGGAAAGTTTAAATGGTATCCTTTTAGTTTTTAATAGATGGGTCCCAAACTAAGAACATTTAGCATTTTCAATTTTCCTTTTTTTTTAAATTAAAAAAATTACTACTATCAATGGCCAAGTTGTAGTCAACCTTAAAACTATTGAGGTACCGATATCCTTTAATGCTTAGTTTATCGTCAAAGGAAATTAAACAAGAACCCACACACTTAATCAAAGGCTTTTCAGAAATTAATGTAAGGTTGGTAAAAAACCTTATCAATGACCGATGACATCTCAACAAATGCCAATCCTGTGAAAATTATTATTGACAGTAGAGAAGTAGACACTAAACAACAAATGTGATTTTTATAGACGAAACTTTCGATTTCCTCTGTTTGCCATTTCATAGCACATAGACAAAATAAAAATAAATAACATGATAATTTCTTAATCCCCAAGAATCAAGATTGCCAAGATTACGGGATTTCGAACGTACAAAGAAAATAAATGACGTGGATTTTAGGCTTATATCTATTTTGTTCTCCTTATAAACTCATATAAAAGCATGGATTTGAAATCTGAATTTTTTTTTTCTTTCATTTTTTTCGTCAAACTATAAATTAATGGTTGTGATTGAATAAAATTTTAAAATATTTTATGATATTATCATAATGTCATTTTTTCCCCTTATAATATTAGTTACTAATTGCGCATGACCATCCCTCAAAAGCCTTACTTGAGAAAAAATAAAACAAAAGCAAATGTCCGAAGCCCTTCTTCTTCTTTTCTTCTTCTTGTCTCCAATGAGTTCCAAACCCATTAATTGGCATACATATTATATTATGTCACATTAGTGTCATGCCCAAATAAAAGCCTACTATATATGTCCAAAACTACAGCTCTTTAGTCTTAAAATTAATGTTTAAAACTAAACTATTTACTAAAAAAAAAAAAGTATGAAAACTTGGATATATGAAACTCCCTAAATTAGGAAAAAAATTAACAAAAAAATATAACATGTGAAATTCCTAGTGACAACTAATATAATATAAATTATCAATACATTATCTATTATATTAAAAAAAACCTTTAATTAGTTATTTTCACTCATTGATCTCATGACTAACGATCCATTTATTTGAAGGAATGAAATTGAGGAGAAATATAAAAGTTATACCTTGTGAATGGTATTATCAGTAACAAAATAAGAACGATGTATTCCAGTGTTTACTTCATTCCATGTTTTATTACCTAGAATACATATTCCAATATTTATTTTAATTTACTAATTGCAGTGTTAAATTGAGAATAAAACTAAAATTATTATTACACACATATACATATAACATATATAGCATATATAATATGTATATATAACTTATAAAATATAACATATTATATATATATAACTTTATATTTTATCAATGCCTTATTTATTCACCATTTATACAATATTTATAATCTCTAAATTATGCACATATTTTTTAGACATTTTATATATGTATCTACTTATATATATATATATATATATATATATGAATTATAGCTCATATATATAACTTATAACTTGAATGTATAATTTATAAGTTATATATACAACTTTCATATTTTATCAATACCCAATTTACTTTTTTATATATATAACATATATAATACATAGTATTTATACTTAAAAATATCTCTAGGTTATATATTTATATATTTTTATAACTTATATATATAACCCATTACTTATAACTTATATATATAAACTATTACTTATAACTTATACATATGAAATATAGCTTATACATATAACTTGTAATTTATAAAACATAAAACATATATAACTTATATATACAAATTATTAGTTATAACTTATATATGTTAAGTCTAACTTATAAAATAAAGCTTACATGTACAACTTATAAATTATATATATAACCTATGTATTTTATCAATACACTATTTATTTGTCATATATATAACGTCTATAATAGATAGCTATTATATTCATCATCTCTAGATTATAGATTTATATTTTTTCGGACTAAGTTATATATATGACTCATCGCATATATAATTAATATATTATATAACTTACAACTCATAACTTATATATACAAGTTATGAGTTATAACTTACATATATATATATATATAATATAACTTATATGTCAAAGTTATAACTTATATATTTTATCAATACCCTTTATTTTTCATCTATACAATTATATACAAGTTATAACTTATATGTTACTTGAAGAATATAAATTATGTGTTATATGTATATATTATATATAATTTGTGTAGTAGATTTATACATGATCTGCTAAATCTTAACAAGAAAATAAATAAAGAATGACATAGTTGTATTCAAAAAAGAAAAAGAAAAAGAAAAAAGTAACTTTTTGTGTACTATATTATGGGTATTTTTGTCAATGACTAAATATATTGAGGGTAAAATAGTAACATAATTTGAATTTTGATTCTCATAGGAGAGGGAATAGAGAGATAAATATAAAAAAAAAAAAAAAACCATATGTTAGGTGGTTTTTTTTTTTCCAATGTATAGGGACTAAAAATATTACCAGTAATAATTATGTTCAGTTTATTTGTACAAGTAAAAAAAATATCAGATTGATTTTTAAAAATAATTATTCTATCCCCTCTTTATCATCTTCAAGTAAAGGACCAATTACATTAGTTTATCACTTCTAAAGGCTAAAACCAAGTCCCTAGGTTAAGAACTTTAGGTTAATCAATCCGTTATAATATAATCAAGCATATCCTTGAAAGGACAAAGCACACACAACCCACTATATCATTTCATTTAATATATAGTTGAAGGAATATTCTTGGGCAGTTTTCTCAGTTAGTATATGTATATGTAAGTTAAAAAAATTATTGATCGGCAGTTGGTGTTCGTTGCTAAATAAAGGTCGCGTCGTAGGCCTATATTGCTTCAGCCTTCAAGGTGGAGGCTAACATGCATGCACGTACCCTTGTCGTTGGTTATTTCAGCTTTACTGCTTTTATCGTTGTGTTGTGTGTTGTGTTGTGTTTGTGTAATAATTAAAGTGGTTTTTTTTTTTTTTTTTTTTTCTTTCAGCAGTCTTGCCCCCCATTAACGTGTTCTATGCACTGCAAAAAAGTTAGCCCTTCATGTGCTGCGACTGCGGCTTTTATCTTATTAAGGAAGATGGCAAATTTGGTATGTCTCCTTTTCGCAACGTCGTAATATAAATTATATAAATATACAAAGGTTCAGTCAGCCAATGTTATCAAGATACTTGGTGTACAAGTAAAAACGTCTTACACATTTTAAAATTAATTACATTCGTGAGGGAAAAAAAAAAAGAAGCTATGAATTGTTTTTTTTCGAATTTAGGATTAATGTTACGAATTGTACCTAAATTTTGATAAAATATGTAATAGGTATCTAAATTTTAAATTGATCAATTTAATACATGAACTTTGAAATCGATTATTTTAATACATGAAAAACTTTTTATGTATGCTAATAGTACTTAGGTCAAGTTATTTTATACTTATTAATAAATTCTAGCGATAATGTCTCTAATGGTACCTAAACTTTGGTAAAATGTGTAATTATATACCTAAGTTTTAAAATTGATCAATTTAATACATAAACTTTGAAATTGATTAATTTACTACCTAAAAGAATTTGACGGAGGTATTATTGACGTATATAAAAAGTTTTTAGGTATTAAATTGATCGATTTTAAAATTCATGTATTAAATTAATAGATTTTAAAGTTTTAGTATTTGATTGCATATTTTATCAAAATTCAGATACCATTTATCACATTAAATAATTTTTTTTGTATGAAATTAAAATCCAGGAGGTTTTCATTTTTATTTGCAACTCCTTTTACAAGAGGGCTTTTACAAGAATGCCTTGGACATTTGTTGAACTTAATTTTAATGATTTAAATTTAAAAAAAAAAACTTTCTGCATTAGAATCTGGGAAGCTCTTTTGCTAATCTATTTTTAAATAGCAGTTTTAAGGTACTAAACAAAGAAAATCTGCAAAATTTGTTGTTTCAGAATTTAGAAAATATCATGGGTCATTCGGTATCAAAACGTGATACATATAAAAATGATAAGGATGCATCGGTAGCTGCATATGCTGCTTGACAATTCTTCTTGGATTTGAGGAAGATTTTGAGCTCTGGAGAGCCCATATTATGTTAAAATAAAGAATCCATCCTGCTTTATTCCTATGAAAAAGCAGTTATCTTGGCATTATATCATGGGAGACTTAATAATATAATTAACTGGTTAAAAAAAGTGTATAACCAATAAATTGCTTATCATTAGGAGGGGAATAATCATAGTCAAGAAATAAAAGATTATAAATTCATTTTAAATTATTTTTCTTTAATGATAAATATTCCAATGTTGTATTTGGGTTGGTAAGATCCTATTTTACCTCTCTATTAATTGTAGTTAGTCGACTACCCACTATTTTTTTTTCCTTTTCGGTGTGCATACTTTTTTGTCATAATTTCCTACTAATTATCTTAAATTATTTCCTAATACTTATTAATACTTTGGATAATATCATAAATGCTACCTAAATTTTGAAAAATTCAAATTAATCAATTTAGTATTGAAAAACTTAAAAATTGATTAATTTAAAACTTAAAAAAACTTAGTAAAGATACTGTTACATGCACTAAAAATCCTTTTAGATACTAAATTGATCAATTTCACAGTTAAAATACTAAATTAATTAGTTTCAAAATTTAATTATCTAACTACATATTTTATCAAAACTTAAATAGCATTTGTGAAGTTAACCTTTAATTCTTTCTCAAGGACTAGTTCCATAATTTTTCCATCTTTCTAAACTACCACTAACTGTATACTGACACATGGTGGGTCGAGTTGTCGTCCAATGTCCATCACGCCCTAAAGAGTTCCCCCCCTGCTAAGTCCCGCGAAGTAGAAGGTACAATTTAAATATACAATAATGTTGTTTCTGAATCTATACAAGCATTTAGGAGCATGTTCTGCCAGTTACTGGTGGGTGGGTAAAAGTAAAGAAACTGCTGTTGGAAATCAAATCAACTCGATTTCCCTGGTTTAACTTTTTGAGAGGAAATTAAAACTACGGGATTTGATCGACCAAGAAACTCCTTCTCTGGTTCAACCTGGTTTCCTTTGTTGAGAGGAAACACGTGAAAAATAATAATAAAAAAACATAACTGGCCCATTCGTATATTGTTTCCCTTTTATTTTCATGTGGTGTCCTCAAAGGTCCTACAAGCTTCGACAAAGTAAAAAGAGGAAAAAGCAATTACTTCTTTATCACATAATCTAGTATTACTTTTGCAACAAAAGTGAAAAAAAAAAAAGAAGAAAAAATAAAATTAAAAATTTTAAGATTTGCTAGCTTACTTGCCCAGGACAACTGTATTAAAATTTTTACATGTATGCATGCATTTAATCAAAGTATCCAATATTTTTAAATAAATAAATAAACAAATAAAATAGTGCAAGTTTTCAAATTTCTGCCAACATTGCATAGTTATATATATATATATATATATATTTGTATAAGTGGCTCCATTTGTTACTATTGTAATATATAACTATATACCCAGAGAACTTATATGATATGATGATATAAATATAAGGTTAATTGACCCATTTGGTATTTAAACTCACTTATTTTTATAATTAATCACTTAAAGTTTAAAAGTGTCAATTTAGTATCTAAACTTTGTTACTTTTATACAATTAACTATCTGGATTTTGTTGAAGTTTGTAAGTAACTACTTCACTTGGATAACATAAAATGATTTTGAAAAGTTTATAGTTGTAAATTAATACATTTAAATTTCATTGCACAAATGGGTAAAATTCGATACTAAATGTGACTATTACCGCAAATATAAAGGGACAAGTCAAAATTAGTACATAAACTTTGTGCAAATATTCAATTTACTAACCAAACAATCAAATTGTCAAATGTGATACCTCATTGAAAGTTGTATTATCAATATTACTATCCGTTGTATAAAACAAATAGTAAATGTCACCTTTGATATCTGAATTTTATCAAATTTTGTAATTAACTACCTAAAGTTTAAAAGTGTCAATTTATTACTATGAATTTTTTGAATTCATTTATAGTACCGAAATGAGGTTGATAATTGAAAAAATTAATATAGCTCGAGGAGCTAAATGCAAAATTTGGAAAGGTTGAGGTAGTTAACTGCAAAAGTGGATGAAGTTTAAGTACGGTGAAAAATCATGACTTTTAAACTTTAGATTGTTAATTGCACAAATTGACAAAATTTAGGCAGCAAATGTGATATTCATCATAAAACTTAATGCCATTGATTGGGTAAGCATTTTTATCCAATTTTTTGTTGAACATGTTGTATTTTAAAAAGGAAAAATGCCAAATTTGATACCTGAACTTTACACAAAAATTTAATTTAGTATCTAAACTTTGAAGTAGAAAATTTAATATCTATTCAAAGTTTTAGTGTATATTAACTTTATTAACACTATTTTTTTTTTTACGTCAAAGAATCAACTTATTAATTCTAGATGGTGTTAGAAATATTAGTAAAGATTCAATGTTATGCTATCTTTTCTATATTTGCAAAAAAAGTAAATTTTGTTAAGGAAGTAGTAAAAATAGCTACAAAAAGTTTAATTAGATATTAATTCAATCACTTTAAAGTTTAGATATTAAATTGATCTTGCAAAGTTTTAGTACAGTTTCATAGTTATTGTTTAAAAAAAAGGGGAAATGTCACTTTTGGCACTTGAATTTTATAAATATGTGCAATTAAATATCTAATGTTTAAAAGTGTCAATTTACTATCTACACACTTTTCGAGTGTATTTATGTTACTAGATTAGATAGTTAATTGTTAAACTGAGTAAAATTCAAGTAATTAATTACAAAATTTGGCAAAGTTCAAGTTATTAATTGTAAAATGAGGCAAAGTTTAGGTAGTAGATCAGTACTTTTAAGCGTTAGGTAGTTAATTATATAAATTGGTAAAGTTTGAAAACCAAATTTGAGATTTACCATAGGCATAAAAAAGCAATAAGTGCATAATTTTTTTTTTCTTGGGGAAAAGATCTTTTTGATATTCAAAATTTGACGAAATTGATAATTAAGTACCTGAACTTTTAAAAATTCGAATTTCATACTTCATTAAACTTTTTGTACATCTAAATATTACTCACTCAATCATTGTCTGACTCGTATCAACTACTTCAAGAAACAATAAAATAGTAGAGATAGTAAAAAGAGGTATGAAAATTTTGTTTATGTATGGAATTAGACTTATTAAAGGTTCAGATACCAAAAATGGACACGAAAAGTTTAATTAGGTATAAAATTGAACTTTTTAAAAGTTCAGGTATTTAATTATCTACTTCGTCAATTAGGTAACAAAAGTGGTTGTTTTTTTTTCCCTCTTTTTATTTAAAAAAGAAAGAAACCTCTTTAACCATTAAACTAAATATAGTGAATGATATGTTAAGTATTTCAATAGTGTAATTAGGTATAAACTTCAACAATTAAATAACCGATGGGATCTGTGTGAGTAGAATTCCGGGTGCAACGATCATGAGCGTGCCGCGTGACTATGCGCTACACGTGATCTAGGGAAACAATACGTACAAAGGTAATCAGGAAGTAATCGTATAGGGATGAGGAGTAGGCAATCTCAATAGGCTCTAACATACGTGTGACAAGTGAGGGAGCTAAATAGCATCAACCTCACTGAGTACTATGGATTCGTGTATGTTCTTGAGTAAACCAAGTGTTTGATTCACCAGGACGGAAATCCGGCAGCACGACGGCGTTCGTCCAAGATTTCACCTTATCCAAATGAGGTAAGGACTAAGGTATTTATAGAGAATCTAGCTGTCGATGTCGTCCGTCAGATGAGATAGACGACCAACGGCTAAGATGAGTCCTTCTCAAAGTGGATATGGATGTGGGCTCCTTTATGGACCTAGGCCCATTGAGGCCTTCATTGTGATGTATGTGAGCCAATTTGAGAAAGGTTGGAATTGGACAGGCCAATTCCAATGGGCCCTACTCCAAGCCTTCCATGCCAATTCTCCCACGATCATCCCAATTGAATTGGGCCTAACTCTTTAAGCCCTGTCACATTAGCCCAAAGAGTTAAATCTAAATAAGAATTAGGCTCAAGGCCTTTGTAATCAAATTTGTACATCTACATTTTGCCCTCTGACTAAAGTCTTTCGAGCCATATCGAAAGGATTTGGGCATTAATCAAGCCTTTTCAAATGACAAAAGTCTCATCCAGCGCATGTGCGCTATAACTTAGCTGCATTGCTGCTTGGTGTGTTAATTTCTTAATGGCTTGCAATGTAGGAATCTGGTGCAACATCGTCAAATAAATCTCCTTCTTTAGGAACAAAGCTTGAGATACTCGACAAGCTGCAGCCTGCAATAAAGGCTCTTTGTCGTTTTCGAACCAACTTTCCAGTAATTGTTTGCATTTGAGATTGTTGAATTCTAGATTTAAGCCTTCCACTTGAGAACTTTGTTGCACCCTATACGAGTAGAATCTTGATAGAAGCTTAAGACCATCTGGCCATGGCTTTCACGCCCTTGTTATTCACCGCATTGTTTTTGTTCGTTTGAGTGATCTTGTTCCTTTACTCCCAAAACAATATGTTATGCCTGTGACATGAATCTTCTTCGCTTACTTTGCATGAATAGTTTATACTATCATAAATTGAGCCTGATTGAGCTTGTATCGAATTTTTGAATCTTCTTGCTCTTCTAATAAAGACTTTGCTTGAGTTGGGTCTTATGAAGCCCTCTACCATATCATCATTCGTACTTGTCTCAATCGTATCGAAGTGAAGAGCAATATATATCATTCTTATAAAGTAGGGTATCGGAGCACTTCTGGCTTCTTCCAAAAAATGATGTTTAACGTTGATCTTCCATAAAATATAGTCCCATAATATGTAAATTATAACTTCCACCATTGATGTTTGTTAGAGAAGATTATAGAACCTTCCTATAAAACCCTAGAATATATAATATGCTTTTTTTTACCAAAAAAGGAAACCTATCTAAATAATACCTAGGGCGAAAATAAATGAACGGACGAGATTAATGCCACAGACGGCATATAAAAAAGATTATCCTATGAAAAGATATGACATAAAGAAAAGTTACTAAAAATAGTAAAAACGCGGTTTTGAGGGCCTAAACGAAGGAATTTGACCGAAAACCGGCTTGGGTCACGAGCAAAGCTGGTGAGTTCTGCTTGTTGGATCATTTCCCTTCAGAATATGGTCTCGCTCGATAAAAATCCAAAACTCCCCAAAATTACGAAACTGCCATCGACACTTTTCTAACAATATACCAGGATTTTCTCCACTACTTTTTTTTTTTGAATTGTACCATTTGGGAACAGGTGTCACTGTCTTATTGTCATAGTACAAAACGGTTAAGGATCATATTTGTTTTATTCCAATATTGGCAAGGACAAAATCTGCTTATTCTTCTTCCTTGACCCCTTTTGCTGGTATTCTCTTCACCATTTTCCTATTAAAAAGAAAATCGTTTTCCTTCTTCTTTTTTATATCACACAACTGTTATTGCAAAAGGAGATATCACCTCTGAAGCTTTATATTTTGATGTTCATAGCTCAATCCATGGCGATTATACTCGTAGATTGGTTGCTTCAAGCTCCAACTAGCCGGAGTCAGCCATTGAAGAGCTTTGTTCATTGAAATGTTGAACTTCTAGCTGGTTGGGATTTCTTACTCTTTGCCCGTAAATTATAGTAACTCAATAATAAAGGAAAAGTTATCAAATCCTCTATGTTGATGTTGAAGGATACGAGCAAGCATACTACAAAGGTATCAACATCTATGTTTCCTTTACTGAGTTTCACAATTTTTTTTTTTTTTAGACTCCTACCCCGATTCTATTTCTTGCAGATTTCTTGCAACAGAGAATGATGCTGATTTTGCCGAATATGTGTAGACCCAAAGAGGAGGCTTGAAAGCAGGACCTTCTACTAAAGTGTCTTGCCTTAGTAGCTGACTTGAGCTTGGTTCTTGAATCTGCTAAAAGGAGATTCGGTTCAGGCTAAACTTTTAGGTAAAATAAGATCTGCACATGCTCTTGGATATTTTCTATGAATGCTTTAGAATAAGCAGCTTCATTTTTATAAATGTGCCATTCATGGTTTTGGTTGCTGCATTATTATTACTATTGTCCTTGGTTTGTTTGGATACATAGTTACAGAGAGTTGGGCGAATAGTTGCAGGATACATGAACTTCTCTCAAAGGAACCGCCATATCTGAAGGTGGGAGTGGTTGTATACAGTGAGTATTTAGACTAGCTGCTAGACTTGAAGAGCATTGGCCATGAATTTATCTTAGTCGTTCATTGTCCAATAACGACTTGCATATAAAACCTGGACAGTGGACATGTAAATACCGCAACCAACCAACTCTTGACAGTACGTTTCCATGAAAAATGGTGCTTCTTTCTCCCATAATGCCTCCCAAAGTTCTCTGATAAGGACAGACTACACGACTAAAGAAGTCTTGGTTTAATGCAGAAGAATCATGACAAAATATGACATTGATACATTTGTAATTAGACGTCGGCACGGTTCGGGTCGGTTCCGGACCCGAACCGAAACTGCCGGTTCACGTTCCACATTTCGTGGAACCGGAACCGGAACCGCCAGAGCCGGGGCGGTTCGCGGTTCCACGGAACCGCCGGTTTTGACGGTTCCGGAACCGTGAACCAAGTTTTTTTTTTTTTTTTTTTTTCAAATGAAAAAGACCTGCCCTCTAGCCCTCCCCCTCCTCCTTCCCTCCAACCCTCCCAAGCAAAACACCAAAATCATTATATATGTGTATGTTTCGGTTTTTTTTTTTTTTTTTTAAGATGGTTCGGAACCGATGGAACCGCCGGTTCCGCGTGACGAACCGCTAAGACCCGCCGGTTCCGACAAGTCCTTCGATGGCTCGTAACAGTCCCCGATGGGGCGGTTCTCGGGTACGGAACCGCCGGTGACGGTTCGGGATGGTTCACTGTTCGGAACCGCCCCGTGATGATGTCTATTTGTAATATCTCAAAATCGGAAACATAAAAGTTGTAGATCTTTCCCTTAGCTTTCTATATCATTTTAAATCATCTCAATAGGAGTTCTTATGAGAGAGATATCCACATTTTCGTGAACTCTATCAAATCTGGAAAATCAAGGATTTTTGTGTCATGCAGCAACTTCATAATAAAAAATGTATCGATTCGTTTTGAATCCACCAAAACTCAAAAAACGAAAGTTTTAGATCTCCCTCTTAGCTTTCCAAGGAATTTTGAATCACCCCAAACGGAGTTCATATGGGAGAGATGTGCACAATTTACAAAACTATCTCAAACCTGCAATTTTTGAAATCACTGCTGCACTTGTAGTAGCTTCATGACGAAAAATGTATTGATGTGTTATGAATCCATAAAAACTAAAAACATGAAAGTTTTAGATCTCCCTCTTATCTTTCCAACTAATTTTGAATCACCCCAAAAGGAGTTCATATGAGAGATGTGCACAATTTACAAAACTATCTCAAATCTGCAATTTTTGAAGTCACCGCTGCACTTGTAGTAGTTCATGACGAAAACTGTATTGATGTGTTACGAATCCATAAAAACTCAAAACATGAAAGTTTTAGATATCTCTCTCTAGCTTTCCAAGGAATTTTGAATCACCCCAAACGGAGTTCATATGAGAGAGATGTGCACAATTTACAGAACTATCTCAAATCTGCAATTTTTGAAGTCACCTGCACTTGTAGTAGTTCATGACGAAAACTGTATTGATGTGTTACGAATCCATAAAAACTCAAAACATGAAAGTTTTAGATCTCCCTCTTATCTTTCCAAGGAATTTTGAATCGCCTCAAACGGAGCTCATATGAGAGAGATGTGCGCAATTTATGAAATAGTGTTAGAGCTGTCCTGTTTCATCTTCTAATGCATGAATATGTTTCTTGATATCTCACCAAACACATCATAAAGCTCCCTATTCTTTTAAATAACAATGACTTTCTTCGACTAATATCTTAAAGATAGAATCAATAAATGTATTGTATGTAATCTTTTGCTTGCTCAATGCCTTGTCTTGTAGAATCATCATAAGTGAGCTTGATACTTGTCAAAGAATATGTGTACTTTTAATGTATATGTCTTCATGATGATAAAATGCTGCATGAGTGAAACCCTCTTGTTTGTGAAACTAACATATCTTACTTCTTATATGCAGGTGATATATTTGATCTCACTCCTATCACATTTTCTCTCCTCTACTTTTGAAGTGGGCACACCAATACTCTTTACATCGCTTGCATTGTTTTCTTTGGAAATGAAGGTGAGTAAAAGGATGAAGAAGAACAAGCTGAATAATGCGAGGAGAAGTGAAATATTAACGCAATCAGATGGTAGTGTGCCACAAGTTCCATCACCACAAGATGAATGGGTTGACGCAACAATTTCAAAAGACTTCTTTTGGGTAGACATACGAAAACGGGACTTATTTCCACGTCAACCTGTGGATGGTGAGTTGCGCTTCATAAGTCAAGAATCTCGTGCAGGAAATAGAGCGCTCATAGATGCATCTTCCATATTGCGATTCAGAAATGAAAGGAAAGAGCTGCCTCTCGAATGCCAATTTCATTGTCCTAAACAATTTGTACAAGTATGGGGTCCTTGGGTAGGACATATTATTAGAGATATGGAAGCATCCTACAACAAGCGGGGGTATGATTCAATATGGATTAGCTCAAAGTTAAGCTTTGCTCGCACCGCTGACACAGATATGTGGCGAGCCATCCTTTGTCGATGGAGTATTCAAACACACAGTTTTATCACATCTTGGGGTGAAGTTACTCCTACTTTGGAGGATGTATGTATGCTACTAGGCTTGCACGATGTAGGACTAACGGATATCACTACCGCTGAGATTTCTGAGGAGGACAGTAGCTTGATAGACTTGTTAGAGACTCATATGGGAGTAGCTGTAGATAGTCGTAGACAGCTTACATTCTCCTCATGGCTTAAATACTTCTTTGGGCAAGAGAAGGGAGGTGAGTTTACCCACGGGCCTGGCTACAATAGCAAGTAAGTATCCTCGTATCATTTCATTAGCATATACTATTCTTTTTCCAATCATGGCTTAACTCATCTATGTTTTTTTTTTTTATTGTCCTAGGGAGGAGTTAATAGCCTTTCTATCATTGTGGCTTTCCTTGTTTGTATTCCCTGGCGGTCCTGAAGGCAGTATTAGTCCTCGCTTCTTCCACTTAGCGATCCGTATCTCACGTGGAGAGCGTTTCGCGTTGAGCCTCTTCTATTTGGGGTCTTTGTATCGACGATTAGATCTTTACCATGAGTCCTCGATACGATCCAAGGGACGGTACATGGTGGTATGTTATGTAGATATGACATTCTTGCAATTATTTTTTGCTGAGCGTTACAAGAAATACTATGATCCACCACTTGAAAAACCTGATATAGTTGAACCACGAGCTTGGGCATGGGTGAACAGAAAGCCTTTGGGATTGCTAATTGATGTGATAGATAATGTTCAGGAATATAATTTCCGCCCTTATACTAAGGAAGTGGCTGGTTACGAATGGTACCCAGAATTTTATCCTCGAGGTTCTGAAGACTTGGTTAACTTGGTAGAGAACAGAGACAATTTGTCTACTGCTGAGGTGGGTTTTATCATTTGGTGCACACCTGGAAGTCTCCCTTCACTTCATGACTGGTGTGACTCTTCTGAAGAATTTCTTGAGTGTAGTGTTGTGGCATATCTACCCCATCGAGTTGCTCGTCAGTTTGGATTTGATCAGGGTGTTCCTCGTAGTATTGAGATTACTGGAGATTTCAATGAATGTTGTAAGGAACTTCATCCAGAAAATTGGAAATGTATTTATCCAAACCTCAGACAGATCTTCTTCCCATCTAGTGATCGTATTGGCGTCATCTCCAATGGGTGGATGACTTACTGGACACGTTGTCTGGAAGAGTTTAAAAATTATATTAATTCAGAGATTGAAGTAGCACTTCCTGAGCCTTCTATACACAAATTTGAGTTTTACTTTCAGCTTTCAAACAAAAAGGCTTTCAATCAAGTCCAGAATCAAAGAAC
Organism: Combretum micranthum; assembly: GCA_024138025.1. Classification (NCBI taxonomy): domain Eukaryota; kingdom Viridiplantae; phylum Streptophyta; class Magnoliopsida; order Myrtales; family Combretaceae; genus Combretum; species Combretum micranthum. The sequence continues at coordinate 591,902 of JAMXBD010000827.1, forward strand.
ACGGTCTCCTATCAAGGTCATCAGGCACGTCAAACGTTCACGTGTTCATGAGGTACTAACACTGACTGACTGTATCATTGATTCCTTATATGCTTTTGATATATCATTGACCCTCTTTTTTTTTTTTTAGGATGAGCTGAGGACAAGCCAATCCAATATCACGAGCCAAAGTGAGGTGAATAGGGATGTTTCTAGTGACAGGAACATCGGCACTTCCGAAATATTTGTTTCATCAAAATCTTCTTCACCAAACATTTGCCCTTATCCTAATCGTTATGGTGTTGGGAAAGTACTGCAAACAAGGGGTGATGGTGTAGTGACTGATGAAGATGATGAAGACGTGGTTGGTGAAGAGGAAGCTTCTGACGGCTCTGGAAGTGATAGAAGCGATCATGCGGATGAGAGCATACAAGAGGAAGACATTGATGCATATGCAGATGCATTAGCTGCGAGATTTGTGGTGAGGGAATTGATGATGTCCCTTGTAATAATGCCTCTGAACCCCTGGCACACCAGGATACTACTCTTGCTCTTCCAAGTAATGAAATACCAGAGCAAGTTGGAGGGGAAACACACACCCGCACATGATAACTTCAGGGGAGAGTGTTTCCTTTTATGAATTCCTGGTCCCCCCTATTTACTTGGAGTCATTAAAGAGGTTGCATGCACGTGATGGGGATTTTTGGGCAGGATCAATTTGTCCTGGTTCTGAAGTCACAAATGCTATGGTTGTGATGTTAGGTCGGGCTTGTATTGCTAGGTAGACCATGGAATTCATTTTCTTCAGCTGACTTGAGTTATTGGTACAAGCTTTTAATAGTGCTCGTGCCTTGGGGTTTAAAATTGATAGCTTGGAGAGTGTTGCTAGCAAGGCGCAAAAGATATTGCACCATCGACCATTAATCCAACGTACGAGAGGCTCAAAGCTGAACTTGAGGCGACACAACTCGAATTGGAGAATTCTCTTGAGGGTCTTGATACTGCTTCTATAGCAGAATAGATTATTACATTGGTCATGATACTTTTTTTTTCAAGGATTGCGTTAAGTTATGTAACTTCATGAACTTTGTCTTTGTTTTGTTTCATGTTTCATGCACAATATTTCACATGATGCTACTTTCTCTTAGTTTTGTTCCCTTCACTTGGTATCGTATCATAATACGATGAACTCGTGCGCTTTAAGAATGTAAGATTCATGTAGCGGCACATTATATGTTATGACTTTGCGCGTTTAAATTATTATTTCTTTCGCGAGCAAAGACTTCTTGATTTCACAAGAATTGTCAAGGGGTATTACCCACTACTTGACCATTCCATCAAATGTGATGGTTAACATAACATACTTAGGAAAAAATTCATATGCATGTATTATGCCACGCGCTTAGTAAATTTTAACAATTACAAGCTGCATGTTGTAACATAAATAAATGTCGCGGCATAGGAGACAAGTCTCTTACTAAGCAGCAGCAACATACAAATATAATCATATAACCAACCCGATTGATCAAATAATCATGTGAAAGCAAGCTCATATTATTCAAGCTATCATCATCACTGATCATGCTATTACATATGAAACTTCTTTACATATTGAAAATTTATAGGAGCTGTAATAGCATCAGTCTTTGGATTGAGGAGCTTGCAATACCCTATCATGGACTTCATGTATAATGAAGGGACCTTCCCATTTTGGCGTGAACTTTGGCGCAGGTATACTTCGGCGCACATGCTCGGCTGCACGAAGTACAACATCACCCACTTGAAAGGACCTTTTCCTCACCAACCGGTCATAGGCCAGACCAAGCTTGTGTTGGTAGTTGATCAAGTTGTTTTTGGCTATATCTCGTCTTTCATCTAAGGCTTCCAGATCTATTGTGCGTAAAGCATCTGGCTCAAGCTCAGCATTGATCGCCAGTCGTGCTGAAGGGATCAGAACCTCTATGGGCACAATTGCTTCGGCACCATACACTAGCGAAAAAGGTGTTGCTTGTGTTGGTCGCCGCTTCGAAGTCCTATAGGCCCAAAGTGCTAAAGATAGCTTATCATGCCATTCTTTATGGTTGTCATGTACCATACGACTGAGAACTTTCAAAAGAGTCTTGTTTGTAGCTTCCGCTTGGCCGTTGCCCTTAGGGTAATAAGGGGTCGACTTCACATGATCAATACTATATGATTCCAACAGTTGTCGAACATGCGAATTGATGAAGGAGTGCCATTATCTGAAAGAATGCGCTTCGGAATCCCGAATCTGCATATAATGTTCTCCTTAATGAAGCTTGCAACTGTTGGTCCTCGCCTTCTTTAAAGGAATAGCTTCCACCCACTTAGTAAAACATTCGGTTCCAGCTAGGATCCAAATACATCCTTTAGACGGTGGGTGAATAGGACCGATTAGATCAAATGCCCAAGTATGAAAAGGCCATGGTGTTGTTAGACTATGAAGTGCGACCGCAGGAGCGTGGATCGCATCTCCATGTTCTTGGCAAGGAACGCATCGTTTAACAAAATTGGAACAGTCTGATTCCATGGTTGGCCAATAGTACCCCATGTCAAGTAATTGATAATACAACTTCCTCGCACCTTGGTGTTCACCACATTCTCCAGCATGTACCTCAGTTAATATTTGTTCCGTTTCAGGAGATGCAATGCATCTGAGAGGCTTTCCCATAAATGAAACTCTATACAATTCATCTTCATGCATTAGGTACTTCGCGCCTTCCTTTTTACTAATTTGGCATCCGTATTATTAGTTGGTAGCACATTATTCTTCAAGTAATCGATGTACGGACGACGCCAATCTCCAGCACTTGCGACAAAATTACATTCTTTTGCATCTGGTAACTCGAGCACTTGGGACAATGTGTTTGCACCTGAGATGCATCCTTGCCATTGTGGGCCAGTAATACCCTGCACGTTGAATGCGACGATACAAGGGAGGTCCTTCTTCCCCACACCAGATCTTATGATACTTGTCCAATTTTAGGCGAGCCTGTTTCGCACAGATGCATCGCGATAGAACGCCCTCAGGTCCTTTGAAGTATAAGGCGCCATTGATGTGAACAAAATTCTTCAAGGTAACTATGGAGGGCATTGGGTTGCGCCAATTGGGCCTTGATACCAACGCGCCAGTCATCTCCTGTTTCCTCATCTTCTTCTAACAATTGCAAGGCTGTGCAAGGAATGGTTTTCTTGATAACTTTAACATCTAGGCTTTCATCTGAAGCATGCATCGGAATTTTGGATGCTAGTGTTGCCAATGCATCTGCATAACGATTTGTAGATCGCTTGGTATGTTCATACCTTACGACTCCAAACTTCCCAATTAGAGCTTGCACTGCAGCCCTATAAGGCGCAAGTGCTGGCTCCTTGAGGGCATATTCACCATTAGTTTGCTTAATGATCAAATTTGAATCACCACGAATACACAGATGGTTTGCTCCAGCTTCCAAAGCAAAGACGATCCCAAGTAACAATGCCTCGTATTCAGCTTCATTATTAGTGCAATGAAAGTCAAGTTTAAATGCCAAAGGTATTTCTTGGCCATTGGGTGATGTCAATACAACTCCTGCTCCCCAACCTTGACTTCCCGATGAACCATCAAACTGGAGTGACCATTCTCCTTCTGTTTCAATCATGAGTGAGTCCTCATGGAATTCCGCTGGTATACTTTCTGTGATCACATCTTCACTTTCATTCGGAAAATGAGCTAGGAGATCAGCTAAGGCTTGTGACTTGATAGCTTTAGGAGCCTGTATTGTAATATCAAACTCTCCGAGAAGCAACAACCACTTCGCTACACGCCCAGATAACGCTGGTCGTGACAATAAGTACTTGATAGGATCTGATCGGGTAACGAGGTTGACCTTGTGCGCTAGAAAGTAGTGACGCAACTTTTGGGTGGCAAACACCAGCGCGAGACAATGCTTTTCGCAAGCTGGGTATTTGACCTCGCTTCCTTGAAGCGAACGACTCAAATAGTAGACCGGCCGTTCTTGGCCATCTATTTCTTGTGCAAGTAAGGCTCCGATGGATCTGCTAGTAGAAGTAAGATACAATATCATCGGTACTCCCTTCACAGGCATAGTCATGGTGTGAGAAGAAGTGAGAATTCCCTTAATTCTTTGAATTGCATCCTCATGGACTTGGTCCCATTCAAATGTGACTCCTTTCTTCATGAGTTGATGTAAGGAATATGAAATCTCTGCAAGTGCAGGTATGAATCTCCTAATATAAGAGACCTTTCCCATGAAAGTTTTCAATTCTTTCAAAGTAGCAGGTGAAGGCATAGACAATATAGCTTGTATCTTTGCGGATCAACATCAATCCCCTTCCTATGGACTACAAATCCAAGAAATTTTCCTGAAGCAACTCCAAAAACACATTTCAAAGGATTCATGCGAAGCTTATACAATCGACATCGTTCAAAAACCTTTCGAAGATGGACCAAATGGTCAGATGCATGTTTTGATTTCACAACTATGTCATCCACGTAGTCCTCCATGAAATCATGCATCATATCATGAAATATAGCTGTCATCGCTCTTTGATAAGTAGCGCCAGCATTCTTGAGTCCAAAGGGCATGACAGTATAATAGAAATTCCCAACAGGAGTTCGGAAGGCAGTACGCTCGGCATCTCCAATTGCCATTTTAATTTGATTATATCCACTGAAACCATCCATGAATGAAAATAATTCATGACCTGCAGTGACATCCACCAAGGTGTCTATATTTGGCAAAGGGAAATCATCTTTAGGACAAGCCTTGTTCAAATCTCGAAAATCCACGCAAACCCTTATTTGACCATTCTTTTTTCTAACAGGTACGATATTCGCGAGCCAAGTAGGGTGTTCGATTGGTCTGATAAAGCCTGCACGAAGCAACTTCTCAATTTCGTGCTTAATTTGAACTTCCACCTCAGGACGGAAAACTCGTTGTCCTTGCTTAATAGGAGTCGTGCCTGGGGTAATATTTAGTGTGTGCACTACAAGGCTAGGGTCCAGACCTGGCATCTCATCATATGCCCAAGCGAACACGTCTCTATATTCTCTTAACAAATCAATAAGAGGACTCTTAACTTCATGTAACAAACCTTTGCTGACAAAAATTGGCCGCGGCGACTCTCCTGGTCGCGCTAGATCCAATTCCTCAATTTCTTCATTTTGTGGCTTTATTTGATCTTGCATTTGTTGAGGAGGCTGAATTTCTTGAATTGGTACAGGGTCTGAGGAAGAACAAACTTCCTTAGACCCCGGAAACCGTCATAAGAGATATACTCTCCGCCCATCTTCTCTGACGTAACTTTCAACAGCATCAACCTGCTTGTTCTTCTTTTTACCGCCTCGACAGCCACGCATCTTTCTTTTCTTTTGTTGGCCCTCTTGAACTTTTTCCCAAGTGGGTAATGGCACACCTGAAGCTCTAGCAATAGCTGTCTCACCTTCATCGGCATACTCATTGAAGAAGGTAGACTCAATGAAATATGTCTCATCATGCTCAAAAGGATTCTTCGTAGCAGGAATAAATATATCCTTCCCTTTCCAATGTCCTTTGATACATTGATGCATAGTCGACGGTACTAAATTGTGATCGTGCAGCCACTTCCTACCTATCAAGAGATGATAGGACACAGGCGCATCAATCACATGAAAAGTAACGATACCACGAATAGGCCCAATCTTAAGATCAACATTAACTCTTCCGATCGTCTTCGTTATAGTATGACTAAAGCCATTAACTGAAATGGGTTGCTTCACCAAACGATGATAGTCGATACCAGCAGCTTCCAATGTAGTCTTAGGCATGATGTTGAGAGAAGAACCAGCGTCAATGAATGTCCTCTTAACTGGGTAGCCATTAAGTATGCCCTCCACATATAATGGTCGATTGTGATTTGGACTATCTACACACATATCTGCATCGGTGAACAAGATTGCATTTTCATGCGCTCGAGCCATTCTTTTGACGGGCTGCGCTGCATTACACTCGGCATATTGTCCCTCGAAATTTGCGCAAGTGCAGTTGCTGCTGCAAGCTTCGCCTTTTCATCAAAACCAAGTAGATCAAAGAAATTTCTAAAATTAGAAGTTTTCAAAAGTGCCGCAGCAATGGGAGCACAATTATTTTCCTCAACTTCATGTTGTTTTCCTTTCGCGTTACTTGCCTCGGCAAGTGGTGCATCATTGGCTTCTACTGTGGCAGGATCATGAATAACGACGTTAACGGCACCACGCTGATTATTATGGGTTGGAAGTGGATTGTTCCTAACGTCGTTATTTTCGATAACAAGCTCTCCATTCTGCACTCTTTCATTGAAAATCCTCTTCAAAGTAAAACAATCCCTAGTAGGATGCCCCACAATTCTGTGGAACCTACAAAATTTAGGATCATTCTTCTCCTCCTGAGTTGGTAAACGCTCTACCCTTGGGAGTTTGAGATTTCCATCTCTCAACCATTGATCTAGCATAGCGTGCACCTTTCCCATTGAGCAAGGATATGTTAGCACTTCCTTTGTTCTCTCACGTCCAGACTTTTCAACTCTTCGTTTCTTCTCATCTTTGAGATCCTCACTTTGAGTTGCATTCACTGACGGTCCTCTTTTGTTAAACTTCACATTTCCTCCTCTTTGTCGCATGACAGAATTATTAGTCCTTCGCGCATTCTCAACCAAAGTGGAGAATGAGGCTAAAGAGAGATTTTCCAGATGTACCGCATATTCGGTGAACATGCCTTGGATGCAAATTTTCACCAGCTCTCTTTCGTCACATATGTCTTGGATGTCTAGTGAACGTTCCCTGAAACGCTCAATATAATCCATCAAGTCTTCCTTGGGCTTCTGGCGAATCCGTCCCATATCAGTCAAGGTCACTCGTTCCTGTGTGGAGAAGAACTTCTCTAGGAACATCTTGCACATAGTTGCCCATGAATCTACTGATCCAGGGGGAAGGTTACGTACCATGTGTACGCTTTCTCTGTAAGGGACTTAGAAAATTCTTTCAACTTGAGATCATCATCAAATCCATAAACCTCTAGCGTTTCAATGAACTTCAACAAATGTTCCTTGGCTTCCTTTCTTACCATTGAATAGCATGAATTTGGGACTCACATAGTCTTGAGGATATGGCTTAGCAGCAATACGTTGATTGTATGGGAGCTTGAGATCCAATACTCCCACATCAGACTTAGCTTGTATTTCTCTCAAGTACATGTCTAGATCTTCTTTCGTGACGAAAGTAACTTTAGGAGTTGAAGTAGTAACTTCAACTGGTGTAGCTGGAGTGACAGTCTGGAGTGGAGTTGTATTTGGTTGAGCAGCAGGTCCACCAATGACAATCTGTGGCGTAGCCTGTGAGGATGAAGATCCTCCGGGTTGAACATGTGCTGTAGGCTGGGAGGTTGAGGGTCCTCCTAGCTGAATTCTTGTGTTCACTATCTGAGGTACAGGTAATCATGTAACTATAGGCTCCAACGGGGGCTTGCTCCCTAATTCCAATAGTGTCATGTTCAGGAGTAGGAAGAGGATCAACAGGTCGAGGTACTTGAAGAGCTTGTGAAGTTTGAGGAGCTTGAGGCGCTTGAGGTGCCTGAGAAGCACGTTGCTGCGCGATAATGGCAGGGGTTGACGAAGTCGCGCCTTGTTGCGCGGCAGCAATAGCGGCTATACCAGGTAGGTATTGAGCAAACATCGCATGAATTGTTGAAATTGTCTTGTAGACTCTTGTATTGACTGGTTGACTTGTACGGTATTTTCTTGTACAGCGCGCAAGATCGCAGCGTTGTCAGGTTGAGCACCAGTAAGTTGGTTAACATCTTCGAGTGCTGGCATGTCATGCTCAGCAACCTCAAGATTAGTATCAGTTTCTTGAGTCACACCCTCAGTGGGATCAGTAGGTCTTTTTCTTGGAGGTGCCATCACACAAGTATTGATTTCCCTGTCCCCAGTGGAGTCGCCAAAAATGTGTGAGTATGAATCCGGTGCAACGATCATGAACGTGCCGCGTGACTATCGCGCTACACGTGACTAGGGAAACAACACGTACAAAGGTGATCAGGAAGTAATCGTATAGGGAGGAGGAGTAGGCAATCTCAATAGGCTTTAACACACGTGTGACAGGTGAGGGAGCTAAATAGCATCAACCTCACTGAGTACTACGGATTCGTGTATGTTCTTGAGTAAATCAAGTATTTGATTCACTAGGATGGAAATCCGACAGCACGACGGCGTTCGTCCAATGGATGTGGGCTCCTTTATGGACCCAGGCCCATTGAGGCCTTCATGTGATATGTGTGAGCCAATTTGAGAAATGTTGGAATTGGGCAGGCCAATTCCAACAGGCCCTACTCCAAGCCTTCCATGCCAATTCTCCCATGATCATCCCAATTGAATTGGGCCTAACTCTTTAAGCCCTATCACATTAGCCCAAAGAGTTAAATCTAAATAAGAATTAGGCTTAAGGCCTTTGTAATCAAATTTGTACATCTACAGGATCAATCTCGGTTTTGTTAAAAACATGACGAGATGATAAAAAATTTTCATGAGAAAGAAAGAAATAATGTCATTCTACTACTTTTCTTCTACTAATAAGCATAGCCGCAGTCCCCAGTATATTAAGAAGAATGAATTTTTTTTTCTTTTTCCAGAAATATTGTTAAAATGTTATCAATAAAATTATCGTATCTCTAATTTAATAGCCAAAAACAATGTAGATCTAAAGTATAAAATGAAACTTATTGTGGTTTCAGTCTGATAGCAATTGACAATCGTGAATCAAAACATGGAACCAGACCCATGACAATTTATGCATTCTGCCTCTGCAATATTAAATTAGGGATTTGAGCATGGAGGGGAAATTTAAGTTGTGATGGGATGTCGTATCAGTTTATATCTATTACTGTTGACGTGTGTTAATGAACGTAGGAGAATGAGTTTGAGGCCTCTCATAAGGAATCAAAGTATCCATCATAGGTTGAAATAAAAATAAGAAAATATCCATATATATTTGAACTAATATGAAACAAATGGTTAAAAGAAAAATATATTATTAGAAAGGTTAATATTATAAATGGTGTATGAATTTTGCTAAACTATATAATTAAGTATTTGAAATTTGAAATTAATTATTTTAATACCTAAAATTTGAAATTAATAAATTCAATACGAGAAAGAACATTTTATGCACACTATTAGTACATCCGAATTGATCAATTTCAAATTATTTTAGTTATTAAGTTGATCAATTTCAAAGTTCAGATACTAAATTGATCATTTTCAAAGTTTAAGTATCTAATTGCATATTTATGATATAATCCCTATATTAGAATAAAGAAAGATGAAATACACTGGTCTCAAAAGCAAAACAATTTGAAAAATTATGGGTTGGAATTGACCAACAAAATAAAAAATAAAAAAGAAAGCATCGCAAAGCTCATAAAATACCCATTCTTGATCAGACAAACAACAAAATACCTAACTTTTAGAACTGCAAAAACAAATTGGGTTACTCATGAGCTATTTAAATTCTCCTTGGCTCAATCCTAATCTATAAACGAGACAAACTCAATCTTAAAATAAAGTTTACTTAGCTAAACTTGCCATGCTCGAGGTTCGATTTAAGCTTGCTAGTCAACTCGTAAACAAGCTCATTTAAACTTATGAATAGATTCACGAGTAGACTCATAGACAAGTTTGTTAGTAAATTTGCAAGTGTTATATTCATGATATATTATACACATAATTAAAACAATAAAAACTAGTTTATATTTAATAGATATACACATATATTCAATGGCTCTTACATATTATTTTTAAATTAAAAAAAATGAAGAACGACCTATCTAAATGGCTTAAGCTCAAATTTTCAATTTCAATCTTGATAAAAACTTGGTTAGACTAAAGGTCAGTTTGACTTGAGTTTGATTTACAAACATTTTGAGTTTGAGCTTGAAATAAACCTTGACTAGTTAAATAAATTGACTCGTGCTTGAATATCAGGCTCAATAAAAAAGCTTGACACAAACTCAAGTTTGATAATTTTTAAATGAGCTGGTTCGACTCAGTTTGGTTCGTTTGCAATCCTACCTACTTTTTTTTTTTTTGCAAAAATGACAACACATGCCAAGAAATCATGAAGAAGACAAAAGGGTACATAGCAAAAAATATTACACATGTAATACACATTATGTGCATGTATAAATGATAAATAATTATAAAATCATATTTTAACATATAAAAAAGATATTGGATGGTTTTCAAAATAATCAGTATTGAAAAATAATTAGTACTTACCTATTAGGTGTATATTACATATCGCATGTATTATTTATGGAATTGTTTCTCCTGATAGATCATGACGAAAACAAAGAATAACTAATGAGAAATTGTAGTAGAACAGTTAAAACATCCAGATCTTGCATTAACGCATTTGTTACAGTTAGGTAATGATTATGGCTACAATTAGGATCAGAAGAAGAGCATCACTATTTATTATAAGGAAAAATGTCATGATCCTTGAAAACTATTCAACTCAAAAATGGTTAATTCAAATACCTAATTAAAATTTTTGTGATTATTATTATTAACCCACTAGTACTATTTGCTTTGTTTTTAACGTAAAATAAACACATATGTTATCTTTGCTATGCCAATACATAGAGTAAATGGTATTAAGGAGGCAGTAGAAATAGTCATAAAAATTTTAATGGGTATTAAATTGACTACTTCAAAATTTAAGTATCAAATTGAATTTTTTGTGTAAAGTTCAAATATTAAATTTGACAGCTGACCTTATTTTTATTAGGAAAAATGCCAAATTAACGACTCTTATTTTTATTAGAAAAAAATTCCAAATTAATTAATTTACTAACAATATTTGCTCTATTTGCTGATGTGGAAGAGATAGCCTATTAGTACTAGATGATGTTATGAGAAGTAGTAAAAAATTTGTTATCTCTTACATGTTAAGAACGAAAACAAAAAGTATTAAAAAGATAGTAAAAATAATTACAAAATATTGACTAGGTATTAAATTAAACACTTCAAAGTTGAGGTATTGGATTAAATTTTTGGAATTTACCCTTTTTTATTAAGGAGTTGCTAAACTTGGAAAAATATTAGATTTAGTATCAAAACTTTAAATAAAACTTTATTTGGTACTTGAACTTTAAAGAGATCAATTTAATATCTAACCATACTTTTCATTTCTATTTTTACCTTTTACTTGTTTTCTTGACATGGAACAGGAAGCTTTTTATGCTAGACAGTGTCAAGAGAAATATTAGAAATTCAATAATAGACTACATTTTCCACATCAACAAACAAGAGTAAAAAATATTAAGAAAATAATAAAAATAGTTATAAAAAGTTTGATTGATACTAAATTCAATATTTCAAAATTCATGTACCACATTAAATTTTTGTGTAAAATTCAGATATCAAAGTTGATATTTACCCTAAACATTATTACCTAAAGTTCACGTAAGATGCATATGTGGCTCTTTTTTTGTTTTTGTTTATGTTTTTTTTTTTTTGTTCCCTTTTTTCTTTCTTTCAGCTAATATTTTTGTTAAAAAAGTTTACTTTGCTAAGGGGGCTAAGTTCAAAGTATAGTTTATGATCAAATTCTCAATTACCTATTTCATTGAGCAGTTCCAAAATTTTGAGTAGTAAATTGAATATTTACATAAAAGTTAAGCCACATATGCATCTTGCATGAACTTTAGGTTAAAAAAGGCTTACTCCGCTAATGGGGTTAAGTATAGTTTGTAATCAAATTCTCAATTAGCTATTACATTTGACAGTTTAAAATTTTAAATAGTACATTGAATATCGACATAAAAGTTGAGCTACTATTTGCGATGCCGTCCCAAACATAAATGACCTGAACGAGTCAGTAAAATTATAAGATTAAAATTAAATTTTAACAAAAGTCTATACGACCTGAATAACTCAATTACAACATGACTAACATGGAGGACTTGCATTAATAAAAGCCTCCCCAATTTACCTAATCCTCACTTGAACTTTCGAAGACCGAGTAATAACTCCACCAGGCTAGCTACCTTTTAATAGGGTTGCTTGATGACGTTCTTCATATTCTTTTGCTCGATGAAGGAGGGATCTCTCTTACTGTTCTTATTAATATAATATATATATATGTAAATTACAATATAACTTTCATGGATTTAATTACTAGTATAATGCAAAATCGCATCTTTTTTGTTATTTATAGCCTAATGACTAACATGCAACTTTAAAAAAAAAAAAAAAACATACACATGTAGTTTTAATACAGTATATTGATAATTAATTTAATATAAGCATTATTTGCATAATTAATTTGTCAATGTCATCGTTGATTTCTGAAGTTCGTATAAGTTTGTACAAATCCTTTAAACGGATATGAAAGTTAAAACTGCAACTATAAAAATGAATAAATAGGATATGGCGATAAGAAAAAGTAAAATTTAATATCCCGGAGATCTTGCATCTACAAAATAAAATGAAAATTTACAGGAATTAAGGATCAAGTAATGTTATCCATTCCTTAAAACATTAGCTTACGGGCCTAAACATTTCGCTGAATTCGAAGGCAATTTTTCTATTTTTTTTCTTTTTCTTTTTCTCCTTCCACCAAATTCTAATGCGCTTAAAACCATAGCAGTTCCAACAACGACGCAATGAATGTTTGCCGAAACTTGGTATCTTGAAAGTGCAGATTTCAGACGTGAATCTGAGACGAGAATTCTCTTGGTAGAGGAAATGCAATTAGCCAGGTATAATCATCTAAAGACAACAAAGACTAACACAACCAGAAAGGAAGCTGCAAACTATAATGCGATTTATACAGATGATGGAGATAAGCCCTCTTCATATACAGCTTTCTGAGTTTCAACCATTGCCTCCAGGATATGATTCAGATTTACGCCTCCCACCCTTGCAGCCTTCCTCCAGGAATGATTCAGTTTTGAATGTTCACCTTTTCAGCCTTTATCTGAAGAGTAATTCCACTATCTAAGGCGATATTCTCACAAGTTGACAGATGAACTTCCCTGTGATGAATAACCGGTTTAGCAAATACAAAATGCAATCACCACATTCAAGGACAAATATAACACTACAATAAGCACAGCATATTCAACTAAACATCAAAATCAAATTAGAGTTGAATATGAAAGATTAATTAAAACGATAGAATTGCATTATGAAAAGAAGCTTCTCTGGATACACCTTCGATCATCAACAATAGATAATCTTAGCACTAAATTGCCAAAAGAAATTATCATCTTACACAACAATGATGCTCACAGGCAACATACCTTAAACAAAAGATCATAAGCAATGGTTTCCCATGGCAAAGTTACGGCCATCAAACAGCATTTCAGTGGGATTAGATCATCTTCATGTTTTGTTGTAGAAGAGGCTGCAGCATAAGCATGCTTTGCAGCCACAGATGCAATGGATGCTGCTCTGCGGAAAACTGAACCAATGCCAAATCCTCTTTTAGATTCAGAAACGGGTGAGAAAGGGCCAGCATCTTCATGGCTTTGATCTAATACAGAATCAGTAGAATTTGGTTGTAAACCTTGTCATATTAAGCTCTGGGTGGCTACACCCAATAAGATGAGTTCCACTACACGTTTATATAATGCAATACATTCAGAAAACCTTTTATACACAGCAATAAATTAAATGAGAAGCAACCAGAAAAAAGTAACATGCAATGTAACCTTTTTGAGGTGGTTGGATGATCAGTACAGCTAGCTGCTGTTCTTCTTTGGTATATGGCAGTAGGAATTTTATGAAAGAAGAACAGAAGAACAGAAAACCTATCAGTAAAAACAATCATACTTACCAATAACACCAGAAACTGCAACTTCAACTTCGCCACGTCCTCCAGGACCTTTCATGTAAAGTCTGTCTGTTTTGCCTGGAGAATGGCCAATTGACAGCAGGCTCCCAAATTGAGACTTGCCAGCTGGGAGACAGGGGAGAGAGAGTTGGATGAGATCTCCAATTAATAATTCTTACTGCAAAACACATGATGTCACCAGAAGCTTATTGTACAAACTAACACCCACAAGACCAACTCCATTCATCAAACTGTTGGCCATTCCTGGAAAGGCATACACACATACTACAACTTTTACTATGAAATCAAATTAGAAGACTTTAGGTCAATTTTGAAAAATTTTCCTCTTACCCAGGCATAAATAAGCCTGCAGATATTTTATGAGTAGTTCAAATGAATGAAGTTGACACTTCCTAACCAGGATTTGTACTAAAGTGAGTGATTAACCATAAAAGGATAGAACACAATTATGTACGAGCCTTGAGCCTCCAACAGATTGTATGGTATCGGATCTATCTGTGCTGGAGGGAGCAAGAACCTATATTCTCAATTCATCGTGGGTATCGTAAATGCATTCCAAATATGAATTTGGCAGTGCACTCTCATCAACAAAGGTTTGAAAATATAGCAAATGCAATTTGCCAAACCACAATGGCAAATGAAGTAAAGACTTGAGGAATAACTTCATAGCAATCCATTTCCTTTCCCTCAGCAATGACACTTCCAGTTTGTCCCACATATCTAACATGACCTCATGCACAGTTTCCCTTATATGAAATCTTTTAATTAACTTTTAATTTATATTAATTCCTACAGATTAGAGACAGAAATAATAAAGAAAATTTGAGAAAACAATGCCAAAACCAGTTGAGATTAGGCATCTTTTATTTGCTTATTTTTTATTTATATAGATATATATATTTTTTGAGTAGAGGGTGATAATTGTTCTTTATAGCAGAGAAATCCGTGGATTTGAAGATACAAAATGAAATCAAAAGGGTTCCATGTTACATCTGCTCCTATCATCACTATGGCCCCTAAAGGGCAATGATTTTCATGACATCTTTCCAACCTGTCCAGCACAAAGTTTACAGAGTACATTACAAAACCATACACGAAAGCATTCCATACACATCCAACAGCATCTCATACATTTAGTGCTAGACTTAATTTTCATTATTATGGCAGCACAACTTCTGCAGAATCTGCACAATTTGCCCAAGAGCACTCATGATTGTCGCCTGAGCAGAATTGCATAAGAATCCAATACCATGCTGGCAATTTATAAAGAACACAAAGTAAAATTGCAAGAGGAGCTAAAGAAACTAGTAGAACACACACCACTGTATGCTTCTCGAACCATTTGATAGCTCACAAATCCTGAAAAAAGGGTAACCTGTCATGCAAGAGTCAGTAAACTCAGACTCAGACATTTATATAAGTATCTTATTAGCATGTTAGTGAAGTAATCATAGGTCAAGAATAACCATGAAGAGTGAGAGGATTCTGCACCTTACTGTTCTTGGCGTTTCCAGAACTGGTATCAACATCCAAGCCAGAGCTAGAGCTATCGCTAAAACTAGCGTCCTTCTGCTCCAGTGGGGATGGAAATGCTGCCCCACCATGTGCATTGAGTAAAACACAATAGCAGTGATCAGTTGATGACAAAACCTGCATAAATTCAGGAAGACACGCAACTGTGAAATGTTTATATAAAATTTAGCATGTGCCACATATGATGCCTTTATTCCCAAACTGCAGATGCTGTCCACAATACTATTGATGTTGAAGAAAATTCATGTGGATATAACTCCCTAAAATTAGATGAAATGTACAAAACTTTTTTGCAAATCATATTTATTTCACATATTCATTTTCAATAACACACCACCAGAAGCTGAATCTAATAATGGCAAATGGCATGAGTCTGAATTTGTGGGGATTCTACAAATACAATATTTGGAATTTTTCAAAATATTGTATTTAATAAAAATATTCCAAAAATAGGTGCATGCGTATTTGACCTGGCCTATATTCACAAAGGAGCATTTTCCAAATGCGCTTTTAGCATAAACAGTGAAGGTGCCTTCGGGGAATACGCCTTCATTGTAAAACAATCCAACACAGACAGTTTTTAATTGAATAATGTCCACTCAAATGATACAGCAATTACAAATAGCTTGATTTGTTAAATTGTCAGTTTGTTCAGTTTCGAGGATATATGTGGCCTTCTGATTCTCAATCGAATACACTGTCACAAAGTACTTCCGCCAATGTGTCTTGATCTCTTTATCAAACATTGATTGCTTCGGTAACATGGGAGATTTGTTATACGAAGCATACGAGTGTCAAACCATCTATCCAAATGACAATGCTTGTCAAGAGCAATCTAGCACATAGGATCAATCCAGTATGGTTTTGATCTGCTGCATCTAGTAATGGAAATGGTGATAGAGTGAGTTGAGAAGGTGGATGGGGATTTTCAGCGGACTGATGTGGTTAGTTTCAAAGGCACATGCTGCAAATGCATCTTCTAAAATAAAATTTATTTAGACAGAAGGCTCATATTTTGAATGCAACTTCTAAATAAGAAATGGCCCAGGTCAAAGGCACATGTTGTATATGCACTTAAATTTTCTTTTCCAAAATCCTATATTTCCATATAAAACCTATGAATTTACTGCACTAGTAAGCTCTAGATCATTATCCACAAAAGGACATGTTGAGTATTCCATAAACAGGAAAACTCAGCTAAACTACCATGACATAAAATGCCTTCAGATTCTTGATCAAAAACATAATAATACATTCATGAAATAGAAGGGCCAAAATATTCATTACCACTGCATCAAAGGTAGAGTCAAAGTCATCAACAGCAAAGCAAATATCAGGATAGGCTGGTTTTGTTCTCCGCTTCCTAGTTAGACAAGGCCATAAATGAGAGATTGTAGCCAAAGCTAACAAAAGAAGAGAAAATCATCAATGGATGACAGCACAGACCTTTTTTGAGTCCCAAATGAAGTTTACACGGCTTGGGGAAGCATAAACAGTCTTCACAATCGCTTACAGAAACCTATATGAGTCAGGAATCTACTAAATATTTCATGCATCACAAGAGCTGAAGACTAGCAAAATAATTCCATTGCCACTTTTTAACTAAAAAGATGCGAAGCCTACACTAGATAAAAAGAAAGATAGCTTCATTAAGCCACCCATACTTCATTCCTTTCTTCCCGTGATGACTTGACTGGAAATTGTAACAGAGATATGTTAAACCAGATTTCTAGGGGTACAGCAATTTTTCCCCATTGTGGGAAAATAGGACATGGCAAAATTGTCCATTCTTTCATTCCAATCTTAATATGCTATTGCCATGCAATAAAGTTAAAACAAGCAACTCCAATGAGAATGCAATTTAATTGATATATATATATCTCAATGCCTGCAGCAAAAATATTTAAATTCCCCAGTATAAAAACTCTATCTATTCCAGTTATTGTGCCTAGGAGGACTGAAACATTTTCACTTGTTCTCCATAATATGGTGAAGCATTGCATGCACTGTTGTTTCACATGGGGTATTGAGTGTGAAGAACATTGATCCCTTGAATAAGGTGCTTCCTGGGAAGCAGTCGTGAAGATCTACTAGAAAAGCTAGCTCTTACTAGAAGCCATTACTGCTGCATATGGTATTCACACTGATAAATGGTGATCTGAAGATTCCTACTCACAAGGATTGGCACGGTTTTGCTTCACATATGTTGTTTAACATTGGCTCACACAGGAGGATCAGGTTCAGGCTTGATTAACAGTGCACCATCTCTTTACTCTATCACAGTTGATTGGTATACTCCTTATATTAAAAGTAGCAGATGCAGGTCAAATACTGTCGTAGATGCTATTTGTCTTTGCAATCTAAACAATTTGGAATTAGACTTAGTTAGGGACTTACTGAATGAACTCTTCTTCTCTAAATTATGCCAGCATTCATTCTGGTACACAAATTTTTTAGAATTGATTTTCTCAAACAAAATATTTCCGGCTTGTTAATAGGTTCTTATATGTTAAAGACACTGAAGAGAATATGGATAAACTTTTATTTATTCTAGTGTGAACTATTTATGGAATTATGCTAGTAAGGCTGAGGCCTTCTGCCTTTGCTACAGGTCTTCACTTGTTAGGGATACATTTGACATATTAACTCTATGACAAAAACGGTTGTGGTTTGCCTTTTTGTACAATGTAGCACATTTCGAGAGAGACAGCATATTTATGAGGGATTGGATTTGTCTGAAGAGGAAACAGTCAGCAATTATCTAAATTTTTGAGCCTCTGTTGACTTTTACCAAAACAAATGTTCTAATATATTTCTAATGTGTGAAACGTTTTATCAATAAATATCCAAAAAAAATTCTTTCACTCTGATTAAGGGTATATAGTGATCTCAGTAGAGGGAGGGATAGAGTGTTTTTTTTTTCCCCTTTTTTTTTTCTATTTTAGTTTCTGGCATGGAATAATAGATTTTATAGTTTTACTCCAAAAAGTCTAAAAATTGCTGTATTGGGGTAGCAGATACCTTATATATAGGGGACAGCGTATCTTGTCCAGCTTGAAAGTTCCGGAGCACCTGATGACTAAAGAAGAGAGGGAGAGGGCAAAAAAAAGGGGACTAGTTATGTCTAGAAAGCACAGAACAAAGAACAAAAACTGGTAATAGCATACAAGAATTAACAAATGAAAATTTGTCAACCAAATACAACTGATGTTTACACTCAAGAAGGAAAAACCAACCACAACACATTCATATTACATGAAAATGTTTTATAAACATTGACATTGTACTGGAGTATCATTGAATTCTGTGGATCTGCTTGTGAAATTGCCAAGATAAGATCCAATTTCAAGATCAAGACATGCAAGTACATGAAAAAACATCAATAGGGAATGCCTAAATTCAAAAGAATGCAGAAAAGCAGATATACTGTTCATGCTTACAATAAACACAAGGACAATAATCAAAGTTCTTATGCACCACATGAGAACAGGAAATTTCAATCTCAGGCAACTCTACAAACGATAATTCACCTTAAACTTTAAGTAAGGATCCCCTGCACATTGATGTTTGAAATTTTAAACCAAGTGAGCCAGTAATTCGTGATGTTAACTAGTTACACATGATAAGTTGTAAAACCCAAGTGACAGATTTCAGCCACGAATTAACTGAATTTAGATAAGTATCAGTTAAAGGAAAAGCTAAAAACTTTACCTGCAAATTGCAACTGTCAACGTGAAGGATGTGTGAGCAACTAGGTTCAAATAAAAAGATCGCCTCCAGTCCACATCCCTTGAAATCTCTTCAATTAACTTATCCAACTACTAGGCAAAAGCTAAAAAGATTGAATCATTATATCAAGAGATACCAAAATGGTAGACTTTGCCAAGGAAGTAAAAGAAAAAACAAGATACTTCATCAGGATATCAGATTTAGACGTGTGCAGGAACATCCATAATTCCATACTAAAATGCTGGGGAATAGAAACAATAGACTAAAAGAAAATATAACTTAGCTAGTTTTGAACTATAAAGTAATGCAAGAGATAAAAGGAAGATTCAATTGTTCTCAGGTACTCTAAATGATAGGAAAAAGAGATGACAGAGTAACAGAAAATGATACATAACAAGTTTTGAACTATAAAGTAATGCATGAGATAAAAGGAGGAGTTAAACTAAATGTTCTCAAGTATTCTACCTTTGAAGCCCACCTCCGTACAAAGTAAGGAGAGATATCCCCATCATCATGGTGCCCATCACCTTGGAGCTCTGAGAAATTGAAATCCAACAGTGATTATTATTCCAATACTGTTCACAAAATTTGACATGACAAGCATATAAACTATTGAATCAAAATTGTACATCAGGATATGGTTTATCAGAACGCACCATTTTCCTGACAAAAAATAGAAGATCATCATCCTGTCGTCCCTTGGACTCCTTACCACGGATAAAATACAAATCAAAGACGTCATGCCAAAATCCTGAATCCATTTCAACATCTGAAGTATCTGAAGCCGCACTACCCAAAAATTCTGAATGCTTCTTTACCATACTTAACAATTCATGCCTGCCAGACAAGCACAGTACTTAAGAAAAATGCATCTAATTGCAAGCTACCATTCTTCTATTACTGTTATACATACATTCTTTTCCTTTCATACAAATAAAACTCCATGGTACACCTTTCATGGTGCAATGACCAATTTTATTTTATTTTTAACTAATTTCTTATTTTTAGCTGTCAAAAAAGAAGAAGAAGAAGAAAAAGGACAAGAAAATGAGGAGAAGAACTGAAAATGTAATGCTTGTAGTTTTAGCTACTGCACCAACATTAATACATGTAAAATCTAAAGATCTCTTCTTAGGTAAATAATCCAACTTTGCACCAGGAAATCACATCCACCAAGACATACCATTCAACTCCATACATGGAGACTAAGGACTATCATGCTTATAACTGAGAGGAGGAGATAAATGTGACAGCAGTGCTCAAACACTGAACCTTTAAATCTCAGTACAGCATGTCTGCATGCTTTTTACGAACTAAACAAGTAAAATTTTTCATGTCATGCTCATCATACCCGACCTCTGTGTGTCACACAATCCAAGTATCCACACCGCAGCATCGGATAAGAACACCACATATAAAATAAATATTTAATTGCAATGTGTCACAAACGCAGATGTGCCGAATCAAGCATTTGTATTCATTCCTCAAATAAAAAGCTAATGCTTAAACTTATTATAAAGCCTTAAACCAAAATTAGTATCCTGCGTGCTAAACTAAACTAATTGAATTGCTTTCACAATAATCAAAATCCAATTTATATCAGCCGAGGCACACAGCATTAACAACAACACAGCAAGAAAAAGAAAATTACAATAATTATCAAACCGCACATTCATACACAAGACGAGCATGCATGCGAATTTAACTCTCTTCCTTAAGGTGCTCGACGTATTCATAAATCAAATACACCTCCCTAATCAGTTCTAGAACTTGAACTATCACAATTAAACGAAATTTTGAAGCTAATACTTCCTTTATCAAGTATTTAAGGCCAAATAAATTTTCATGGATACTCACAGGACAAACTAATCATTGAAGCTATAACAGCAATTCAAGCTCCATTTCGATTCGATTATGTGAAGAAAATTAAGTTTGTTTCGAGATAGAAATTGAAGTGTACCTAGAAGGCGTATCTCCTCCGGCTCCAATCATTGCTTGTTGTCAAAAGGCTACGAGAGAGGTTTGATGTGATCTTTGACAGGTAAATTGAATAGTTGCCGGTTAAGATTGGGTGAAGATTGACAAGAACCGTCTTTTTTATGAGAATAAAGAGCTTGGGGGAGAAGGTGTCGTGACTGCAGATGGTTCTGACTTCTCTATATGGCGTGGTGAATCAGGCTCAGTGACTTTTCGTCTTACTATTAATTTCCAAAATCTCAATTTATTGTGTAATTTTTTTTCCAATTATAATGGGAGGGATGATTCGATTCCGCAACTTGTTATGTGAGATTTAACAGAATAAAGATATATATGCATAAATAAATTAGAACTTTTCTATGTATAAAATAAACATATAAAAATATGTGTGATATTATTAAAAAAATACATAAGCTGGGGTCAAAATTGAATTTATTTTGTCAATCAAAAATTTATTTTTAAATTA
This sequence comes from Combretum micranthum, assembly GCA_024138025.1. Lineage (NCBI taxonomy): Eukaryota > Viridiplantae > Streptophyta > Magnoliopsida > Myrtales > Combretaceae > Combretum > Combretum micranthum. The sequence continues at coordinate 613,474 of JAMXBD010000827.1, forward strand.
TCTACTAACATAGATGGTAATTGACATTAATTATCAAAATAACATACTAAAATCAGATGTTCAACATGCATTTTAGATCCATACATATATCTCATGTTCCATGTGCAAGATATAGTAGAACTTACAGCTCGCACATTCTACCATCGCATGTAAAACACATGTGACTTCTACACATCTCAAAATATCTAGAATGTATGGCATTGGATCTATTTGCACAACAAATATTGCCAAGATGCAATTTAGGGAGTCTACTTTGGTAATTAAATTTCTTCAAGTCCTATTTTAACAGTTTTTTATTTTTTTTGAAAATGGACTAGAAGGCTTTCACTACTTAAAAACTATTTTAAAGGTTAAAATCAAAGTGGGATGTGAAAAAATTAGTTATTAAAAACTATGTATTAAAAATATATCTATCATTATTTACCTTTTCATAAGATTGAGTATGTAGCTCACTGTATTCTAAAGTTATTTGGTATTTTTATAAAAATACATGTCAAATATTATTTTGCTTTTCTTAACACAGTTTATTTATTAGGTACAAGGGAAAAATGGCACTCGTCCTGCAAGTGTAAATAAAAAAATTTAAAGATAAAGAAATTTTGTTATGAAGTGTATAGAGAGAGAAAGTAAAATAGCATGTGGTCCTGGAGAGGAGGGAGAGAGTGTGTGTGAAGAATATGAAAAAACCTGTGTTGATATTTTTTGACATGAATAAAATAACTACTTTTAAGATTCACTTATTATTAGCAGAAGATACATTACCATTTATATTATGTCACATTTGATATGTGAGTCCACCAAATATGTGATTAAGAACTTAAACTTTCAATTATCAAATTTGATAACTAATTAAAATTTATTTGTTCGGTTATACTTATTTTAAAGAAAAAGGTTAAAAATTATTAATAAAAAAGAAAATGATAATAAAAAGATAAATTAATAAGAAAAAATTGATGAACAGCAAGTAAAATGGACTTAGGTAGCCCAAAAATGCCATTCGGTTATAAAAATTGACCATAAGGAGAGAAAAAAAATGGAAACCCTAACCCATCAATTCAACAATTGAAACCTTAATATTCAAATTTACCCCATGAAACCATAATCTCAAATTGACCAAATCCTGCATGAGAAGCCCCCAAATCAAGTTCGTCAATCTGTCTTCGGATTTTATTCCTCAATAATTGTACCATAGGTGTTATGTCTCCTATATGATGCTTCAATGGTAGGTGAACGAAGACTAAGAAAAGAGTGTTGGTTCTCGACTCATTTAAGCATAATCACAAGGATTTAAATCATGATCATAAAGATTAAGGGTAGAGGGGTGCCAAATTGCTCTTTCATACATGAGTCACACCACTATTTACAACTTCTAATCTGATGTATATTGGTAGATGAGAGATGAATGTTTATATTAAGGGTAAAATGCAAAAACATCTCTTAAACTTTAGGGATGGCTTGGATTAACCCATAAACTTTAAAATGTGGTTTTTGACCCTCTAAATTACAAACAATTTGCAATTAAAAATTTTATACTTTTCTGTCAAAAAAGTAGAAAAAAATTTACTATTCCAAGTGTACTTTTTGTATAGGGGTTTGTGCGGATTATGCAGAAAAAAATGTACGGAAAAGGATAGAAAAGGGATGAAATGTCCTTATCTACAAATTGTTTATAGTTTAAGAAGCCACAAACCATACTTTCAAAATTCAGGGTCAACCCGTACCACCTCTAAAGTTCAGGGGTGTTCTTGCATTTTCCCCTTATATTAAAATTAGAAGGTTTCGTTTTTTATTATTATTATTATTATTTTATTATTATTTTGCCAATACAATAAGATAGGAGTAATTCAAGCTATTAGCATTTTATGTCATAATGTATAGTGTGGAAGAAAAAGAGAAAAGTTATAAATACATTTGGAAATGGCTAAAGAGAGAAAATTTAAAGAGAAAGGGATTGAGTAAAAATCCATGAAAATTTTGGTATTCCACCAATTTTTTTTCTCCAAATATTTTTAATGAATGTTACTTCATATTGTAGAAGTGAAATGTGATCTATAATCTATGCACAATCCCATTTTTATTGTTTTGGTGAAAACATTTGCTTCTCTTCATCGCCATGATATTATTGTTCATTGTTTATTTATTGATCTTTTTGTTATATTCTTTTTTATTGGTTAATTTTTGGACTTTCTTATTAAACAATGATGCATGTTTTTTTTATCTGATTGGTTCATTATTTTACATCAATACTATTAATAGGGTTAGTCCAAATATATAATTGCACATGCAAACTTCAATGATGCATAAAATTGACTAATTAAAATTTTAGATATTTAATTACATAATTTGGTAAAATAAAAATAAAAAAAAACAATATGCAACATTAACCCCTTTTTCTTTTGATATTTATCTTAAATAGTTCATTTATTCCATATCCTTATGTTGATATTTCTTCTTTTGGTTATATAAAGATTTTTTTTTTTCAATTATATAGGTATTAAGATTAACTATAAGCATATTATTATTATTATTATTATTATTATTTAAAATATTATTTCTTTAGTAATAATGATGGAGTTGATATAATGTTTTTTAAAATGTTTCATATTCCAACTTATTCCCTCTTATTTAATACCTATTCGTAGTTCACTCAATCAAGTAAGGTCCATATATATTGAGGATTATAGAAGTATGGGTATAACATACATACCCTTTACCCACCCTAAAAGTTATACTATAATACATAAAGGGGATAATGTCATAAATGGTACCGAAATTTTGATAAAATATGCAATTAGATGCGTGAACTTTATAACTGATCACTTTAGTACCTAAAATTTAAATTTGATCAATTTAGTACCTAAAAAACCTTTAAATCGATCAGTTTAGTGTCTGAAAGAACTTGATGAGGTACTATTATCATACATGAAAAGTTCTTTCAAGTATTAAATCGATCAATTTCAAAGTTTAGATACCTAATTGCATATTCTATCAAAGTTCAGGTACTATTTACGATATTGACCCTACGTAAAGGTTATAGATTATAGTCTATTTCATACCCACCTATTAAAAATCATAAAATAAAATTAATAAATAGGAAATAAATAAAATATTTTATATTTTATTTTGTAATCACTTTTATTCAAGATTATCATTTATAAGCTATTGTTTGGATTTTTTTCTTTTAAGATTTTGTTATTTTTATTTTGGTATAACTTCATTTATATGTACTTGTAATTTTAAGTTACATAAAATTGTTATTTATCCTCTTAATCTAATCGATACATAACGGTATCCATAGTTTTAAAATTAAGAATTTGCTACGTTATGCAATTTAATATTATAAATAAGTTCTATGTTCATTTGTTACAAGTTTCGATAAATAGATATTACATATTGTAGAACTTATGATATTGAGAAATCACCTTTTAATTTTTTTTTGATAGATTATGATGAATATATAAAAAATAAGAAAGTTTTACATATTTTATGTAATTAAATATATTATTATAAACATGAAATTAAAAAAGAAAAAGAAAATATTACATGTATAATGAAACAATTGACAGGTTCCACACAAAGATATACAACACCCTGTAGTGCCATATAGGTTTTAAAAATAAGATTTCATACCTTGCCAATCTTGTACCTACTAACTATTTGGTGATAGTTACATTTAAGGTTTGTTTGGTACTTCAGTGTTGCATCTATGCGGCCTCAATCAAATATCAACCTTGAAATAGCTATTTAGCTAAAAACTTAAAGTAAGTAGACAATGATGAAATGACATTATTGTCCCCACTAATAACATACAATTCCTTATTTACCCTTATATTTCTCTAGCCATAATATACCTTCTTCCCACACCTTCTAGTCATCAATTCTTAGGGAAATTAATCCCATACTATGAATCCTTTCTAAAAATATTCTCTACTTTGCAGCCTTCACCAGAGAAATTTCAAATCATCGCTATATTGCCGTCCATCAATCACGAGGCGAATAGGAAATCTGCAGGACTATAAAGAGAGTGTTGGGAGCTTGAGTTGGGTATAAAGCCTTCCTTTGCTGTCCAGGCACAAATCGTTTGTCAATAGAGATGGAAAGAGATAGATAGGCACATCAGCTCGTCATCATCCACTTTCTAAGATCATCGAAACTCCATATCGCCTTCATTCTTGGTTAAGGTAAGGTCAACGGATCTGCTTCCTTTTATTTTATTTTATTCTGTTTTCGTATATCTTAGGCGCTATTGTGGGTGTTGTGTTTTGGTGTCAATATGAGTCTATGAGTTTTTGTGTACTATGTTGATAAGTTATTTTCACTCTATTCTATTTTGCTCATAGGAATCCATGCTTTATTTGATCCGTTTTTTTAGATAAACTCTTATGATTATATGCTATTATTGTGAAAAATGTTGTTTTTTCAGCTCTAAAGATCATAAAAAGAAGAAATAAAGTGATTTGAATCGAGATTGGAGCAAAATAACAATAATGTTTGAAGAAAGAATTCAATTATGCCCTAAAGATTTCAACTGAGGGGAAGAAGACAAGGCAAAAGTCAAAACCGTGCCATCAATCGCATCATCGATCTACCCTGTGATTTACACTAAGACAAACATGCCTTGTGATTCATGATACTACTCTAATAGTGCCAAAGCATTGCGCCCGCGATTCCACCGGTAGTTCGAACTAAACTTAAATCATACCTTTGATGAAAAGACACAACTTATATTATAGCCAACTTTTGGGCCTCAATCTGAGCCGTGATAAGTGACCCTATCACATGTTTGTTACCTTGTTGTCACGTGCGTAAAGATAAAGACAAAATCCGTTATAAAGAATCTACCACATCAATAAATAAAATCTTCATGATTTGTGTGCCCTGACGCCTATGAATAAACATGAAGATGTTGCGAAATGTATGGCACCATATGTAACAAATTTCTGACATAGAATAGAGTAATGTGAGAATTTTTAGTGAGAGAAACCCTTCTTTCGCAAGAAATTCAAGTATTCTGGGTAAATTCATTTTAAACCCTAATGTTTGTTCTTGTAAGATTTTCGTGCTTAATCTGCAATACTAATGTTTAATTTTATATTATTTCTCTTGAATTTGAGCTTAATGTTTACATCTATGGAGAAATAATTACCTTAACTTAGGGTTTGTGAATCCAAAACCTAATTCATGTGATTTCAAACGCAATTTAATTGAATATTAACTTAGTACTTATAATTAGTAGCTTGATGTCACGCCCCAATAGTACCCTAGTAGTAATATATATTATGATATAGCTTGATAATCCAGACGATATCAAATACACATATTCATACTAGAACTACTTTGGAAAGTGACGTATATTTAACAAAACAGGATCTTTTTGGTTGCGTGATAAGAAACGATGAAAGTAAATGAAATCACAATACTATAACTAAGTACTACAGTCTGAATAATAACTATTACAAACCATAAAACTATCTAAGTTCTCAGATAATAAAATTGATGCACTAACATCAATTAATACATATAAATAAAGAAACTATTTTCCCTGTTTCCAAAACTCTTCAAGCTTTAGAATCATACCGGCTCTAAGCTCCTAGAAGCCACCAACCAAGGCTTAAGTGTCATCCTGTAAGGACTGTAGGAGTGTGAGCATAACCACGGGCTCAGTGAATAACCAGACCTATCACAACAAGCAAGTTATTATCAATCATATGTAATGCATCAATCAATCACATGAACAATTACAAGCTTGGACAAACCGGAACCCAAACAGGATGGAGATTTACGCCCTCTCGGGGTTGAAGGAACCAATCTCTGAATTACTTACCCAGGAGAAACTAAGCACACAGGAAATCCACAATCTTCACAATTATTATCTCTTTATGTTAATGGTATTTTAACACCCATTCCTGTTTTGCGCCTTAGAAACCCACTAAGCGTTAGACATTTCACACGATACCATGGGCGGCGTCCTTCGTACCAGTTAGTTCCCATGGAACCGACAGAACAAAGGTAAACTTGCGTAGAACTAATAGCCTCTGCCTAGAAAAACCAAGTATTACCAGAGAACCGAAATTCTAACACGTAGTAGGCATTCGTAATAACTTAATGCAGTATATGCAAATCATGCTATGCATGCACCAATTTACTTATGAGTTCGATAATTTTTAGTCAGATTATAAGTGATCAACTTCATTCAAACACTCAACATGCTTTACATACAATAATTCCACAAGCCATTCATTATCACTTTTGATTAGTAGTATTTATCAAACAAGTAATTTCAAACAACAAGCAAGACCCACAATCCCATACACACGAGAGTTCATTATTATCTTTGCAATTTTAATGCAACTAAACTACAATCACACACAATGTAACAAGTCTAAGTTACTCACCTGCTCATGCTGATCAGTCGTAGTAATCAACCGGGAAATCCTCAACAGTATCGAGATTTCCTATTAAGATAAAGTATTTGTCAATAATATTTAAAAATAGAACGTTAAATTCCTATAAGTGACTAAGTGTCCTAGATCGATATTTGGTATTATTCCTATGGTTTATAGCGATTTCTTAAAGTAAATAAATTTTTATTTGTTTAATTCTTCCAAGTTTCTTTTGAGTATATATATATTATGAAGGATTTTATTTAACTTCCATTCACATCTTAAATTTCGTTATAATTTGTAGAAGTCTTGGCATGTACAATTTCTATAAATTGTTCATAACACTTTTCTTGTACTAAAGGACTTCTAATCATGCTCGTAAAGTTTGTTTTATCAAGCTTCATGTTCATACAAGGTCTTAGAAGCTTTAAACATGCATTTAGGCTAGATTTGATGAAGTTTGAGTCTTGTTTTGTTCACTTAGTCCTTAAATCCGAATTTACTATTACCACAATTATAAGACTTCTAAGTTGTTGTTTTTCTCTTCCAACAATATTCTCAACACATCAACCATCTATTCTCTTGAATTCATCAATAGATTTACAACCTTTATCAACCACAAAACTTTCTTGGAATGCTCAAAAATCTATCCTAGGATCTATTCATAAATTTAACAAGGATAGGTTGTAATTTGGAGCTTACCTTGGATTGGGATGGAAGGAGGTTGCTCAACTTCCTCTTAAAGCAAGAATTAAACCTAAACCAAAAATTAGATGATGAGTTTCTAACTAAACACATTAACTACAATGGGAGTTTATTAATGAAATCAAATCTTCTCACCTTGTCAAGCTAATTTTCCTTTCTTGACCTCTAGGATAACTTAGGATTTTTGATTCGGTTTTGGTTGTTATTTTTGAGTTTAGTGTGTGTATGTAAGGTATGGAAGTAGGCTAGGGTTTATGGTAGTTTATACAATGTTCCTAAGCTTCTATGTTGATGGTGGAAATGGAAAAAGGAAATGGAAAAGTGCTGGACGCACTTGTGTTTGCAGCTGGAATTTGAGAGTGTTTTTGGGGTGTTTATGAGCTCAAAGTATGTCTAACTTAGGCTTATATACTTATACTAGGATTAGACTAAGTTTTAGGGGCTTTGGAGTTGGTTTTGGACTTGAAAAGTGCTTGTAAATGCAGCTGGAATTTTCTACACGAATTTGCAAAGTTGGATGCAAAATCTGACTTGTTTTTGACAAATTCTTGTGGCTAGCTTTGAGGGTCTTAATTATCTTTGTTTGGTAGCTAACTAATGCTATTTATGTGTGTAAAAATAAGAGATCAACTAGTGTAAAAATCGGGTCAAAACTTGTTAAAGTTTGAAGTGTGAAAACTGGAATTTCTGGAACAATTTCACCTTGATTTTTTTGGACGAATTTTGGATATGATTTTCTTATTAATTTTTGGTATATGAAGTGTCCATTTGAAGAATCCTTATTGGTGTTTAATTGGTCAAAATTTCAGTTCATTTAATCCTAGGAATGTTGCAAAAATCGGAGTTGGATTTGGAGATGTGTGCTGCTGTATATTGTGGAATTTCTCCTCTGCTGCAGCTGTAAAATTTGATTTTTGGCCAACAATTTGGAACGGTTATGGTTGTTTTTCTAAGCTGAAATTCTCCTCATTTAATGTTATTCATATGTGGAGTGTTTAAGTTGGCTTTTGGGTCAATTTTGTTTGAATTTAGAAGCTCAATTTTCGGATCAAAATCGGGTCAAATGTCAGCTGTTGCAGCTGCTCTGTTTCCATTTGCCCTGTTTTAATCCAAGTGCTCTGTTCTTCATCTCCTTGTGTGCGTGTGTGTGAGTTGGGCGTGTGGCTGCTGCTTGCGTGGATTTCCCGCTTGAAGACATCCAGCTGCTGTTGGCGCGCTCTAAAATCAAGCTACTGCTAGCGTGATGCAGCGCGTGGAGAATGGAGCTCGTTC